>CM038677.1:419953930-420697713 GCA_021605205.1 Aegilops longissima | reverse complement strand
GGGTTGATACTTGGTGAAATCAATAACACACTTGCCTCCTAACTATTGAAAATGGCACAAGGGGTAAGAAAGATTTCAGACAGCTCTCCGGTTGAGGAAGCAGGCAAAACTTGATAAGATGAGAGAGCTCGAATGAAAACATGACACTCCGATTAAATCGATAAGCAAGGAAAAGGACATGGTCTTTACAAAACGAGGTGATGGGTGAAGAGAGCAACATCACAATGCTTCCGGAAACAATGCATGATAGATAGAAAGTTGGAATGAATAGAACGAAGAATGAAACCAACATCTCCCACCATAAATGAATTTGAAAGAGCATCCTTACGAAGTAGGATTGAACGGAGTTGTTTGAAAACAACAACGGTAAGGATAAGCTTGTAGTGGGCTTATGAAAACATCTCAAAATTATGAGGTGAGCTTCGCCACCAACGAAACAAATGATTGGATTTATATCAACAAGGAGACGAAAACTTATTTCACCGGGAGGACAAATGAAGAACTTAGGTCATTTATAAGCACCATAAATAGCAACAATCCTTAGGGAAAGCTTTAGGTGAAATATAGCCCAAGATAACTCCAACAAAGGGATTGATGGATTTAAATATCTCATTCTTGACAACAAGTGAAACATGAAACACGAAGAGAAATTGCCAAGAGTGACATAACACCATCTCAAGAGATAAGGTAGAAAGAATTGCACTTCGGAATGTAGGAAGAAGAATATTTGAGCTCTTCCAACAAGAATCTTGAGAACGCTTCGAGAATGAATTAAATCCTTGATGAACCACCATGAAGAAACTCCATAAGAACTCCGGTAAAGAAAGGATGAAAGAAAGAAAAGAGAAGTTGACAACACAAGGTGAAGCCTTGCAGTGACAAGATGAAGCTTTGAAATGATATAACCGAGAAAAACTTGGAACTCCGGAAGAAAGATGTACAAATGAAATCAAGAATTTTGATGAACCTCCGGAATAAGGAATTGAACTTACTCGATGAAACAAGAATAAGAATTACATTATGCTCATCCTTCACCAATTAAATTGATGACAAGCAATGGATTTGGCATACTACTTATTCTCGTAGAAAGGATTGAAGAGAGATATTTCTCAACTTGGGAAGGTCTTCATCGAACCACCGGTAGGACTGAAAAGAACGAAAGAATCTATATGATAACGAAGGAAGAGAACTCTTGAACGAACCACCGTAATAATTGAGAATGAACGAAGAAAAGATAAAGAAACACCGGGAAGAATTGGAAAATGAACGAAGATACTTGAGAGGATTTAGATACAAATGGACGCCGAGATCCCGAGCTGATTAGATAAAACTTGAATGATGCACCGGTAAGATTTGGAGAACGAGAGCTGAAAGCTGGAATGAATAAATCTGAGATGATGGGCTCCGAAGAATCAAACTGAAAAGACTCCTGAATTGCTCCGGATGGGTGAAAATAATTCTCACAATCTAAAACAATTATGAGAGGATGGCATCAAACTAGAACCATGAATCTTGAAGAGAATGGAGCAAGATTAAAGAGAAACTCTTCTTCATTCTTCAAAATTCGAGAATGACGACGAGAAACACCACCATGAATTGTTGAGACACTCCGAAATGAAAATTAGAAAGGTTGAACCAACGATGAAAATAATTTGAAAGTTCTTGGGGAAAACCATGACTGATGATAATTCATTCTTACGTCAAACTTCGAAAAGAATTTGGGAATAGCTCCGGAAAATTAGAAGAGTCAGGTAAGATCCTCGAAAAGACCGTGGGTTAGGGCCCTCAAAAGAAACACCGTTGAACGATTTCTTGAAAAGAGAGATTGCACCTGTTGAATTAGATGGGTTGAATGGGATAACAAACTCAAATAATTTGAACGGATTAAGAATGGAAACATGAATCTTCTGAGATAAACTTTAGCACTCCCAACCAAATGAATAGCGAGAAGTGAATGATTAGGAGATACACCGGCATGAGAAAGCATTTGAAACGATGAAAAGAATACGATCAATACTGAAAACTTGACTTAAATCCACCGGAAAATAATACGAGGATGAAGAATGATGAACTTGGAGCTGTTGAGCATCTTCATGAGGGATCACTGGATCAGAACATTGATTGAAAAGAGTGAAGAGACTTCACACCAATAAGATGGATATCCGATTAAGAAATCTGAGTCCTTGAAGAAAAGGGGTGGGAGGGTGGGAAAACAAAGGCAACTTGGGTCGGATGAAACGAACACCGTTGAGAAAAAACTTAGAATTGATCTTGCAAACGTTGAAATGATCGGATCCACTTGAAGAGAAGCACACCGGTTGAGAAAAAGAATTGACATGACAAGCTCAGTGATCAAGAAGGATTAGTATTCACATAGCAATATGAGAACACCATTTAGGAAAGGTATGGAATCAACACTTGACAATGAAGCAACTCGAATACCACAAGACGGAACAAAAACAAAGGATTTGGCTTGCAGAATAAGCCGGAACAAACATATGATAGAGATTTCGCCCAAAGTGTTCGTGGTGGGGCCCACACGGACATGACGTATAGCGGACGTCACGAATGACAAACAAGACGTCCCTGAATCAGCATAGCCAAGGATTCTTTAAGACGTCTCGCGACCACTGTAAATCGACCGTGAATGGGCGGACCACTAGACGTTGAACCCCAATCTCAAATCATACATCTGTCGGAAAGAATATCCTGTAAGCTACTAGAATTCCCACCTATAAACTCCCGAAACTTTCTGGTTATGCAATCTGGTGTTGGGGATACAGGGGACACAAAATATATCACCCAAACTAACAATACCTAGATCCAACTGTATCCATCCTTCAACACATAACCAAGAAATCCTCGGAAATCGTGTACCTCGACCTTCGAAAAACATCCGTTATACAAGTCATGGCAATACTCCCGCACTCACCTCAGTACTGGGTTATCGGGGTTATCTCACCAACAACTGCACAAAAGAGATTTCGATGTCGGCAAAACTCAGGTATTCCAGAACTGCAACGATAAAATTGTGACGACAACACCTCGGAGCTCAACTCCCCGGACACCGCCACAACCCCTAAATGTCGAGGCACCAAGAACAATGTTCTCGCCACAAAACCATCGGACGATTCCAAGATACCAGCGTGATCCTAAAATTTTTTTAGTGAAATTTGAGAAGAGAAAAGTCAAAACTCTACGTCGGGATGCCTCACCAGAGCGGATTTAAGGACCGGGAGTAAAAAGAATCCTACTCTCAATATATATAATCCTAAGACTCAAAACATTTTCCATTCTAGACTCAACAACGCCAAAGAAACAATCAAGTAGGGGCTCCTAAGTCGGGAAGGCTCGATACCAACTTGTCACGCCCTCGATGCGGCTATATCTCCCACGTGTCGAAGCACGACTTAGAGGCATAACCGCATTGAGAGCAATGTCGCAAGTGAGGTAATCTTCACACAACCCATGTAATACATAAGGAAAAGAGATACATAGTTGGCTTACAATCGCCACTTCACACAATACATGAGTAAAACATTACATCATACGAGATACAATCAAGGTCCGACTACGGAACCAAAATAAAAGAAGACTACCCCAAATGCTACATGATCCCCGATCGTCCCAACTGGCTCCACTCTTGATCAACTCAAACGAAACAACACAATGAACAAGGTCTTCATCGAGCTCCTCCTTGAGCTTGATGCGCCACCGCACGGTTTCATCGGCACCGCAAACTGGTTTGGAAGTATCCGTGAGTCACGGGACTCAAAGCAATCTCACACCAGCGAGATCAAGACTATTTAAGCTTAAAGGTAGGACAGGGTAGTGAGGTGGAGCTGCAGCAAGCGACTAGCATAATGGTGGCTACAATCGCAAAAGAGAGCGAGAAGAGAAAGCAAGGCACGGTCGAACAACTATGATCAAGAAATGATCCGAAACTACTTACGTCAAACATAACTCCAACACTCGTGTTCAATTCCTGGACTCCGAGAAGAGACCATCACGGTTACACACTTGTTGGTGTATTTTAATTAAGATCAACTTCGGTTTTCTACAACCGACATTAACAAATTCCCATCTGCCTCATAACCATGGCACGGCTTTCGAAAGATAATACCTGCGGGGTGTCCCAACTTAGCCCATGATAAGCTCTCACGGTCAACGAAGGATATTCCTTCTACCGAAGACCCGATCGATCTCGGAATCCGGACTACAAGACATTTCGACAAACAATAAAACAAGACCAGCAAAGCCGCCCGGATGTGCCGACAAATCCTGATAGGAGTTGCACATATCTCGGTCTCGTGGCACACCGGATTGTCCAAACTTCGATAGGCGAACCCGAGTTGCCCCGTAGCCACCGGCGGTCGACGGTTTGGACCAACACTCAAGGAGCACTGGCCCGGGTTAAAATAAAGATGACCCTTGAGTCTGCAGAACCCAAGGGAAAAAGGCTTAGGTGGCAAATGGTAAAACCAATGTTGGGCCTTCTTGGAGGAGTCTTATTCAAAGCGAATCGTCAAGGGGTCCCATAAATCACCCAACCGTAAGGAACGCAAAATCCGGGAACATAACACCGGTATGACGGAAACTAGGGCGGCAAGAGTGGAACAAAACACCAGGCATAAGGCCGAGCCTTCCACCCTTTTATCAAGTATATAGATGCATTAATTAAATAAGATATATTGTGATATCCCAACAAGTAAACATGTTCCAACAAGGAACAACATCTCCATGTTCCAACAAGGAACAAACTTCATCTTCACCTGCAACTAACAACGCTATAAGAGGGGCTGAGCAAAGCGGTAACATAGCCAAACAACGGTTTGCTAGGAAAGGATGGTTAGAGGTTTGACATGGCAACATGGGAGGCATGATATAGCAAGTGGTAGGCATCGCAGCAAGGGCATAGCAAAAGAGCGAGCATCTAGCAAGCAAAGATAGAAGTGATTTCGAGGTATGGTCATCTTGCTCGAAATCCCGCAAGGAAGAAGAACGAGTCCATGAAGAAGACAAACGGACGTGGTCGAACGAATCCTCACAACTCCGAACGGAACCGGCTAACGAGAGAAGCAACCGGAAAGAAGCAAACAACATAGTAAAACAACCATCACATGAACATGGCATGATGCACAAGCGAGTATGATGCATGTCCGGTTTAAATAACATGGCATGGCAAAGTGCAACAAACAACACTACAAGTTAAGTGGAGCTCAATATGCAACGGGTTGCATATTGACAAAACACCACAACACTTATTTAGTTCTCTCTCGGTTAGGGAACCAACAATATTAAATGTTATTAAACATGGCAACGGGTGAAGCATAATTAAACTACCTATTTAGGCAAGTTTAAATGAGGCCGGAAACAACAAACGATAATTCCGGAAAATCCTCATGTCCATATTTCGAATTTGGTACTGATCTGACCTAAAGCATATTTTAGAGTTGTTAAACATGCAAAGTAATGCTACCATGTTAATCTATGCATTTTTCTACCCCATTTACATATATAATTTATTAAAATCCGAGCTACGGTTATTTAGTTATGAAATAAATCATTTTAGCATGGCATTTAAGCAAATTAATGCAAACAACAATTTTAAACATTTAAATTGTTGTTATCATGATGCGGATGACATGAGCAAGTTTTATGCAATATTATGAAATTGTTGACAAGAGCATTAAGAAGCATTAGTCGTCGTGGCGGAAACGAAAAAGGGGTGCCACGGCAACGACAACGGAAATGGTGCCACGGCAACATTCCGGTTCCGATAACTCGATTGAGATATCGGTGCAAAGGAAAGTGTGGACGTGAGCGAGTCATGCAAGATGGTGGGGTGATCCCGATTACCGGGTTCCCACGGAACGGTGGCATGGCAAAAGAGGGGCATCGCAAGGATGATTCGATCACGACGGTCGTCACGGGTTATACCTTCGGAGCATTCAAACGGGACGGTTCGCGTTTCGTAGAGGGAAGTAGACTTTCTCGCGATGATCGTCGAGGGAAGTAGTCGTACACGGCGTAGTGGAAGTCGTTGTTCACGTGGCGACGGTAGAGGTACATATTGTAGTGGAAGTAGTTGTTCATGTCCCGTGGATGTTCGGGGTCCACGGGGTCTTCGAGGTTCGACGGTAGTGGTACACGTTTTCGTAGATGTTCGGGTCGACGGTAGAGGAACTTGGTGGTCCACGTAGTCGAACTAGGCGCATCCGAAGGGGTACTTGTCACATCACCGGGTGTAGTCGTACACGTTTTGTAGACGAACTTGACATCCACGAGGTCGACGGTAGTGGTCCTTCGCATCACCGGGTGTAGTCGTACTCGGTGTCCTCGGGGCATCGGTCGTAGTGTGGTACTTGGGGTGCATCGACTGGTGGCCAACAGGGAAGGTGCAGCAAGGCTTGGTGCGATCTGGCACTGGGCCGCCCGATCGCCGGGCGCCCGAACGAAACAGGACGCGGTCAACGGCGATGCGGGTCGGCACAAAGCGCGCGCTGAGGCAGGGTCGTCCTCCTCCCGCTCCAAGCGAAGCGAGAGAAGAAGGCGCCGCGGCGGCTGCGGACTCGGGGCGGCGTGGCGGCGGATCTTGGCGATGCAGGAGGAGCTGGGTCTCGGTCAACGCGAGGGAGGCAGGGCGCTGAAGCGGGCGAGCAGAGGCACGGCAAGGGACTTGGCGGGGCGACGAGGTAGCAGGCCGGGCGGCACGGCTGCTGTTGAAAGGGATCGAGGCGGCGGGACTCGACGGATCCGACGGCGGCGAAGACCCTTTGCGAGGCGGGGACTCATCTCGCCCTCGAGAGCTCGCAGAAGGAGGCGGCGACACGGAGCAAGGTGGTGGTGCGGAGGCGACGAGGAGGAGGCCGCAGATGAGGGAGGAGGCGGTGGAGGCCGGCTCGAGGCGGATGGGCGCGGTCAGCGCCGAGGCGCAGGCGCCGGAGGGTCGCCAGGTGACTTCAAGTGGGGCGGAGGCGGGCGGCGAGCTCGATGCCCGGGCCACGAGTGAAGGAGAAGGATGGCTGGGGCGACGGCGAGGTAGATCGAGGTCGCCGACCGGTGGAGGTGCAGAGGATGCCTCGAGGCCCTCGAGCGGAGGCGGGCTTCTCCCTGGCTTCTCGTGACGAGCGGGAGGGAACGAGGACGAGGCAGGAAGTAGGGCGCGCACGAGGGAAGCAGGAGGGATCGAGGAGATGGGGATCGGGCTGAGCGAGGGAGGAGCGGTCGAGCCAAGCTCTCTCTGTGGCGCCAGTGGGAGTCGAGGGAGAGAGGCTGGGCTGGCCTTCGGGGCTAGGGTTAGGAAGGGTGGTTAGGTGGGCTGGTGCCTTAGAGGCCGGCCCGTGTAGGGAAGAAAATGGCCAGAGGCCTGGCTGGGATCTCTTCTCTCTCCCCTTTCTACTCTTTTATTTTCCAAAATAGAAAATACCAAAGAGGAAAAGAAGAGGAAAGGAAGTGTTTGGGAATGGAGTTAATTTACTCAGACTCAGAAAAATGAGTTTAATCCAAGAAAATAGGAGAGGGCATGGATGCAAGTGTGTTATGGTGAATTCCAAATTAATGGAATATTTATATAGCTCCATAATATTGGGAGAATATGTTATAAAGAGAAGTCACAAGTGAATTCCCTCGATTTAATGGATCGAAAAATCCATACAATTTATTTAGTGATATGATGGCATGATGACATGATGCAATGCAAGAGATGACAAGAAGAATGCACAAACAAAACAAATCACACGACAAAACTCGGAAACCCTGGAAGGCAACTGAAGCTCCGGTCTTGGGGCGTCACAGAAACCGCCTCGCTAAACGCGCTGAGGTGGAACATCAAAAAACGATTCATATAAAGGCCTGGCCGTGGTGTGATGTCACACCGCGAGTAGTACAGCAGATCTATGCAAAAATTATTCTCTATACGGTGGTATGTGGAACTTGTTTTGCAGAGCCGGACACTATCCTGGTGTTCAAAACCTTCTATGAAGTATTCGGAGGAGGAACCCGCCTTGCAACGCCGAAGACTATATCGCGCCGGACTGGCTCGTCATTGAAGCCTGGTTCGAGGGCTACCGAGGAGTCCTGGACTAGGGGTGTACGGATAGTCGAACTATCATCACGGCCGGACTCCAAGACTATGAAGGTACAAGATTGAAGACTTCGTCCCGTGTCCGGATGGGACTTTCCTTGGCGTGGAAGGCAAGCTTGGCGACACGGATATGTAGATCTCCTACCATTGTAACCGACTCTGTAACCCTAACCTATCCGTGTCTATATAAACCGGAGGGTTTTAGTCCATAGGGCTAACAACAATCATACCATAGGCTAGCTTCTAGGGTTTAGCCTCCTTGATCTCGTGGTAGATCTACTCTTGTACTACCCATATCATCAATATTAATCAAGCAGGGTAGGGTATTACCTCCATCGAGAGGGCCCGAACCTGGGTAAAAACATCGTGTCCCTTGTCTCCTGTTACCATCCGCCTAGACGCACAGTTCGGGACCCCTACCGAGATCCGCGGTTTGACACCGACAGGAGGAAGGAGGAAGAAAGGGGCGCCCCACCCAATTCGGATTGGGCTTGGGGCGCCCCCTAGGATCCTTCTCCTCTCTCCCACTATGGCCCAATAAGGCGATACTTCGGGGTTCCGTAACCTCCCAGACTCCGCAAATGCCCGAACTCACCCGGAACCATTCATATGTCCAAACATAGTCATCCAATATATCGATCTTTGTGTCTCGATCATTTCGAGACTCCTCGTCATGTCCGTGATCATATCCGAGACTCCGAACTACCTTCAGTACATCAATACACATAAACTCATAATATCGATCGTCACCGAACGTTAAGCGTGCGGACCCTACGGGTTCGAGAACTATGTAGACATGACCGAGACACGTCTCCGGTCAATAACCAGTAGCGGAACCTGGATGTTCATATTGGCTCCCACATATTCTATGAAGATCTTTATCGGTCAAACCGCATAACAACATATGTTGTTCCCTTTGTCATCGGTATGTTACTTGCCCGAGATTCGATCGTCGGTATCTCAATACCTAGTTCAATCTCGTTACCGGCAAGTCTCTTTACTCGTTCCGTAATGCATCATCCCGCAACTAAATCATTAGTCACATTGCGTGCAAGGCTGATAGTGATGTGCATTACCGAGAGGGCCCAGAGATACCTCTCCGACAATCGGAGTGACAAATCCTAATCTTGATGTATGCCAACTCAACAAACACCATCGGAGACACCTGTAGAGCACCTTTATAATCACCCAGTTATGTTGTGATGTTTGGTAGCACACTAAGTGTTCCTCCGGTATTCGGGAGTTGCATAATCTCATAGTCATAGGAACATGTATAAGTCATGAAGAAAGCAATAGCAAATAAACTAAACGATCAAGTGCTAGGCTAACGGAATGGGTCAAGTCAATCACATCATTCTCTAATGATGTGATCCCGTTAATCAAATGACAACTCATGTCTATGGCTAGGAAACTTAACCATCTTTGATTCAACAAGCTAGTCAAGTAGAGGCATACTAGTGACACTCTGCTTGTCTATGTATTCACACATGTACTAAGTTTCCGGTTAATACAATTCTAGCATGAATAATAAACATTTATCATGATATAAGGAAATATAAATAACAACTTTATTATTGCCTCTAGGGCATATTTCCTTCAAATTATGGTGAAGCCTTTATTTACAAGAAATTGAGTGGGAGCTCTATAGCATTTCTGATATTATATGTGGATGACATATTGTTGATCGAAAATGATATAGAATTTCTAGATAGCATAAAAGGGTACTTGAATAAGAATTTTTCAATGAAAGACCTTGGTGAAGCTGCTTATAATTGGGCATCAAGATCTATAGGGATAGATCGAGACGCTTAATAGGACTTTCAGAAAACACATACCTTGATAAAGTTTTGAAGAAGTTCAAAATGGATCAGTCAAAGAAAGGGTTCTTGCCTGTGTTATGATACGTCCATTTTGCATCATGTTTTACTACTGTTACTTATGAAATTTTTATGCATAATAATGTTTTTGGAGTAATTCTAATGCCTTTTCTCTCATAATATGTAAGGTACACACAAAGAGGGAGAATTCCGGCAGCTGGAAATCTCGACCTGGAAAAGCTACGTCAGGCCACCTATTCTGCACAACTTCCAAATGAGCTGAAACTTTATGGTGATTTTTTATGGAATAAATGAGGAATATTGGAGCCAATAAGTACCAGAGGGGCCCACCAGGTGGGCACAACCCACCTAGGCGCGCCCTGGTGGGTTGTGCTCTCCTCAGCCCACCTCCGGTGCCCATCTTCTGGTATATAAGTAATTTTGACCTAGAAAAAAAAGATAAGGAGAGGACTTTCGGGACGGAGCGCCGCCGTCTCGAAGCAGAACTTGGGCAGGAGCACTTTTGCCCTCGAGTGGAGCGATTCCGCCGGGGGAACTTCCCTCCCGGAGGGGGAAATCATCTTCATCATCATCACCAACAACTCTCCAATCTTGGGGAGGGCAATCTCCATCAACATCTTCAACAGCATCATCTCCTCTCAAACCCTAGTTCATCTCTTGTGTTCAACCTATGTACCAGAACTATAGATTGGTGCTTGTGGGTGATTAGTAGTGTTGATTACATCCTGCAGTTGATTACTATATGGTTTATTTGGTGGAAGATTATATGTTCAGATCCAATATGCTATTTAATACCCCTCCGATCTTGAGCATGATTATTATTTGTGAGTAGTTACTTTTTTCTTGAGGTCACGGGAGAAATCAAGTTGCAAGTAATCATGTGAACTTGATATGTGTTCGATATTTTGATAGTATGTATGTTGTTACTCCCTTAGTGGTGTCATGTGAACGTCGACTACATGACACTTCACCATATTTGGGCCTAAGGGAATGCATTGTGGAGTAGTTATTAGATGATGGGTTGCAAGAGTGACAAAAGCTTAAACCCTAGTTTATGCGCTATTAAGTAAGGGACCGATTGGATCCAAAAGTTTAATGCTATGGTTAGAATTTATTCTTAATACTTTTCTCGTAGTTGCGGATGCTTGCGAGGGGGTTAATCATAAGTAGGAGGTTTGTTCAAGTAAGAACAACACCTATGCACCAGTCCACCCACATATCAAATTATCAAAGTAGCGAACACGAATCGAATCAACATGATGAAAGTGACTAGATGAAATTCCCGTGTACCCTCAAGAACACTTTGCTTACTATAAGAGATCGTTTTGGCCTGTCCTTTGCCTCAAAAGGGTTGGGCTATCTTGCCGCACTTCTGTTACTATTATCGTTACTTGCTCGTCATAGATTATCTTGCTACCAAACTGCTCTGTTACTTACAACTTCAGCACTTGCAGACATTACCTTGCTGAAAACCACTTGTCATTTCCTTCTGCTCGTTGTTGGGTTCGACACTCTTACTTATCGAAAAGAGCTAAAATTGACCCCATATACTTGTGGGTCATCATGTTACAAGGTGTGAAGTTGAGTCAGACTCAAAACCCGACCACTGCAGAAGACAAAGCGAAAATGAAAGTCATTCCCTATGCCTCAACCATAGGTTCTATCATGTATGCTATGCTGTGTACCAGACCTGATTTGTGCCTTCCATAAGTTTGGCAGGGAGGTGCCAAAGTAATCCAGGAATGGATCACTGGACAGCGGTCAAGAACATCCTGAAGTACCTAAAAGGTCAAAGGATATGTTTCTTGTTTATGGAGGTGACGAAGAGCTTGCCGTAAATGGTTACGTCGATGCTAGCTTCGACACTGATCCGGATGACTCTAAGTCACAAACCGGATACGTATTTATATTGAATGGTGGAACCGCTGCTTGGTGCAGTTCCAAGCGTATGCCGTGGGATCTACGGTGAAGCGGATTACATAGCTGCTTCGAAGCAGACATGAAGGAGTCTGGATGAAGGAGTTCATATCAAATCTAGGTGTCATACCTAGTGCATCGGGTCCAATGAAAATCTTTTGTGACAACACTGGAGCAATTGCCTTGGCGAAGGAATCCAGGCTTCACAAGAGAACCAAACACATCAAGAGACGCTTCAACTCCATTCGTGAAAAGGTCAAGGATGGAGACATAGAAGTTTGCAAAATACATACAGATCTGAATATAGCGGACCCGTTGACTAAGCCTCTTCTGCGAGCAAAACATGATCAACACCAAGACTCCATGGGTATTAGATTCATCACAATGTAATCTAGATTATTAACTCTAGTGCAAGTGGGAGACTGAAGGAAATATGCCCTAGAGGCAATAATAAAGTTGTTATTTTCTATTTCCTTATTCATGATAAAGGTTTATCATTCATGCTAGAATTGTACTGATTGAAAACTTAAATACATGTGTGAATACATAAACAAATACCGTGTCCCTAGTAAGCCTCTACTAGACTAGCTCGTTGATCAAAGATGGTTAAGGTTTCCTAACCATGGACATATGTTGTCATTTGATAACGGGATCACAACATTAGGAGAATGATGTGATGGACAAGACCCATCCGTTATCTTAGCACATTGATCGTTCAGTTTATTGCTATTGCTTTCTTCATGTCAAATACATATTCCTTCGACTATGAGATTATGCAACTCCCGGATACCGGAGGAATGCCTTGTGTGCTATCAAACGTCACAACATAACTAGGTGGTAATAATTATGCTTTACAAGTATCTCCAAAGGTGTTTGTTGAGTTGGCATATATCGAGATTAGGATTTGTCACTCCGAGTATCGGAGAGGTATCTCTGGGCCCTCTCGGTAATACACATCATAAGCTTGCAAGAAAATGACTAAGGAGTTGGTCATGAGGTGATGTATTACAGAACGAGTAAAGAGACTTGCCAGTAAGGAGATTAAACTAGGTATGAAGATACCGACGATCGAATCTCTGGCAAGTAACATACCGATGGACAAAGGGAATTGCGTATGTTGTCATAACGGTTCAACCGATAAAGATCTTCGTAGAATATGTAGGAGCCAATATGGGCATCTAGGTTCCACTATTGGTTATTGACCGAAGAGGTGTCTCGGTCATGTCTACATAGTTCTCGAACCCGTAGGGTTCGCACGCTTAACGTTCGTTGATAATATAGTATTATATGAGTTATATGATTTTGTGACCGAGTGTTGTTCAGAGTCCCGGATGGATCACAGACATGACGAGGAGTCTTGAAATGGTCAAGAGGTAAAGATCGATATATTGGACGATGGTATTCGGACACCGGAAGTGTTTCGGAGTGTACGGAGTACCGGAGGGGGTACCGGACACCCACAGGAGGTCAGTGGGCCTATTGGGCCATAAGAGGGGAGCACACCAGCCCACAAGGGGCTGGCGCCCCCCCTCATGGTAGCCGCCCTAGTGGTGAAAGGAAAGGGGGGGGGGGATTTGGCCTCCCCCTTCCTTCCTCTCCCCCCTTTCCTTTCCCCCTCCGACAAATATGGCAGGGGGCGGGGCAAGGGCAGGAGCCCAAGTAGGATTCAGACCTACTTGGGGCGCGCCTTGGCCTCCCCCCTCTCCCTCCCACCTATATATATGTGGGAGGGGGCGCCTAGCCGTGTGCGGCGCCCTCCTCCACCGTTTACACCCCCGGTCATATTTTCGTAGTGCTTAGGCGAAGCCCTGCGGAGATCACTTCACCATCACCGTCACCACGCCGTCGTGCTGCCGGAACTCATCTACTACCTCACCGTCTTGCTGAATCAAGAAGGCGGAGGACGTCACCGAGCTCAACGTGTGCAGAACGCGGAGGTGTCATATATTTGGTACTTGATTAGTTGAATCACGAACAAGTTCGACTACATCAACCGCGTTGTTAAAAGCTTCCGCTTACGGTCTACGAGGGTACGTAGACACAATCTCCCCCTCTCATTGCTATTGTAAGTGCATATTTATCCCTTAGGTGTTTTGGTGATTGATGACAATGCTTTTGCGGACTAATCGTGTGCCTTTGAGTTTCTCAGACATCTCTTCACTAGGTACAAGACGGTTTGGTGCCCCTCGAAGACTATTGAAGACGGCGTTTCTCTATGTTTCTTTTTGGTGGTTTTGAGTCGTAGGAAAGCCGTACTATTAAGAGGGGTCCGCGTCGAAAGGTTTGGGTGGAATCATCACGCACCGCTCCTTCCTTGTCTCCACCTTTCCCCGCACTTTGGAGCATCCCCCGCTTATCCTCCTTGCATTGTCTTGGCTGCTGTTGTTGTGCTTGCGGTAGTATCGCTCCTTGAGCGGTAGTACCGCAGCACCTCTTGATAATACCGTGGCTTACGCTGTAGTACCGCTGAGCCCACGGTAGTACCGCCTCTCTGAGCCATACTACCGTGGCCCCCAGTGCCAAGTACCGCTGCTATGTGTAGTAGGGCGGATGTAATTTTTACATCCGCACCTCTGGTAGTACCGCGCCTTGTCTTGCGTAGTACCGCGTCGCCGTGATCGATCCAGCAGCCACACGGTAGTACTGCTCTTCAGCGGTAGTACCGCGTCGGATTTTTGCACCGTTCGTTTTCCAGCGGAAGTAGGCACGGATGTAATTTTATTCTTCCGCGCCCTTCCTAGACTAGGGCTTTCCTGCCTTGCGGTAGTACCGCAAGGGGGAGCGGTAGTACCGCGCTCGCGGTAGTACTGTCCCCTGCCAGGCTCGCTCTAGCCCCTGCTGTTGCAGCGGTAGTACTGTGGTTGCCCACGGTAGTACCGCGTGGCCTTGCGGTAGTACCGCGCCTCTGGAGCGGTAGTACCGCGTGTCGCGGCCTGGTTAAGTGGATAATGGTTGGATTTCGTCCACCACTATAAAAGGGTCGTCTCCTACCTTTAGTTGACTACCTCTTCCAACCCTAAGCTCCATTGTTGCTCCAAGCTCCATTTTCGCCCGATCTCTCTCTCCCTAGCCAATCAAACTTGTTGATTTGCTCGGGATTGGTTGAGAAGGCCCCGATCTACACTTCCACCAAGAGAAATTTGATCCCCCCCCACTAATCCCTAGCGGATCTTGTTACTCTTGGGTGTTTGAGCACCCTAGACGGTTGAGGTCACCGTGAAGCCATAATCCATTGTGGTGAAGCTTTGTGGTGTCGTTGGGAGCCTCCAATTAAGTTGTGGAGATTGCCCCAACCTTGTTTGTAAAGGTTCGGTCGCCGCCTTCAAGGGCACCAATAGTGGAATCATGGCATCTCGCATTGTGTGAGGGCGTGAGGAGAATACGGTGGCCCTAGTGTTAGGGAATGTAGTAATTTCAAAAAATTTCCCACGCACACGCAAGACCATGGTGATGGCATAGCAACGAGAGGGAGAGTGTCGTCCACGCACTCGTGAGACCGAAAGCGAAGCGCTATAACAACGCTGTTGATGTAGTCGACGCCTTCACGATCCGATCGATCCAAGTACCGAACGTCGGCACCTCCGAGTTCTGCACACGCTCAGCTCGATGACAATCCCGGCCCGATCCAGAAAGCGTCGGGGATGAGTTCCACAAGACGACGACGGCAGGACGATGATGATGCTCCACCGACGCAGGGCTTCGCTTAAGCTCCGCGACGATATGACTTCACCGGTGCAGGCTTCGCCTAAGCTCATGACGATATGACCAAGTGGAATATGGTGGAGGGGGCACCGCACACGCTAAGGAACGATTCAGTAGATCAACTTGTGTGTTCTGGGTGCCCCTGCCCCGTATATAAAGGAGCAGGGGGGTGCGGCCAGCCCTAGGGGCGCGCGAGGAGTCCTACTCCCACCGGAGTAGGACTCCCCCTTTCCTAGTTGGAATAGATTGGGGAGGGGAAGAGGAAGGGGCGCCCCTCTCCTTGTCCTATTCGGACTAGAGGGGAGGGGGCGCGCCTGCCCTGGCCGCCCTTCCTCTTCTCCCTATGGCCCATCAAGGCCCATTGACCCCCGGGGTTCCGTAACCCCGTGTTCCAGTAACTTCTGTTTTCATCCGGAACCTTCCAAGTCCAAACATAGGCTTCCAATATATCAATCTTTATGTCTCGACCATTTCGAGACTCCTCGTCATGTCCGTGATCACATCCGGACTCAACAACCTTCGTACATCAATACTTATAAACTCATAATTAATCACCATCAAACGTTAGCGTGCGGACCCTACGGGTTCGAGAACTATGTAGACATGACCTAGAACCATTCTCGGTCAATAACCAATAGCGGAACCTGGATGCCCATATTGGTTCCTACATATTCTACGAAGATCTTTATCGGTCAAACCGCATAACGACATCGTTGTTCCCTTTGTCATCGGTATGTTACTTACCCGAGATTCGATCGTTGGTATCCAATACCTAGTTCAATCTCGCTACAGTAAGTCTCTTTACTCGTTCCGTAATACATCATCTCACAACTAACTCATTAGTTGCAATGCTTGCAAGGCTTATGTGATGTGTATTACCGAGAAGGCCAGAGATACCTCTCCGACAATCGGAGTGACAAAACCTAATCTCAAATACGCCAACCCAACAAGTACCTTTGGAGACACCTGTAGTACTCCTTTATAATCACCCGATTACGTTGTGACGCTTTGGTAGTACCCAAAGTGTTCCTCTGGTAAACGGGAGTTGCATAATCTCATAGTTACAGGAACATGTATAGGTCATGAAGAAAGCAATAGCAATATACTAAACGATCAAGTGCTAAGCTAACGGAATGGGTCATGTCAATCACATCATTCTCCTAATGAGGTGATCCCATTATTCAAATGACAACACATGTCTATGGTTAGGAAACACAACCATCTTTGATTAATGAGCTAGTCTAGTAGAGGCATACTAGTGACTATCTGTTTGTCTATGTATTCACACATGTATTATGTTTCCGGTTAATACAATTCTAGCATGGATAATAAACATTTATCATGATATAAGGAAATAAATAATAACTTTATTATTGCCTCTAGGGCATATTTCCTTCACCTAGTGGCTTCTTGGGGAGCATTGTGCCTCCACACCGCTTCAACGGAGACGTACTTCCCCTCAAAAGGAAGGAACTTCGGTAACAATGCTCGTCTCCACCGGCTCCACTCTTGGTTATCTCATCCCTTTACTTGTGCAAGCTTATTTGTGTTATATTCATTGCTTGCTTGTGTGCTTGTGATTGTTGCATCATATAGGTTGTCCACCTAGTTGCATATCTAGAGAACCTACTTTGATGCAAAGTTTAATTTGGTAAAGAAAAGCTAAAAATTGTTAGTTGCCTATTCACCCCCCCTCTAGTCAACCATATCGATCCTTTCAATTGGTATCAGAGCCTCGTCTCTTTTTAAGGACTTTACGGTCCGAAGAGTATGGTTGACGCCGAAGACGATGTGGGAGAGCACTCCGGTGCGAATCCGATATCGTCTACGGGAGATGGGGTAACTCGATCTCATGTGAGGAATTCAATGTGGCGTTGGACACATTGAAAACCTCCATGACGACCGAGGTCAAAGACATGTTTAAGGAATTCTTAGAAGGGCTTAAACTTTCCACCGCACCCGTGAAAGTGGGTGATCCCGCCAACACGGAGACGGATGCTAACCCCGACAAGGGGGAAGCTACTAGTGAGAAAGCTCCTACGTCTAGTGGTAAGAATGGCACCGGCATCTTTGCCCATGTGCAACCTCCACCCATTTATGGTGGACCGATTCCTTCTACTCATTTGAATCATGCCGGTCCTCCCCCCAAGATTGATAAAAAGGAGGATTTTGATTCTTGGGTCTATCGTTTTAAGCGTCATTTAAATCATGTGAACACTAACCTTTGGAGAATCATTGAAGAAGGTTTTTATCCGCATGACCGGAGCAACTTCACTCCTAGAGAAGCCGTGGATGATCAATTCAATGAGAATGCTATCTTCATCATCCAAGAAGCAATCCTTCATGAAGAACTCCCGCATCTCCGGCCCTACTCTTTGGCAAAGAAGCTTGGCACAAAGTGGTTTCCCTCTATCGGGGAAGCGCAAGCATTCAACGTTCCAACTATGAAGTGGTACAAGATGAAACCGATGAGTTTGCAATGAAAGAAGATGAAGAACCTCGTGAGCTCTATCAGAGAGTTACCAAGCTCGCGGTCTCTCTCCGGGATCATGGAAGTAAGGACACGGATGACAATTGGATCAAGCGCAAATTCCTCAAGGCAATGATGCCCTACCACAAAGCCATGTCCTCCGTCATCCGTCAAAGGCCGGACTTTCACACCTTGTCCTCAAGTGTTGTGTTGGATGAGTTTGTGGCTATGAGAATATTGGACAAGACCACCGACAATGCGGTGCTTCGCTCCCAAAGAGCAAAGAAGCCCAACCTTGCATTGAAGGCCAAGGTTTGTGTCTAAGAAGAAGAAGAGGAGGAATAAGAGGAGATCAACCTCGAAGATACGAAGTATGCCTATCATGAACACATGGCCCTTGCTTCAAGGCAATTTTGGAGCAAGAAGTACTCAATGCCCAACTTCAATAAGAGCAGCTCAAGTGGCGCAAAAGGCAAGCAACGAGTGAGGACTTGTTTCTATTGTGGCAATGTGAGTCATTTTGTTGCGGAGTGCCCGTATGAGAAGAGGGAAGACAATGGTGGCAAGCTCATCCGTAAGGACAAGGCCAAGTCTTTCCCCAACAAGAGCAACTTCACCAAGTAGACTCCTCACAAGGCTTTGGTGGTACAAGAAGAGTACAATGAGGATGATGAAGATGGTGAGTCGGTTGCCATGGCCTCCGTTGCCATTGCGACGACTCCTCGGGTGTCTCTCTTCGTCTCACCCAATGAGAGCATCACCTCCAAGTGCCTCATGGCTAAAGCCACCAACAAGGTAACCCCCAACATCAAAACTACCATCATCAATCATTCTTCTTCAACGGATAGCATTGATGAACATGAGGGAACTAATGTGGAGGAGAATGAGTTTGTGGCCTTTATGGGTAAACTCAAGGGCAAATCCAAGAAGCACTTCGTTGCTCTCTTGGAACAACTTGGTGAAGCCAATGACATGATCGAGGGTCACGAAGATACCATCTCTAAGATGGAGGGGCATAGTCGTGACTATGCCGATGAGATTTCAGATCTTTCCAATGCTCTTGAGGAAGAGCGTGGTCTTCGTTTGGCTCTTGAGGAGTCATACAATGATGATCATGCTAAATTAAAGAAAGATCTTGATCATGCTCTTGTTGTTTCTCGTGTGCTAAACTCCGAGAAGGCAAAGCTTGGGGTTGATCTTGCTAGACTCAAAGAGGAGTTTGACATTCTCGACAAGGCTCACAAAGTCTTGAAGGGCGTTCATGCTAGCCTCAAAGAGTCTCATGATCAACTCCAAGTAAAGCTAACCAAGGAGAAAGCCACCTTTCCTCATATGGTTTTAATTGATAATGCAAATGCTACTAACCCGTGTTGTGAGCATGTGCATCTTGTTGAGGAGAATGCTAAGTTGAAGGAGCAACTTGAGAAAGGCCTTGTTACATGCATACAAGGTGAGAAGAACCTCAACGGCCTTTTGAGTAATCAAAAGGAAGTTGTGGCCAAGGAGGCGATTGGGTTCGCACCCAAGCCCAAGAACAAGAAGAAGAATGACAAGACCAAACGACCTTCTCCTCTCAAGCAAACTTTTGTGAAGGAGGGAGAAGGTGCTTCCAAGGAGAAGAAGAACAATGCAAAGGGTGGCGATGTCAAGAAGGGCAATGCCACCCCTCCCAACAAAGCCGGCGATTTTAATCCCTCTTATGTGTTATGTCGTGCTAGTGATGGGCACGTTTATGCCAAATTTGTTGGTTCTCCTCATGAATAAATTGAATGGTCTATTTGGGTTCCTAAGACCCTTGTTACTAACATCAAAGTACCCATTACAAAATGGGTACCTAAAACCAAGCATTGATCACTTGTAGGTGTTTGCTTCCAGTGGGGGATCATGGTTGCTCGATAGTGGAGCTACAAATCATATGATCGGAAGCAAGGACTTGGTGGTGGACGTGCACAAGATTCCTTCTATGCCCACCAATGTCGAGTGGGGTGATGCCTCGTCTTCTAAGGTATTGGGACTCGGCAAGGTTGTCATTTCTCATGATCTCACGATCGAGAAGGTCATGCTTGTAGAGTCCCTTGCATACAATTTACTTTCCGTTCGTCAACTTGCAATCATGGGCTTTGCCACTTTCTTTGATATTGATACCGTGGCCCTCTTGTGGAGCAAGACTCTTAAAGTAGCCTTTGCTGGGCATGTCGAGAACGATCTATATGTGATTAACTTTTTGGAGGTACCCACTAAGACCGCGACATGCCTAATGGCTAAAGTTGATGTGGGATGGCTTTGGCATCGCCGTTTAGCCCATGTCAATATGAGATCTTTGCAAAATCTTCTCAAGGGGGACCATGTCCGTGGACTAACGAATGTTAGTTTTGCTAAAGATCGTGCTTGCAGTGCTTGTATCGAAGGAAAGCTTCATGAGAAGGCTCACCCTCCCACGACTATCATTTACTCGAAGAGGCCTTTGGAGCTGCTTCACTTGGATCTCTTTGGGCCTCCATCCTTTGATAGTCTTGGGGGTAGGAAGTATTGCTTGGTGATTGTGGATGACTACTCAAGATATACTTGGGTGTATTTCTTCAAGAGGAAGAGCGAGACCCAACAAACCGTCATTGACTTTGCAAATGAAGCACAACGTCAACACAATGCAAATATCTTGACAATAAGAAGTGACAACGGCACCGAGTTCAAGAACTACACCTTGGATGAGTTTCTTAGTGATGAGGGGATCAAGCATCAATATTCTGCACCCTACACCCCTCAACAAAACGGTGTCACAGAGAGGAAGAACCGGACGTTGATGGATGCGGCAAGGACCATGATGGCGGAGTTCAAGTCTCCATACAACTTTTGGGCCGAAGCCATCAACACCGCATGTCATGCATCCAATCGGCTCTACCTCCGCAAGGGCTTGAACAAGACTCCATATGAGATACTCACCAGTAACAAGCCCAACCTCAAGTACTTTCGGGTGTTCGGGTGTAAGTGTTTCATTCTCAAGAAAGGTGTCCGGTTGTCTAAGTTTGAGGCTAGAGCTTATGAGGGCATATTTGTTGGTTATGCTACAAACTCTCATGCTTACTGTGTCCTCAGTAAATCCACGGGACTTATTGAGGAGACGTGTAACGTGGAGTTTGATGAGAATAACGGCTCCCAAGTGGAGCAAAGTGGCACTTGTGATGTAGGTGATGAAATTCCTCCTCAAGCCATAAGAAGAATGGGTGTTGGTTTTATCCTACCCATTGAGGAACCCCTTGTGGCCGAAGGAGAAGGACAATGCTCCACTCAAGTGGAGCCATCACCAACCCAAGGCCCACACGCTTCTGAAGAACAAAGTGAAGCCCTCAACCTCATGAACAAGACCAAGGGCAAGATCATGCTCAAGACGATGTTGACGCACCAAGTGATGCCCAAGGTCAAGTTCTCTCACCCGAGCAAGTTCAAGATCAAGAACATGCTCAAGACGGCGCTCAAGATGATCAAGTGACCGCTCCTCAACTCTCCACCGAGGAGGAATTAGAGCGTCGTGCCGCCAAGATTGCTTCCAAGCTCTCCACCAAGGGTCATCTCATGAAGAATGTACTTGGAAGCATTCAAAAGGGGGTAAGCACTCGTAGACAATTGGCAAACTATTGTGAACATCACGCGTTTGTTTCTTGTGTTGAACCCCAAAAGGTATATGAAGCACTCGAAGATCCGGATTGGCTTAATGCCATGCATGAAGAACTCAACAACTTCGAGTACAACAAGGTGTGGAGGTTGGTGCCAAGGCCAATGGGGAACCACAATGTCATTGGGACCAATTGGATTTTCAAGAACAAACAAGATGCTCATGGAACCATCATTCGCAACAAGGCAAGATTGGTGGCACAAGGTTACTCCCAAGTCGAGGGTATCGACTATGGTGAAACCTTTGCTCCCGTTGCTCGTCTTGAATCCATTCGTTTGTTGATTGCTTATGCTTCTCATCACAACTTTAAGTTGCAACAAATGGATGTGAAGAGTGCTTTTCTTAATGGTCCTATTAATGAGTTGGTTTACGTCAAACAACCCCCCGGGTTCGAGGATCCCTACTTTCCCAATCATGTGTATCAGCTCGATAAGGCACTCTATGGCCTTAAACAAGCCCCACGTGCGTGGTATGACCACCTTACCGAGTTGCTACAAGATCGTGGGTTTGAAGTTGGGCTAATCGATCCCACTCTTTTTACTAAGAAGGTCAAAGGGGAGTTGTTTGTGTGCCAACTATATGTTGATGACATTATCTTTGGTTCCCCTAACAAAGCTTTCAATGATGAATTTGCCGCACTAATGACCTCAAAGTTCAAGATGTCATCCATGGGAGAGTTTAAGTTCTTTCTAGGTTTCGAAGTGAAGAAAAGATGAGAAGGTACCTTCATCAACCAAGCCAAATACACTCAAGACATGCTCAAGAGATTCAAGCTAAGCGATGTCAAGCCGGCTTCCACTCCAATGCCTTCTAAGTGCCAACTTGACATCGATCCCAATGGTAAAGCGGTGGATCAAAAGGTATATCGCTCCATGATTGGATCCTTGCTTTACCTTTGTGCATCTAGACTGGATATCATGTTGAGTGTGGGAATTTGTGCATGGTTTCAAGCCGCACCTAAGGAAAGCCACTTTGTGGTGGTCAAGCGAATCTTTCGATATTTGGCTCATACCCCAAACTTTGGCCTATGGTACCCGAGAGGAGAAAACTTCAAGCTTGTAGGATATTCGGATTCCGATTGGGCGGGGGACAAAGTGGATAGGAAGTCCACTTCCGGAGGGTGCCAATTCCTTGGTTGCTCTTTGGTAAGTTGGTCTTCCAAAAAGCAAAGTTGTTTGTCTCTCTCATCCACCGAAGCGGAGTATGTAGCAGTCGGTAGTTGTTGTGCACAACTCTTATGGATGAGGCAAACTTTAAAGGATCATGGTGTCATTTGTGACAAAGTGCCTCTTTGGTGTGACAATGAAAGTGCCATCAAGATTTCTCTCAACCCGGTGCAACACTTCAAGGCGAAGCATATTGAGATTCGGTATCACTTCATCTGGGATCACATTAGGCGAGGGGAGATCGAGCTCAACTACGTCAACACTCATGATAACCTTGCAGATATCTTCATGAAGCCTTTGGATGAAGCAAGATTTCATGAGTTAAGGCATGAGCTAAATATCATTGATTCGAGCAATGTTGCTTGAACCCTTGCACACCCCACCATACTCAACTTGTTATCTTGTTTAGGTGTAGGCATGGACATAGGGGGAGTGTTGTTCTCTCAATGAACTCTCCCTCCCCCCATTATGCATAAATCGATCAAATCTTTCACATTAGCCATTTTTGATGGTACTTGTGCTTCAAAGACGAGTTTTGGTCATGGGCCCAAGGATAATTCTTCGCGGTGCCATACCAAGTGACTCAAACATAGGTGGCTCCGGCCACCGCCCTCTCTTTGGAGAGGTGGTGTCTCGTGGTTGTTTTCGCGCCGTCTTTTGCCTTTTTGTCTTCGTGTGTCGCGTGTTCTTGTGGTGTCGGGTTGCCTCGAAGGTTCTTTTCTTGCAAAGACCTCTTTTTCGTGTGCTTGGAACGTGCGACTTCCTGAGTTCACGGTACTACCGCGGCTAGCCACGGTACTAATTTTTCGCGCGGAAGTAATTTTTTACTGCCGCCCAGGAGAGCGGTACTATTGCTCATGTGCGGTACTTCCGCCAAGCGGTACTACCGCGATGAACCACGGTACTACCACGCCGCGAGTGAGCGTGGCGGTTATGATTCGGGCAGGGGAGTTCCAACTCCCCATACCCATTCTCTTATCTCTGTCCCCACGTCTCTCTCTCTCTCGCTCACGAACGGCGCCAGAGGTCCTCGCCGGATCTCCGTCTTCGGCCACTCTCCTCGGGTTCCGACCGGTGGGATCGTTCCCCACCACCTCCTCTTGCCATGGAACAAGGTTTTTCCCCAATTCCCTCTTTTTCTTGGTTGTTCTTTCGCCTCTAGGTTATTGGGGAGATGCATGTTGTTCATGAGATTTTAGGCCAAATCTGTGCAAGAGTAGGATGTAGGAGAGTCGGGTTGCGTAGGAATTACACTTGATATATTGTCCTGTGATAGATTTGATCAACCGTAGTACCGCCGAGGTTTCGTGGTTCTTCTCAGATTTGAATCGGTTCGATTCGACGCGGTCTTGATACTACCGCATAGCGGTACTACCACCCGTCAGATGCGGTATTATCATGCTAGTTGCTGGGCGCTAAAAACCTACTACCGCTCTCAGACCCGGTACTACCGTGGCTTCACACGGTACTACCGCGACTTGGAGCGGTACTAGATTTTTAGTACCGCAGCACTTGGCAGTACTTCCATGGATCAAATCTTTCTCATGGCATTTAGCATGTATGTTTCCTAAGTGGTTCTTTTTCTTTGCTGTGGTCTTTTCTTTGATCCTTCTTGGTTGTCGTGTGTGTTTTGCGTTTTGTGTCTCAGGTGGTGGCTCTCGCCGTTTGAATCCCAGTCGTGACACTAGATCCAAGCGTTTGCGCAATCAAGGTGAAGCATCAGAGGGCCCCAATGCCCCCAAGCGTCATGTCAAGACTGCCGCTGGCAGATACAAGGAGCCCGCTAAGAGCATGGACGAGATACCCTCCTCTGAGTACGTCCGTCTCAGGCAGATGAACCCATATGTGAATCCTCGTGCTACCATCAAAGGCTGTGAGTTGTTCTGGACCAAGCAGCAGACTCTCATTTATCTGGATGTCATCAAGAACAAGCAGAATACCTACATGGAGGTCAAGTGGATTGACATGCATCACATGAGGAAGGAACAATTTCGTGAGTACTTTGGAGAGGCTCTGGACTTGGTGGAGCAGTTTGGTATTGAGCATGTGATCTCCTTCCATCCGGACTTTGACCACGAGCTTGTTTGTCGGTTCTTTGCCTCTGTACTTTCACCCCGGGAGGAGCGGCGGATGACGTGGATGACCAACGGCTGTCAGTTGAATGCTACCTGGAAGGAGTTCATGGACCTGTTGCATGTTCCAGATGACGGACTCAACACTCCTGCTGGTGTTCGTCCCCATGCCAATTCTGAGTCTGCTAACAAGGACAAGCTCCAAAGAAGATTATGTTGAGAAGGTGCTCGCCAATGGCAAGTCAGCTTGGGTGCTGAACTCCTTTCTGGATATCATGTATCGCATCTTCCGCAACTCTCTGTTCCCATGCATTGGCGACAAGGATAAGGTTCATGCATTTATGGTGGATATGATGCTCATGTGCGAGGAGGCCCGGGTGTCTCAGAATCAGCCTCTTGATGTCTCACACATCATGTGGCATGAGCTTCGGTTTGCGGTGTTCAACCGCAAGGTGCCTATCTACGGGCCATACATGTTTCTGCTGATCTCCAAGACTTGGGAGAAGCTGTTCCCTGGGGATGAGTTCCTTGCACCAGACTGGATTAGTCATGATCCCATCTATCTCCGTGTCAAGCCCAACTGGGCCAACACTACCACTTGTGCTGAGGCGTCTGCTGCTAGGAGGGATGTTGGTGAGGAGGAGACTGGAGCAGAGAATGTTGCTGAGGACCGTGCTGCTAGGCCTTCCCAGAGTTCCTCTGTGCCCTCGTGGGCCAAGAAGCTGAAGGACAAGATGAAGTCTCTCTTCTGCATGCAAGCTAAGGGGTAGTACAGGACTCACGTTGCCTCCAAGGAGGCTCGCCGCCGTGACGTGCACATCCTGAGGGTCTTTGGTGAGGCTAACTCCAGCGGGTCAGAGAGGAACATCACTCCAGAGGCTGAGTGGATGGCGAAGCAGGGCTTCAAGTGGACTGATTCTGATGAGGACTTCAAGGAGGACATCCCTGCCGTCGAGTCTGAGGAGGAGCACTGGGATGATTTCCCCGCTTGATCCACCCCGAGTGTCTAGGTGTCCTCTCTGCCTTTTTGGCGTCTCGATGCCAAAGGGGGAGAGAGTGTAGGGATTTGCTCGTGTGTCGTTGTGTTTGGTGTGTTTGCTGTCTCGTTTGAACCTCGTTTCGTTGCTTTGGTTTGGTTTGAGACTTATCCTTCATATGGTGTAAGACATATGCACTTTATCCTATCTTAGCGAGCTTATGTTATATTGTGCTACCTTTGTTTTATGCTCGTTATTAGTTGTTTAGCCTTATCATTGCTAGATATGCCTTGTCTCTAAAATATAGAGGGAGTGTTGATCCTAGTTGTGTGCTGTGCAGTCCAAAGTATTCATCTAGATTGCACACATCTAGGGGGAGCCCGTCTATATTTTAGAGAAGAGGGGTTTGCCTATGCTCTAGTTTATTTCCCTTTTGCGCAAATCCCGTATTGTCATCAATCCACCAAAAAGGGGGAGATTGTAAGTGCATATTTATCCCTTAGGTGTTTTGGTGATTGATGACAATGCTTTTCCGGACTAATCGTGTGCCTTTGAGTTTCTCAGACATCTCTTCACTAGGTACAAGACGGTTTGGTGCCCCTCGAAGACTATTGAAGACGCGCTTTCACGCTTCTTTTGGTGGTTTTGAGTCGAGGAAAGCCGTACTATTAAGAGGGGGTCCGCGTCAGAAAGGTTTGGGTGGAATCATCACGTACACGTTCCCTTCCTTGTCTCCACCTTTCCCCTGCACTTTGGAGCATCCCCCGTTATTCTCTTTGCGATTGTCTTGGCTGCTGTTGCTGTCACTACTAGGAAAAGGGCTATAGATGGGATGGACACTAATGGCCCACCTGTCATGTGGTGCGCCATTAGTATATACTAATGGCGCACCATGTTTTGGTACGCCATTAGTGTGGAAGACACTAATGGCGCACCAGGAACATGGTGCGCCACTAGTAACAATTTTTTTAAATTTTTCCGAACATACTAATGGCGCATCATATCTCATTGCGCCATTACTAGTGCTAACTAGTAATGGCGCACTGGTCACACAGTGCGCCACTACTGTTGTTTATTTTTTATTCTTTTTTTTTGCAAAACTACTAATGGCGCACAGTGGCACAGTGCGCCATTACTAGTTTAAACTAGCAATGGAGCACTGTGCCACTGTGCGCCATTAGAATATATACTTTTTTTTATTTTTTGCAAAACTTGTAATGGCGCACTGTGTTGGTGCGCCATTAGCAACTGTGGTCGACCTCCGCACCTCCCCACTCCACCGCCGCCGACGACCCACCAAACCTCCCCGCTCCACCGGCCGCCGCCCACAAACCCTACCCGCACCTCCCCACTCCACCGCCGCCCGACCACCACCCGCACCTCTCCCCGCACCCTCCCGACCCGCTCCACAATCACAAATGAATGCAACTAAAATAAAAAAAACAAATTTGATTATATTTTCAAATAACAAATTTGATGATATTTTCAAATAATAAATTTGATGATATTTTTTCATATTCGAAATATTTTCAAATAACAAATTTGATGATATTTTTTAAAAATATTACTGTTTTTACTAAAAATATTATCATTATGATTTAAACAAGTTTGAACATATTTAAACACAAATAAATATCAAACATCATTTTAAATGCATAAGCCGACCCCACCCTCTCTCCTCTCACCACCGCCGACGACCCACCGCACCCTCCTCTCCACTGCCCACGAAACCCTCAGCCCGCACCCTCCCACTCCACCGCCGACGACGACCACCCGCACCCTCTCCCCGCACCTCCCGGCCCGCTCCACATTCACAAATGAATGCAACTAAAATTGCAAAAAAAAACAAATTTGATTATATTTTCAAACAACAAATTTGATGATATTTTCAAATAATAAATTTGATGATATTTTTTCATATTCATAAATATTTTCAAATAACAAATTTGATGATATTTTTAAAAAAATTATTACTGTTTTTATAAAAAATATTATCATTATGATTTAAACAAGTTTGAACATATTTAAACACAAATAAATATCAAACAACATTTTAAATGCATAAGCCGACCCCGCACCCTGCCCCACTCCACCGCCGCCGATGACCCACCGCACCTTCCCCCGCTCCACCGGCCCGCCACCACCTCCCGCCCAAGACCTCCCCCCACTCCAGCACAACGACGACGACCACCCGCACCTCTCTCCCGCACCCTCCCGGCCCGCTCCAATCATTATAAATGAATGCAACTAAAATTGCAAAAAAAAATTGATTATATTTTCAAATAACAAATTTGATGATATTTTAAAATAATAAATTTGATGATATTTTTCATATTCATAAATATTTTCAAATAACAAATTTGATGATATTTAAAAAAAAATTATTACTATTTTTATAAAAAAATATTACAGTTATGATTTAAACAAGTTTGAACATATTTAAACACAAATAAATATCAAACAACATTTTAAATGCATAAATACAAAAATGGGGAGCCCAGAATCGAACTCAGACCTCCCGTGTGTGTGTGTCTGCGTCTTGACCACCGGGCTAGTGGGCGTGTTCGATGGAGTGGAATATAACCTGACCAGTCGGGCTAGTAAATAAAACAAAATTCTAATGGCGCACCGGGACGAGGTGCGCCATTAGAAACGTCGTACTTATGGCGCACTAGGGGGAGGTGCGCCATTAGAACCCTCCCTCCGTCTGTCAGCTCAGCACGCTGTCGGCCGCCGCCGCCGCTGTGGTCTTGCGCTGCCCGACGCCGGCGCCTCGACCCCTCGGGACTCCACCCCGCCGCCCGCGCCCCGAACAGGATCGGCCGAGCGCGCGCCCGCCTCTCTCTCCTCCTCCTCCGACGAGCGAGGGCCTCTTCCGCCCTCGCAGCAGCCGCGGCGAAGCCCCCTGACGCCCACCCCGCCTGCCTCGCCATCCTCCGCCACTGCCCTGCTCTCCTTCGAGCGAAGCGAAGAGAGGACCTGACGAGCTCGGACCCGACCCCGACCCTTCACCGACCCGACCCCGACCCCTCCGGCGACCAGGTACCTCTCCTCCTTCCTCCTTCCTCCTCTCTCCACCATTCCCCATTCCTCCCTCCTCCCCTCGACCGTGGCAGTGTAGGTCATCCCTAGGGTTTATTTTGCTTGCATTGCTCAAGTTTTATAATTGAAACTAAGTAAAAATATTTGTAGATGTATTCTGAAAATAGTGTATATTCTGAAAATATTTGTAGATGTATTCTGAAAATAGAGTATAATTGCCAATCCCTAGGGTTTATCTTGGGTTTATAAAGTTGGTAGTTCTGTCATAAGAATTTGTTGAGGATCACCATGAGAAATAATTCAAACTGAATGTATTGGCAGTGTGTTAACAGAATTTTTGCACTGCATTTTTGTAACTAGGGTTTATCTTGGGTAGGACTAGGAGATGTCTAGGGACAATATTTTGGCCATATGGTTAGCAATGTGAAGGGAATATGAGAGATTAATTCAAACTGAATGTATGTTTGTAACTGAATTTTTTGACAAGGTGTTAACTGAATTTTTTGACAAAGGTGTTAACTGAATTTTTTGAAAGTGTGTTAACTGAATTTTTTGACAAGGTGTTAACTGAATTTTTTGACAGTCTGTTAACTGGCCACTTATCTTCATTTCAAAGCCCAAGTTGCAGCCCTTTAGATTGACAAATGGATGTAAGGTATCTTCTACTACATTTGGAGTATGGTTCGCTCACACTGTATTTGTAATTCTACTATAAATTTGCACTATAAATCTATTGAAATTATACTGTTAATACACTACAATTACATGTCTACTGTATTTACCTTCTCTTCTATACCTTGTACTAGAAGTCAGCAAAAGAATATCAATTCTACTTTGCCCCCTAGTAGATCTGGTAGAGTAAGAAACTCCCCTTATAATGATGCTTTTCTCTAGAAAAAATGATCCTGGATTTTTTATGGTATTCTTTGTGGTATTAAGATGGAAACCTGGGATACTATTTAGGAGCTACTGTCAAAAAATTCAGTTATGGCATCTAGAATTATGTCAGTTTTGTTTTGTAACTAGAAGACCAAAGTGTTAGGAATTCTGTCCAAACTGTAGTTTTCAGTATTCTGTCCAAACTGAAAACTGTTAAAAAGACCATGTGTTTTTTGGTCAAAATCTGCATTGTACTCCAGTGTGTAATGATGATGGAACATTATAAAGCATGATGTTTCTTGGATTTCTGTAATGATGATGATGATGGAACACATGGTGTTGGATTTCTGTAACGATGATGGAACATTATAAAGCATTGTACTCCAGTGTGTATGAAGGATACAAAAAATTTAGCAACTTCTCTGATTTTATAAAGTTGTTCTTATATGGGTGAAACTTCACTTGTTTTTAGGCTAGTGCAGGGTGTTGCTTTATTGTGATGCCTCTGAATTACTTGTGATCACATTGAGAAAGACTTGCAAAGATGATGATCATCTTTACGTAAAACAATTTCTGTAAACACGCCAAGAACTTTGCTAGTTTGCTGGGTTTTGTCTCCACCAATGTGTCGTGATGAATTTGCAGTACCCGAGAGGCCCTTGAGTTTGCCGGAATGTCGATTAACTTCCGTTCCGCAAATTGGTACTCCATATGTCCTATTTTCAGCAAAAGTCATGCTGAAATTTTCCGTGAATTTTAGCATGACTTTGCTAAAATCGGACATATGGGGTACTTGCTACTAATGCATGGGTCGGGATATCTTAGTACTTAGTTCAAGAGGATCAACTGCCCTTTATTCTTGTTGCATTAAACCATAGGTGGCAATAGAGCCAAGTGATTAGTGCCAAGTGATTAGGCCCAACCTAGGGTGCCTCGCATCGATAAACCCTAAATGATGAAAACTTAACTTAGCATTTAGCTTTTAGGATGCCTCGGCGCCGACAAACCCTAAATGATAAAAGCTTAGCTTTTAGGATGCCTCGTGTCGACAAACCCTAAATGATGAGACCATGATCTTGTTCCTTGACAACAACCAACTTTTGACCAAACTTTTTTCCTATTTAGAGCGAAACATGGCCCACAACGATGAGGCCGGGCGGTTGGTGTGCAAGCAATTCGGAGCTGTCCCAGAGATGGAGGAACAACCTCACCGCTATGAGGACGCCGCGGAAGACACCGATCCTGACTACACAACCCCTAGTGGCGTCGGGGATGACACCACTGATGGTGCCGCCGAGGATGCCACCACTGATGGTGCCACCGAGGATGCCACCACTGACGGTGGCGGCGCACACACAGATGGCAGCCAACCGAAGAAGCAACGGAAGGACATGCGCCCGAACGCGCTCTGCACCGTCAAGGAGGAATTTACTCAAGTGGACTCCGACGGGAATCCAACGGAGCCCAAACATATAGTCAAGGGGTACTCGGTTCAGCTCGGGTGCATTCTCTGGAGCACCGTCTCGATCAACACTGAGAACCTTAGGCATAAGGATCGAGGGAATTTGCGCAACCTCCTCTTCACGAAGCTGCACAAACGATACAAGTTCCCCGCTGATTTTGAAAACACACGCCTCTCATGGAATAAAGTGAACAGGCCGCCTCACGAGGATGAGCACGGCCCTGTCTACTTGGAGAAGCGCGTGAAGAGAATGGTTGAGAAAGGTGATAGTTATGAGAAGATCAAGGCGAAAAATCCTTCGATCAGCGAAGAGGACTACAAGGAGTTCAAGATCAAGTGCGAGAGCAAAGGCAACCTCCGAATCAAGTCGATGGAGGAAAGAAATGCGGAGTTGAACTTAGGGAACACAAACTCGGTCCCGGCGGTTACAGAGTGGCGGAGCCTATATGGGACAAGGAGGACGCGGAGCGTGCCGAGCAAGGCCTACCGCCCCGCTTCGAGAAATACAGCAGTGACAAGAAGACCAGGAACTATGTCAGGGCCCGGTACAAGGAGGACTCGATAACAAAGGAGCTTACCACGAATCCAAAGACCAAGGCGCTTGTGCTTGTTCTGGCGAAGGAGACTGAAAGCAGTAGCGCGGGGTCGTCTGAGAGCACCCCTGCTTGGGGCAACACTCTAAATAGGGCGTTGAACGTAATGCAAAACAAGGATAAGCTCAGTAAGCCGTTGTCAGTTGGTCGTGTGGCCAGCAAAGGCTTGTCCACAAAATGGTCGTCATACTATACCGCTGGTGGGTGAAAGGAGAAAAAGACCAGCTTGGAAAGCCAGTCGCGTGAGGTTCAAGAACTCAAGGCACAAGTGGCGCGGATTCCGGAGATTGTCCAAGAGCAAGTGCACGAACAACCGGGATCGACGCTCACCGGCATTATGCCTACCTTGATTCATGGGCTGACGGCGTGGATTGCGGGTGGCCAACAGGGGCCGCCCCCGATTCCCAGCTTCACGGCCAGCAACTCTCACAACGCGCAGGCGACGCCATTGGTGTCTCCGGCGGCAGCGGTATTGGTGTCTCCGACGCCGGCACGGCCGACATTGGAGCTTAATGCACCCGGGTGTACACCGGACGGCACCTCGCCAGCAAGCGGCCCCTCCATCAGTTGCACGCCCGCCGTTGGCGGTGCCTCGACATTAGCTGAGCTCGACGCCATCATCACGGTAACTAATTAAGCCTCTCGGCCGAGGACTTCATCTCCTTTTGTCTTTGACTGGGCATCCCTGACGCCCTACATGTTTCCGCAGGGCGCTGCCGATGTTCCGTGCACTCTCCTGCACTTCGTGAACGACGAGTTGGTCGATGTCGCCAAGGGCAAAATCATTCAACCGGGAAATCCCGTGTTCCACGGTAAACCGATGCCACCCACCGTGTATAGGGTTCAATTGGTTTGGGTGCTGCCAGGCTGCGATGAGTTGTTACCTCTATTTCGACCCGCCGGGGCCGATGAAGATGATCTGATGACCCTCAGCGCCTGCCTAAGCTGGCCCCTGCTTTGGCCAAAGAGCCAGATTCGTTTGGGGGCGGGGGACACCACCCCAAAGACAACACCGCCAGTCGTGCCGACGCCAAGCCATGGCAAGACCGCCGCGAACGCTTCTCGGACATGCGGACATCCCTATGGCACAGATCCGAACATGCATATGGCACGGGATCTCGGGCGACGACGACAACGACGACGGCCGTACATTTAGCAACGTCGATAAGTACTTTGCCGAACATGGGTACGATGACGAATTCTGCGGGCCTCTTTCTCAAGAACCCAACCAAGACGAACGCGGTCTAGCTGGTACGGCGGAGAAACCCAGTTGCAACAGGCGCCGTCGGCGTTCAGTTCTCGAGACGCCTCAGATGCCGACTTCACCGAGCCTCGGATAGCCGAGGTGCCAAATATTATCAGCCCCAACACACTCAAGAAGGCGGTCTGTGAGCAGAACTCGGTCCCATTACAACAGAAGATCAACAAGGGACGGAAAAGAAAGAGTAACAAGGGTGCGAGCCAGCCGGCACCGAGTACGATCCGTGTTCAGGACAGGCCACCTTCACCTAAGGATATCTCGAGGAGGGTGCATGTGGCGGGTAGGGCGATGCTACTGACAAATATGCTCAATGCTGCAACCGGTGCTATGTGGAGTCTGCATGACAATGTTCTTTCTTTGGAGAAGCGGCGTCTCAGAGATAATGATGTGGCATACTCGGTTTTCATGGCCAAGGTGCCAGAGGGCAAGGGCTTTGTGGATGGCGCCATCGGGGGTACGATCGTCCTCGGTTTGATGACATCTTTGCTATGTTTAACCTTCATCCGCTGCACTACACCTTCGTTCGGCTGATTTCGCTGAGTATGGAGATGCGGATCATTAGAGACAAGACCCCGGACATCGTGATAGTCGACCCCTTCTACATGCGTACCAAGATCTTGGGCAGCGCTGGGACCGCAAGTCGCGAAGTTCTTACTCGAAGGCGCCATTCTGGCAAACCCAGATAAGGATAAGTTTCTCGTGCCTTACTTTCCCGAGTAAGTCATCCCCTCACCGCCCCGTAACATATGATTTCTTAGATTTCGATCGTTCTTTTTTTTTCTAACATTCCGTGTTCTGCGTAGTGACACACATTGCACACTCATCCTCTTAAGCCTGAAATATTCCATGGCCACGTATTTCGACCCGGACCGTGACTCCAAGATATATTACACAAATATCAAGAAAGTTCTTGATGATGTTCTCCCCGGCTACGCCAAATCTGGAGGCACCTTCGCCAAGCCAGCTCGTAGGCGGTACGGTGCACACGTGTTTGCCCACAATACAAAGTTCTCCTGTGTCAAGCAGCCGCCTGGCGGTCAGAAGGATGCCTACTATGCCCTCCATCACATGCGGGCGATCGTACGGGACCATCATCACCTTTTGCTACCAGATAATCTTAAAGATTGGGCCGTGAGCTTGTCGGCAATCCAGGACGCGGACATCAAACAAGAATTCTTTCGCATCCAGTCAGAGTTTGCGGAAATTATCCATCAAGATGTCCTTCGACTGGGCAGTTCTACCTCGGACATCAACCGTCCAACAAAGGAGATAGACACACGCTACAAATGCAGGCTGATAACGCCCATGATTTCATGACCATCACGACGGATGGCGGCTTCATCCATGCTTCGTCCCATGAGTCGAGTCGGCATGAGGTGATGCTATGTGTAGTTCTCAAACATTGATTGGCTCATGTTGTAATTAAACTTTAATGAACTTGTATGTCTCTTTGGGTTGGACAGTCATTCAACTTAGATGTAATCAATGCTATTAATATCTTGCTTTTCTCTTCCGATCCTTTTGTTGCATACTTATATATTGCTTATGTATTGTCTGTTGTTTGTCTTGTGCATAGAGATGCCGTCGTATGTCGTGTACAAGGGTAAGGTTCCCGAAGTCTACAACGACTGGGAGGAGTGTCGGAGACAGGTTCACCGTTTCAGCGGTAACAGTTACAAAGGGTACACCACTAGGGCGAAGGCGGAATCTAGATACGCCCGCTATCTAGCGGGAGAGAGGAGGGAGCGTTGGAGGAACCGGATGAAGACCAGTTTCATCGCGATGATGCTCATCGTGATGACCGCAACTCTCTTCTATGTGATGGTAGTTTAGATGATCGATATCGACTTGTAATGTGAAGACAAACTCGCTACTCGTGGTCTCGAGACTTGTAGTGTTCTATCTTTGTTCGGTCTTTTGAATTCGGAGACTAATATGATGAATTGTATTCGGAGACTAATCTTCTATTGTATTCGATGAATCTGCTGTTGTTGTGTGATGTTGTCTAAATTCTGTCCAATAATATATTTTGTAACCTGTGAAAATATCAAAAAAGAAAAAAAATCCCTAATATTCATACTAGTGGCGCACCACACAAGACACTAATGGCGCACTGTGATAATCACACTAATGGCGATAACCCATCGGTGCGCCATTAGTATGCCAAAGCACATGGGTACGTATGGCCCCTCGGGAGGCATTCTAATGGCGCCTCAGGGCTATACTAATGGCGATTACAGTGCGCCATTAGAACACCAGATACTAATGGCGCATTAAAGGTGCGCCATTAGAATTTAATTCTAATGGCGTGATGCTAGTGGCGCACCAGTGGTGCGCCATTAGTAGGCAAAACTGGTGCGCCACTAGCATGCCTTTTCCTAGTAGTGTGTGCTTGCGGTAGTACTGCTCCTTGGAGCGGTAGTACCGCAGGCACCTGCGGTAGTACCGTGGCTTACGCGCGGTAGTACCGCGGGAGCCCATGGTAGTACCGCGGGAGCCCATGGTAGTACCGCTCCTCTAGAGCCATACTACTGTGGCCCCTAGGCTAAGTACCGCTGCGCTGCGGTAGTAGGGGTGGATGTAATTTTTTACATCCGCGCCTCCGCGGTAGTACCGCGCCTTGTGCGCGGTAGTACCGCACGTGGTCTGATCCAGCAGCCACGCGGTAGTACTGCTCTTCAGCGATAGTACCGCGTCGGACTTTTGCACCGTTCGTTTTCCAGCGGAAGTAGGCAAGGATGTAATTTTATTCATCCGCGCCCTTCCCAGACTAGGGCTTTCCTGCCTTGCGGTAGTACCGCAAGGGGGAGCGGTAGTACCGCGCTCGCGGTAGTACTGTCCCCTGCCAGGCTCGCTCTAGCCCCCGCTGCTGCTGCGGTAATACTGTGGTCGCCCACGGTAGTACCGCATGGCCTTGCGGTAGTACCGCATGGCCTTGCGGTAGTACCGCGCCTCTGGAGCGGTAGTACCACGTGTCACGGGCTGGTTAAGTGGATAACGGTTGGATTTCATCCACCACTATAAAAGGGCCGTCTCCTACCTTTAGTTGACCACCTCTTCCAACCCTAAGCTCCATTGTTGCCCCAAGCTCCATTTTCGCCCGATCTCTCTCTCTCTCCCTAGGCAATCAAACTTGTTGATTTGCTCGGGATTGGTTGAGAAGGCCCCGATCTACACTTCCACCAAGAGAAATTTGATTCCCCCCACTAATCCCTAGCGGATCTTGTTACTCTTGGGTGTTTGAGCACCCTAGACGGTTGAGGTCACCATGAAGCCATAATCCATTTTAGTGAAGCTTCGTGGTGTCGTTGGGAGCCTCCAATTAAGTTGTGGAGATTGCCCCAACCTTGTTTGTAAAGGTTCGGTCGCCGCCTTCAAGGGCACCAATAGTGGAATCACGGCATCTCGCATTGTGTGAGGGCGTGAGGAGAATACTGATGGCCCTAGTGGCTTCTTGGGGAGCATTGTGCCTCTGCACCACTCCAACGGAGACGTATTTCCCAAAAGGAAGGAACTTCGGTAACACATCCTCGTCTCCACCGGCTCCACTCTTGGTTATCTCATCCCTTTACTTGTGCAAGCTTATTTGTGTTATATTCATTGCTTGCTTGTGTGCTTGTGATTGTTGCATCATATAGGTTGTCCACCTAGTTGCATATCTAGAGAACCTACTTTGATGCAAAGTTTAATTTGGTAAAGAAAAGCTAAAAATTGTTAGTTGCCTATTCACCCCCCCTCTAGTCAACCATATCGATCCTTTCAGCTATGCATATCCTTGATAGATCTTGCATGAGCGTAGAACTTTTTTTGTTTTCCATGCAACATTCCCAACAATGATCATGAATATAGGCATCACATCCAATATTAGTAGACCGAAACGATTCTACATCTACTACTATTACTCCACACATCGACCGCTATCCAACATGCATCTAGTGTATTAACTTCATGGAGAAACGGAGTAATGCAATAAGAATGATGACATGATGTAGACAAGATATATTCATGTAGGAATAGACCCCATCTTTTTATCCTTAATAGCAACGATACATGCGTGCCTCGCTACCCCTTCTATCACTGGGTGAGGACACTGCAAGATCGAACCCATCACAAAGCACCTCTTCCCATTGCAAGAAAAATCAATCTAGTTGGCCTAACTAAACCAAAGATTCAAAGAAGAAATACAAGGCTATAAATAATCATGCATATAAGAGATCAAAGAAGACTCAAATAATATTCATGGATATAGATCTGATCATAAAGAACTTCATCGGATCCCAACAGACACACAACAAAAAGTCATTACATCAAATAGATCTCCAAGAGACCATTGTATTGAGAATCAAAGAGAGAGAAGAAGCCATCTAGCTACTACCTACGGACCCATAGGTCCATGGTGAACTACTCATGCATCATCAGAGAGGCACCAATGAGGATGATGAACCCCTCCGTGACAGTGTTCCCCTCCGGCGGAGTGCCAAAATAGAGCTCTAGATTGGATCTCGTGGTTCTATAACTTGCGGCGGCTGGAATTGTGTTTCGTCGACTCCCCTAAGGTTTCTAGAATCTTTGGCTGTTTATAGAGCTGAGAGGCGGTGGAGGAGACCCCCGTGGGCCCCACAACCCATCAGGGCGCGCCAGGGGCCTCTGGCGCACCCTGGTGTCTTGTGGGCCCCATGGGCCTCCCCCTAGATGCTTCCTTGGCTCCCAAGTTGTCTTTTGGTCCAAAAAAAAATCTCCAAATAGTTTCGCTGCGTTTGGACTCCGTCTGATAGGGATATTCTGTGAAGTAAAAAACAAGCAAAAAACAGAACTAGCACTAGACACTATGTCAATAGGTTATTCCCAAAAAATGATATAAAGTTGCTATAAAATGATTGTAAAACATCCAAGATTGATAATATAACAGCATGGAACAATAAAAAATTATAGATACACTGGAGACGTATCAGTAGTCTTCAAGCACGTGCTCTCTCCCGTCCTGACCATCTCACCAACGGCGTCTGCAACAGTACCAAGTACAAGCATCCTCAGAGCAGCCGTGCACTTCTGCTTGGGTGAGAAAGAGAGTTGTCCGCAACAATCCCTTACGAGCTTGAAGTAGTCGTCGTGTGCCTCTACTCCCTCCACAATGCGCAAAAACAATGGTTTCCGCATGCAAAACGGCGAGGAAACCATGGCTCATCCGGGAAAACAGGCTTGGGAGCAAAGTAATCCCTGTACAGTAGCTTTGCTCCATACACCCAATCCCGGTTGATCACTTTTCTTCCTTTCATTGAGCCCTTGAAGTTGAGAATATGCTCCACTTGGCGGTCCATTTCCTCTTGCATGCTCATGCTCATGATCATGTCCACTTCTTCATCCGAATCTGAGGAATCGAAGAACTCATCTTGATTTATTTGGTCAAGCTCCGTCGGTCCATACTCCTCGTTCGACGTAGCATCGAAATCCATCGTTTTCCCTAAAAAAATATATGAGAAATCCGGTCAGACAATGTGTCAAACACATCAAGCATAAGGCGAAACCAGAGAGTTGTCAGACGTACCGCGGTGGCGTCCGGGCCGGAGACGACATCCCCTGTGGCGAGGACAGGAGAGAGGACTGCTCTACCGGAGCTGCCGGCGTAGAGGCTAGGAATAGTTGCGGTGTGTGCGCGTCGGTGGAGCTGCGAGCCGGACGACGCAGGGGAGAAAGAAGAGAGGAGGGAGCAAATGGATCCGGCAGCTCTGGGGGGCTAGATTTGGTTCAGTTTGGTGTGGGGTCGGGCTGTCGGGTCCGATATGGCAGCCACGCCCAGGCGCTCCCATATCCGCCCAATATTTGGGCTGGATATGAGGGGTGCCGATCAGCCCGGGCGTTTGAGAACCGTTTGAGGGGGCGGTCTAGGTCATAAAAACGTTACCAGACAGTGACCAGGCGGCCCGCCCGGGCGTATGAGGCGGATTTGAGGCGCCCGACTGTAGATGTTCTAGGTAGAGCTTTTCATGTGCCCAGTTATTGAAGCATGGAACTAAACTTACCCTTTTTGCACCGCTACTAAATATTTTTTCTACCCATGACAACAACTGAAGATATTGTTAGGATGGCAAGTTATTTTTTTTTCAATTTTCAAGAACTCACCATGGCAACCCACACTATAGCAAAATGGCAAGTTAAGATGCATTTTTGTCATGGAAAATTGTTTGTCATTTTCTAGGGGGGTGGCAAATTAGTTTGCATGCAAAAACAAAATGCATTTTTGTAAAAGAGAAACAATTTTCTATGCATGGTGGCAGCTACGCACGCATGGTGGCAGCTACACACCCTTTGGCATAAGTTCCTTTTTGATATATGAGGTGTCAGGTTTCTTGGCATTGGCACAAGTGCATTCTTGTTGCATAGAAATGACTTTTTCTCATTTTTCTTTGTCCTTTTTATTACCTTTTTGACACAAGTGCCTTTTGATTGTGTAGAAAGGGCCTTTTCTCACTTCTCCCAGTCTTCTTGCTTACCTTTTTGGCATAATTGCCCATTTTGCTTGCGTGGCTGGTCCAAAGTCGCGCTATTTTTGTTATGCGAGAGTTATGGGCACAACGACAATGGGTTTTAATCTATAATTATTTTGGACTATCAAAAATAACTCTATAACAAAAATAGCGCGACTTTGGACCAGCCAGGCAAGCAAATGGGCAATTATGCCAAGAAGGTAAGCAAGAAGACTAAGAGAAGTGAGAAAATGCCCTTTCTACACAATGAAAAGGCAATTGTGTCAAAAAGGTAATAAAAAGACAAGGAGAAGTGGGAAAAAGTCATTTCTATAAAACAAAAATGCACATGTGCCAATGCTATAAGAAACCTGACACCTTATATATAAAAAAGGCACTTATGCCAAAGGGTGTGTAGCTGCCACCATGGGTGCGTAGCTACCACCATGCATAAAAAATTGCCTCTCTTGAGGCCTATAGTATTGGGTTTCCCCCCTTTGTTTATGGTCTTTTATATATTTGTGGGCTTAACTACCACAATATGTAATTGTACTCAATGTTTTCTTTATATCTAATACTCCTCCTGTCTCAAAATAAGTATCTCAACTTTGTACTAATTTTAGTACATAACTGTACTAAATTTGAGACACGTATTTGGGATAGAGGGAGTATAAGGTAGAATAATAGTAGTAGTAAAAAAATAGTCCACAACAACTTGAAGATCATCCACAATATTTCCTTTTCAATTTTTCATTTTTTCCTTTGCTTCTACTTTGGCCCAGAACAGATTCTACTTAGTTAGTGGTTTTGCAAAATGTTCATGCGTCTTAGTGAATTATAGAGTTGTCTTTCTTCTACTTGTTAATGGTCAATAGTTCACTACTCGTGTTTCGATAGAAAAAATCCTAACGCTGTTGAGGGTCATCCTGCTTCAAATAAGGCTGGTTGTAATGGCGGTTTGCTTTATAAAGCGGGGCGAAAGCCTTTTTCGGTATCATAGCTAGTATCATGCATGTCAACTAGGCAATTTTGATGAGGTGTCATAGCATTAAAGGAAGAAAGAAAGGGTGTAGTATCATATCATGATACCGTATCATATTAAATGTTATACTACTTTGTGTCATGCATGGCAATAAGTAAAGTACTACATGATACTAATATATGATACTATGCATTAGGGAGGTAGTATCATACACTAGTATCATATGTATGATACTAGTATATGATACTCCTCATTACAACCAGCCTAAATATACTGCACCATCTATAAAAAAGAAAAATATCTTACGGCTACATGATTTTATTGTTTCCCCGTTTCAAGTTCCGTGAAAAAACATAGTTTAATTGGGAGTGGGCACATGATTCCAAGAGCCAAACACCCTCGTCTTGTTCACATACACATCACATGTACTCTTTAGATAGACATACATGGAGCTAAGCTATTACTTGAAAGTAGTTGTAGACAATAGTACACTAACAAGTAACAATAAATTACAAATTCCTGATTAGATACTGTCATTAATCAGTTTGTACCCAAATTATATGTAAAATGTTATGGTTACATCAAATAAGGAAATTAGGCACATAAGCCGGTAAAGGAAAGATCAACCTAATTAAGGTTATGCTTAAGTTATCGATCGAAATCAAGGAGTTTAACCGCACGTTACATCCTTTAAAACGACATGTTCATAGAGACGTGGTAAATGTGTCATTTACGCTTTAGATACATACATGTTGTGACAATGAGATCATACAAAGTTCGACACTTGCTAGGTTTAGCGCGTTAATGTGCCTCGATGTTTGTTTAAGTAATGGCATGCCCCATGTGCACCAGCATTGGGTTTTACATGGACAATGGTGCATGACAAGAACCACCTCCTTTTCACACGGAATCAGAATGAGGAATAGTTTCATTGGTGTCTCAACAGTACGATTACAGGGACCTAACTGGAAATGACCGCATCCATGGTTGTTCTTAGCTAACCGGTGACCTAGTAACTATGCGAGGGTTCAAGTCCTGGTGCTCGTATTTTTCTAGATTTATTTCAGGATTTCTGGCAACACGCATTCAGTAGGAGGAGACGTTTCCGTCGACTACAAGACACCTACGGTGACTTCAAGATAATATGCCGGCTTAGTCTCTCGGAGGTGCTCACAGGGGCAGGGTGTGCGTGTTTGCGTTCATAGAGGTGAGTGTATGCACGTATATATAAGCGTTTGTCTCTGTAATGTGTTAAGAAAAACTACAACCATCTCGACTTGCAAAGAGAAGTACACCCTCTGTAAAGAAACATATGACATTTTTTAGTAAACATACTATATTTGTTTTTAGAGGTAGTACTATTTTCCTCATCTTTTACTAGTTTCTTGAGACACGAACGAATGGACTCTAATATGTCCGAGGATACATGATGAATCTAGTAGCTAACATTTCCGTACACTGTTTGGTTTCGGGGTAATTTAAAGGGTTTTATCATTTATGTCATCAGTTGTGTCTCACTACTTAGTTTTGCTATTAGAAATTACAACTGCTCAAAAATGTCATCGTTCCGTGAGATGTTCTCTAAAAATGCCATCGTTCCATGAGATGTTTTCTCAAAAATGCCATCGTTTCATTAGATGTTTGCTCATAAATGCCATTAGACATCGTTATTGTCAGGTCAAACTCGTTGGCCATGTTATATGATAAAAATACCCCTATACCCATATGTCAGCTCTCTCCATCTCACAATGATAAGTCTGGACCCACTTGTTTGGAGTAAGCAAGCGAATAATTTTAGAGAAAAATAAGAACGTTGTTGGGATCAAGTGGGACCCACACTTTATTATAGTGTGATAGAGGAAGAGCTGACATGTTGGTCTATAGGTATTTTGGTCATTATGACATAGCAATCGAGATTTAAGCTGATAATCATGGTGTCGAGTGGCATTTTTTAGCATGCACTTAACGAAGTGATGGCATTTTTGAGCGGTTAAAATTTCTAGTGGCAAAACTGAGTAGGTAGACACAACCAGTGGCATAAATGATAAAAAACTCATTTAAAAGGCAAATCAAGCTTTATACTAACCCCGGAACAAAACAAGGCAGGAACACTATGATATGTATGAAACAAACAAACATTTTGATTTTCCTCGCAGGCAGAATACACAATTATTTCCATGTAGACAAGTGGAAATAATTATTTTTACATGGTATATATTAGATTCGTCAAGAAATATATTCTCATATGATATATTTTTAGTATTTAGTATTATAGATACAAATTATATTATCTATAAATTTGGTCAAAATTCTTTGCCGAAAACCAATGTGCACTGTATAATGAGATGGAGAGGGTACTATGCAAGCAGCTAAGGGCATCTCCAATGCCGACCCTCAAGACACCCTCATACGTCCGGATTGAGTTGTCCGGACGTAGTTTGCCATCCATTGTGGACCCGTATTTCTGTGTGGACACGTCTGTTTGTCTGAATTCCCGTAAACCGAACGCAAACTGGGGGAGGTTTGTGGGTGTCTGGACCCCACGTAGGACTCTGGCACCCCTAGCCCACTCAAATCCCCTCCCGGGCCACTTGTCTTCCACTCCGTCCCTGCCCCCCTCCTTGCTCTACATCCGCAACCTCGTCCGCTGCCGTCGTTGTACCTCTTCGGTCGTCGCTCGGGCACTGCCAGATGTCCACAACCCCCACCCACGCACTTGCTCGCCTTGGACTACGCCACCGTCCACCTAGGATCCGTCCGCGGCTAGGTAACCTTTGTGCCCCTGCTAATGCCGTCCATGGCGGATACCACAGTCGTTAGGTGTTTGGTCAAATGCCATTGAGCTTTTTTATTGACCTTATTATTGTTTTCTGGAGTAGGCTCAATGGCGGGTACTCGGTGATGGAGGATGAGTTGTTGTGCGACACATGGAAGGTCGTATATGTGGACTTTGTAGGCGTGAGGCAAGGGAGGTTGACTTTTTGGCATAACATGTATGTTTCGTTTCATGAGCAAAAGCACTTCACGCCCTTGACTTGTATGTGATTCATGAATGCAATGTGAAGTCCCTAGCCCATCAGTGGCACACCATGTGGCCACCGGGCTCGCAAACCATTGAGATCGTAAGTTTTGCTTCTTGTTGCTGTACATATTGGTCAATTCATTGATTCACTCAATGCTGCAATTTGATAATCATCACGTTGTATAGTCCAGAAGCGCCGATATACTTTACCACGGAACCGAGGGCATGCATTTACGTTCATACATTATTGGATGAAACTCAAGGGGTTGCGGGTTCTGAGTTAAGTATCGTTGAATCTGGAATTGATGAATTTGAAAAATTATTGAACATCCGGTTATCCCAGAGATAATATTTACATTTGAACTAATATAGCATTAGGGATATTTGCATGTTATTTATGGATGAATTATGCTATTTTCTGTGATTATCTTGAGTGTTGCGGACTTAAGAAAAAAAACAGAGCAAACATTTAGGGGATAGGGTTGGATGGTCGGTTCCCGTATCCATGTTTGCGGACGAGTCCCGACCAGTCCATGAATAAATAATGTGTCTATTTTAAGAGTCGACGTTGTAGATGCCCTAATACTACTAGTAGTTTTTTTGGCGTGTAGGAATTAATTGGGGGTTGGTAATAAACTATACAATGTAAAGAATACAAGTCAGTAAGAAACATAAAAGCAATATCATTATGTCAAACGATCTTTAATTCCTTACCTAGGGGCAGAGGACTAGAGCTAATTAGGAAAAGAACCATGCTTTTGGCTTTGGCCTTTTTCTTTATTTAGCACAACAAACCAGTGTCTTGTGTCTGCTAATCACAAGGTTAAAATGCAGTCAAGAGTAAAGGATGCAGGGCTTCCATGTGAAATACTAACCCCTTTCCAAAATACTAAGTGTTGATGTTGGTTAATTTTACAAATCGACCTTCCGTTCTCGTCGAGGCAGGAATATTATACCAAAGTAGTTTCATCCTGATGAAAAGCACTGCTCTCTAGACACATGTTGTTTTAATAGTCAGAGCTCCCCATGGGCTCGCTTTGTTTCGGTCTTTGCACGGTGGAGCGAGCAACATGATGAGGTGGATACGCGAGTGCATATGCATGTCGCTTGAGGTGCAAGAGATCAATTGATTCTGCCGGCCGACAAGGTTGCCATGCCACGCCGGCAAGCGGAACAAAGAGCAAAAGGGCCGGAAGTAGAGAAAGCTTCAGGTACATTGTTTCGTTGCCCGATGAGAACGTGCTGGTGTTAGGTAGTCTAAAGTTTGTAATTGGTCTTCTATTTTATCTTCAGAAGAGGCTTCTTGCCTTTCAAGTCTTGTACTTAATATATACTCACCCTCGAGGCTCAATAATACATCCATTATATTTCGCCAATCTCCTCTCTATCCCTTCTAACATGGTATTAGAGCCTAACTGATTCAAATCCTAGCCGCCGCCTGTCGCTTCGGCCCCGCACGCCGCCCCTAGGGCGGTCGGTCTCCATGACTACTGCCAGGGCCGTGCCGTCCCCACACTCTTTAGGGCAGCCGGTCAACACGATCCCTTGATCTGGGTTTCTCTCTCTCCTGCCAATCGCATTGATCGGCGTTTTCTATTTGGTTTTCCGATCTAAGATCGGTTAGCGTCGCCCCCACCGCCGTCGGCCCTGCGCCTCTACTCCGACACCGGGGTGACTGGCCGGCCTCTACTCCGACTCTGTGGCCTCGCGCGACGAGTGGCCCGTCACGACCGTCGTCCATGCGTCTGCCCGCCTGTCGCCTTGCGTCGGCCGTCGCCGCCTTGCTCCAATAGGGACCTCTCCATCACCACCCGCCTTCGCCGCGTCTGTGCGGCCGCCCTGCCGTCTGCCTCGCCGGCCTCGCGCCCCACTGCCTAGGGCTGGCTGCGCTCATTTGCAAGTCGTCCCACGCCGACCTCGTCGCCGGCTTCATCTCGGACTCTGCCGCCACCACGCCTCCACCGAGCGGCGTCCCCGACCTCGCGCGCGAACGGATTGATCACCCGCCCGCCCGTGATCCGCCTCATCTACGCTGTGCAACCAATCCGCCCCGTCGGTTGCGCGCGCCTCCGCAGGTCCCGTGAAGACTGTCCCGAGTACAACACACCCCTTCATCGATCGAACAACGGGTTGCCACTGCGTTGCCCTGTCGGGCCGCAGCGGTGCCGCCCCATGGTTCTCCCCGTGGCTGCACCCACTCATGCATCGCCCCTTCGGGCCGTAGCGCCGCGGCCCGCGGTCCCCGCCGCCGCCCCGAGGTCCTCCCACCATCGCCCAACCCGCCTGTTGCCACTGTATCGCCCATTCGGGTCGTAGCGGCGCAGCCCGCGGTCCATTCCGTCGTCCCCGCGTGTCGACTTCCCGTGGTATGCGCCGCGCCGCCTCCCTTAGCGCAGGAACGCCACTGTCTGCGCCGCTCTTTGTCACACTGTCAGGTTCCTCGCCTACTTCGAGCACCACCCCTGCGCTCCTAACTTAGTCGCCGCCGCCGCTCTACTTCCATCGCCGCCACTGCTACTCCTGTAGCCGCCGCCGCCCGTCCACCCCTTTCGTCTTTGTCTAGCACCAGCCCGTCGCCAGCATCGTCGTCGTCTTCCCCGACCACTTTGTGTATTCCGACGACCGTTGGTGACATCGGCCCCACGCCGATTGGCGCCACAACCGTCATCGAGTTTCCGTCTTTGCTGGCCCCTCTGACTCCTCGAAATGGCGTATAGCTCGTGCATGTCCCTCGTCTACGCATGCCCAGTGCTGGCAACACAGATGCGTGCCTTCGTCCACGGCGTATCCCCGGGCCTGGCAAGCCTGGTGCGGCGCTTCGTCTTCGTCCGTCTACGCATGCCCGATGCTGGCAACACCGACGCATGCCTTCTTCTACGACGTGTCCTCGGGTTTGGCAAATCCCGCGCAACGCCTCGTCAATAATGTCTTCTTCCCGGCGGACCACTACTTTGACACCACTGCGCTCACTACTTCGAAACCACTGAGCGTCGTCGGGCTGCCATGGGTGGCTCCCCATCCAGATCTAGAGGGGCAAGATCTGGTGGGTGGGCCGAGACGGTTGCTCCTCCAGCGACGGCGTGCTACTAGCTATCGGTGAGACTTTCCTCATGTCAGTTCAGCTATTGACCTGGCTTTCCTATGTCCGTTCAGTGCATCCCTGCCCGCATGGGCATGCCCTTGGGCCGGGGGTGGGTTCATTTCTAAAGAAAACCTTTGTCGGATAATAAACATTCCGACCAAACTCGTATTAGGTATCGGCCTTCTATGGCAATACAGGATGACTACGGGATGGATCGGCCTGTCCTGTGTGGACCCTGCCCGGCTGCAAATGGACTTGACATGGCAATGTCTTTTGGGGCGACTAAGGTGCTTTGCTCCTTTCCTTTCGGAATTGCCCAATCATTTCCCTGAAGTTGGTTTGGTTCCTTACTGCCTATCCGACTGGTGGCCAGGTCGGCCTGCGGTCGTTCAATCCTTCTCTACCCGGTCGGTCTAAGATCGGCGTATACTTTGTGGGTCTCATTGGGTTTGGTTTCCCATCATGTCGAAAAATCATATCAGGCTTTTAGGATAATGAAATCAAAATATAGTCTCTGTGTCGTCTGCTGCCGTTGCCTTCTGTGTGCCGGTGCGTGCGTTTGTGGTGGGGCTCATCCTGCCCAGACCCCTGACCGGCTATCCCACCCAAAGACCTGCTGGTGATGGACCTGGTGCTGAGCTGATGCCTTGACAGCCAACTAAGGTGGGTTTGCTCCTTTCGGAACTGCCCAATTGTTTTTCGTGAAGTCGGTGTGGCTCCTTGCTATCTATTACGCTCGTGTTTAGGTAGGCTCGTGTTGTTCCGTCCTTTTCTCTGAAGCATATTCCATATGCCCAGCTTTGCTTATGGGCTATTGATACGTCCATTTTGCATTATGTTTTTCCTACTATTATTTATAGTGTTTTTATGCAATATAATACTTTTTGGAGTAATTCTAATGCCTTTTCTCTCATAATATGCAAGGTTTACTCAAAAAGGGAGAATACCGACAGCTGGAATTCTGGACCTGAAAAATTTATGTCAGAGATACCTATTCTGCACATCTCCAAATGACCTAAAATTTTACGAAGAATTATTTTGGAATATATAATAAATATTGGAGAAAGGAACTACCATAGGGGCCACCTAGGTGCCCACAAGGCACTAGGGCGCGCCTGCCCCCTGGCGCGCCCTGGTGGGTAGTGGGCTCCTCGGCCCACCTCCGGTGCCCATCTTCTGGTATATAAGGTCTTCTAACCTAGAAAAAAAATAAAGATAGGACTTTCGGGACGGAGCGCCACCGTCTCGAGGCGGAACTTGGGAAGGAGCACTTTTCCCCTCTAGCGGAGCAATTCCGCAAGGAGAATTTCCCTCCGGGAGGGGGAAATCGAAGCCATCGTCATGACCAACAACCCTCTCATCTTTGGGAGGCCAATCTTCATCAACATCTTCAACAACACCATCTCATCTCAAACCCTAGTTCATATCTTGTGTTCAATCTTTGTATCAAAACCTTAGATTGATACCTGTGGGTGACTAGTAGTGTTGATTACATCTTGTAGTTGATGCTAGATGGTTTATTTGGTGGAAGATTATATGTTCAGATCCATTATGCTATTTAATATTCCTCTGATCTTGAGCATGAATATTATTTGTGAGTAGCTACCCTTGTTCTTCAGGCCACGGGAGAATTCATGTTACAAGTAACCATGTGAATTTGATATTCGTTCGATATTTTGATGATATGTATGTTGTGATTCTCTTAGTGGTGTTATGCGAAGGTCGACTACATGACACTTCACCATATTTGGGCCTAAGGGAATGCATTGTGGAGTAGTCATTAGATGATGGGTTTCTAGAGTGAAAGAAGCTTAAACCCTAGTTTATGCGCTATTCTGTAAGGGGCTGATTTGGATCCATATGTTTAATGCTATGGTTAGATTGTTATCTTAATTCTTCTTTCGTAGTTGCGGATGCTTGCGAGGGGGTTAATCATAAGTGGGAGGTTTGTTGAATTAAGAACATGACCCAAGCACCGGTCCACACACATATCAAATTATCAAAGTAGCGAACTCGAATCAAACCAACATGATGAAAGTGACTAGATGAAATTCCTGTGTGTCCTCCAGAACGCTTTGCTTAGTATAAGAGACCGTTCTGGCCTGTCCTTTCCTACAAAAAGGATTAGGCTACCTTGTTGCACTTTATTTACCGTTACCATTACTTGCCTATTACAAATTATCTTACTATCAAACTACTTGTTACCGACAATTTCAGTGCTTGCAGAAATTACCTTGCTGAAAACGGCTTGTCATTTCCTTCATCTCCTTGTTGGGTTCGACACTCTTACTTATCGAAAGGACTAATATTGATCCCCTATACTTGTGGGTCATCAGCTATTTCATATAACCTGCTTAGCTTCTTTGTTCCTTATTCATAGTCATGTAGGGAAGCAGACACCCTTTGCGGATCATCATAAAACATGTTATTCATAGATTGCTTGGCTTCTTGGCTGCGATTGATCTTTGCGTGAAGGGCGCACCGGGTCATCTAGTAGATTGTAGACTATAAGAGGCCCAACAATTGTAGGATGAGCCAGGCTTGCTACTCAAAGCCCGCCAGCAATACAGGGTGCATCGCCACCTTGGGGCACAAGACAAAGACTCTGCTATGTATCTATCTTCATCTTCTGTATTTAGTCAACTACGAACCAACTCAGGACTTTGTAAACCTAGCCTTGTCTGACTACCCAAGGCTTGGCACGTACCCCCACCCCCAAAGGTATCTCTTACACTTTATAATCATAAACATAACACTGGTGCGCGTCGATCCTAAACAAACGGGTTTTAACCCCTTTCTGCGACGGCATTTGGAACCGTCGCCAAGTGAATGTGTGCGATAGGGTGTCCTTCCCACACGACCCAGAAATTGTCAGGGATAGGCCCTCCTGGGACCCAGGCTGGGGCCGTGTGCGATCGGGCGAGGCATCGAAACCCAATCATTTCCGTAGGTATGTACCTCCCACACGGTAATCCGAGGAAATCATTTTCGTAGGTATGTACATCCCACACGGTGAATCCCAGAAAATCATTTCTGTTTGTATGTATATCACACACAGTCAAACCAAGGAATACGTTTCCGTTCTTATGTACATCCCACACCGTCAATCCAGGGAAAACGTTTCCGTTCGGACGTACATCCCAGAAAGTTTTATGTGTAGGCTCGTGTGTGAAAGGTGTAACACTACTAGGAAAAGGCATGCTAGTGGCGCACCAGTTTTGCCTTCTAATGGCGAACCACTGGTGCGCCACTAGCATCACGCCATTAGAGTTTTTTTTTCTAATGGCGCACCACCCGTGTGCCATTAGTATTGCCCATAGTGCGCCATTAGAATGCCTCCCAGGGGGCCATATGTACCCATGTGCTTTGGCATACTAATGGCGCACCGGTGGGTGAAGCGCCATTAGTGTGATTATCACAGTGCGCCATTAGTGTCTTGTGTGGTGCGCCACTAGTATGAATATTAGGGATTTTTTTCTTTTCTGATATTTTCACAGGTTACAAAATATATTATTGGACAGAATTTAGACAACATCACACAGCAACAGCAGATTCATCGAATACAATAGAAGATTAGTCTCCGAATACAATTCATCATATTAGTCTCCGAATTCAAAAGACCGAACAAAGATAGAACATTACAAGTCTCGAGACCACGAGTAGCGAGTTTGTCTTCACATTACAAGTCGATATCGATCATCTAAACTACCATCACATAGAAGAGAGCTGCGGTCATCACGATGAGCATCATCGCGATGAAACTGGTCTTCATCCGGTTCCTCCAACGCTCCCTCCTCTCTCCCGCTAGATAGCGGGCGTATCTAGATTCCGCCTCCGCCCCAGTGGTGTACCCTTTGTAACTGTTACTGAGGCATCATAAAAGCTAAGCTTTTATCATTTAGGGTTTGTCGACGCCGAGGCATCCTAAAAGCTAAATGCTAAGTTAAGTTTTCATCATTTAGGGTTTATCGATGCCGAGGCACCCTAGGTTGGGCCTAATCACTTGGCACTAATCACTTGGCTCTATTGCCACCTATGGTTTAATGCAACAAGAATAAAGGGGCAGTTGATCCTACTGAACTAAGTACTAAGATACCCCGGCCCATGCATTAGTAGCAAGTACCCCATATGTCCGATTTTTACCAAATTCATGCTAAAATTCACGAAAAATTTCAGCATGACCTTTGCTGAAAATAGGACATATGGAGTGCCCGAATTTGCCGGAACGGAAGTTAATCGACATTCCGGCAAACTCAAGGGACTCTCAGGGTACCTGCAAATTCATCACGACACAATGGTCGGAGACAAAACCCAGCAAACTAGTAAGATGATCATCATCTTTGCAAGATAGTAGCTCAAGTTTTGACAAGTAGCCTCAAGAAAACAACATTGCAACATTCAAGTTCAGACATACACACCGAACATTTGACCAGATTACCTCTGAAGAAAAATATCGCTGACTATTGGATACAAAGAAAACAGCTATTGCAAACATTAAGTCATGGTAGTGTGCGCTGAAACAATTACAGTATAGGAACAACAACACAACAATAGCTCAGTTACTAGAGGACTGTAAAAAACAAACACAAAAAACACAGAACAATCATTTCCTTGTGTGTGCTATACATATAGATGAAAATGGATTTGTTGCTTCGGTAATTACAGTTCTAAGGAAAGGGAGTTACAGTTTAACATCATCAAGTAGTGTTACATAATATAGGTGCAAATTACAAAGGCTGACAGAGCGACAAATCATAGTATTGTGTCAAGTAGTGTTACATAATACTACTGTCCAAGCAAATTAACTGAATAGTATTATGTCAAGTTCCGTTTGAAAATTCAGTTACTGCTTGAGTGATTTGACACCAAAAATTACTCCCAAAAATTACAATGACTGTATATTGACTGCATATATTCACTGTACAAGACTGAATTCAATCAAGTTAACCTGTCAATTTCTGTTCACTACATATATTCACTGTACAGGCTGTCAAGTTCTATTTCAGCTCAAGTTTCATTACAACACAAACACTGTAATTCATCTGCTCACAAAAAAATTAATAATCAAAATCAAATTACAATAGGGGTCCCAGGTTTGACCCCATGATATGTGCTATCCTCGATTATTCCTCTTGAACAAACCATCATGCATCATTTTCTAACCAAGGCATAGCTCAGAAAACCACTTGCTTTGACCGTAACTAGCTGATTACCCCAAATCTCATGGTAAAATTAGCAAGGCGAGCATTTCTCTTACATGACCATAACAAGAATGACACACTCAACTTCATTGCTTCAACCACATGGACAACAGAGCAAATGTTGGAAGTTGACAATATACTTTAGATTCACACATGCTCCCTAATTATTTTGTCAAGATCTTTAGATTATCTACTTTAGGCACAATCATACATAATTCGACTAATTCATCATTGTAGGGCAGCATGAAACACACTCCTCCAAAAAAGCCTAAAATTCCACTATTATTGCCTGTAAAAGGCCTAATATCCACTAGTATTGCCTCTAAAAAGCCTTAAAAGTCCACTATTGTTGACAATCAAAATATGATCTGAATCTGTAAGGAGTTAACTGAAAAATGAGTGGTTGTTGGCAGTTTGAATCTCCTTTAGCTAGTTTGAATCCATGGACTACCCTGTTAGATTGGGATGAAGATAGGTACCGCTTATCTTTCTATTCCATCACCAACAAGGGCTTTTCCAAGAATAATATCCTGCATGAACATAGGTGAGAGGTTAACTAAGCGCCTCAAAGGCATAATCAATGGTTATACATGGAACAAATTTCCGAACATAGATAGGTTAACCGACTGCTCAGAGCGCACTCACAATCAAATGATGATTATAAATACAACAAGTGGCCCAAGCTGCCGGCCTAAGCTATAGTTAATAGGAAGCAAGACTCTCTTGTAACAAAATGTTGAAAGCGAATGTACAACCCTGATTGCAAACTAAATTTCTTGAACCCCATACACTGCCTCGAAAAATCTACTCCTATGCGTAACAAAGAGGGAAAGATCATGATGCACCATGGTCCTATGCACGAACAAAGAGGAAAAATCTACACTGCCACGGTCGAGGGGAGGGAGGGAGGAATGGGGAATGGTGGAGAGAGGAGGAAGGAGGAAGGAGGAGAGGTACCTGGTCGCCGGAGGGGTCGGGTCGGGTCGGGTCCGAGCTCGTCAGGGTCCTCGCCGCCTTGTGATCGAAGGAGAGCAGGGCAGTGGCGAGAGGACGGCAGGGTAGGCGGGGTGGGCGCGTCAGGGGCCTTCGCCACGCTGCTTCGCAGGGCCGGAGGAGGCCCTCGCTCGTCGGAGGGAGGAGGAGAGAGAAGAGCGGGCGGCGTGCACTCGGCCGATCCTGTTCGGGGCGCGGGCGGCGGGGTGGAGTCTCGGGGTCGGGCGGCGGCGTCGGGCAGCGCAATACCACAGCGGCGGCGGCGTCGCCGATGGCGTGCAAGCGCGGTGGACGGAGGGGGCGGAGCAAGGGGGCGGCGGCATACGGTTGGGTCGAGTGGATCTGGCGAGGGAGGGAGGGAGGCAACAGTGCTAGGGAAACAGGTGAACTGGGGGGAGGGATCTAATGGCGCACCGCACCACTAGTGCGCCATAAGTACAACCATTCTAATGGTGCACCCCACCCAGGTGCGCCATTAGAATTTACTAGCCCGACTAGTCAGGTTATATTCCACATAACCCCCACTCAATCAGAACAACCCCACTAGCCCGACTGGTCAGCACGCAGCACACACACCAGGAGGTCCTAGGTTCGATTCCCAGGCTTCCCATTTTTTGTATTTATGCATTTAAAATGCTGTTTGATATTTATTTGTGTTTAAATATGTTCAAACTTGTTTAAATCATAACAGTAATATTTTTTTATAAAAATAGTAATACTTTTTTAAAAAATATCATCAAATTTGTTATTTGAAAATTTTTATGAATATGAAAAATATCATCAAATTTATTATTTGAAAAATATCATCAAATTTTTTATTTGAAAATATAATCAAATTTCTTTTTAGCAATTTTAGTTGCATTCATTTGTGACGGTGGAGCGGGCCGGGAGGTGCGGGGAGAGGGTGCGGTGGTCGGCGGCGGCGGTGGAGTGGGGAGGTGCGGGCAGGGGGGGCGGGCAGTGGAGGAGCGGGGAGGTGCGGTGGGGCGTCGGCGGTGGTGGAGTGGGGAGGTCTGGGTGGTCGTCGTGGCGGTGGAGTGGGGAGGTACGTGCTGGGGTTGGCGGCGGCCGTGGAGCGGGAGGAGGTGCGGTGGGGCGTCGGCGGTGGAGTGGGGAGGTGCGGGCAGGGATCGCCGGGCGTGGGTGGAGCGGGGAGGCAGGTGGGACGTCGGCGGCGGTGGAGTGGGGAGGTGCGGGCCGGGGTGTGTGCGGCGGCCGGTGGAGCGGGAGGTGCGGTGGGGCGTCGGCGTCTCGGTGGGGAGGGTGCGGGGGTCGGGCGGCGGTGGAGTGGGGAGGTGCGGGCGGGGGTCGGCGGCGGCTGGTGGAGCGGGGAGGTGCAGTGGGGCGTCGTGGCGGTTGGAGTGGGGGGTGTGGGGGTCGACCACAGTTACTAATGGCGCACCAGCTTCTGGTGCGCCATTAGAAGTTTTGCAAAAATAAAATAAAAAAAAGTATATATTCTAATGGCACACGGTGTGGCCAGTGCGCCATTACTAGTGCTAACTAGTAATGGCGCACTTTGCTACGGTGTGCCATTAGAATGTTTGGAAAAATTAAAAAAAATTGTTTCTAGTGGCGCACCATGTACCTGGTGCGCCATTAGTGTCTTCCACACTAATGGCGTACCAAAACATGGTGGGCCATTAGTATATACTAATAGCGCACCACCTGACAGGTGCGTCATTAGTGTCCTTCCCATCTATAGCCCTTTTCCTAGTAGTGTAACTATCACACACGGTCTGCCTTGGTTAACTGTTTGCTTTTATCAACTATATCACACATGATTTGATGAAGAAAACTGTATGGCATTGGGCTATCCATCACAAGCGCTTTTCCTGCTAGAACCGTTTGCAAAGGTCCATGACACATTTAGCAGGTTTATTAGTTTACAATTAATAATTCATTATTACGCAAATTCACATTTCATATCGAACGGCTGTTTGCCAATTTCATGTTAGGCACATAAATATATTATAACGTCACAGTATGGTAGCTGCATGAAAACAACACAATACAACATATAGCTAGTTCAACTTCATAAGAACAATATATTCATTTCCCTAATCGAGATCATCCAGGCTCGTCTATCCACCTCTGCTTTCAGTTCAGTAAGAACCCATTTTGCACGGGCCAACTGGGAAAGTGCCTCCTCCTTCGCCAACACCATCTTAGCAAAGTCTGATTTAAGAAAAATCTGAGCTCATTCTTCACCTTCAACTTTTTATCCCGCATCTTGAAATATGCTTCAGTGTTGACAAGACTTTCTCTAAGCCTACGTGTGTTCTCTTCCTCATACATGCTCCAGAGCTTGGCTAGGCACATCTTCAAAAACTGTGGCCACTCTTGATCAACCCACTCCAAGTAAGAACACTTCCGTTCATCCTATAATATTTAAAACTAGATCAGTAACAATTGTAGAGGAAATGGGTTTATAGCAACATAGAAAATCACCGATGCTTATTTTGAAAAACTGAAGAAACATGTTAATTATGACATATCTTCTCGAAAAGATCAATGTGCAAATGAAATAATTGATACTAAGACAACAACCAAATTCTGGAACATCAGAAGTTATAATTAACTACAACGACGCTACAAGTTCTTACTCATGTACAATAAATAAATAATTGAACATTTTATGAGGAAGGTAAATATAACTGCAACAACATAGCAACAGTGTTTGGATGACAGCAAATTGATACTAACAGGTGTGTACATGCACAAATTTAGTAACATAGAACTAATAGCACTAAGGCCGTCCACTATGTATGCCCAAACTGGGGTAAAGACAACTGTTGCTACATCTCGCACCGGTGGCCTGCACTGGCGAGCCAATGCAGCGGAAAAAAAATCAAGGACCCGGACTCCGGAGCACGTAGTTGCTCCGATGCCTAGTTCCTTCGTGCCATAAAGATTTAGTATTTTACTGCTTGGCTGCTCGGATGTGTGGACCAAAGTTGGCTGCACAAACTGCTGAAGCGGTGCCAAATAATTTTCTAATGGCATTGCTGATGAGATGGAAACAATTTAAGATACTAGGTACAAACTGTGACCTTTGTCTTAGGATGCGTTTGGTTGAAGGTGTGGTATGAATGGGTTGGTACCGTGGCGTTGTCTCAGATCACATCTAACAAATGATTTTAACAACGAAAGAGGGTCTAACCTTCTCGCACATGCCGAAACTTCCACCCACTATCCACGAATCAAACGCAACTAGCTTCACGCATGGAGATTGATGGTGACAACGAGCAGATAGATCTTCACCACCCTGCTCCATTCGTTGCCGATGGTCCTAGGGAGCTACAAGAGGAAGAAATGACTCAAATCGACCGATGGGTAAAATCCTTCATTCAAGTCATAGCCGAGAGAGAGAGAGAGGCATACCGGGTGGTGAAGGAGTAGTCGCGGAGGAGGAACATTGGAGAGGTCACTGAAGAAGACCATGGCGACCCCGGCGGTAGGATGCGAGACAGCGAGAGCGAGGAAGCGGCTATAGCTTAGCAAGGAAGGAAGGAAGGAGGAAAAAGGGGAAATGTGACTCGTGGTCGAGGAGAAAAGAGGATGGGGAAGGGGGGAAGGGATGCGGGGGTAGATATTTTGGCGGTAGGCCAAAATTTTGGAAATATGGAGGGAAACTTTGCGCGCGGTGCCGCCGGACAATTCACTTTGAACGATTGTGTGCATCACAAACGATTCTTCTGCTTTACGCGCATCAGACAAGTTTGATAATTCAAATTTTGGTGGAAATTTCCCCGGATACGTCGCTGCATAATTTAACATCGCTTGCTAATTTGGGCACACAAAAGAGCGCATGGCAGACAGACCACACTTACTGAATCGAGCAATTTTAGTAATTACACAGAGCCAGTTGACCTAAACATTGCTCTAACAAAAGACCAGCATTAAAAACAAAGCCTAAGTACGCATAATTTTAACAAATCCGCCGCCGTGCCGGCCTATGCATCGCCGGTGTGAGATGAGACTGAGGGAGTCCTAGATTAGTGGGGTATCCGGACAGCCGGACTGTGTACAACGTCCGGACTATTGAAGCGCGAAGATACAAGACTCAAGACTTTGGCCCGTGTCCGGATGTGACTCTCCTTTGCGTGGAAGGCAAGCTTGACGATCCAGATATTGTGTTTCCTTTCTTGTAACCGACTCCATGTAAACCCTATCCCTCTCCGATGTCTATATGCGCCGGAGAGGTTGGTCCTTAGAAGACCGATCACAATTACAATCATACCATCATAGGCTAGCTCCTAGGGTTTAGCCTCTACGATCTCGTGGTAGATCTACTCTTGTACTACCCATATCATCAATATTAATCAAGCAGGAAGTAGGGTTTTACCTCCATCGAGAGGGCCCGAACCTGGGTAAACATCTGTGTCCCTTGCTTCCTGTTACCATCAGCCTTGACGCACAGATCGGGACCCCCTATCCGATATCCGTCGGTTTTGACACCGACATTGGTGCTTTCATTGAGAATTCCTCTGTGTCGTCGCTGTCAGGCTCGATGGCCCCGTCAATCATCGTCAACGACGCTGTCCAGGGCGGGACTTTCCTCCCCGGACAGATCTTCGTGTTCGACGGCTTCACACTGCGGACCGATTCGCTCGGTCATCTGGAGCAGATCGCGTCAGGAGCGCCGAATAGTCGTGACGAGCACATCTTAGACCTGCCGTCAGACGATGTTCGGGATATCACTCCGGCAGAAGTTTCAGATCTAAATCCGGGGCAGGATGCGTTGCCCAAGGACGGAGGGCTGGACCCCGCCCCGCAGGCCGTACCCTCATCGGTGATGGAGCTGAACACAGACCCCACCTTTGGGAAATCCTGTGACCCCGGGCCTCCGGATTCGTATCCGGTTGTAGGTCCCAGTCCGCGCACTCCCGAGCCCACCAAGCCTGGTTGGGCCCCGGTAATGGAGTTCACCGCTGCGGACATCTTCCAGCACTCTCCCTTTGGCGACATACTAAACACATTAAAAACTCTCTCTCTAACAGAGAATTCCGGGCCGAACTATGTCTGGCTCAAGTGGGAAGCAGGCGACGAAGAAATTCGTTGCCCACCCACCACCCACTTCATAGCCACGGTTGATGATTTAACTGACGTGCTTGACTTCGACTCCGAAGGCATCGACGGTATGGACGACGATGCAGGAGAAGACTCAAAATCTATGGGGTACCAGATTCCTGCCTCGTCATATGATATATACATGGTCGATACGCCCAAGGAAGACGACGGTGACAATCCGGAGGATAAAACCCCTGGGCAAAAACCAAAGCGACGGCGTAAACGCCGTTCCAAATCCAGCAACAGCAAAAATATCAGCAAGAGCGCCAGAAGGATGGATACTCCGGTCAACCTTGAAGGCAACAACGACCAAACGGAACCAGCGATGGAGCAGGACGAACCAGGTCACGCCGAACATAGCTCGGAGCAGATGCCCGAAGACAATGATCCAGATGGACGAGTTCATCAAACCGCCCCAGGACAAGAAGACAGTCCGGACGATGACGCATTCATCATCCCGGAAGAGTGCATGGAACGAGAGAACCTCCACAGAAAGCTTATGGCCACAGCGAGAAGTCTGAAGAGGCAGAAGCAACGGCTTAAAGCCGCACAGGAAACGCTCAATCGTAGATGGAACAAAGTTCTAGACACTGAAGAAAGATATGGCGACGATCGCCACACAAAGAGCTACCCAAAACGAAAGCTACTGATAGAATTCGACGACGAGGCCGTTCCACCAAAGAATAACACGGCCAGGAGATAAGACATACCACTTCACAACCACAATAAAACAACTACTAAAGACGCCCGCGATCTATGTGAGCACCTGGATAAGAAAGCTGGCGCAGCTAGGTCCATCTACGGATCTAAAGGACACACCCCGGCGGGGGACTGTGGTCGTCAAAACAATTATGACAACCAAATACCAGTTCGAAATAAACACCGAACACAACAATAGCCGACGGCACGCCACAACACGTCCTAACACAGCGGGGCTGCTCACCCCTGTGCTTTACTGATGAAGTACTGGATCATGAATTCCCACAGGGCTTTAAACCTGTGAACATAGAGGCATCTGACGGAACGCAGCACCGAAGTGCAGGTGAGCACTTTATCCTGCACATACATATGGCTCGTGGGGATGATCTTCACGCCATCAAATACCTCCCCTCAAATGAAGGGACCAGCTCGGCACTTGGTTGAAAAGCCTCCTGAAAATTCAATTGGGAGCTGGGAGGAACTCGAGGGGCGCTTTTAGGGCCAATTTTCAAGGGACCTATGTCCGCCTCCGGATCTTGACGACTTAAGTCACATAGTCCAACAGCCCGGAGAGTCCGCCCGCAAGCTTTGGAACAGATTCCTCACTAAAAAGAATCAAATTGTTGACTGTCCGGATGCCGAAGCCTTAGCGGCATTCAAATATAGCATCCGTGACGAGTGGCTCGCCAGACACCTCGTCCAAGAAAAGCCAAGGACAATGGCAGCCCTAACAAGCCTTATGACCCGCTTTTGCACGGGAGAAGATAGCTGGCTAGCCCGTAAAGGCACCAGCGACCCCAGCACATCTGAAATAAGGGATGGCAACAGGAAGCCACGACGTCATAAAAACAAACGCCAAAACAAGGAAGAGAGCCCGGATAACACGATGGTTAATGCCGGATTTAGGGGCTCTCGACCTAATCAGCAAAATAAGCCATCTAAAGGCAGCAAGGAGGGATCTTCCGGTCTGAACAGAGTCCTAGACAGACTATGCCAAATTCATGGCACCCCTGACAAACCTGCGAACCACACGCACAGTGTCACGCCCAATATGCGACCCTATCCAAAAGGAACTCGACGGTCCCACCAAGGATAGACCCGCATATTGAAACGCTTTTGCAAGGTGGATATCATTACATCAACATTACATAATAGATGGGGATACATACATAAGGCACAAATGCCACAAGAATACATCAACATCATATACAAGATCAACATCCGACTACGGATGAAACATAAACAAAGCTCAAACGACATCCACCACTGCTAGCCCAGGCTGCCGACACGGAACCTATCCCCGATCGAAGAAGAAGCGTAAGAAGAACTCCAAAACAAGCAAGCATCACTCTCACGTCAAGATCATCGCATAACCTGTACCTGCAACTGGTGGTGTAGTAATCTGTGAGTCACGAGGACTCAGCAATCCCATTACCATGGGTATCAAGACTAGCAAAGCTCAAATGGGAAAGGGAGGGGTAAAGTGGTGAGGTTGCAGCAGCGACTAAGCATATATGGTGGCTAACATACGCAAAAGAGAGCGAGAAGAGAAACAAAGGAACGGTCGTCAACTAGTAATGATCAAGAAGTGATCCTGAACTCCTACTTACGTCAAACATAACCCAGAAACCGTGTTCTCCTCTTGATCAACCCCGAAAAGAGACACTCACGGTTACGCACACGGTTGGTGTATTTTAATTGAGATCAACTTTGGGTTTTCTACAACCGGACATTAACAAATTCCCATCTGCCACATAACCGCGGGCACGGCTCTCGAAAGTTTATACCTGTAGGGGTGTCCCAACTTAGCCCATGATAAGCTCTCGCGATCAACGAAGGATAATCCTTCTCCCCGGGAAGACCCGATCAGTCTCGGAATCCCGGCTACAAGACATTCGACAACAACAAAACAAGACCAGCAAGACCGCCCGATCGCCGACAATCCCGATAGGAGCTGCACATATCTCGTTCTCGTGGCAACACGGATGAGACAGGCTCGAGTAAAACCAATCCTCAAGTTGCCCCAAGGTGGCCCTCAAGAAGGCTCGGTTCGGGCCAGCACTTAGAGAAGCACTGGTCCGGGGGGGCTAAATAAAGATGACCCTCGAGAGAGCGACTCCCAAGGGAAAAGTAGGTGGTGGTGAGGCAAATGGTAAAATCAAAGTTGGGCCTTGCTGGAAAAGTCTTATTCAAAGCGAACTGTCAAGGGGGTCCCATAAATCACCCGACCGCGTTAGGGACGCAAAATCCGGGAACATAATACCGATATGACGGAAACTAGGGCGGCAAAAGTGGAACAAAACACCAGGCATAAGGCCGAGCCTTCCACCCTTTACCAAGTATATAGATGCATTAATAATATAAGATATATTGTGATATCCCAACAAGTAAACATGTTCCAACAAGGAACAACATCTCCATTTCCAACAAGGAACAAACTTCATCTTCACCTGCAACTAGCAACGCTATAAGAGGGGCTGAGCAAAGCGGTAACATAGCCAAACAATGGTTTGCTAGGAAGGGTGACCAAGGTTAGAGGCTGACATGGCAATTAGGTAGGCTTGAGCAGCAAGTGATAGGTAACGCAGCATAGCGAAAGAACGAAGCAACTAGCATAGCAATGATAGTAGTGAGATCCAAGGTAGCGGTCATCTTGCCTGAAATCCCGCAAGGAAGAAGAACGAGTCCATGAAGAAGACGAACGGATGAAGCCGAACCGAGCGTAGACAAACGAATCCTCACGATCGCAACGAAACATGAACTAACAAGAAGAAGCACACAACATAGTAAACACACCACACATGAACAAGACATGATGCACAACAAGCATGATGCATGACAAATCTAGATGAAGCTACTCATGGCAAAAGATGATGCAAACAAGAACAACACATCAAGACAAGTTTAAATGAGGCCGGAAACAACATATAACAATTCCGGTAAGTCCTCATATGCAAATTTCGAAATTGGTCCAGATCTGGATAAATTTATGTTCAAGTTGTTAAACAGCAATTTAAAATGCACCACGATGATCTACACGAAATTCTAGTCAAGTTATATATAAAGTTCATTAGATTCGGAGCTACGGCCTAGAAGATATGAGCAAAACAAGATAAGCATGGCATAGATGCAAAATGCATACAAACATCAAGCAAACACCTCAAAACAAGGATGCAACATGATAATATGAAACTACATGCAAAATCAAGCAAGTTTCATATAGAGCACACTCAAAACGGAGCAACGGTTCAACACATACACACTATACAAGTCATGACAACAATCTGTCCAAAACAGCAAGTAGGCATATTGCAAGCATCAAAACAACATGCTACAGGACCTCAACGTAATAACAAAAGGCATGGGCATGATGTACAGGTAAAGCATTACAAAACATGAACACTGAGCTATCTCCAGAAATCACTAGAACATGCTCAAAATGACATGGCAAGATTGCAAATAATAACAGTTTCAGACATTGGCAGAAATAACATCAGGTTGCAATGTTTAGAGCTATCAAACAACATGTTACAGGAACTTAACAAGGCAAACAAAGGCATGGCATGAATCTACTCAAAGCATAGAACAAAAGTCCCTTACTGACCATAAGTCAAAAAGGATCAGAAAATATGATGGCACCCATGTAAACATGGCAAGTTATATTACAGATTTGAACATGGCAGGAACAACGATAAGTAGGCATGTTCGTGAGCTTGAACCACTCACCACAGAGCAATACATGGCATGGCAAGGCAACCAACAGTAAGAAGACATGGCATAGAAGCTATACATGGCAAGAACAACAATATAGCATGCAAGGATCAACTACAACAACCTTGGCAAAATTGAATAACACGTAAACAATCTGCCAGGAAACATTTTGTAGCAAAAGTAGAGCTCGATTGACTCAAGCTATGGCACTCCATAATTGCAAACAAGGGCATGGATGGATATAGCAAGACATGTATAACAAAACATCCTTACTGAAGTAACTCAAAATAAGCATGGATCTCTCGGTAGCATCAAGTTAACATGGCATGAAAATATCAGCAAAACAGGGGCTGAAATCAGCAACATCAAGAAGCCTAGTTTGCATGCTTGTGCTAGTCACCACATAGATCACAAAAATACATGGCATACACCCCTGGAAAGATGGCATGGCATATTACAAAACACATATAGGACTCAAATTCATAGGGTGCACACATCAATCATAGCAAAAATGACAAAAGTGCATGTTCTGTTAAGAAACAGAAACTAACATCACATAGCACTCTTCCAACAGCATTTAGGGCATCAAGATGAGCTCAGATGAAAATGATGCAATGAGATGAAATGATCTACTCTTCGAGACGAACATTTTGACATATCACACGCACGAAACGGAGCAACGATGACAGAGTTATGATGCAATGAAAATGCAACAAAATATGCAACAATTTCGGGGACTTAGTGGATTTGGAGGGGGGGAAGGAAATCAACCGAGGCACGGGCTTCGAGGATCGCCGGATCTCGCCGGAACTTGCGGCCGGAGGGGAGGAAGACGAGGCCGGGCGGACGAGGGCGGCCGGATCCGGGGCGGAGGAGGTGGATCCGGGGCCGGGAGGCGCGGCCGGACCTCCGGTGGCCGGAGCGGCGAGGCCGGACCTCCGGTGGCCGGAGCGGCGAGGGCCGGGCGGCGCCGGGCAGGGCGGCGGCGGCGATGCGGCCAAAGGGCGGCGGCGGAAGGCGGCGAGGAGGAGGTGGCGGCACGGGGGCGCCGACGGCGCGAGGCTCCGGCGGGCGCGGCGGGCTCGCCCGCCGGGAGCCCTCCGCGCGGAGGCGCGGCGGGCGGCGGCGGCGGGCGACGGGCTGCGCGGTGGCGGCGGTTCGGGCCCACGGGGGGCGGGACTGGCCGAAGCGGCCGGGCGCGGCCGGAGGAGAGAGAGGCGGTGAGGTGGCGCGCCGTGGTTGGAGGAGAGCGGCGGCGGGGTGACGTGGCGTCCCCGGATTGGTCCGGGCGATGTGGAGGCGGCGGTGGACGTGTCCGGCCGGGGCGGACGCGTCCGGCGGCGGAGAGGGAAAAGCTAGGGTTTCGGGGGGAAAATGATCCGAAAATGGAGAGGGGGAGACGTATTTATAGGTGGAGGGAGCTAGGAGAGTCCAAATGAGGTGCGGTTTTCGCCCACACGATCGTGATCGAACGACCGAGAGCATGGAGGGGAGTTTGCTGGGTTTTGGGCCACTTTGGAAGGGGTGTTGGGCTGCAACTCAAAGAGGGCTTTGCGGTTACCCGGTTAACCGTTGGAGTACCAAACGACCTCCAAATGGCACGAAACTTGACAGGCGGTCTACCGGTGCTATACCAAGGCCGCTTGACAAACCTCGGTCCATTCCGAGACCATTTAACACCCGCACACGAAAAGAGGTAAAAGGGGGCGCCGGGAGACATAGGAGTGCCGGATTGCAAAACGGACAACGGGAAAAATGCTCGGATGCATGAGACGAACACGTATGCAAAAAGAAATGCACATGACGACATGATATGAAATGCAGATGATGACATGGCAAACTGCAACACGCAAGCAAATGACATGGCAACGACGGCGAATAACTGGCGGACACCTGGCGCATCGAAACCAGGGCGTTACACACAGAGAGTGCTGGGTCTTCAAGCAGGCCGACAAATTAAATGCCGAACACAAGGGAAGGGAAACACCAAGCAAGGACGAGGACGAACCTCGCCAACAGAGCACTGGGGGACATAAAAATTTCCCACCAGAGGCTAAAACAGTGAACATAATCCACGCGACTCGCCCACCCATGAGAAGGCACGAACGCGCGCATAAAGATGCGCGTGATATAGAGTCCATTATTCCCACATCTAACCACTGGATGTCCTATCCGATCACTTTCGATAACTTGGATGGCCGGACCAGTATTCGGCGCGGCGGATCAGAGGCCTTGGTGCTTGACCCAATGATCGATGGACACCGTCTCATCCGGGTCCTCATGGACGGCGACAGCAGTCTCAATTTAATATACGAGGACACTGTCCGCAGGATGGGGATAAACCCATCCAGAATCAGCCAAAGCAACACCACCTTTTAAGGGCGATACCAGCGTTGAAGCCTACAAAGAGGGCTCTGTCATATTGAGGTAACATTCGGCTCTCGTGCAACTCGAGCGAAGAACTACTCTTCATCATCGCACCCTTCCAAAGCGACTATCACGCAGTACTCGGAAGAACGGCCTTCGCCCGCGTCAACGCATTGCCGCACTATGGCTATCTTACACTTAAGATGCCCGGTCCATGTGGCGTCATCACCGTTAGCGGAATAACAGAGCGCTCGTCACGCGCAGAGGAACACGCGATGACCCTCGTGGCCGGACTATAAGCAATCTCCAACATAAAAAAAATTGACCGGTCGTTAAGACCAGGGACACGGTTAGACGAGTCCGGTAGCCCAGATTGAGCCAGGGCACCGTATATGTAATCCTATAGTGGATACCAGGGGCTATAACTACCTAATAAAGCCCCACACTTGGCTTCACCTTATTGGCAGGCCAACGGCTTACACTTTTATCCATCGCGTACTAACGTTGTAACCTCTTATGAGTTTTCTTTTTCTGCATACAACCTTCGCGCGATACCCTTCCAGGATACATCACAACAGAGACAAAGGCGCAGACATGCAGCAGGGCCCCGTTCAACAGGTTTCTTTTTAGATTAAGCCCCTGTGTAAACCTTTTATATTGCCTCTTGTTGTTTAACCATCCCATGGGTTCCATACCCACAGAGGATACTGCCGTTTTTGGCATTTCGCCACGACAGATTAACGAGCTTACCTGGACACACAGGGTTTATAATGAATAGGCATTCTTGAGCCTATCACCTATTACAAAGTCCGAATACCTTCGGGAGTGTTCGGCGTCACGAGTTAGGCCTTATATGCATCAGCTCCGAATCATGTCTTTGGTCAAATGTTGGATTTGCTCGGCTCCTGGGTTTGCCGCCTTACGTTCCGTTATTATCGGCTAGGGTGGCCAGAGAACTACTGTGATTGTGCCCTGGTTATTCCGGACGAGCACCTCGGTAGAGAAAGCCGAAAACAGACTGTCATGATACAGTGATAGACTGGTCAACCACTCGAGGACTTACCGGAATATTTAGGATTCCTCTGCATTAACGAAGGGCCATTGCCCGCCCAGGTACATATGCGCCCGTATTATGCACGCGAAGGTACCAGGGGCTACATAGTAGCCCCATTTTAGAATCCCGTGGCTAAGCGAAAGTGTTACAGCTATATAATCCGGTTGCCTAGTTCGTCGTGCGATCACCTCCTTAATGGACCAAGACGTTGGATCAAGTGTGATTAAGCATATTTTTTTTGCGAACACCCCCGTATTGTATGCATGGGGGCTGAAGCCAACGACTGCTAACTTTCGGATTACATATTTATATATACATATATATAAATGGCCGCATAGAGGAAATAATCATATTCTCAGGCAAATAGTATAAATCTAGCCTCATAATCAAAATAAATATTGTTTTTACAATAATTCCGTTCATTCGAACAGGACATTCTTCGGGCACTGCGCCTCTATTAGACGGGCACCTTCTGTGACCTGCGCTAAGTAGTGCTCGGCCGGATATTGGCCCCCCGCCAGATCCTGGGCCGCTATCATGGTGGCATCCATATCCGTCCAATAGGCTTTAACGCGGGCGAGCGCCATCCGTGCACCCTCCATACATGTCGATCTCCTCATGGCATCGATCCGAGGCACGGCCCCAAGGAACTACTGCACCAAACCAAAGTAACTGTCCGGCTTAGACCCCTTCGGCCAAAGATGGTCTATTACAGACCGCATTGCAAGACCGGACAGCCTGTGAAGCTCCGCTACAATAGCCATCTTGTCACTCAACGGCAACGGGCGGGTGGGAGCATGGAATTGCGACTAGAAAAGCTTCTCCACTTCCTTGTCACCTTGACCTTTGAAGAAGTCGGCAACATCAGTCGTACTCTTCGCCAAATCCGCATATGCGTTTGTCGGACTCCAGCGTCCATCTAGGGGAGCATACTTCGTATCGAAAAATTTCATCCGTAGTAAATAGGAGCCCCCAGCCGCGATTTCACCGGCCTGTCGAAGCTCCTCCCGCACACCCCTGAGCTCGGTCCGGATTTCCTTGGTGGCATTCCGTGCCTTGTTCAGCTCGGCCGAATTACCCTCACACTCCTTTTTAAGGAGCTCATACCGGTCAGTGGCATCTTTTAACTGAATAGCCATTTTGGCTATCTTTTCCTCGCTTAGGCGATTAGCAGCCTGTACGGCCCTCAGTTCCTCGGCCGCCTTTAGGGCAGCCGCATTGCTCACCTGAGCTTGTTCCTTGGCTTGAGCAAGTTCCGCCCTTAGGGCCTCTACGGCAGTAGCACCATCTGCAATCCAAGCATACTACATCAACATCATGCCATCTTCATATTTTCCCTGTACAAGGGAAGGCATGACACATACCTTGTGATTTGTCCAGCCGCTCATTCACCAGCGTGATATCGGCATCAATCGATCCAATTTGCCTTGTTAATTCGACAACTTCAACGGACTGGCCGGCATCCGGACTCACAGGTACCTGCACACGTTTACAGCACTATCGTTGGTTTATGATCCCCCGTTTGCCGCCTAGGGCGGGCAACCAGAGTCTCAGGGGCTGCTATCTATATGGAGCACACCTAGCGCGTGCCTTACAACCAAAGAAATAGTGAATTCTCCATTACATACCTCTAAGCCTCTGAGCAGGCTTGTGAATGCTTCATTTAAACCGCTGGTAGCGGATGAAATCTTTTTGAGCACCGCGCTCATTAATGAGCGGTGCTCCTCTGAGAGCGCAGCTCGCTCCAGTAAATCCGTCAGTACGTCCGCCGGACATCAAACTGCGCCGGACTCTTCCCATCGCCCCTCATTGTAGCCAAATGCTCCGGGTGTAGGGCGGCTAACGGATTGACTTTCGGCTTCGGCAGATCCGGACTCCTCCGTGACGACACCTCGGTGTCGCCCGCTTCATGAGTCGGAGAAGGGGTGGGGTCTCGCTCTCCATCATCTCCGGAGGAAGGTCCCCCGAAGACGAACCCTATTGAAAAGAGCTGCTGGCCGGACTGCAAAAAGTTGAATCCTGGTTATTTATCTAGGAGAAACACAGTACCTTCGGATTGTAGATTGACTTAAGCTCGGTGGGGGGCTCGCCCGTTGGAGGGCACGGTGCGGTAGGGGTGCCCGTCAGGGCAAGGCCCCCTGGGGATGTATTTTTCCCTAATTTGGGCATCTCTGCCTCCAAATCTTCGGAGGCGGCCCTCTTCTTCCCGCGCGGGGAGGAGGCCTTAGCCTCTCCTCCCTGACTATTCTCCTTCGGGGAGGTAACAATTCCCCCGGTTCGGATGCGTAGCACGTGGGGTTCGGTTTCTTCATTCCTCCCCTTGACTTTCCCCGAGGGCATTCTGCTGAGTACCCGGTCGAGCATCTTGGCCATGGTAGGGGCGGGCGAGCCTTCAGGAAGTGGCGCCGGACATCTGATCCTCTCTACCTTGCTGAGCCATTCCTGGACGCGGATGATTTTTAGAATAAACAATCATAAAAATTCAAAACAGGGTGTCCGGTATCAAAGCTACTTACTTGAGTATCTAGACGATTGCAGCTTAGGCCCGCATCCTCGGTGGTATCCGGAAACACTACTTTCCGTCCGAAGAATAATTTGCACATCTCTTCGAGCTTCAAGCCAAAGAAGTGCTTGATAGTCCGCGGACCCTCCGGATTGAACTCCCACATCCGGAGAGGCCGGCTTTGGCACGGCAACATCCGTCGGATTAACATCACTTGCATTATGTTGACAAGGTTAATGTCCCTCTCAAGAAGCTCCCGGATGCGATTCTGCAGAACTGGTACATCACCAGCGGGCCCCCAATTCCGTCCTACATTTGTCCAAGACGCCAAATCTGATGGAGGGCCCGAGCGAAACTCGGGGGCAGCCACCCACTTTGTGCCTCTGGGAGCCGTGACATAAAACCACCTCTGTTGCCATACATCGGATACTTCTGGGAAAGAACCCTCTGGCCATGGGGCTTCGGCGTTTCTGCTTATTACGACACCTTCGCACTCCACATGTCGCCCCTCGATCATCTTCGGCGTCACATTGAAGGTCTTGAGCCATAAGCCGAAGTGTGGGGTGACGTGTAGAAAAGCCTCGCACACGATAATGAACGACGAGATATGGAGGATAGCATATGGAGCCAGATCGTGAAAATCCGACCCGATCGAGGGTGAAGCCCAAGCTGCGGAGGAAGTGCGGGACAAAAACGACGCACTCATTAGGCTCCGGTGTGGGGATGACCTGCCCTGGAGCAGGAAGCCTGTGTTGGATGTCGGCGGTCAGGTATCCGACCTCCCTAAGCTTCGGAGTGTCGTCCTCTTGAATCGAGGAGGCCACCCATTGGCCTTGAGGGACGGATCCGGACATGTTGGAGGATCTAGGGTGTTGAAGCTTGGGTTTCGGGTGTTAGAACTCGAGGTGCGAGGAGGCGCGAGGAAGGTGGAAAAGAGGCATAGGCCTCGATCTCTTTATAAAGGGGATGAATATCAGGAGTCCTTGATGTGGCCGCTGGAGGCTTATCTAAAAACACACGGGGTAATACCAACGGCCGTCGTGGGGTCGCGCGCACCCGTATTAATGGAAAGTCCCGTAACAAGAGGAACACGATCTCTGCCTCGACGGGACATGCCAATAAAACTGCCTCATAACATGAGTCGTTGTAGGGTAGGAAACGCCGGTCCGCGTTTGACCAGGCCACGATGCAAGGGCACGACGCCCGAAGATTGCCAGCAGATCAGGTTTATGCTATGTGGAGATCATCTTGCAGATCCGGACACGGTCTACGTGTCCAGTAATTACTTTGGAGTATTCGAAGAAGGAACCCGCCTTGCAATGCCGAAGAAAATACTGCGCGCCGGACTCATCGTCATTGAAGCCTGGTTCAGGGGCTACTGAGGGAGTCCTGGATTAGGGGGTATCTGGACAGCCGGACTGTGTACAACGTCCGGACTATTGAAGCGCGAAGATACAAGACTTAAGACTTCGGCCCGTGTCCGGATGGGACTCTCCTTTGCATGGAAGGCAAGCTTGGTGATCTAGATATTGTGTTTCCTTTCTTGTAACCGACTCCATGCAAACCCTAGCCCTCTCCGGTGTCTATATAAGCCGGAGAGGTTGGTCCTTAGAAGACCGATCACAATTACAATCATACCATCATAGGCTAGCTCCTAGGGTTTAGCCTCTACGATCTCGTGGTAGATCTACTCTTGTACTACCCATATCATCAATATTAATCAAGCAGGAAGTAGGGTTTTACCTCCATCGAGAGGGCCCGAACCTGGGTAAACATCTGTGTCCCTTGCTTCCTGTTACCATCAGCCTTGACGCACAGATCGGGACCCCCTACCCGAGATCCGCCGGTTGTGACACCGACAGAGACGTCGATGACTTGTCTTGGCGACATGCCGCCGTTGGTGGACTCCGCGTCCCCCCTGCTGAAGTCGACCGCGTCCTCGTCCTCAGCGCCGCCCTCAAGGCTGTAGTACTCGTAGTAGTGGCTGTGCCAGAGCTTGCGTTGGTACTCCACCGTCGATTCCTCGAGGGACAAACTCTTCTCTACCTCGACCTCGGCCATGCGCTCCTCCTCCCGGCGCTCCTCGATCTCCGCCGCCTCCTACATCTCCAGCTCCCGCTCGGCGACCTCATGAGGAAGCAGGTGCTCCATGGCCACCGCCGCCTTTTCAGACGTGGGTTGCATGCTGGAGTCCGTGGTGGCCTGGAATATCTTGGTGTGTGCATCCTCGATCTTGGCGTGGATGGCCTCCACCCACGCCAGGGCGACATCAGTGGCACAAACGGCAGCTCGAGCGCTCTTGGCGTTTGCAGCTTCCGTCGCAGCAGCAGCTCCAGCCATCTTGGCTGCTGCAGCTGCCCTGTCGGCTGCCGCAGACACCCTCTTGGCGGAAGCCGCCTCACTCAATGCGGATGCGGCGGCACTCTCGGCGTAGGCGGCCGCGCTCTCTGCGCAGGCGGCAGCGCTCGGGGGGCGGCTATCGTACGAGCCTTCATGAAGCGTTTCCACGCCGTCATCTTTGCAAGAAGGGGGGTGCGGGAATGGGGATCGGGATTCATGGATTCGGGGGTTGGCGGCGGCGCTAGAGCAGACGAGGCGGCGAAGCTTAAGGAGTGAGACTTAAATAGACCCAGATATTTTCATCGCAAACGGTTCCTAGAAAACAACGGTGTGTGATGTTGTAGATATTTTTTATTAGCTGTGACAGACGAATTTGGAGTAAAGTGCCAACGGATGGTGTTTTAAATGAATGAGAAATTTTGTAGTACTAATACAACTGTCATCTCAAAATTTGGAAAATTTCAGGGGTCATTTGACCTTTTAAGACATTTATGTGATTTTCTAGCCTTTTAATGACTGTAATTGAAATTTGAACTACATGTACATGCAACAGCTAACCATAACGGTTTGAAAACTCATATTTCGTGTACTTGTGTGCGATTTAATTCCATGTGCAGTAAATTGGAAGGAATTTTCAAACATATTGGTCTAACGGCTACGACGCAATCAAGCATGGAGAGACATGGCATTTTAATTCCAAAAAATAAAAAAAAAATTAGAAACACATGAAACCTTGGTTGATGTAATGTCATGCCACCAAGATGATGTGGTAAAAAATTGGCATGTTTGACGAAAGTTTGGACACACACCACTCACAAAACGGAGCAACTCACTAGAAGGCTCGTGGTTCCGAGAGGGAACAATGCATGTTTGATGACGAACGGGAGATAGCTTCCTCTTACGGCCTTCAATTTTTTTTCTACGTCTAACGTGCACTACTACAACTGTAATGTGAAATTTTTAAAAATTCTAGTAGTCATTTGACCTTTTAAAGACATTTAAGTGATTTTCTAGCCATTTAATGATTGTAATTCAAATTTGTACTACATCTACATGCAACGCCTAACCAAAACGGTTTGAAAAATAATATTTGTGTACTTCTGTGCGAGTTAATTCCATGTGCAGTAAACTAGAAGGAATTTGCACACATATTTGTCTCACGACATGGACACATGCATGCATACGTATGCATGGAGTGACATGGCATTTTAATTCCAAAAAAAATTCAGAAACACATGAAACCTTAGTTGATGTAATGTCATGCCACCAAGATGATGTGGTAAAGAAATTGGCATGTTTGACGAAAGTTTGGACACACACCCCTCACAAACTGGAGCAACTCGCCAGAAGGTTCGTGGTTCCGAGAGGGAACAATGCATGTTTGATGATGAACAGGAGATAGCTTCGTCTTACGGCCTTCAAATTTTTTCTACGTCTAACGTGCAGTACTACAACTGTAATGTGAAATTTTGGAAAATTCTAGGGGTCTTTTGACCTTTTAAAGACATTTAAGTGATTTTCTAACCATTTAATGACCGTAATTCAAATTTGAACTATATCTACATGTAACGCCTAACTGTAAGTGCATCTAGTGCCACCCCTAGTTGGTTTCGGAGTATTGATGACAAACCTGGTTGAGGGACTAATGTGTTTGTGAGAATTGCAGGATAACACAGGTAGTAGTCCCTCATTGATTCGGTTTACCTACCAGAGATGACCCCTGAAAATGTATGAAGACATTGAAGACAATGCTGGTATGTGAAGATATTCACATTGAAGACTATGACTAGAGAAGACATCGTGTGAAGACTATGGAGCGCGAAGACTTAGTTGTTTCGTTGTTTCCTTTTCTTCTTTGTTGAGTCATAGGAACCACCGTACTGTTAAGTGGGGTCCCAGCGAACAAAGTCAGAGTGACTGAAGTGATGCTTCACCAAATCCTATGTCTTCGAGCGAAGACAATGAGAGCGAATCTGTAAGTGCATCTAGTGCCCCTTAGTAATTTTGGTGTATTGAAGACTTATAGGTTAAGGGACTAATGTGTTTATGAGTGTACACAGGTCTATAAGTCTATGAGGAGTTTGATATTTACAGAGAAAGTCGACCCTTAAAAATGAAGTTCTTCGACTGAAGACTTTGATATTCTGAAGACTTTCTGAAGACTTTGAAAGTGAAGAAATTGGTGTGACCTTGAAGACTTGGTATTCATTTGAGGAACATGAAGCGTGAAGACTTTTGTTTTTGTACTTTTGTTTTCTCTTTCTTGAGTCATAGGAAACACCGTCTCGTTAAAGGGGGTCGAGGAAATTCTAAGGAAAAATTTCCATGTGATGCTCAACTCAAAATCCTACACCTACCAATCCCTTCGAGTGAAGCCTTTGAAATCTCATACTGATTCAGTCAACTTCTTGATGTGAGAGACGAAGTTCTTCCAGTCGTTGAGGAATTTGTTCGACCGAGGAGTTAGGAATTCGCCAGTCTTGGATTGCCTACACAAGAGGAACATGATAGCCCCGAGGAATTTGAGAGTCAAATTTCCGACCGTTGTTGTCTTCTTGTACTATCCCAAAATATCTTATCCACCTAATGGTCATATCATTGAAGGGAATTTATGTCTTATCATGTCGGGCTGCTCCCTAGGCTATAAATAGCCGTCCCCAACAACCACTAGCTGGTTGGCTGCTCTGAGAGAACTTGACACTTGTCATTTAAGAGCAACCCATCCTCTGAGGACTTTGAGCGAAAATCATCGAGTGAGGAAAAACCCAAAAACCAAACCCCTACAAACCCAAAGTGATTGAGCATCACTGAAGAGATTGATCCTGCGTGGATCCGACGCTTGTTACCTTTGAAGATTGTGCTTCTTCCAGACGGTTAGGCGTCATGGTCTAGAGCATCCAAGAGGAATTGTGGATCGCCGAGTGACCAAGTCTGTGAAGGTTTGGAAGTCGCTCAAGACTTACCACGAGTGATTGGGCGAGTGCATGTGACCTTAGTTCAAGGAGAATACGGTGAGGACTTGGTGTCCCGAGCTGCGTGCTCAGCGATCGGGTGTCCGGGACTGTTTGTCCTCGAGTTTAAATACTCAGCCGCTCCAACCAGACGTACAACTGAGATAGCAGTTGGAACTGTTCTACCAAATCATTGTCTTCACCAACCTAACTGGTTCTATTTCCTCAACTCTTTCATTTCCTCATTACTGTGTTGAGCGTTCGTTCATATCTGTGTTTGAAGACTTTGACTGAAGACTTTCTCAATTTCCTCAGTTCAATTTTTTCAGTCTGTTTGTCTTCATCTTGTGCTATCATGTGTTTACGCTTTCTGTACTCTTTGATTGTCTTCATTTCATCATGATGACCATGCCCGCATTCTCTTATGTTTACTTCTGAGTACTTATTCCGCCGCAAGTAGTTCTTCACTTAGGGATTTCCTCACCGGCAAATTCCTCACTGAAGAATTCATAAAAATCGCCTATTCATCCCCCTCTAGTCGATATAACGCACTTTCAGAATCTTATCCAGAGCTGGATAAGCCAGCTTTACTTGTAGCCCAAGTCAAGCTGTCGCGTGTGTTTGAAATATGACCATTGGTAAACGTGTCAGTTCCTTAGTGACCCAGGGTCATTTCGGACAAATCAGGTCGGGTTGCCTAGTGGCTATAAATAGCCCACCCCCTACACCAAAAATTGGTGGCTGCTCAGAGTTAGTGCACGGCTTTTGTCGTTTGAGAGCAACCCACCTCGAAGCTTTTGAGGGAGAGAAATCCTTGCGAGGACAAAGCCCAAACACCCAGAGCCAAAGAGTGTTAGGCATCACTGAAGTCTTCCTGTCCGCGTGACCTGAAGACTTGTTACACTTGAGGATTGTGAATCCTCTAGCCGGTTAGGCATCGCGTTCTGAGCATCCAAGAGTCATTGTGGATCGCCGGTGAACAAAGTCTGTGAAGGTTTGGAAGTCTACCTTGAAGACTTACCAGAGTGATTGGGCGAGGACTGGGTGTCCTTAACTCAAGGGGAATAAGGTGAAGACACGATCTTCTGAGTTGAATCTCAGCCTCCCTAACCAGACATACAGTTGTCATAGCAACTGGAACTGGTCCAACAAATCCTTGTCCTCACCAAGTGACTGGTTCTATCCTCTCCCTCTCTTTACTTACGATTTGTCTTCGTGAAGTCATTGCCTGCTTGCACTACCTGTTTGATTTCACTGTGTGACTACTATCGTTGTTTGGCTTCATACTATCTTCCATCCTGATCTTTACTACCTAGCTGCTATTAGTCTTCGTGCTTTCACTTCATTTAATACTTGACTATGGCTTGCTTAGTGTAGTCTACCTTCCGTTGCATATCAATAGGTTCATTTCTATTGTTTATCTTCAAAACTCTCATGTTTTGAAGACTTTCATAAAAATCGCCTATTCACCCCCCTCTAGTCGATAACTAGCACTTTCAATTGGTATCAGAGCAAGGTACTCCCTTGTTCTGTGTGATTCGGTTTAACCACCTGGAGTTTTAGCTATGTCGACTGCGGGGATAATCAAAGTCTCCGCTGCTTGCCCCGTCTTCGATGGAACTGAATATCCCTACTTGAAGAATAAGATGCGCATGCATCTTGAAGCCATTGATGTCGACCTCTGGTATGTCATCAAGAATGGTGTTCCCAAGACTGGTGAAGGTGTCACCCCTGCTGATGTTAAGAAGTTCATTCAACTGGATTCTACCGCCAAGAACATCATCTGTGGTCATCTGACCAAAGGACAGTATGGCCGTGTGAGTGCTCTGGAAACGTCAAAGCTAGTCTGGGATTGGCTCTCCAAGGTCAATGAAGGCGTCTCAACCCAGAGAGATCAAAGGATCAGTGTTCTTCGCAACCTCTTCAACTGCTTCAAGAGAAACGACAATGAGAATGTCCAACTCACGTTTGATTGCCTCACTGACATCACAAATGAGCTTCATGCTCTCGGCGCCACTGAGATCACCAAGCATGAAATCTTCAAGACACTGCTGAGATCACTTGACAGCTCGTTCGACACCCTTGCCCTGATGATACAAGAACGCCTACGACTTCAAGACACTCGATCCATCGACATACTTGAGAGGCTCAACACACATGAGTTCCAGCTATCCGAGAAAAGAGATATCTATGGTCCCAACTATGGCGAACTTCGCTTTGAAGGCAAAAGCTGTTTCCTCATCCAAGAAGAATCGACCGCAGATTACGTGATCCCAAGACATTGGAAAGGAACTTGCTATGCTTGTGAAGAAGTTCCAGAAGTTCACTAAGAAGAAGGGCTTCAGAAAGTCTTCACGATCCAGCTCAAGAAATGATGAAGCTTCCACTCATGATTACAAGAAGAGAACATGTCACAAGTGCAAGAAGCCTGGATACTACATCTCTGAGTGTCCACAGTGGGACAATGAGAACAAGAGGAAGAAGAAGAGCAAGGAATATGATTCTGATGACAAGAAGAAGAAGAAATCCTCAAAGTCTTCTTCCAAGTCCTCGTCCAAGTCTTCATCACATAAGAAGAGCTCATCTGGCAAGGCTCGTGCTTTTGTTGGCAAGGAGATGGATTCATAGGAGGAGTCTGCTTCTGAGGAGGCGGAGGTGGAGTCTAAGGAGGAGTCCGACCCTGGCGTTGCAAGTCTGGCTCTAGCTACCGCCTACATTGCCAAGTCCATCTTCAACACTGAAGACAATGGCCCCGTCACCAACGCCGATGCTAATGACAAGGACGACTCTGCTCCCACCTACTGCTTCATGGCACGAGGTGCCAAGGTAAAATCACGCGATGCTTACTTTCAAACATCAAGTGAAGATGACTCTGATTGTGAATCCAAACCCAGCTACAAAACACTTGCTAAAATTGCAACTGAACAATAGAAAGCTATGGAACATACTCAAAAACTGTTAGACAAAAGCGATGACCTGTTGGATGCGGAAATGACCCGTTCTCAGTCCTTAACTGAAGACATAAAAAATCTTCATGTTAAGTACCAGGAACTTGAAATTCATCATGAAATGCTCTCAACCACTCATGAAAAGCTTTCCTATGATTATCTTCAAAGGAAGCAAGAGCTTGAGAAATTGAGAGCGGCTCATGAAGATCTTCAAAAGAGAATGAGTCACTTCGCTCAATGATCAGTCCCGCCAGAAGGATTTGAACCACCATGTCTAAAATGCCTTGAGCGTGATAACGCTACTTCTGTTGCTGAATGTTCTACTTCTGCTAGTGTTGCAATATCTTCAACTATTGATGTGGTAACTAAGCCCTCTGCTGAGGATACCACTACTATTGCTGATGAAAATGCTAGGTTGAAGACATTGCTTGAAACAGGATGTACAAAAGTCTCAAAGGGCATCGACAACGTATGATGTCCTCAAAAGCAGATTCTGAACCAAACCCTAGGAAAGAGGGTGTTGGGTTCGAGAGGAAAATGAATGTTGATGGCTCCTCTTCGAAGCCCGAGCGGTACCCAAAACCACATGGGTTGTCAAAGGGACCTTCAAAGGATCCATCCACCTTATCTGGCTTCACTTGTGCTAACCCTATTATCGCTGATGAATCCTTTGATGCAAACTATAAACTGTTTAAGAATCAGAATGGTGAAGTGTTTGCCAGGTATATTGGTACTAACTACAGGAATGGGCCACCTATGAAGAAGATCTGGGTTCCCAAAAGTTGTCTTGGGAATCTTCCTGTGAATGTCATCATGACACCGCCTAGGAAGAAGACAAATCCCGGACTAAAGGCTTCATATGCTCCAAAGGCTTCATACAGATAGAGGACTCACCTGAGTCACCCTGACGCAAATGTTTTGCAGGGAAATCATACTCAGACTTATGAATATGAGCGTGTTTCTTCAAACCGCTATGTTCATAAAACTAAGAACTTTTCTGCTTATTCATATGAGTACTATTCACCTCCTGCAAGGCTATTTTCTAGGGCTTCAAAGCCGAAGTTCTCAGATGCTGCACTTAGACTCATTGCTTCTAAGCCACCCCTGAAGATGTGGGTGGTTAAGGAGAATTAACTTTCTTTTGCAGGGAAAGGTCTCCATCCAAAAATCAAAGGCGTCTAATGCTAATGCTGGGGACCTAAAACATCTTGTAGGGTGCAAGATCAAATGCCCAAATGGTCTCACTATGTATTTTGTTCCTGAATCGCTTGCCAATCATCTTATCAGTCCTAATCTTGATCTGAGCTTTGATAATCCTCTTGTGCGTCAAATGTTTATGCTTCACAATACTCTTGGTGAAGCCTATCCCCCTAACTGTATTGTAGGGTATGACACCTCATGCTTCAGAATGGATTATGGACAGCGGATGCACTAATCATATGACTGGTGATCGAAGTCTTCTCATGGACTCAACCTTATGTCCATCTGATAAGAGTCACATCACATTTGCTGACACTGGTAAAAGCAAGGTATTGGGTCTAGGTAGAGTTGCAATCTCAAAGGATCAACACATGGATAAAGTGATGCTTGTTGAATCCCTTGGTTTCAACTTAATGTCTGTCTCAACGCTTTGTGACTTGAACATGATTGTGATATTTGGAAAATATCGTTGCCTTTTACTAATGGAATCTAACAAGTCTCTAGTCTTTGAAGGGTACCGGAAAGATGATCCATACATGGTAGATTTCTCAGCAGGACCGCAGCTTGCCGTATGTCTTCTAGCAAAAGCTTCAGAGTGCTGGCTCTGGCATCGAAGGTTAGGGCATGCTGGCATGAGGAACTTGCACACTCTCGCAAAGAAGAAGCATGTCATAGGCATCGAGGGCGTCAAGTTCAAGAAGGATCACTTGTGCAGTGCCTGCGAAGCTGGAAAGATGACAAGGGCCAAGCATCCCTCGAAGACAATCATGACGACATCTCAACCCTTCGAGCTGCTACACATGGACTTATTTGGCCCTACTCACTACTCCACTCTCACTACTACTGTTTGTCTCTATGGCTTCGTGATTGTTGATGATTATTCAAGATATACGTGGGTGCATATAATTCTCTACAAGACTGAAGTGCAGGATGTCTTCAGACGCTTCGCCAACCGTGCCATGAACAACTATGGTGTCAAGATCAAGCATATCAAAAGTGACAACGACACAGAGTTCAAGAACACCGGTCTCGACCTTTACCTGGATACATTGGGCATCACTCATGAGTTCTCAGCTCCGTACACACCTCAGCAAAATGGCATCATGGAGAGAAAGAACAGAACACTCATTGAGATGGCATGGACGATGCTCGATGAATACAAGACTCCAAGAAAGTTCTGTCCTGAAGCTATTGATACTGCATGCCATATCATCAACCGTGTTTATCTTCACAAGCTTCTGAAGAAGACATCCTATGAACTCCTCTTTGGTAAGAAGCCAAATGTCAGTTACTTCAGAGTATTTGGTGCTAGGTGCTGGATCAAGGATCCACATCACACTTCAAAATTTGCACCGAAAGCACAAGAAGGTTTTATGCTTGGTTACGAAAAGGATTCGCACTCCTACAGAGTCTTCAACCTCTTTCACTATAAAGTGGTTGAAACTATGGATGTGCGGTTCGATGAGACTAACGGCTCGCAAAGAGAGCACCTGCCAAATGTGCTAGATGAAGTTCCACCTAGTGAATACATCAAGCTAATGGGAATTGGAGAATCATACCGTCTGAAGCACAGCCTGAAGAGGAACTTATCATTTCTTCACCTAATCAACCTGAAGACAATGCTCAACCCGAAGACAATCCTTCTAACGATGACAATGATCAGCACGAGCAAAATCTTCGTCCAGTTCATCCTCGTGTTGCGAATGAAGTACAGATTGAGAAGATAATTGATAGCATCAATGCGCCTGGTCCACTTACTCGTTCAAGAGCAACACAGCTAGAAAATTTCTGTGGGCACTTTGCATTTGTCTCAATATCTGAACCCAAGAAAGTTGCTGAAGCCTTCATGGAACCTGAATGGATTCAAGCTATGCAAGAAGAGCTTCAACAGTTCAAGCTGAACAATGTCTGGGAACTTGTCAAGCGTCCTGACCCCCGCAAGCACAACATAATAGGCACAAAATGGATATATCGCAACAAGCAAGATGAGCATGGTCAAGTTGTCAGAATCAAGGCTCGTCTCGTTGCTCAAGGATACACTCAAGTTGAAGGATTGACTTGATGAAACATTTGCTCCTCGTGGCTAGGCTTGAAGCTATTCGCATATTGCTAGCCTATGCAAATCATCACAACATCCTTCTGTATCAAATGGATGTGAAGAGTGCATTTCTCAACGGCAAGATTGAAGAAGTGTATGTTGCACAACCTCCTGGCTTTGAAGATCCAAAACATCCTGATATGGTGTACAAGCTAAACAAGGCACTGTATGGCCTCAAACAAGCCCCTCGCGCTTGGTATGACACACTCAAAGACTTCTTGAAGAGCAAAGGCTTCAAACCTGGTTCCTTGGATCCCACACTCTTCACGAAGACATATGATGGTGAACTATTTGTGTGCCAAATATACGTGGATGACATTATTTTCGGCTGCACCAACCAGAAATACAGTGATGAGTTTGGACACATGATGCAAGAGCAATATCAGATGTCCATGATGGGTGAGCTGAAATTCTTCCTTGGCCTTCAAATTCGTCAGAAAAACAATGGCATCTTCATATCTCAAGAGAAATATCTCAAAGATTGCCTGAAGAAGTTTGGAATGCAAGACTGCAAAGGTTACACGACGCCAATGCCAACCAAGAGTCATCTGGGTCCTGACGCCAATGGTAAAGAGTTCGATCAAAAGGTATACTGCTCCATGATTGGTTCTTTACTTTATTCATGTGCATGTAGGCTAGATATTATGCTTAGTGTTTGCATGTGTGCTCGATTCCAAGCGGCACCAAAGAAGCAAACACTCAAGGACTATGGCATCCATCTGAAACAAGTACCACTCTACTGCGACAACGAAAGCACCATCAAGATTGCCAACAACCCAGTTCATCACTCGAAGAAAAAGCACATTGAAATTCGTCATCACTTTCTCAGAGATCATGTCATGAAGGAAGATATTGATATCATACACGTCAACACTGAAGAGCAATTGGCAGATATCTTCACAAAGCCCTTGGATGAGAAAAGGTTTTGCAAGTTGTTGTGTGAGCTAAATATCTTGGAATCCTCGAATGTCCTGTGATCAGGCACACATCCTAACACTTATGCATGTTGATGACTTAGATGTGCCACACACGAAGTAATGAATGTCTTCAATCAATAAAGACTTACACTCTGAGTGTGAATACATTAATGCGGAATTTGACTTCGGAGCGCCACGATAATTGTGCGTCGTGTCTGGGTCTAATACTTCCTATACGGTGGGTAACGTCACCACCAAATTCTTCTTTTGAAGTGTTTTTCTCATGGCGTTACATTTGCTAAGTCTTCGCATTTAGTTTGTCTTCAATATTAACATGACTCCATGTTTATCTTCAAAATGTTGATTTGGTCTTATTCTGATATATACATATTTTAGTGTTCTGTCCTCTACAGCATTCACTTATAGCTATGTCTTCTCGTTTGAATCTTTTGAACCAAGTGAATGTGATCGGACCCTAACCTCTCTATGCTTCTACCTCAAACTCTATCTATCCAAATCATATGCATTCAGTTGAAAACCGTCGAATGTCTTCTCTGCGTCCTTGTCAGCAGAAGATACAGAGACAAACATTAAATCTGTTTAAATGCTCAATTCTTACTGCCTGAAACCCGGAGAACCCGGAACGACCACCCGATAGTCCAGGCGTGCGTGGGAACATGGAACAACTCCCAATGTGTTGCATGTTCGCCACGTGTTCCTCAGATGTGAACCTCCAGGGGCACCTGCATAATTGTGTTGTGTCGTCCCTCTCCTTATAAATTCACATCACATCGCGGTCAAAACACTTCTTCCACCTCTCCACCTCGACAAACCCTAGCACCACCGCTAGCTCTCGACGACGTCGGCGACGAAGCGTTAGCTGCCGCGACCTCTCTGACGCTGTCTTCACACAGGCCGCGGACATCATCTTCTCCACCGCCGCGTAGGTGTCCCCCGTCGCCAAGTTAGGGCACGGAAGATCGAACTACTCGGCCTCATCTTCTACTCCCTCTAGCAGTTCATCGTGTGGTAAATTAAAACCCTCTTTTTACTGTCTTTTTGATCCGATAGATTCATCCTTCCTACCAAAAGTGGTTTCTGCCTCCACAAATTTGGATCTATCCTGTTCTGCATCTCATATGATGCCTAGTATATTCACTTATGCTTCACACGTAGTTAGATTCCTCACTTGTACCTATTCTTGGATTCGTACAAATCTGGAACCAACTCTCAACATATAAGTGAATGTCTTCGCGCTATGAGGTTAATGTCTTCTAAACTGATTTGTCTTCAAAATCTTCTGAGAATGCATATGACCTCTTCCCCTTCCCTCGCATCTCTAATGCTGTCACACGTACATGTCCGTGGGAGAATCCCTTGGTTCTCATAGTCTACATTCATTTGCAGAATTCTTACAGCATCATATCAACTCTCCCGAAGCCAGTTCCTGTCTGACCAGCAGACAGAAGCCTTTGACAGTTTTGAAGCCATTCAGTCTAAACTACATGGCCATAGATAAGTCAGCAAGGAAGGGAGGCAGACACGTCGTGGGGGAACATCAAGAAATTTGCCACCTGACCTCTATGAGCTATACAAGACAGATTCAGAGGAGGACTACAATCAGCGCAAAACACGAATCCAGTGGATTCGAAGATATTGGGCAGAACTATGGTACAAGTACAGGTTCGTGACCCAGGAATATGCTGAAAAGAATGCCATCAAGCGACCCTGGGAGACATCTTGTACAAAAATCTTCCACCCAGGTCTAGAGCTGAAGCCATTGATCAAGGTTACTACCCTTGCATGGTCCGTGGACCACAACCTGCTGATGCCGACCCATCTTCGCTGCTGTGGTGTCGTGACAACAATCTGTTCAAGCGCAACTTTTAGTTTGCCAAGAACTCGGCCAAAGAGAACAAGAAGTCGCGAGGATTAGACTTCAACCTCGGTCCCTCTGCACCTCGTGCCGATGGCACACGCGAAGCTGAACCCAATCTTGTTGGGCCCTTCTACAACCTAGAAGGTCTCATCACTCACATTATGGTTCAAGGGACTGCCGTGGAGCATTCCGCAGATGACGCTGATTCTTACGAAGCGCCTGCACCACCAAAGCCTAAGAAGCTGAAGAAACCCAAGGCTTCGAAGCCTTCCACTGCACCAAAAGCTTCGCGAGCGAAGCCTCTGGCCACTGCTCCTCCTGCACCAAGTGTGCAGTCTGAAGATCTCTCACGCATATCCAAGTCTGAGAAGAAGAAGAAGAAGCCCATGCACACCACTGGTCAAGCACTGACCCCTGCTGCTATTCTCAGAAATGAGAACGACGCCATTGATCTGTCGAGTGACGATGATCTAGCCGATGATGCTCTTGAACTGCTGATAAAGAGCAAGCAAGAGGCGTAAATCTTCAATGATTTGCCTCTCTTTGACGTGGAAGTGTTGAACAATTTCATTGATGAGTGGTTTGACACCCCCAATCTCAGGTTTGATGATCTGCAACTCCCCATTGGCCTCAGCGTCTCCTTCCATGGCGCCATTGCTCCTGAGCTGGCTCTTGCTCAGAAAATCGTTGAACTGAAGCACAAAATTGATTATGAGAAGGCTCGCCAAGAAGCATATGGCCCACTTCGAAGGTGACAGACGTCCAAAACTTCAAAACAATGATGCATGAGCTCAAGGAGGCGTTTCACAAGAAACATGATGAAGCCAAAGGTTCTCGAGAGAGAATGAAGCATCTGGTTGCAAAGTGTGTTCAAGCTTACAATGAAGCTGAGAAGCGCAAGGCACTTGGGCGTCCTGGCATCGACCCCAAGATGGCTGCCAAGAAGAAGAAGCCTGTTGTGGACCAAGCTGAAGCATCCAGGCGGGAAGAACCTCGCATTGTCTTCCCTGCTAGTATGACAGGCGTGAAGCCTAAGGTCCCCACAGTGGCTTCAGAGCTTCAGAAAATAAGGGCAGCTGAAGCCAAAGCCAGAAAGCGCAAGACCAAGAACACCACTGACGATGCTCCACCTACCAAGGAGCGAAAAACCAAGAAGAAAGATCGGGCTGCTCCCATAGAGCCCCTTGTCGTCGAGCCAATTTCTGTTGCTCGTCCTGCATCTGCACAACAAGAGCGTCGTTTGATAGTTCATGAGCCTGCTTCCCCAGAGGCTCCTGAAGCTGAAGACATTCCAGCTATCAACCCCACCGCAGCTGAAGACATTGGTCCCCAAGACAATGTAGAATATGATGAAGTCCTTCCTCAGATCGAGCACAATGTGGTATCATCGCCTGTTCTTACGAACAACAAACTCATCAGCATTGGTTGTCCTTTGACGCCAATTGCCCAGGATGATTCATGGGCTGATCACCCTCAAGACTCCCCCCGTCAAGAAGAAACACCAGCTACTCCCCCAACTCAAGTCACCACTCCGGTGCTTGAAGATGATGACTTTGAGGCCCAACCTACTCCATCTCCACAAGCGTTGCCAGCGTTCTGCAGGCTTCGTAAAGGACAAGGCCACAAGTCACTCTGTCGAGTGTTCCAGAAGGAGTAGAGCACCAATCAGTATCACGCCAAGTTTTTCCTGAAGCCTCTCTTGTTGTGAACATCTCCGCGTCTGAAGCTAAAGCGGCTGAAGACATTTCGACTGCATCAGCCGATGAACAAGAAGAGCCAAGAGTTGAAGAAGAACGTGTTGCTACACCCCCAACCAACCCTGAAGCTGTTCTCGAGGAGAACGTGTCCGACCCTCCAGCTACTCAAGTGGAGGTTGATAACATTGAGGCGACCACCAACAGCAACACTGAAGCCAATGACGTTGTCATGGCTGACGCTAATGTGGTGCCCAAAGTGATTGCACCTGAAGTCAATGCTGCACCTGATGCAAATCTGCAGCTTGAAGTCACTACCAGCACCACCGCCACTGCTCCTGTACCGCCTCCAAGGCCACACACCATCAAGCAAGCATTTGATCGTGGTCAGTTGGTTACTGTCAGATGGCCCATTCTGGTTCCTCCACCTGCTGCCGGTCCACAATTTGACTATCATGTCGAGCACAGGCCTCAGGTCCAGAAGCCTAAGCCAAGACTGCCAAGGTTTCCAGGTACTGCAACTTCACCAGGGTCGTTCAATGCAAATGGCTTCATTACGCACAACACTTTCTTCGATAGTGCCAAGAACCCCTATTCCAAGCCAAGGATCTCATCTAATCGGTTCTGGAGCTATCAGCAGCGCAGTTACTATTCTTGTGTTCTCTATGACCAAGGGCGCATCTTCCCACATATGCGCCTAGATTGTGAAGCCATTGCTGGACTGCCATGCCTAGAAGAAGCCCTTGACTGCTTCCATGATGCTGGTCTGCTGAACTTTGTGACTGATAAGGAGCATTGGAATGAAGAGCTTCTGCTACAATTTTATGCTACCCTCCACATTCGCGGCTACAACAGGGATCCGAAGACTTGGGTCCTTGAGTGGATGACAGGCAATGTCCATCATGAAGCCAAAGCTCTTGATATCATTGAGCTAACTGGCCTTCCCACTCCAGGTGAACTCTTCGAGCCTGGTTGTCAGCTTCACTGCAATGCAATGGAGAGCATTTTTCAGAAGCCCGAGCCCAACATGAGCCAAATGCTAAGCATGATGAAGCCGCTGCCACGCGACGCTGAATACCCAAGAGAATTCTTTGTTGAAGACCTAGAGTATCTGCCCCGAACAATCTATCATATCATAAGGCAAACTCTATGGCCCATCAAAGGACATTCTTCAGCAGCGAAGCTTGAAGGAACGATGAAGACATTGGTCTTTTATATCTTCAATGGCATCAGCTTCAATGCTCAAGACTTCTTTATCAGGCAATTGGCTGCATCAGGCTCTGATCCCTTTGGTCTGAAGTTCTACGCTCTGTGGGTTATGCGCCTTATCAAGCTTCATTCAGCTGTCAACTATCAGCCTTCTGCTCGCAACCATCTGATCTTTTTGCCAGAGGTTGATATGTCAATTGAAGACATATACCCAGAGCCTGCCAAGGAGCCTGTTTGCCTTCACAATGCTGATCACCAAAGCTTCACACAGCCCATTGAAGGAGTCCAGGCCATCACTCGTGTTTATCCTTTGGCTGGCAATACACGCTTACCTCACCGTGCTCAAACTGAAGCCACTGAAAGCACTATTGCACAAAGGCCTCGAAAGCGATCTCGTGTTCTCAATGACCGAGAGCTTCTGTCGCCCTGCATCAGAAACATGATAAGCATCACTACTGGCTAAAGCGGCAGATGCAAAGCCTCTTGGTGGACGTCAATCGCATTCACAATCTTGCTACCAAGAATGCATTTGTCACTCATGAAACCTGTCGGAGGTCATGGAAGAGTTTGACATTGCTGAGTGCTGAAGCAGATCTTCAAGACGATGGCTTCACTGAAAGATTCAAGTTTGACTCCACTCCTCCAAGGAATGTTGTCTTGCATCGGACTCCCTCTCTTGAAGACTCTGACTATTCCTCCTCTGCTGCAACGGTGAATGCGAGAGTCATAGATGACCAAGATGATGCTACTTCACCACCTCCAACCTCAGCGCGTGTCGACACTGGAACAAGTTCTTCTGCACCGCCAAACCCCGACGCTGACCTTGCTGCTTCTCCTACTCCTTCTGGGAACGACTAGAGGCTCTATGTCTTCAAACCTTTTTGGTCCTTACTGACAAAAGGGGGAGAAGCATATGAGTTGATAGTCTTCAAGCGGGTTCATATGGGCGGTTGCTTTATATTTTGCCTAGTGTTTACAACTCTCGCTTTTGATACATTTGGTTCTTTGAGTTGTAACACTTAAACTTGATGGTCGTGTACTACGTTTTCTGCTATTCCGTGATGCGATGATAAATTCCGCATATGCGATGATAAATCCCGCACTAAGTCATATTGCAGACGTCCATTTTTCATTATGCATGTCATTATCTTCGTTATATCAAATCATGCATGATGAATTGTCTTCATAAGTTGAAGAGGATCTCCATAAGTACAACCTGCCATGTGCATTTGCATTCCAAAAGCAAATTACTTATATGCACATCTTCAGGGGGAGCCTTTTGCTACTTATGAAGACAATACCTTTATCCTTTATAATTTCACATATTTATCCCCGTTGAAAACTTCAACCAGTTTGTCATCAATCACCAAAAAGGGGGAGATTGTAAGTGCATCTAGTGCCACCCCTAGTTGGTTTTGGAGTATTGACGACAAACCTGGTTGAGGGACTAATGTGTTTGTGAGAATTGCAGGATAACACAGTAGTAGTCCCTCATTTATTCGGTTTACCTACCGGAGATGACCCCTAAAAATGTATGAAGACATTGAAGACTATGACTAGAGAAGACATCGTGTGAAGACTATGGAGCGCGAAGACTTAGTTGTTTTGTTGTTTCCTTTTCTTCTTTGTTGAGTCATAGGAACCACCGTACTGTTAAGTGGGGTCCCAGTGAACAAAGTCAGAGTGACTGAAGTGATGCTCAACCAAATCCCATGTCTTCGAGCGAAGACAATGAGAGCGAACCTTATCCAGAGCTGGATAAGTTAGCTTTACTTGTAGCCCAAGTCAAGCTGCCGCGTGTGCTTGAAATCTGACCGTTGGTACACGTGTCAGTTCCGTAGTGACCCAGGGTCATTTCGGACAAATCAGGTCAGGTTGCCTAGTGGCTATAGATAGCCCACCCCCTACACCATAAATTGGTGGCTGCTCAGAGTTAGTGCACGGCTTTTGTCGTTTGAGAGCAACCCACCTCGAAGCTTTTGAGAGAGAGAAATCCTTGCGAGGACAAAGCCCAAACACCCAGAGCCAAAGAGTGTTCGCATCATCAAGTCTTTACATTGTCATGACTCAAGACTTGTTACACTTGAGGACTGTGAATCCTCTAGCCGCTTAGGCATCGCTTTACGAGCATCCAAGAGTCATTGTGGATCGCCGTGAACGAAGTCTGTGAAGGTTTGGAAGTCTACCTTGAAGACTTACCAGAGTGATTAGGCGGGTCAGGTGTCCTTAGCTCAAGGGAATAAGGTGAAGACACGGTCTTCTGAGTTGAATCTCAGCCTCCCTAACCAGACGTACAGTTGTCACAGCAACTGGAACTGGTCCAACAAATCCTTGTCCTCACCAAGTGACTGGTTCTATCCTCTCCCTCTCTTTACTTACAGTTTGTCTTCGTGAAGTCATTGCCTGCTTGCACTACCTGTTTGATTTCACTGTGTGACTACTATCGTTGTTTGGCTTCATACTATCTTCCGTCCTGATCTTTACTACCTATCTGCTATTAGTCTTTGTGCTTTCACTTCATTGAATACTTGACTATGGCTTGCTTATTGTAGTCTACCTTCCGCTGCATATCGATCGGTTCATTTCTATTGTTTATCTTTGAAACTCTCATGTTTTGAAGACTTTCATAAAAATCGCCTATTCACCCCCCTCTAGTCGATAACTAGCACTTTCACTAACCAAAACGGTTTGAAAAATCATATCTATGTACTTGTGTGCGAGTTAATTCCATGTGCAGTAAATTAGAAGTAATTTTCAAACATATTGGTCTGACGAAATGGACACATGCATACGTATGCATGGAGTGACATGGCATTTTAATTCCAAAAAATAAAAAAATGATCAGAAAAACATGAAACCTTGGTTGATGTAATGTCATGCCACCAAGATGATGTGCTAAAGAAATTGGCATGTTTGACGAACATTTGGACACACACCCCTCACAAACCGGAGCAACTCGCTAGAAGGTTCGTGGTTCCGAGAGGGAACAATGCATGTTTGATGACGAATGGGAGATAGCTTCCTCTTACGGCCTTCAAATTTTTCCTACATTTAACGTGCACTAATACAACTGTCATGTGAAAATTTGGAAAAAAATTTGGGGTCATTTGACATTTTAAAGACATTTAAGTGATTTTCTAAGCATTCAATGACCGTAATTCAAATTTGAACTACATCTACATGCAACGCCTAACCATAACGGTTTGAAAAATCATATTTTTGTGTACTTGTGTGCGAGTTAATTCAATGTTTAGTAAATTAGAAGGAATTTTCAAACATATTGGTCTCAAGGCATGGGCACATGCATGGAGTGCCATGGCATTTTAATTCCAAAAAATAAAAAATTATCAGAAAAACATGAAACCTTGGTTGATGTAATGTCATGCCACCAAGATGATGCGGTAAAGAAATTGGCATGTTTGACGAACGTTTGGACACACACCCCTCACAAACCGGAGCAACTCGCTAGAAGGTTCGTGGTTCCGAGAGGGAACAATGCATGTTTGATGACGAACGGGATATAGCTTCCTCTTACGACCTTCAAATTTTTTTCCTACGTTTAACATGCACTAGTACAACTATCATGTGAAAAATTGGAAATTTTTTGGGGCCATTTGACCTTTTGAAGACATTTAAGTGATTTTCTGACCGTTGACCGTAATTTAAATTTGAACTACATCTACATGCAACGCCTAACCATAACGGTTTGAAAAATCATATTTTTTGTGTACTTGTGTGCGAGTTAATTCCATGTGCAGTAAATTAGAAGGAATTTTCAAACATATTGTTCTCAAGGCATGGGCACATGCATGGAGTGCATGCCATGGCATTTTAATTCCAAAAAATTAAAAAGTGACAAGAAAAACATGAAACCTTGGTTGGTGTAATGTCATGCCACCAAGATGATGTGGTTAAGAAATTGGCATGTTTGACGAATGTTTGGACACACACCCCTCACAAATTGGAGCAAGTCGCTAGAAGGTTCGTGGTTCCGAGAGGGAACAATGCATGTTTGATGATGAATGGGAGATAGCTTCCTCTTACGGCCTTCAAATTTTTTCCTACGTTTAACGTGCACTAATACAACTGTCATGTGAAAATTTGGAAAATTTCTGGGGTCATTTGACATTTTAAAGACATTTAAGTGATTTTCTAACCATTTAATGACCGTAATTCAAATTTGAACTACATCTACATGCAACGCCTAACCATAACGGTTTGAAAAATCATATTTTTGTGTACTTGTGTGCCAGTTAATTCCATGTCTAGTAAATTAGAAGGAATTTTCAAACATATTGGTCTCAAGGCATGGACACATGCATGGAGTGCATGCCATGACATTTTAACTCCAAAAAATTAAAAAATGATCAGAAAAACATGAAACCTTGCTTGATTTAATGTCATGCCACCAAGATGATGTGGTAAAAATATTGGCCTATTTGACGAAAGGTTGGACACACACCCCTACAAACCGGAGCAACTCACTAGATGGTTCGTGGTTCCGAGATGGAACAATGCATGTTTGATGACGGACGGGAGATAGCTTCCTCTTACGGCCTTCAAATTTTTTCTTATGTTTAACGTGCACTAATACAACTGTCATGTGAAAAATCTGGAAAATTTCAGGGATCATTTGGCCTTTTAAAGACTTTTAAGTGATTTTCTAACCATTTAATGACCGTAATTCAAATTTTAACTACATCTACATGCAATGCCTAACCAAAACAGTTTGAAAAATCATATTTTTGTGTACTTGTGTGCCAGTTAAAAAATCATCAGACGATGTAAATATCTGGTGTTCAAAAAAGAAAATGTAAAGATCTGGCAAGACAACCGGCCCCCACATGATTGGCACTCTATCTCGCGGCTCGATGTTTGGTAGGTGATTAGCAGGGATCATTAATCAGACACGGTTCTGTATTGGAAACCGTCAGCTATTATGTTCACACACGGATTTTGCTGCGGGAATCATATGTAATTCAAACTACAGTACTCGTAAATTCCGGCGACCGGCATGTGTACTGTCCCCGTCGATCTAGATTCCGGCCGCCAATAAATACTACCTTGCTCACGTTGTCCCGCCTGCATTCTCATCTACATCCTCCCCTCGCTCGCCCCCCTCTCTCTCTCAAATCTCTCCCATGGCGCCGCCGGTCTGCCCACGCGCCGACGAGGAGTCGCCGCCCTCGAGAACGCTCACTCGATTAGCAGCGACGAGGACCCCTATGCGCCGCCTGACAAGGTTGCGCTGGACCCCCCAACTTTGGATTGGTTTTGGGGCGAGTACAATCTTTGTCTGTGGAAGTCGCTGCCGCCGGCTGAGAAAGCCAGGCAAGTGGCTTTCAAGAAGGAGATGCCAGAGGAGGTAGCCAGGTACCAGACAGCTTGTGAAGCCCGTGATGCCGCCTGGAAAAAGGAGGCGGCAGAGCTTTGGGGGCGGGCGCGTCGTCGTGCCGAGGAGGTGTACGAAGAAGGGTACTTCATGAGGAAGGTCATAAGCGCTGGGCGCCTCGTCGTTACATGGAGGTGGGCGATAAGCTCCAGCGTGCCACCGACGAGGAGCTCGGTGGGCATGTGAAATGGCAAGATCGGCCGCGCACGTCCGCCAGCAAGAGGCAGATCAGTTTGTCAAGCGCTGCGAGGCGAAGGAGTCAGAGTACTGCCTCCGCACTAGGAAGACTCCACGCACCAGGGAGCTGCTGGCGAGGGGCTGCCGGAATACTGGCCCCAGGAGGGATTATTAGTTTTAGTATTGTTCATTTTCAATTTTATGCATTCTACCTAGTAGTTAAGTATCATCACGTATATGTGATGATATTATATATATATATATATATATATATATATATATATATATATATATATATATTATGAATTACATTTTCTATCTATTTTTGTATACTAATTTGAATCTAGTTGTTATCATCCACATATCTGAGAATGGAAAGCGTATATACACACATTGAAACTGTCGATTGTACTAAAGTAGGGGTACCTTAGTACCCCGAACCTGTCTGGCAGTCATAGCGTCCCGTGGCAAGCCTTGCGGGCGTCGCCAAGACCCTCCATGCCCTTGAGAAAACAAGACCCGACAAGAGGAGCTTGCGGTGAGCCATTCAAGAACGAAGAACTCAAGATGAAGAAACAAGGCCCGGCAAGAGGAGCTTGCCGGGAAGAGACAAGGCCCGGCAAGAGGAGCTTGCCGGAAGGCCAACTTTGGCACCTCAAGAAGCACTTGCTAAGACACACCGCAGCGTCCGGCAAGGCCCGGCGAGCGACAAACTCCCGAAGGCGACAAGAACCTTACCGCGGCAAGGTACTCGCCAGCGACAAGTGACCTCTCTTCATCTCCGCTCCAGCTCACCCGTAGCGTGTCACCACGGGCTCTCCCAAGCTGCGTGTCGACGGGCTGTGCAGCCAGCGGGAGCAGCGATAAGCGGCACCGACGAGCTACCATCGTGGCAAGCGGAGACGCGCTTGACGGTCCCTGTCACCTTTGTTGAGCGGCGAGACGGGCATTGATGACTTTTGTCCCTTGCCGTCGAGTTAGGTATAGATTACTGTACCTTTGTACAAAGCGGTGTACCAACCTATGTTTTACCATCTTACCCTTGTCTACTTGCCAAATGTGGTGACCCCTTATGCCTATAAAAGGAGGCCCAAGTGCAGCGTGAAAGGGTTCGAGCCAGCTACGGCTTAGTTCATCATACTCATCTGAAACCACACTCAAGCTAGGTCTAGTAGCTCCCATTGCTCCCTAGCAAGAACACAAGATAATCCACAAAGCAGCAGTAGGAGTATTATCTCTCCGGAGAGCTCCGAAGCTGGGTAAATCTGCTCGTGTGCATTGCCTCGATCCGCTCTTTGTGCAATCTCCGCTCCCCTCCGAACCACAAGGGACCCAGGTCCCATAGGTGTTCGTGGGACACGATCAGCTTCCCCGACATCTTTGGCGCGCCAGGTAGGGGGCGTCGAGGCTGTGTGAACCCGATCCGGCGGTCACACGAGCAACTTCATCAACATCTTCGTCAACATGGCGCCGAAGAAGAAGTCTTCGGCAGCAGCAGAGCCGTCCGCGTCGAACCCACCACCACCGGAGCTGTCAGGTGGTGGGGGAAACGCTGGCGGAGGAACCGACGTCGTCGAGAGAGCCCACAATGCCGCCAGGTCCAAGGACAAGGCAGCACAGGCGTCTGCGTCCGAGTCCGCACCGCGTCCTTCGCAGGAGGCGTGGGATCGACAGCGTCATGATGCTCGCGGCACCATACGCTCGTTGGATCAAGGCCAAGCTGGAGGATCCCGAGGCCCTCGAGACCGCATGCACCTCGGCATGCCGATGCGAGTGGAGTCGATCGCTTGGGCGGGATGCTGCTCCTCCTAACTTGGTTAGGAGTCTGAGCACCTCCCGTTCCTCGCTACGCACGCCGTTGCCACCCACCACACTAGCGAAGCCTTGGCAAGAGCACAGCTACTTCTAGACTACCCTCCAGCGGCCGACAAGGTCGACGAATGGAGGGCCACAATTCAGAGTCTCATCGGCCGCCAACGGCGACGTCCCACGGCAACCGAGTGCCTCGCAGCAGCGCAAGGCGATAAGCGCGAGCTGATGGCGACGAGACTTGCGGGGTGCAGCCACCGTGCGCTCCCCTTCCGAAGACCAAGATCGCCGACTCGCCAGATCCACCTCGGCAGCGACTCCACAGCGTCGTCCGGATCCATGCGAGCTCGTCGCGACCAGCGCCAAGTTCTCCGAGAACGGCAAGAAGAAGACGCTTCGAACCCGTGTCGGCGCCAAGAGAAGCGCCCGTCAATCGACCAGCGCGCCGCCCATCTGTCGATATGCATGCGCTAGGGGAACCAGGCGACTTACCGTATGCGGTAGGTTGCCCTGCGTTCACTCGTGAGCTGCGGCAAGTCCGGTGGCCCGACAAGAAAAACTTCAAACCAGATGTGCCAGAAAAGTATGATGGCAGGACACACCCATCGGAGTTCCTCGGCATCTACACCATCGCGGTGCAGGCGCGGGTGGGCGAGACGACAAGATCCTCGCCAACTACTTTCCCACGGTGCTCAAGCCAAACGTCGGTCTTGGCTCATGCACTTGCCGGATGGCTCTATTTCTTCTTGGGCAGATTTGTGCCACCAGTTTGTTGGCGCCTTCACGGTGACCACAAGCCTCATGGCCAGAGAGTGACCTCCACCTGCTTGCCCGGAAGGAGGAGAGTCCTGCGCAAGTTCATCCAGAGATTGATCGAGTGCACTACAACATCCCGGCGTCCACCCCGCGCGGTGATCGATTGCATTCCATCGTAATGTCTGAAACCGCAGGATGAGAGAGGAGATGGCGATGTGCAAAGTGAAAGACGTCGTGAGCTCTACGCCTGGCCGACAAGTGTGCACGCTTGAAGAAGGAAGAAGACTCCCAGAGAGAATGTGGGAGCAGAGTCCGACAAGGAGGAGATCGCCCGGCAAGAAAGAGCCGTGGCGAAACAACAGGAGGAAGAAAAACCAAGAAGTACTAGTTGTCGAGCAGTCCGACAAGAATGGTGCCGCTAACAAAGCCAAGGCTGGTGGCTCCGGCAAGGAGGTTGCCGTTGACGCCGACCGCCAAGTCATGGCGGCCGCCGACAAGCCCGACAGCTCAACAAGCGATCTTGTAAAATCCACCGCACCAAGGGCCACGATCTCCAGAGCTGCAAGAAAGTCGAGCAGCTTGTTGAGCTCTGAGAGCTGAGTACGAGCGGCGAGACAAGGAGAAGGCCCAAGAAGGTGCAGTACAACAAGTAAGAAGAGACCCGGTCGGGGAGGGCGCCATGCAAGGCCAAGCAGCGGCAAGGAGACAGACCTCCCAGCGACGCGACAAGGAAGAAGACGAAGATGAAGATGGCGAAGACATGGAAGGCGGTGAAGTTGACGAGCAGGAGTTTCAAAAGGCAACGGAGGTCCTTTGCGTTGGCGGTGGTGCTTATCTGCATACCTCGCACCGCCAACTCAAGCAATGGTGCGTGAGGTCAATGCAGCAGAACCATCCATAGAGTCACGCAAACCTCTCGAAGTGGTCCAAAGACGCCCATCATCTTTGACATTGAAGATCACCCGATCACATCATCTGCGGTCGGTGCTTGCCGATGTTGGTCTCACCAACCATCGGCAACCTCAAAGTCACAAAGATGTTGGTTGACGGCGGGGCGGCCTGAATTTGATCTCCTCTGCGGTGCTCCAAAAGCTTCAAATCCCTGACAGCGAGCTCGAAGAAACTGGTACTTTCCAAGGAATCAACCCAGGAAGGAGCAAGCCCAAAGGGAAGATCACGTTGCCGGTAACATTCGACAGCGAGCTCAACTTCAGAACTGAAAGGGTCACGTTTGACGTCGCCGATTTCCCATTGCCCTACAATGGCATACTTGGTCGTCCAGCACTCGCCAAGTTCATGGCCGCCTCTCATCATGCCTACAACTTACTCAAGATGCCCGGCCCGATAAGCGTCATTTCTGTCCATGGCGACAAGAAGGACGCGCTTATTTGCGCCGACAAGATTTACCGGGATGCAGCTGCCGCAACAGTTAGCAAACCACTTGCCGCTGAAGCTCCCGGGGGGAAGAAGAAGACCACCAAGACCGGCAAGAGCTCTGTTGCCCACTCCGGCAAGCGCACCTCCTCGGAGTGCTGCGCTACCGTCGAGGACGCACCATCGAGCTCCACCGGCAAGTGCAAGAAAACGATGGCGGCTCCGCCGAAGACCAAGAAGGTGCCCGCCAAGGAGGACAACACTGGTGGTACCTTCACCATCAGTGCCACGCTTGATCCTAAATAGGAAGGCGAGCTCGTTGCTTTCCTACGGGCGAATGTCGATGTGTTTGCATGGCAACCATCTGACATCCCCGGTGTTCCCAGGAAAGTAATTGAGCACCACCTAGCTGTCTGTCCTCATCGCGCCCGTCAAGCAAAAAGTTAGGAAGCAGGCGGTGGGCGCCAAGAGTTCATAGCGAAAGAAATCAAGAAGTTGGAAGCAGCAGGGCTTGTCGGAGTCCTCCATCCCACGTGGTTGGCCAATCCGGTAGTTATGCATAGGCTAATGGGAAATGGAGACTTTGTATTGACTTCACCGATGTTAACAAAGCTTGTCCCAAAGACCCATTTCCCTTGCCACGTGTCGACCAGATTGTTGACTCCACGGCTGGATGTGATCTGCTTTCATTTCTTGATGCATATTCAGGATATCATCAGATCTTCATGGCGAAAGAGGATGAAGAAAACCGCATTCATTACACCATGTGGCACGTCTTCGCTTCATACGGATGCCTTTCGTTTAAAGAATGCTGGTTCAACCTTTGCAAGAGTAGTCCATGATGCCTTTGAGCCACAAATACACGAAATGTAGAAGCTTACATGGATGACATAGTGGTCAAGAGCAAGGACAAAGCAACTCTGGTTCAGGATTTGGATGAAACATTTGCAAATCTGCGCAAGATCAACCTCAAGCTCAACCCCGAGAAGTGCGTGTTTGGAGTCCCTTCCGCAAGCTTCTCGGGTTCTTTGTGTCTCGGCGGAATTGAAGCCAATCCCGACAAGATCAAGGCCATTGAGCAGATCAAAGCACCAAAGCGCGTCAAGGATGTCGGAAGACTTGCGGTTGCGTGGCTGCTCTCGGCGAGTTCATCTCTAAGTCTGCTGAACGCATACCGCCATTTTTCAAGATTTTGAAAAGGCAGGTCAATGAAATGGACTCGAAGCGGAGGCTGCGCTGCAGACTTGAAGAGATACATGTCCTCCGCTCCAATACTTGTCGCACCTAGGCCACAAGAGAAGTTCTTTGCTGTATATAGCGGCAACCAATCAAGTGGTTAGTGCTGCATTAGTAGCGAAGAGGAAGGCAGATGATGAGCCGGCAACCGAGGCAGACGCATCCAGCGACAAGCAAGGGGCTTCGCCGTCAAGCTCTGGTCCCGACAAGGACAGATTAGCGCAGGGTTGCGACAAGACACGAAAAGGATGGTGCAGCGCCAGTTTACTTTTGTCGGTTCCCTTCTGCAGGGAGCTAGGTCAAGGTACTCGGTGTGCGAAGTTGCTTTTCGGCCTCCTCATGGCCTCGAGAAAGCTGCGCCATCACTTCCAAGCACACGAGATAACAGTTGTCACTCGCTTTCATGAAGAGGATATTGCAAAATCCGGAAGCAGGCAGGATTGTCGAGTGGGCCTTTGGAACTGCAAGCTTTGGTCTCAAGTTTGAAAGCAATTCAACTATCTAGAGCGAGCATTGGCAGAAATTCATAGCAGAATGGACGCCACGCAAGATGAAGAAATTCGAGAGACAAGCATCCCGTCAAGGAGGCAAATAAAGAGTGGCTGATGTACTTTGATGGAGCTTTCTCACTGCAAGGCGCCGGTGCGGCGTCTGCTTATGCACCCACCGGAGAGCACCTCAAGTACATAGTCCGATGCACTTTCCCAAGGAACAAGCAACAAACAATCTTGCAGAGTATGAAGGTTTGCTTGCCGGTCTAAGGATTACAGTGAACCTTGGGATCAAGAAGCTCATTGTCAGGGGGGACTCGCAACTTGTCGTCCGCCAAGTAAATAAAGATTATCAAAGTCCGTTGATGGAAGCCTACGTAAGTGAGAAAGCTAGAAGAGCACTTTGAAGGCCTGCAAATGGAACACGTTCCAAGAGCTCAGAATGATATAGCTGATGGCCTCTCCAAATGTGCCGCACTTAAGTTACCTGTGGAACTAGGAATTTTTGTGCTCAAGCTGACTCAGCCAACCGTAACACCATCAACAGGACAGATCAAGAAGAGAAAATTGGTTTCCGGCGACTACTTTCCGGCAGAGCTCCCTGGAGCCGCCGCCAAGAAGGTCCCTAAAATCAATACAAATATCACTGAGGAGCAGTCTGCTCCGACAAGCCCCGTGGTTTGTCTCGTTGAAGCAGACACTCCCGACAAGCTTTGCTCCGGCAAGCTTGCCGGGGATCATCAAGCTCCGGCAGAACCGCAGGTTCTTGCCGTAGAAGCTGATGTTCCCGCAGTGATAGAAGAGCCTTTAGTCCTTGTTGTCGAGCCACAAGCTCCGGCATGGGCACAACAATCGTCCATTTCCTTGAGACAGGAGAACTTCCGAAGAGCAAGAAGAAGCGGAAAAAGTAGCCCGGCGGTCAAGTATGTACCAGTTTGTTGACAACATCACATGCATGAAGAAGACTCAACGGTGTGAAATTGAAGTGTATTTGCGGGGAGATGGATGAAGCTGTTGGCAGAGATACATGGAGGCATATGTGGTCACCACATCGGCGCAAGAGCACTTGCCGGCAAAGCTTTCCGACAAGGTTTCTTCTGGCCAGAAGCCCTCCAGGATGCAACGGCACAAGTAGCAAAGTGTGAAGCGTGCCAGTTCCATTCCAAATAGATACACCAACCAGCTCAAGCTCTCCAGACGATCCCTTTATCCTGGCCCTTCTCGGTCTGGGGGCTCGACATCCTCGGCCCTTTCCCCCGAGCCGTCGGGGGCTTTGAGTACTTGTATGTCGCAATCGACAAGTTCACAAAGTGGCCAGAAGTGGAACCAGTGAGGAAGGTGACAGCACAGTCAGCAGTCAAGTTCTTCAGGTCAATTGTTTGCCGTTTTGGGATTCCTAACAGAATCATTACCGACAACGGCACACAGTTCACGAGCCGCACCTTCATGCAGTACGCCCAAGATCTTGGCGCCAAGATCTGCTTTGCTTCTGTTGCTCGTCCGAGAAGCAACGGTCAAGCAGAGAGAGCAAACGCTGAAGTGCTACGAGGACTCAAGACCAGAACTTTCGGCGAGGCTGCGCAAGTCGCGGAAGAAAGCGGATCGAGGAGCGGCCGGTAGTTCTTTGGTCGGTCAGACGACGCCAAATCGAGCCACTGGCGAGACACCTTTCGCTCTAGTCTACGGAGCAGAGGCAGTTCTCCCCATGGAACTCGTGTACGGGTCACCTCGAGTGCTCGCCTATGATGAGCTTGAGCAAGAGCAGCTGCGACAAGATGACGCTGCTCCTCGAGGAAGATCGTCTTCAGCTCTTTGACGAGCTGCTCGTTACCATCAAGCTTTGCGTCGCTACCATAGCCGCAGTTAATGCCGAAGCTTCGAGGAAGGCGACCTTGTTCTTCGGCATGTTCAATCCGCCAAGAATTCCAACAAGTTGGCCTTGAAGTGGGAAGGCCCTTATCGGGTGAAGCGAGTCACTAAGCCCGCGCTGTCCGCTTTGAGACCGAAGATGGCGTTCGGTGAGCAATTCCTGGAATATAGAGCATCTTCGCAAGTTCTACCCATAAAGCGCGGTTGCGGAACCTGTTCCGCAACCACCCTTTGTACAAGTCTTGCCGCTGTTGCATGTAATCCTTTGTACAAAGCGGGCGCGAGACCCGTGCATCGATAAAGCCTATGTGTTGTGTACAACTTGTCAATACATGCCCTCATAATTATATATGCATGTGTTTACTAACATTTTGTGCAGCACCCGCACCCAGTAAGCGATGACGAGCCACTAGGCTCCATAACTTTATTTTCTCTTCTTTCTTCTCAAACAAGAAGAAGGTTCATCCACCCACAAGTTAACCGGGGGGAAAAGGGAAGATAATGGTGTGGGCCGCCAAGCGTCGCTCGAGGAACTGTCGCCTTGCCGGGAAATGGACGACAGAAAAGCTAAGTTGCCAAAGTTTGAGCATTCGATTTTTAAATTTTAAAAGTTATTTTCCTTGAACGACCGCGCTTTGTATGGAAAACCCGTGCACGAAGGAACCAAATCGTGACTGGTCGCGCCCTTACTTTGCTGCGGCTAGTCCGCGACAAGGTTGCTTGTCGGTAGCGACCCTTGCCAAAGAGCTGCTGAAGTTCCGACTTCGGCGCCATGGCAAGGGTGCTGCACCGGCAAGTTTCCCTGAAAAGCGTAGGGCAGTAACATACAAAGCCAAGAGTCGAGTAAAGGAAGTAACATAGCAAATATTGCCCAGAACAAAGTTATATTACAAAAATAACTTATTGCGGCACTGGCTAAATTGTTCTCAGAACTGAAATAACAGCGAAGAGGAGAAGAAGGGTGCGCCGGCACCCAAGCCCCGGCAAGCCAGAGTTGCCGGGGGCTGCGGAAAGCCAGAGTTGCCGGGGGCTGCGGTATCAGATAAGCCTTTCGTCCCTTTTCAAGCATCCCTTTTTCATTAAAAACATCCTACTCGAATACAGTCCATGGAGAATGAAGACATGAAAGAGAGGATTACAAGTTTTAAATGCAGATAAGGCCCGAAGGATTACAATTTAAAAAGACAAAATGCCCGTAATCCTTTTCCTGTCCCTCTCTTCAGGAGGTAGGTCAAGGAGGCGAGAAGGACAAAAGGAGCGCCTAGGCAAGCTACAGGTGCCAGAAGGCACCAAGGGAACATCCCGGGGGCTGTCCGAGGACTTAACGAAGACGGCGGCGCCGGAAGCGGGGCTCGAAGACGGGGCGGCAGGACGGCAGCACGCTGTCGAGGGCACTACGCCCTCGTACTCCGACTTGACGGCCTTGTCGCCATCCCTCTTCCCCTTCCGCAGCCTCCCTACGCCAGTCGCCCAAGGAGACGACCCCGGGGAGTTCAAGGAGCCGGCGACGCGGATGATGGGGTCGCCCGGTGGCGCTTGGGCGGCGCCGACAACTAATCGGGCCCGCTACCCTCGTCGTCGCTGTCGCTCTCCTCCTCGTCACTCTTGCTCGAGGGGGAATCTTCGCTGTCGGAGGAGCTATCCACGCAGCACTTCGCCCGAGTACCGAGATCCCCGAAGACCTTGATGGAGAGGAGATCACCCTCCATTAACTTAAAATGGAGGGTAAACCCCGCCATCAGGCTGTGGATGCGGGTGAACGTCTTCCACCCACGATCAAGATACATCACATTAGGGGCTGGGAATACAACACGGACTCGCGTGCCGCTGATCCCACAGCCCCTCATGTGCAGTCTCAGTGTCTCGGGCGGATCCGACTCCATAGCGCTCGCGAACGGAGCTGGAAGCCGGAGGCGACGACGAGGCGCCCGGCGCAGCTGGACGAAGAAATCGCAAGGTCGTCCCTCGTATGGACCGCCGCAGGGAGGGGAACCGCCGGCGGAGGCGGAGACGGCGCGCCGCCCCGTCCGCTTCTTCCCCGAGCGCCTCGACCTCATCCACGACCTCGCCCCCTCCCTCTTCCTCTTGTGGCTGGCTCTGCCACCCCGGGCGTGGGGTTGGGAGGGGAGCGCTGTCTAGTGGCGACCCTCGCCGCCACCGATGAAGAACCAAGGTTCCCTTTCTCCATGACGAATGAGAGAAAGGGAGCGAAGCGAGGAAAGGAAGAGATGGGAGAGTGCGGGCTTCAGCGCCCCTTCCGCTCTTTTAAAAGAAGCAAGGTGGGGCTCGGCCGCCCTTTCGATGAATCAGGGCATAGGAAGAGCAGGGAATCGGGGCCGACCTGCTGCCTATGCTCATAGCAACGCCCGCTTCCCACTTCCACCGTCCGCGACCCCAAGAGCATGGGAACCACGTGGCGGGATGCAGAACCGAGGCGACGGATGAGGCGACCTCGACGCCGCCCACTTTCCCCATGACGCCGCAATTGACGCGTGCGCTCTACGGGGAACGCGGCGGATCGGAGTGGATTTGGTTTGGACCCAGGCAGCGTGTTCGCGTGCCTGTTTTGGGCCTGGCCCAACAGCGCTTCGGCACCGTGTATGGCCTGCACCGGGAGCCGGAGTGGATTTGGTTTGGACCCAGGCAAGCGTGCCGTGCCCGAGTTTTGGGCCTGGCCCAACAGCTCGGCACCGTGTATGGCCCGCACCGGGGGCTCCTGTCGGTGTACTAAAGTAGGGGTACCTTAGTACCCGAACTTGTCACAGGCAGTCGCAGCGTCCCCGTGGCAAGCCTTGCCGGGCGTCTGCCAAGACCCTCCGCGGCCCATCAGAAAACAAGACCCCGGCAAGAGGAGCTTGCCGGTGAGCCATTCAAGAACGAAGAACTCAAGATGAAGAAACAAGGCCCCGGCAAGAGGAGCTTGCCGGGAAGAGACAAGGCCCCGGCAAGAGGAGCTTGCCGGGAAGGCCAGCTTTGGCACCTCAAGAAACACTTGCTAAGACACACCGCGCGTCCCGGCAAGGCCCGGCGAGCGACAAACTCCCGAGCGCGACAAGAACCTTACCGCGGCAAGGTACTCGCCGCGGCAAGTGACCTCTCTTCATCTCCGCTCCAGCTCACCCGCCAACGTGTCACCACGGGGCTCTCCCAAGCACGCGTGTCGACGGGCTGTGCAGCCAGCGGGGAGCAGCGATAAGCGGCGCTGACGAGCTACCATCGTGGAAAACGGAGACGCACTTGACGGTCCCCGCACATCGTTTCAGCGATCGAGACGGGCATTGATGGCTTTTGTCCCTTGCCGTCAGAGTTAGGTATAGATTACTGTACACTGTACAAAGCGGTGTACCAACCTATGTTTTTACCATCTTACCCTTGTCTACTTGCCACATGTGGTGACCCCTTATGCCTATAAACGGAGGCCCAAGTGCAACGTAGAAAGGGTTCGGGCCAGCTCTGGCTTAGTTCATCATACTCATACGAAACCACACTCAGGCTAGGTCTAGTAGCTCCCATTGCTCCCTAGCAAGAACACAAGATAATCCACAAAGCAGCAGTAGGAGTATTATCTCTCCGGAGAGCTCCGAAGCTGGGTAAATCTGCTCGTGTGCATTGCCTCGATCCGCTCTTTGTGCAATCTCCGCTCCCCTCCGAACCACAAGGGACCCAGGTCCCATAGGTGTTCGTGGGACATGATCAGCTTCCCCGACATCTCGGAGTGGATTTGGTTTGGACCCAGGCAGCAAGTGCCTGCGTGCCTGCTTTTGGGCCTGGCCCAACAGCCTTCGGCACCGTGTATGGCCTGCACCGGAGCCGGAGTGGATTTGGTTTGGACCCAGGCAGCGTGCCGTGCTCCGCTTTTGGGCTGGCCCAACAGCCTTCGCACTGTATGGCCTGCACCGGGGGCTCTGTCGGTACTAAAGTAGGGGTACCTTAGTACCCGAACTCTGCACGGGCAATCGCGGCGTCCACGTGGCAAGCCTTGCGGGCGCCTGCCAAGACCCTCTGCGGCCCTTCAGAAAACAAGACCCCGGCAAGAGGAGCTTGCCGGTGAGCCATTCAAGAACGAAGAACTCAAGATGAAGAAACAAGGCCCGGAAGAGGAGCTTGCGGGAAGAGACAAGGCCCCGGCAAGAGGAGCTTGCCGGGAAGGCCAGCTTTGGCACCTCAAGAAACACTTGCTAAGACACACCGCGCGTTCCGGCAAGGCCCGGCGAGCGACAAACTCCCGAGCGCGACAAGAACCTTACCGCATCAAGGTACTCGCCGCGGCAAGTGACCTCTCTTCATCTCCTCTCCAGCTCACCCGCCAACGTGTCACCACGGGGCTCTCCCAAGCACGCGTGTCGACGGGCTGTGCAGCCAGCGGGGAGCAGCGATAAGCGGCGCTGACGAGCTACCATCGTGGCAAATGGAGACGCACTTGACGGTCCCTGTCACACTGTTCAGGCGACTGAGACGGGCATTGATGGCTTTTGTCCCTTGCCGTCAGAGTTAGGTATAGATTACTGTACACTGTACAAAGCGGTGTACCAACCTATGTTTTTACCATCTTACCCTTGTCTACTTGCCACATGTGGTGACCCCTTATGCCTATAAAAGGAGGCCCAAGTGCAACGTGAAAGGGTTCGACCAGCTCGCTTAGTTCATCATACTCATACGAAACCACACTCAGGCTAGGTCTAGTAGCTCCCATTGCTCCCTAGCAAGAACACAAGATAATCCACAAAGCAGCAGTAGGAGTATTATCTCTCCGGAGAGCTCCGAAGCTGGGTAAATCTGCTCGTGTGCATTGCCTCGATCCGCTCTTTGTGCAATCTCCGCTCCCCTCCGAACCACAAGGGACCTAGGTCCCATAGGTGTTCGTGGGACACGATTAGCTTCCCCGACATCTCGGAGTGGATTTGGTTTGGACCCAGGCCGCGCGTGCCCGTGCCCTGTTTTGGGCCTGGCCCAACAGCACTCGGCACCGTGTATGGCCCAGACCCGGGAGCCGGAGTGGATTTGGTTTGGACCTGTGCCGCAGCGTGCCGTGCCCAGTTTTGGGCCTGGCCCAACAGCGCTCGGCACCGTGTATGGCCCAGACCCGGGGGCTCCTGTCGGTACTAAAGTAGGGGTACCTTAGTACCCCGAACCTATGCACGGGCAGTCGCAGCGTCCACGTGGCAAGCCTTGCCGGGCGTCTGCCAAGACCCTCCGCGGCCCTTCAGAAAACAAGACCCCGGCAAGAGGAGCTTGCCGGTGAGCCATTCAAGAACGAAGAACTCAAGATGAAGAAACAAGGCCCCGGAAAGAGGAGCTTGCCGGGAAGAGACAAGGCCCCGGCAAGAGGATCTTGCCGGGAAGGCCAGCTTTGGCACCTCAAGAAACACTTGCTAAGACACACCGCGCGTTCCGGCAAGGCCCGGCGAGCGACAAACTCCCGAGTGCGACAAGAACCTTACCGCGGCAAGGTACTCGCCGCGGCAAGTGACCTCTCTTCATCTCCTCTCCAGCTCACCCGCCAACGTGTCACCACGGGGCTCTCCCAAGCACGCGTGTCGACGGGCTGTGCAGCCAGCGGGGAGCAGCGTAAGCGGCGCTGACGAGCTACCATCGTGGCAAATGGAGACACACTTGACGGTCCCTGTCACACTGTTGAGGCGACTGAGACGGGCATTGATGGCTTTTGTCCCTTGCCGTCAGAGTTAGGTATAGATTACTGTACACTGTACAAAGCGGTGTACCAACCTATGTTTTTACCATCTTACCCTTGTCTACTTGCCACATGTGGTGACCCCTTATGCCTATAAAAGGAGGCCCAAGTGCAACGTAGAAAGGGTTCGGGCCAGCTCTGGCTTAGTTCATCATACTCATACGAAACCACACTCAAGCTAGGTCTAGTAGCTCCCATTGCTCCCTAGCAAGAACACAAGATAATCCACAAAGCAGCAGTAGGAGTATTATCTCTCCGGAGAGCTTCGAAGCTGGGTAAATCTGCTCGCGTGCATTGCCTCGATCCGCTCTTTGTGCAATCTCTGCTCCCCACCGAACCACAAGGGACCCAGGTCCCATAGGTGTTCGTGGGACACGATCAGCTTCCCCGACAGAAACAGAACATATAAGAATGAAAAACAGAGTACACACATTAAAACAGAGCAATAAACAGAGCAATACTATGATTGCTGTGAATACATAGCTATCCATGTCGAAATGACTTTTCAAAATAAAACGCGTCCATGAGACCATGACCAGCAGCCCTTGCCTAGGGTAGCTCTTGGCTATGCCTGAACTCATGCAGGCGTTCGTCCAAGCGGTCGACATGCTCGCGGTATATCTGGAGCGCGATCTCGAGCTCCAAGTTGGCTATTTCATCGGAGATCACCAGCTCGAGGATGCGACTGCCATGTTCCTCTACTGTGCCCAGGTGGACACCTGGGCCAAGGAGGCGGTCGAGCCTATGGACCAGCGCATTGGCATCCAGCAGGCCGCGAACAAGGCGAACGGCGCCACCCATGCGAACGGCGCGGCAGGCGTCCGACGCAAGTATGGCGCGACCAGCCTCTGGTGCAAGTACGGCGCTGAGGGCCTCTGCCCACTCCTGGCGAGGAATGGGGGTACTGATGGGACGTGTACCCAAGTGCGACGCCGTGTCGACAGCAGGCAAGCGCCGATGGATCCGCTCTTGCTGTGCGGCACGCCGCGCCTCTTGCTCTGCGGCGCTCCAACGGTCTCGCCGTGCGGCGAGCCGCGGCCTATCAGCGCGGACGCGTCTAGCTTGCTCTGCGGCGCGCCATCGATCATGTTGTGCAGCGAGTTGTAGCCTATCGGCGCTGACATGCCTATCTTGATCCGCGGCGGTCAAGCGCCATGCGCCAAAGGTCTGCTCAACCCTGGTGATGACGCGCATCACGGTGTCATCCATCGCGTTGCTGGGGAGCGCCTCGGCCTCGACGGGCCATGGCGCCTCGTCAACGAGGTTGATGGCACAGGCGGCGCTTTGGTGGGTTGGCATGCTTGGAAAAGGTGGATGTGCTACAGGTTGCTCTTGTCGCCTCCATGCATCGCGCGCCGCCTACGCGCAATATAGCAGGGTGGCGGGAAACAGGTGAGGAAATGGCGGGAAACGGTGGCGTGTTCATAAAACACCATCAATTAATTGAAACTTAGCATAGAAGGAGCATCGAGCTAGCACAAGAATTAGATGATGATCAGATGAAAACGGACCACATAGGGAACCCGTCGGTGATGAATTCATCAATCCCAAATGGTTCAATACTAGCAAGCGTTTGCCCACAAAACACACGGCCTATTCCATCACAAACAGGTCGGATGGATCAACCATATGCCACGTATCGCACATTGTCAAAAAATAATGCGGTAGACCTTCTTTAACATGTGTTAAAAAAACAAGGACCTCGAGGTTAAATTAGCTGAGGGAATGGGTCATTTCGGTTATTTGACCGAAATGACCCATCCTATCGGTTAATTTAACATCAACACAACTTCCCATCCAGTCACCCATTTCATGGTTGCTCCAGCCTGATCACACTTAACTTGATAGTTTTCTTACATGAGCTACTGGTGGAACAGATAGTCCTTGCTGATAGGAATGCCTCTTCGCATCCTTATGGCGTATCCGGATGACCGCCAGTCCCCCAATGGCCAATAGATGTTGTGTAGACAGAGCATATCACATATGTCTTATAAGAAGTAATCGTCTGTGTTATTATCGGTCTTCGCACACATTTCTGATTACAGACCTGTTTGCCGCGTATCACACACATCTTGTTATATTGAACCGTTTCTGTTCTCTTGCCTAATCACAAACAGTTCATCCGATTTAACCGTATGCCGTACATCGCACACACCTTTATCGGGCTGACCGTTTCTTTTGTGTTGCCTAATCACAAACAGTTCATCCGAGTGAACCGTATGTTGTACATCGCACACACCTTCATCTGGCTGCCCGTTTATTTTGTTCCTCCTCATCGCAAACACTTAATTGAGCTGAACTGTATGCCCTGTATCGCACACACAACTAAAATCTGAACCGTGTTTGATGCATCCTCCATCGCAAATGTTTTGCACCTTTTTTGACGGTTATTTTATGCCACCGTTTGCGATTATGGCATCACACACAGTTTCGTCAAAGGGTCTCTGATCATGGTGTTGCGTTAGCAGCATCCTGCAGTAGTGTAATCATTTGAGATAAACACCCCCCTGATCTTTTGATCAAATCCTTGGTACACATAAAACCCAAGTTCTCATACGAGGCTTGACCATCAATACCAGTCAAGCAGGAAGTAGGGTACTACCTTGATTTGAGGGTCTGGATCTGGGCAAATCTCCTCATGTGCACCTGAATATAAGACGCATGTGCTACCTCAAATGGTTATTGTCATGTAGATAACTCAACAGAAGGCATGCCAGGTAGGGGCGACGCGTATTGGAACTTGGAAGTATGGTTCAGATGCCTTTCGGTATACTCTCCATCAAATTCATTCAAGGGACTGATGAACCACAAGTATAGAGGATCAATCATAGTCCTTTCGATAAGTAAGAGTGTCGAACACAACGAGGAACATAAGGAAATGACAAGCGGTTTTCAGCAAGGTAATGTCTGCAAGCACTGGAATTATAAGTAACGAGTAGTTTGATAGCAAGATAATTTGTAACGAGCAAGTAATGGTAATGGTAACAAAAGTTTAGCAAGGTAGCCCAATTCTTTTGAGGCAAAGGACATGCCAAAATGGTCTCTTATGATAGGCAAAGCGTTCTTGAGGGTACACGGGAATTTCATCTAGTCACTTTCATCATGTTGGTTTGATTTGTGTTCGCTACTTTGATAATTTGATATGTGGGTGGACCGGTGCCTAGGTGCTGTTCTTACTTGAACAAACCTCCTACTTATGATTAACCCCCTTGCAAGCATCCGCAACTACAAGAAAAGTATCAAGAATAAATTCTAACCATGGCATTAAATTTTTGGATCCAAATCAGCCCCTTATGGAATAACACATAAACTAGGGTTTAAGCTTCTGTCACACTCGCAACCCATCATCTAATAACCACTCCACAATGCATTACCTTAGGCCCAAATATGGTGAAGTGTCATGTAGTCGACGTTCACATGACACCACTAAGGGAATCACAACATACATACCATCAAAATATCGAACACCTATAAAATTCACATGATTACTTGCAACAAGATTTCTCCCGTGACCTCAAGAACAAAAGTAACTACTCACAAATGATAATCAAGCTCAAGATCAGAGGGGTATTAAATAGCACATTGGATCTGAACATATAATCTTCCACCAAATAAACCATATAGTAATCAACTACAAGATGTAATCAACACTACTAGTCACCCACAAGTACCAATCTATAGTTCCGGTACAAAGATTGAACACAAGAGATGAACTAGGGTTTGAGAGGAGATGGTGCAGTTGAAGATGTTAATGGAGATTGCCCTCCCCAAGATGGGATAGTTGTTGGTGATGATTATCATGACGATTTCCCCCTCCGGGAGGGATGTTCCCCTGGCGGAATCGCTCCGCCGGAGGGTAAAAGTGCACCTGCCCAAGTTCCGCCTCGAGACAACGGTGCTTCGTCCCGAAAGTCCTCTCCTTATTTTTCTAGGTCAAAATGACTTATATACCAGAAGAGGGGCACCGGAGGTGGGCCGAGGAGGAAACAACCCACCAGGGCGCGCCTGGGCCTCCTGGCGCCCAGGTGGGTTGTGCCCACCTGGTGGGCCCCCTCTGGTACTTATTGGCTCCAATATTTCTTAAATATTCCATAAAATTTCCCCATAAAGGATCAGCTCTTTTGGAGTTGTGCAGAATAGGTAGCCTGACGTAACTTTTTCAGGTCCAGAATTCCAGCTGCCGGTATTCTCCCTCTTTGTGTGTATCTTGCATATTATGATAGAAAAGGCATTAGAAATACTCCAAAAAGCATTATTATACATAAAAACAATATAAATAAAAGTAAGAAAACATGATGCAAAATGGCGTATCAACTCCCCCAAGATTAGACCTCGCTTGTCCTCAAGCGAAAACCGAAATCGAAAAACAAGTCCACATGCTTAGAGAGAGAGAGAGAGAGAGAGAGAGAGAGAGAGAGAGAGAGAGAGAGAGAGAGAGAGAGGTCTTGATAAAAACAAAATACAAACATAGAAGCATCATGTAAATTATTGTAACAGCAACAAACTTTAACATAAAACTTTTATCATAGAACTTTTATCATAGACTTCTCATGAATAAGTAACAATTCATCACAACATCGAAGTATTAAGCATAAACTCTATTGGAAACCAACAAACTATGTTCCGAGTCATCTTTGCAACTACAATTCATCATCTTTTCAGGAAGGGTCATGTATCAGATCCTTTTTGGCAAGTCCACATACTCAACCATCATATAGTCTTCTATGATTGCTAACACTCACCGCATACACATGAGCAAAACGTTTCAACCGGACAAAGAAAGATAGGGGCTTATAGTTACGCCTCCCAACATATTCACCTCAAGGGTGATGTCAATAATAATAACTCATTGATACGTCCATTTTGCATCATGTTTACCTACTGTTATTCATAATGTTTTTATGCATAATAATGCCTTTTGGAGTAATTCTAATGCCTTTTCTCTCATAATATGCAAGGTTCACACAAAGAGGGAGAATTCTGGCAATTGGAAATCTGGACCTCAAAGCTACGTCAGGCTACATATTCTGCACAACTCCAAATGAGTTGAAACTTCACGAGGAATTTTTATGGAATAAATAAGAAATACTGGAGCAAATAACTACCAGAGGGGGGGCCACCTGGTGAGCACAAGACACTAGGGCGCGCCAGGCCCCCCAGGCGCGCCCTGGTGGGTTTTGCTCAGCCCAGCGCACCTCCCGTGCCCATCTTCTTGTATATAAGTCATTTTGACCTAGAATAAATAAGGAGAGGACTTTCGGGACGGAGCGCCGCCATCTCGAGGCGGAACTTGGGCATGAGCACTTTTGTCATCCAGCGGAGCTATTTTGCTGAGGGAACTTCCCTCCCGGAGGGGGAAATCATCATCATCATGATCACCAACAAGTCTCCCATCTTGGGGAGGGCAATATCCATCAACATCTTCAACAACACCATCTCACCTCAAACCCTAGTTCATCTCTTGTGTTCAATCTTTGTACCGGAACTATAGATTGGTACTTGTGGGTTACTAGTAGTGTTGATTACATCTTGTAGTTGATTACTATATGGTTTATTTGGTGGAAGATTATATGTTCAGATCCAATATGCTATTTAACACCCCTATGATCTTGAGCATGATTATCATTTGTGAGTAGTTACTTTTGTTCTTGAGGTCACGGGAGAAATCTTGTTGCAAGTAATCATGTGAACTTGATATGTGTTCGATATTTTGATAGTATGTATGTTGTGATTCCCTTAGTGGTGTCATGTGAACGTCGACTACATGACACTTCACCATATTTGGGCCTAAGGGAATGCATTGTGGAGTAGTTATTAGATGATGGGTTGCGAGAGTGATAGAAGCTTAAACCCTAGTTTATGCGCTATTCCGTAAGGGACCGATTGGATCCAAAAGTTTAATGCTATGGTTAGAATTTATTCTTAATACTTTTCTCATAGTTGCAGATGCTTGCGAGGGGGTTAATCATAAGTGGGAGGTTTGTTCCAGTAAGAACAGCACCTAAGCACCGGTCCAACCACACATCAAATTATCAAAGTAGCGAACACGAACCGAACCAACATGATGAAAGTGACTAGATGAAATTCCCGTGTACCCTCAAGAACGCTTTGCTTATTATAAGAGACCGTTTTGGCCTGTCCTTTGCCTCAAAAGGATTGGGCTACCTTGCTGCACTGTTGGTACTATTACCGTTACTTGCTTGCTACAAATTATCTTTCTATCAAACTACTCTGTTACTTACAATTTCAACACTTGCAGACATTACCTTGCTGAAAATCACTTGTGATTTCCTTCTGCTCCTCATTGGGTTCGACACTCTTACTTACCGAAAATACTACAATTGATCCCATATACTTGTGGGTCATCAAGGCTCTTTTATGGCGCCGTTGCCGGGGAGTGAAGCGCTCTTGGTAAGGAAAAATTATTACTACGTGCTGAAATTTATTGTCACTTGTTACTATGGAGAACAATCCTTTGAGGGGTTTGTTCGGGGTATCTTCACCTCGACCAGAACCGCAATTAGTTGCCCCTCAACCTACTGCACCTACTAAAAATATTGAATATGAAATTCCTTCGGGTATGATAGAACAAGTGCTAGCTAATCCTTATGTAGGAGATGGAACCGAACATCCTGATATGCACTTGATATATGTGGAAGAAATTTGTGGATTATTTAAGCTTGCAGGTTTACCCGGAGATGAAACTAAGAAGAAGGTTTCCTTTATCTTTGAAGGGAAAAGCATTGGCATGGTATAAGCTATGCGATGATATTGGATCTTGGAATTGGAATCGATTGAAATTGGAGTTTCACCAAAAAAATTATCCTATGCATCTAGTTCATCGTGATTGGAATTATATATATAATTTTTGGCCTCGTGAAGGAGAAAGTATCGCTCTAGCTTGGGGGAGGCTTAAGTCAATGTTATATTCATGCCCCAACCATGAGCTCTCAAGATAAATTATTATTCAGAATTTTTATGCTCGGCTTTCTCATAATGATCGATCCATGCATGCTCGATACTTCTTGTACTGGTTCCTTTATGAAGAAGACTATTGAATTCTGGTGGGATCTTTTAGAAAGAATTAAACGCAACTCTGAAGATTGGGAACTCGACGAAGGTAAAGAGTTAGGTATTAAGCTTAAGTTTGATTGTGTTAAATCTTTTATGAATACCGATGCTTTTCAAAAGTTTAGCACTAAATATGGACTTGACTCTCAGATAGTAGCATCCTTTTGTGAATCTTTTGCTACTCATGTTGATCTCCATATGGAGAAGTGGTTCAAATATCATCACCCTATTAAAGAAGAAATTAAAGAACCAGTAATAGCTAAAGATGAAACTATTATTTATAATGTTGATCCAGTTGTTCCTACTGCTTATATTGAAAAACTGCCTTTCCCTGTTAGGATGAAGGAACATGCTAAAGTTTCAACCGTGGTCAATAAAAGTTATATTAGAACACCCAAACTAGCTGAAAAAATCAAGGTAGAACCTAGTGTTGCTATGGTTAAGGATCTCTTGGTTGATAATATAGATGGGCATGTTATTTACTTCTGTGATGAAGCTGCTAGAATTGCCAAACCCGATGAAAAAGATAAACATAGACCTGTTGTTGGCATGCCCGTTGTCTCAGTTAAGATAGGAGATCACTGTTATCATGGTTTATGTGACTTAGGTGCTAGCGTGAGTGCTATTCCCTTTATCTTATATCAAGAAATTATGAATGACATAGCACCCGCTGAGATAGAAGACATAGATGTTACTATTAAACTTGCTAATAGAGACACCATCACACCTCTTGGGATTGTTAGAGATGTTGAAGTCTTGTGTGGGAAAATAAAATACCCTACTGATTTTCTTGTTCTCGGTTCCCCGCAAGATGACTTTTGTCCCATTATCTTTGGTAGACCTTTCTTGAACACCGTCAATGCTAAAATAGATTGTGAAAAACAAACTGTCGGTGTTAGCTTTGGTGATGAGTCTCATGAGTTCATTTTTCCAAGTTTAATAGGAAACCTCATAAAAAAAGAATTGCCTAGTAAGGATGAAATAATTGGTCTTGCTTCTAGTGTTGTACCCCCTACTGATATCCTTTTGAACAATATCTACTAGACCATGAAAATTATTTACATATGCATGAAAGAAATGAAATGGATAAGATTTTCTTTGAACAATGTCCTCTTCTTAAACACAATTGCCTATTGAAACTCTAGGAGGTCCTCCTCCACCTAAGGGTGATCCTGTGTTTGAATTAAAACAATTGCCAAACACTTTGAAATATGCTTATCTTGACGAGAAGAAGATATATCATGTTATTATTAGTGCTAACCTTTCAGAACATGAAGAAGAAAGATTATTGAAAGTTCTAAGGAAGCACCGAGCTGCTATTGGGTATACTCTTGATGATTTAAAGTGCATTAGTCCCACTCTATGTCAGCACAAGATTAATATGGAACCAGATGCTAAACCCGTTGTTGATCACCAACGTCGGTTAAATCCGAAAATGAAAGAAGTGGTAAGAACGGAAATAATAAAACTTCTGGAAGTAGGTATAATCCGTCCTATAGCTGATAGTAGATGGGTAAGTCCTGTTCATTGTGTCCCTAAGAAAGGAGGTATTATGTTGACCCACAAGTATAGGGGATCAATTGTAGCTCTTTTTGATAAGTAAGAGTGTCGAACCCAATGAGGAGCAGAAGGAAATGACAAGTGGTTTTCAGCAAGGTAATGTCTGTAAGTGCTGAAATTGTAAGTAGCAGAGTAGTTTGATAGCAAGATAATTTGTAATGAGCAAGTAACGATAGTAGTAACAAAAGTGAAACAAGGTAGCCCAATCCTTTTGAGGCAAAGGACAGGCCAAAATGGTCTCTTATGATAAGCAAAATGTTCTTGAGGGTACACAGGAATTTCATCTAGTCACTTTCACCATGTTGGTTAGATTTGTGTTCGCTACTTTGATAATTTGATATGTGGGTGGACCGGTGCTTAGGTGGTGTTCTTACTTGAACAAACCTCCTACTTATGATTAACCCTCCCTCAAGCATCCGCAACTATGAGAAAAGTATTAAGAATAAATTCTAACCATAGCATTAAACTTTTGGATCCAATCGGTCCCTTACGGAATAGCGCATAAACTGGGGGTTTAAGCTTCTGTCACTCTCGCAACCCATCATCTAATTGCTACTACACAATGCATTCCCTTAGGCCCAAATACGGTGAGGTGTCATGTAGTCGACGTTCACATGACACCACTAGGGGAATCACAACATACATACTATCAAAATATTGAACACACATCAAGTTCACATGATTACTTGCAACATGATTTCTCCCGTGACCTCAAGAACAAAAGTAACTACTCACAAATGATAAGAATGCTCAAGATCAGAGGGGTATTAAATAGCATAATGGATCTGAACATATAATCTTCCACCAAATAAACCATATAGTAATCAACTACAAGATGTAATCAACACTACTAGTCACCCACAAGCACCAATATATAGTTTCAGTAACAAGACTGAACACAAGAGATGAACTAGGGTTTGAGATGAGATGGTGCTGTTGAAGATGTTGATGGAGATTGCCCTCCCCAAGATGGGAGAGTTGTTGGTGATGATGATGACGATGATTTCCCCCTCCGGGAAGGAAGTTCCCCCAGCGAAATCGCTCCGCCGGAGGGCAAAAGTGCTCTTGCCCAAGTTCCGCCTCGAGACGGTGGCGCTCCGTCCCGAAAGTCCTCTCCTTATTTTTTCTAGGTCAAAATGACCTATATACAAGAAGATGGGCACCAGAGGTGGGCCTGGGTGAGCACAACCCACCAGGACGCACCTGGGCTCCCTGGCGCGCCGAGGTGGGTTGTGCCCACCTAGTGGGCCTCCTTTGGTACTTATTTGCTCCAATATTCGTCAACTATTCCATAATTCTCCATGAAGTTTCAGCTTGTTTGGAGTTGTGCAGAATAGGTAGCCTGACGTAGCTTTTTCAGGTCCAGATTTCCAGCTACCGGAATTCTCCCTCTTTGTGTGTACCTTGCATATTATGAGAGAAAAGGCATTAGAATTACTCCAAAAAACATTATTATGGATAAAAACATCATAAATAACAGTAGGAAAACATGATGGAAAATGGACGTATCAACTCCCCAAGCTTGGACCTCGCTTGTCCTCAAGCGAAAACCGAAATCGAAAAACATGTCCACATGCTTAGAGAGAGAGGTGTCGATAAAAACAAAATACGGACATAGAAGCATCATGTTCATTATTATAACAACAAAAAAATTAAACATAAGGCTTTTGTCATAGAACTTTTATCATATACTTCTCATGAATAAGTAACAGTTCATCACACAATCGAAGTATAAAGCAAAAACTCTATTAGAAACCAACAAACTATGTTCTCAGTCAACTTTGCAACTACAATTCATAATCTTTCAGGAAGGGTCACGTATCGGAGCCTTTAGGAAAGTCCACATACTCAACCATCATATAGTATTCTATGATTGCTAACACTCACCGCATACACATGAGCAAAACGTTTCAACCGGACACATAAGAAGATAGGGGCTTATAGTTTCGCCTCCCAACGTATTCACCTCAAGGGTGGTGTCAACAATAATAACTCATGCTACCCATATTCAACTGGACATATGTGCCTAGATCTTTCCTCACCACATGATGCTTGCCAAAGGAGAAAATAAAAACGAATAGAGAGAAAACTTTGACTCTTTGCATAAAAGTAAATACATAAAAGTAAAAGATAGTCCCTTCACAGAGGGAAGCAAAGGTTGCCATGTGCTTATTTGTTTGTATGCTCAAGCCCTTAGTGCAAAAGAACGTCACGTTGTATTGCCCCTTGTGATAGCGACCTTTATTATGCAGTCTGTCGCTTTTATTCTTCACCATCACAAGTTCGTGCAATTCTCAATTTTCTCTTACACTAAATGATCACACACATTTAGAAGCAATTTTTATTGCCTTTTTGCACCGATGACAACTTACTTGAGGGATCTTGCTCAATCCCTAGGTAGGTATGTTGGACAATTGAAAATAAGATTTGGGTTTAAGGGTTTTTGGATGCACAAGTAGTATCTCTACTTAGTGCGGAATTTTTGGCTAGCAAAGATAGGGGGGCAAGCATCACATGTTAAAGGATCTATGACAATATGACTTCTATGTGAATACGAACAAACATAAATCATTAAGTTGTCTTCCTTGTCCAACGTCAACAATTTTGGCATATAATATTTTGATGGGGGCTCACAATCACAAAAGATTTCTAGGATAGTATATTTATATGTGAATCTTCTCTTCCCTTATTAATTCTTTCATGAGTTTCATCATTGACTAATGCTATGTTTGTCAATCTCTAATAAAATTTTCTACTTATACTTTTCCTTATGTGGTGCCATCACCCACCATAAGATTAGTATATGATCTTCTTGATTTATTTCCTTTCTTTCGTTTATTTCCTTTCATTTTATTTATTTATTTATTTTATTTTAATTGCAACAAGAAAGTAAAGAAAGCAAAAACTCAAAGTAAACTTTATTATATATCTTGCACACGATTAGAAGGATAGATCACTAAGCAAACTCTCAAAGAAGAAAGGATCAAACTAAACTTTTATTCAACTAAAGCAAGAGATCAAACTCAAATAAGTAAAGGCAAAAAGATAGTGGGGATGATACGATACTGGGGCACCTCCCCCAAGCTTGGCGGAAGCCAAGGGGAGTGCCCATACCCCATACTCAATTCTCTTTTGGCGATGAAGAAGAAGGAGGTGGTGGTGATGAAGAAGTAGAGGGTTTGCCCTTCTTTTCCTCTAGCTTCTGTCGGAGAATAAAATTATGTATCCTCAACTCATCATTATCTATCTCAAGTTTTATTATCCTCTTGCATAACGCATCCATGCTTTCGTTTTTGAACCGGGGAGGAACTGATTCATCTTCATCCTCTTCGAAGGTCCAGCTATAGTGCTCCACATCTTAATAGGACTTGGGGTTTGCGATGAAATCAGTAACATAACTCTCACCCTCAGAGTCTTGGGACGACATATTTTTAGATCTAACAGGGAAACAACAAGAAAATAGAATAGAAGATTTCTCCGTGATACAATGGTCAACAGATTCGGGGAGTATATAAAGATTTTTTATCTTGGGTGACAAGCAAACGGAAGAAAAACGGAGTCCGGAAGGTGTCCCAGGTGGGCACAACCCACCTGGGCGCGCCATACTGGTGTCTTGTGCCCACCAGGGTACGCTTCCTCGAAGTTTCTTATTTTCCGATTTTTCTAAATTTTCCAAAACTGACAAAAAATATTTTTGCGGATTTTTTGGAATTTGTTTACTTACCGCATCACGTACCTCCTTATTTTCACGATTCTGGAGTGTTCCGGAAGGACTCTTTTATGTGTTCTTCCGGTGTCAAAGTTTGGATAATATTAATTTCAACATTAATGGGTGTACCTGAGATATATGTTTTATTCGTTGCCCGTTGACAACCTTCGGGTTAGTACCTTCGGCATTATTTATTTTGATGGCTCCTGACCGATAAACCTCCTCGATAACATATGGGCCTTCCCATTCTGAGAGAAGTTTTCTTGCAAAGAATCTGAAACGAGAGTTGTACAAAAGAACATATTCTCCGACTTTAAACTCATGCTTTTGGATTCTCTTGTCATGACATCTTTTAACCTTTTCTTTGAATAACTTTGCATTTTCATAAGCTTGGGTCCTCCATTCATCTAATGAGCTAATATCAAATAACCTCTTTTCATCGGCAAATTTGAAATCACAATTGAGTTCTTTGATTGCCCAATATGCTTTATGTTCTAACTCAAGAGGCAAATGACAAGCTTTTCCATAAACCATTTTATAAGGAGACATACCCATAGGATTTTTATATGCTGTTCTATAAGCCCAAAGTGCATCACCTAATTTCTTAGACCAATTCTTCCGGGACCTATTGACAGTCTTTTGTAAAATTAATTTTATTTCTCTACTGCTAAGTTGAACTTTACCACTAGACTGAGGATAATAAGGTGATGCAATTCTATGGTTAACATCATACTTGGTAAGCATTTTACGGAAAGCACCATGAATAAAGTGTGAACCACCATCAGTCATTAAATATCTAGGGACTCTAAACCTTGGGAAAATAACTTCCTTAAGCATTTTAATAGAGGTGTTGTGATCAGCACTACTGGTTGGAATAGCTTCTACCAATTTAGTAACATAATCAACAGCAACCAAAATATGTGTATACCCATTAGAGGAAGAAAAAGGTCCCCTGTAATCAAATCCCCAAACATCAAATGGTTCAACAACAAGTGAATAATTCATAGGCATTTCTTGACGCTGACCGATATTACTTATTCTTTGGCGTTCATCACAAGATAATACGAACTTCCGGGCATCCTTGAAGAGAGTAGGCCAATAAAATCCACACTACAATACCCTGTGAGCAGTTCTATCTCCAGCATGATGCCCTCCATAAGCCTCGGAGTGACATTTCTGTAGGATTTGTCCCTGTTCATGCTCAGGTACACAACGTCTAATAATACCATCTACTCCTTCTTTATAAAGATGTGGGTCATCCCAGAAGTAGTGTCTTAAATCATAGAAGAATTTTTTATTTTGTTGGTAAGTAAAACTAGGTGGTAAATATTTAGCAACAATGTAATTAGCATAGTCAGCATACCAAGGAGTATTATGAGCAACATTTATTGCAGCTAACTGCTCATCAGGAAAACTATCATCAATAGGTAGTGGGTCATCAGGCACAATTTCAAGCCTAGATAAGTTATCAACTACGGGGTTCTCAACTCCTTTTCTATCAGTGATATGTAAATCAAATTCTTGTAGCAAGAGAACCCATCGAATAAGTCTAGGTTTAGCATCCTTCTTTTCCATAAGATATTTAATAGCAGCATGATCGGTGCGAACAATTACTTTTGAACCAACAATATAAGGTCTAAATTTATCACAAGCAAACACCACTACTAAGAATTCTTATTCCGTAGTTGCATAGTTTCTTTGAGCACTATCTAGAGTTTTACTAGAATAATGAATAACATTCAGTTTCTTATCAACTCTTTGTCCTAGAACAGCACCAAGAGCATAATCACTAGCACCACACATAATTTCAAAAGTGATACGTCTCCAACGTATCTATAATTTTGATTCTTCCACGCGGTTATATTATCAATCTTGGATGTTTTATAATCATTTTATAGTCATTTTATATCATTTTTTGGTACTAACCTATTAACATAGTGCCAAGTGCCAGTTGTTATTTTCTGCATGTTTTTTACATTGCAGGAAATCAATATCAGACGGAGTTCAAATGCAACGAAACTTTACAGGGATTTTTTATGGACCATAAGACACATAATGGGCCCTGGCTGCGCCTGGGGGTGCTCCGAGGAGAGCACAACCCACCAGGCCGCGCCTGGAGGCCAGGCGCGCCCTGGTAGGTTGTGCCCACCTCGGGTGCCCCCTGGACCACCTCTTTGTTTTATAAATACCCCAATATTCCCAAAACCCTAGGGGAGTCGACGAAATATTGATCCAGCCGCCGCAGCGTCCAGAACCACCAGATCCAATCTAGACACCATCTCGGATGGGGTTCACCACCTCCATTAGTGCCTCTCCGATGATGCATGAGTACTTCTTTGTAGACCTACGGGTTCGTAGTTAGTAGCTAGATGGCTTCCTCTCTCTCGCCGAATTCTCAATACAATGGTCTCTTGGAGATCCATATGATGTAACTCTTTTTGGGGTGTGTTTGTTAGGATCTGATGAACTTTGAGTTTATGATCAGTTATATATTTTTATATCCATGAAAGTATTTGAGTTTCTTTGATCTCTTTTATGCACGATCTCTTATAGCCTCGTATTTCTTCTCTGATATTTGGGTTTTGTTTGGACAACTTGATCTATTTAACTTGCAATGGGAAAAGGTGCTTTGTAGTGGGTTCGATCTTACGGTGCTTGATCCCAGTGACAGAAGGGGAACCGACGCGCATGTATCATCGCTACTAGGATAAAATGATGGGGTCTATCTCTACATAGATAGATCTTGTCTACATCATGTCATCGTTCTTATTGCATTGCCCCGTTTCTCCATGAACTTAATACACTAGATGCATGCTGGATAGCGGTCGATGTGTCGAGTAATAGTAGTAGATGCAGGCAAGAGTCAGTCTACTGATCTTGGATGTGATACCTATATAATGATCATTTCCTAGATATCGTCATGATTATTTGAAATTCTATCAATTGCCCAACAGTAATTTGTTCACCCACCGTTTGCTATTTTTCTCGAGAGAAGCCACTAGTGAAACCTACGGCCCCCATGTCTCTTTCTCATATATTTGCCTTTGCGATCTACTTTTCCTTCGCTTTTATTTTCAGATCTAGTAAACCAAAAATACAAAAATACCTTGCTGCATTTTATTATTATTTATTTTATTTGGTGTTCGATCTATCAATCTACTACAATTTTATCTCATGTCCGTTTGCCTATCTTGGGGCGCCGCTACCCGAAAGGGATTGACAACCCCTTTTACACGTCATGTTGCGAGTATTTGTTATTTGTGTGCAGGGGCTGTTTATGTTGTGTTGCTTGGTTCTCCTACTGGTCCAATAACCTTGGTCTCATAACTGAGGGAAATACCTACCGCCGTTGTGATGCATCATACCTTCCTCTTTGGGGAAATACCGATGTAGCTTCAAGCCGCATCGAAAGGAATTTCTGGCGCCGTTGCTGGGGAGGATCTTCAACATATACCAGGCTCCTAATCACAAATCTCATCTCCTTGCAATTTACATTATTTTCCATTTGCCTCTCGTTTTCCTCTCCCCCACTTCACAACAATTTGTCATTTTATTCGCCCCTCTTTTTCGTTCGCCTTTTTCTTGTCATATCTCTTGTTTGCTTGTGTGACCATGTGTCTTCTATTTGCTTGCATCTTCGCTTGCTAAAAATGTATTGATATGGATCCTCATCCACTAGCTAATCTTTTTAAGAGATCTAAATATGATGAACCAATTGCTAGTGAGTTGAGTGCACTAGATTATCTTTATGAATTTGCTTGAGATTCATGAATCTGAAAATTGTGATGAAGAAATTTATGAAGTGATTCATGATAGCTCCTTGAATGAAAAGCATGATTGCAATGATTTTAGTATAAATTCTATTAATGTCAATTTTGCTAATAATATGCAAAACCCCAAGCTTGGGGATGCTAATATTGCTATGTCCACTACTTATTGCAATGATTGGGATGCTAATAATTCTCTCTTGCTTCACTTAAATTATTTTGAGAGAAAGAAAAAATTTATGCTCATGATCTTCACTTATATTTGTTTGAGCTTATCAAAAGCAACATATGAAAATTAGTCCCAAAGTGATAGATATCCAAGAAGGATATAATAAAAACTTTCATGAAGATCATTGGACAAAATAAACTTGATTCTTAGTAATAGTTTTGAGATATGATGATGTGATATGTGAGTCATCTTTATGAGTAATTATGATTTATTAAGAATATTGGTGTTAATGTTTGTGATTCCCTATGCAAGTACGAAAGTCAATAGTCATGCAATGAAATTATATCCTACTCGTGGTGCATTATTCGGTGTTAATTATGCTTAATGCTTGCTTATGAGATTATTCGTTTCTTGGTTGGTCGGTTCCCAATCTTTTGCTATCCTTCATTTTGCACTAAGTATGATCTCTACTTGTGCATCCAAAATCCTTTAAACCAGTTTTGCCACATGAGTCCACTATATCTACCTATATGCGGTATTCTTTTGCCGTTCTAAGCAAATTTGTATGTGCCATCTCTAATTTTCAAAATAAACTTCTCTTTGTGTGTTTGTTTCACTCGCGGTGCGGTGAGGGGTGGCTAATATTTTCCATGCTAGATGTGTTATTCTCAGGATGAGTATTTATTCACTTGTCATTGCACGGGAGTAAGGCAAAGGTTTTAGGGATGCCCAGTCCCTAAATGAAAAATGAATTTACTTTATGTTGTCAAATAATAAATTCCTTGGAAAGTGTTGGTATGGAGGGCAACCGTGGATACGGCTAGGCATGGAAAGTGAAAGTATGGTGGAAAAAGGAATAAACTTTATTTTCTGTTTGGGAACCGCCTATGATATATCTAGCATGGAAAGTGTTGGGAATTCTAAGTCGTTTTCGTTGGTGGGAAGGATACACCTCCCAAAATGTTTTTATCTCTAAGTTTTTCGCTTTGAGCTCTGGCACCTCTACAAATTTCTACTTCCCTCTACGAAGGGCCTTACTTTTACTTTATGCAATTTTTATTTTTGAATTTGAGTCTCCATCTTCTCTTATAAAAGAACCAACTAAGAGGCAATATGATCGTACTTGAGTGTCGGGTGTAGCGAATATGCGAGTGTGTTTCATGAATGGATCAATTGGTTGAGCATGATGGGCTAGGGATAACTTATTTTAGCGTTGATATTTTGAAAGACATGGTTACTTGTTGATATGCTTGACTATTTAAGTTATCATGTCAAAACTAGACTATTGCTTTGAATCACATAAAAGTCCAAATCTCCATGCTATAAATAAAAGAATATGATATGACATGTTAGGCAGTATTCCACATCAAAAATTCTGTTTTTATCACTTACCTACTCGAGGATGAGTAGGAGTTAAGCTTGGGGATGCTGATACGTCTCCAGCGTATCTATAATTTTTGATTGTTCCATGCTGTTATATTATCAATCTTGGATGTTTTATAATCATTTTATAGTCATTTATATCATTTTTTGGTACTAAACTATTGACATAGTGCCAAGTGCCAGTTGCTATCTACATGTTTTTTACATCGCACGAAATCAATATCATACGGAGTCCAAATGCAACGAAACTTTACAGAGATTTTTGATGGACCAGAAGACACATAATGCACCCTGGCTGCGCCTGGGGGTGCTCCGAGGAGAGCACAACCCACCAGGGCGTGCCAGGAGGCCCAGACGCGCCCTGGTGGGTGATACGTCTCCAACGTATCTATAATTTAGGAAGTATTCATGCTATTATATTATCCATCTTGGATGTTTTATATGCATTTGTATGCTATTTTATATGATTTTTGGGACTAACATATTAACCTAGAGCCCAAAGCGGCTTCTTTTTTCCTTGTTTTTGAGTTTTACAAAAAAGGAATACCAAACGGAATCCAATTGACGTGCCAATTTTTGATGATTTTTTATGGACCAAAAGAAGCCCACAGACTAAAATAGTTCGGCCAGAAGAGTCCCAGGCCGTCCACGAGGGTGGAGGGTGCGCCCCCTGCCTCATGGACGACTCGGAGACCCCCCAGACGTGAGACCTACGCCAAAAATTCCTATAAATACATAAACCCCCAGAAAGAAACCTAGATCGGGAGTTCCGCCGCCGCAAGCCTCTGTAGCCACCAAAAACCAATCGGGACCCTATTCCGGCACCCTACCGGAGGGGGAATCCATCACCGGTGGCCATCTTCATCATCCCGGCGCTCTCCATGATATGGAGGGAGTAGTTCACCCTCGGGGCTGAGGGTATGTACCAGTAGCTATGTGTTTGATCTCTCTCTCTCTCTCTCTCTCTCTCTCTCTCTCTCTCTCTCGTGTTCTTGATTCGGCACAATCTTGATGTATCACGAGCTTTGCTATTATAGTTGAATCTTATGATTTTTCTCCCCCTCTACTCTCTTGTAATGGATTGAGTTTTCCCTTTGAAGTTATCGTATAGGATTGAGTCTTTAAGGATTTGAGAACACTTGATGTATGTCTTGCATGTGCTTATCTGTGGTGACAATGGGATATTCACGTGATCTACTTGATGTATGTTTCGGTGATCAATTTGCGGGTTAGGTGACCTTGTGAACTTATGCATAGGGGTTGGCACACGTTTTCGTCTTGACTCTCCAGTAGAAACTTTGGGGCACTCTTTGAAGTACTTTGTGTTGGTTTGAATAGATGAATCTGAGATTGTGTGATGCATATCGTATAATCATACCCACGGATACTTGAGGTGACATTGGAGTATCTAGGTGACATTAGGGTTTTGGTTGATTTGTGTCTTAAGGTATTATTCTAGTACGAATTCTAGGATAGATCAAACAGAAAGAATAGCTTCGTGTTATTTTACTACGGAATCTTGAATAGATTGATCAGAAAGGATAACTTTGAGGTGGTTTCATACCCTACAATAATCTCTTCGTTTGTTCTCCGCTATTAGTGACTTTGGAGTGACTCTTTTTTGCATGTTGAGGGATAGTTATATGATCCAATTATGTTATTATTGTTGAGAGAACTTGCACTAGTGAAAGTATGAACCCTAGGCCTTGTTTCCTAGCATTGCAGTATCGTTTACGCTCACTTTTATCGCTTGCTACCTTGCTGTTTTTATATTTTAAGATTACAAAAACCTACATCTACCATCAATATTGCACTTGTATCACCATCTCTTCGCCGAACTAGTGCACCTATACAATTTACCATTGTATTGGGTGTGTTGGGGACACAAGAGACTCTTTGTTACTTGGTTGCAGGGTTGTTTGAGAGAGACCATCTTCAACCTACGCCTCCCACAGATTGATAAACCTTAGGTCATCCACTTGAGGGAAAATTGCTACTGCCCTACAAACCTTTGCACTTGGAGGCCCAACAAAGTCTACAAGAAGAAGGTTGCCTAGTAGACATCAAGCTCTTTTCTGGCGCCGTTGCCGGGGAGGCTAGGTGAGCGGCACTAACACCCCGTCAACTAAGCCAATTTATGGCGCCGTTGCCAGGGAGGTGAGTGCTTGAAGGTATATCTTTAGATCTTGCAATCTAATCTTTTAGTTTCTTGTTTTATTACTAGTTTAGTCTATAAAAGAAGACTACAAAAAATGGAATTAAGGTTGCCTCATATGCTTCATCTTTTTAATGTCTTTCGTGAAAATGATGGGAAGGAAAATTGTGCTCAAGTACTAGAAGAAGAATTACATAGAATGCTTGGCATAAAATATGTGAATGATGAGCATGATTGCAATGTTGTTATTACGAATTCTTTGAATACCCATGATGCTAATGATATGCAAAGCCACAAGCTTGGGGATGCTATGTTTGATGAAGATGATATGTTTAGTCCCCCAAATTTTGATGAGCAAATTTATTATGATGAAATCATGCCTCCTATTTATGATGATTATTGTGATGACACATATGCTATAAAGAATAAATATAACCATGAAACTTGTCATCATGATTCTAATTTTCAATTCGATTATGCTTCACATGATAGTTATTTTGTTGAGTTTTCTCCCACTACTATTCATGAGAAAAAAATTTGCTTTTGTGGAGAGTAATAAAATTTCTATGCTTGTAGAATCATGAAAAGAATGCTTTATGTGATAGTTATATTGTTGAATTCATTCATGATGCTAATGAAAATTATTATGAGGGAGGAACATATGCTTGTAGGAATTGCAATAATATCAAGTTTCCTCTCTATGTGCTTAAAGTTTTAAAGTTATGCTTGTTTTGCCTTCCTATGCTAGTTGATTATTGTTCCCATAAGTTGTTTGCTTACAAAATCCCTATCCATAGGAATTGGGTTATACTTAAATGTGCTAGTCATATTCTTCATGATGCTCCCTTTATGTTTCAATTCTTATCTTTTATGTGAGCATCATTGAAATCATCATGCCTAGCTTGGGGCGTTAAACGTTAGCGCTTGTTAGGAGGCAACCCAATTTTATTTTTGTTCTTTGCTTTTTGCTCCTGTTTAGTAATAAATAATTCATCTAGCCTATGTTTAGATGTGGTTTTATGTTTTAATTAGTGTTTGTGCCAAGTAGAACCTTTGGGAAGACTTGGGTGAAGTCTATGCGATCTTGCTGTAAAAAAAAGAAACTTTTGCGCTCACAAGATTAGCTGCTATTTTTTACTGGAGAGTGCTTTTAGGTTGATTCTTTTTGCATATGATTAATAGAAAAATTCCTAGGTCCACTAATTTATTTCAGAATTTTTGGAGTTACAGAAGTATTCGAACGATACAGATTTCTACAGACTGTTCTGTTTTTGACAGATTCTGTTTTCATTGTGTTGTTTGCTTATTTTGATGAATCTATGAGTAGTATCGGAGGGTAAGAACCATACAGAAGTTGTAATACAGTAGATATTACACCAATATGAATTTAGAATGAGTTCACAACAGTACCTAAGTGGTGATTTATTTTCTTATACTAACGGAGCTTACGAGTTTTCTGTTGAGTTTTGTGTTGTGAAGTTTTCAAGTTTTGGGTAAAGATTCGATGAACTATGGAATAAGGACAACCAAGAGCCTAAGATTGGGGATGCCCCCGATGGCATCCCCTCTTTTGTCTTTGTTCATCGGTAACTTTACTTGGAGCTATATTTTTATTCACCACATGATATGTGTTTTGCTTGGAGCGTCATTTTCTTTTGTTATTATTTGCTTGCTGTTATTTAGAATAATGTTTTGCATCTCTATTTTCAATAAAAATGTCAAGGATAGCCTTTACCATGCTTATTTTGCAAATATACATGTTGCTGTTTCAAAACAGAAAGTTTATCGCGGTTGCAAAAATTCCCTAGAAAAGCCAAAATATGATAAAATGTTGAAACTTTTTGCATAGTAAGCTCTGATGGATTTTCTGCAGTGTGTTAGAATTTCATAATGTTTGGTGTTAGGGAAGTATGATGAATCTTGCATTCTTTACATACTACTGTTTTGGCTGATTGCTGTTATGTTTGCATTGTTTGCATATGTTTGCTTGTTTAATGATTCTATTTGAGGATAGGAGTATTAAATATGCAGAGGCATTTAGTATGCAACATTGAATAATAATTTTAGTGATTTGTTACAGTAGAAAATGATAAGGTTTTTCCATTGGTTTATACTAACTTATCTCACGAGTTCTTGTTGAGTTTTGTGTGGATGAAGTTTTTGAGATTTAGGAAACCGAGATATAAAAGGAATTAAGGAGACACAAAAGCTCAAGCTTGGGGATGCCCAAGGCATCCCAAGATAATAATTCAAGAAGTCTCAAGCATCTAAGCTTGGGGATGCCCCGATAGGCATCCCACCTTTCTTCTTCAACAATTATCGGTTAGTATCGGTTGAACCTAAGTTTTTGCTTCTTCACATGATGTGTGCTATCCTTGCAATGCCATTTTATTTTATTTTGCTTGCTATTTGAATAAAGTACTTAAGATCTGAAGTACTTAAATGAGAGAGATTCTTCACATAGTTACATAATTATTCAACTACTCATTGATCTTCACTTATATCTTTTTGGAGTAGTTTGTCATTTACTCACGTGCTTCACATATATCCTATGAGTAAATGGTTGAATGAATTGAATATCATAAATCTGAATTTATATACGTTTCATATGCTTATAACATGGGGAGTAATGATTTCACACATAATAAGTATAGGTAGTAAACTTATTGAAGGTTAGCAAACGCAGAATTGGTCACTTGAACAATTCATGAAAGAATATTTAAGGAAGAGAGATTTAAAATATAGATATACTATCTTGGACAACATTTGTAATTGTGAGCACTCATTAAAATATGACATGCTAAAAAGTTGATGTTGGACAAGGAAGACAACTTAATGGGTTATGTTTTCCTATATCCGAAACGTTATATTGTCTTGGATCATCCAACATGTTGAGCTTGCCTTTCCCTCTCATGCTAGCCAAATTCTTTGCACCAAGTAGAGATACTACTTGTGCTTCCAAACATCCCTTAAACCAGTTTTGCCATGAGAGTCCACCATACCTACCTATGGATTGAGTAAGATCCTTCAAGTAAGTTGTCATCGGTGGATGCAATAAAAAATTGCTCCTTGAATATGTATGATCTATTAGTGCGAAGAAAATAAGCTTTATACAAACTTGTGATAGGGAAGAAATAAAAGCTACGGACTGCATAATAAAGGTCTTTATCACAAGCGGCAATATAAAGTGACTTTCTTTTGCATTAAGATTTTGTGCATCCAACCATAAAAGCGCATGACAACCTCTGCCTATCTTTTACTTTTACCTTCTACCCTTATACAAGAGTCATGGTGATTTTCACCTTTCCTTTTTACACTTTTTCCTTTGGCAGGCACTTTGTGTTGGAGCGATCCGGATATATATATCCACTTGGATGTAGGTTTTCATAAAGTATTATTGTTGACATTACCCTTGAGGTAAAAGGTTGGGAGGCAAAACTATAAGGCCCTATCTTTCTCTGTGTCCGATTAAAACTTTGAACCCATAAATATCACGTGAGTGTTAGAAATTGTGAAAGATTAAATGATAGTTGAGTATGTGGAGTTTGTTGAATCAAAGCTCTTACGTAGACCCTTCCCGAAATAAGATGAATTGCAATTGTTTGATGACTAAGAGCATGGTTTGTTAGTTTCAAGAAAGTTTATGATCTATACTTTAACATGTGAATAGCTTGTTACTTGATCATGAAAAGTTTTATGAGATGAGCTACTATTAAGACATATAATGATGCTAGAAAAGGTGATAGAAATTATCATTGATCAAACTTGTGCACCTGCTAGCATTCACACTTCATAAATTATTTCTTTTATCATTTACCTACTCGAGGACGAGCAGGAATTAAGCTTGGGGATGCTGATACGTCTCCAACGTATCTATAATTTATGAAGTATTCATGCTATTATTGTCGGATTTTGGGTTCTGGCAAAACCCTTGAGGTTCGAACACTGGGGTGCGCACGAAGATTTCCCCTACCTAATCACGCCCTCAGCCTTACCGCGATCTCAAAGGCTTAGCTCGACGAACTCGCAACACAAGAGACACGAGATTTATACTGGTTCGAGCCACCGTTGTGATGTAATACCCTACTCCAGTGTGGTGGTGGTGGATTGCCTCTTGGGCTGGGGATGAACAGTACAAGGGAAGAACAGCCTCCTGAGGTGAGGTGTTCTTGTGCTCGGTGAATGTGTTTGGGTGAGGATTGCTCAAGATGAGTTGAGTTGCCTCCTACTATGGTGGATAGTCCTATTTATAGGGGCCATGGTCCTCTTCCCAAATATTGAGCGGGAAGGGATGCCACAACAGCCAGTTTGAAGGGGGATAACTAGTACAAGCTATCCTGACTAAAGGTGGTCTTCGCCTGCCAAAGGATCTGGTGGTGACGCCGTCTTGGGCTCCACGGTGACCTCCGTCCTGCCGTCCTGCTGGCCTTGGTCTCATTGCACCAATATGGAAACCTTTGCCTGACGCCTCGGTACTCCTCGCCTGCGCTTGCCTCCTTAGCACCAAAGGGGAAACGAGGACGCTGTGCGCGCTGGCATCCGCCTGGCGCCCGCCTGGTCTTGGTCGTCATGGCATGCGTCATTGGAACCTCGCAAGGTTCGCCTTGCCTTGATCTCTCCGCCCCTCGCGAGCCAGCTTGGTGAGGCCGCTCCCGGGGAGGTCTTGTGTCGTCCGCCTCGCGAGGCTTGGCCCCTCGCGAGGGTCTTGAGTGCTTGCCGGTGAAGATGGGCCGTACGGGGCCACTGGTGGAGCCACGCCGTGGGCCGCAGGCAGGCAAGTCTGGGGACCCCCCCTTCCTAGAACGCTGGCAGTAGCCCCCGGGCCCAAGGCACACTCGGACTTGGCTTCGAGGCAAAGCCGAAGGGCAAGTGTGGAGCGCCGTGGGCCCCAATAGCCTGCGGCCTTGGTCGACGCGTGGCGATTGATTGGACGTGGGTGTCTCCGCTTCCCCATGCTGCCTCGGCAATTGCCCGTCTTGACGAGTCCCTGCTGCATGCAGAGAAATATCATCATTACCTGTGATCGTGGTTGATCACCGGTTGGCCTTCTCCTGCTATAAATGAGGAAGGGGGCAGAGCCCCCGTCGCCCGTCTCTTCCCATTCCGCTCGATTCTCCTCCCTCGCTCAATTGCTAGTAGCAACACCCATGGCACCTATTCGGAGGTTTTCGGCCGCAGAGAAGGGAAAAACTCCCCGCGACGAGCCCGGGCCGCTTCCACCAAAGAAGAGGCCGGTCCACTGCCATGACGTTGTCATGATTCCTGAGGTGACGAGGCCCTGGAGCGAGCGGCCACCTCCCAGGGTAGGTGACAATCACAAATAAGTTAAGCATGAGAAGCAAACTGGCTCAGGTAAATGCAAGAACGATACAGGCCACTGGGTCAGACCCAAGCAGCTTGGGGATGATGCAGCCCGAGGGGCGCCCCCAGCAAGGTAAGAAAAAGATGTAGAGGGATACATGCCACAGGGACGGACCCACGCGGCCTGGGAATGATGCAGCCCGAGGGGCGCTCCCAGCTAAATAAACTTGGAAAATGTCACCTAGTTCTGTTGTTGAAGGAATGTTGGGGCAGCTGAAGACGCGTGACGAAGGGGTTGCTCCTCACGAGCCACCGGGACCCTGAGCCTCGGGAGGCTCTGGGTGTCCAGGCGGTTCCTTGAGGACCGTCTCCATCTCCGCCAGGACTGCGTGATGCGTGGCCTCCTGAGCAGGATGCTCTGCAGGTTGCGTTGGAAGGCGGACGCCACACTTGGCAGGCCAAAGGGCATGCGAACGTAGCTGTGAGGCGGGCCCTCACAGCATTCCACACGCGAAGGCTAGAAGAGCCCTGGGATGTCAATGCAGACGCGCAACCCGCCATCCTCTCCTGGATGGGGAGCCGTGCCAGGTGAGCGGCGATCGCCGTGCATGGCCCTTGCTTCCTGCAGTTCCTGAGTAGTCTTGGCAATGAACTCCTGAGCGCTAGGCGCTCCTCGCCTGATGTTTTCCTGAGGAAAACGTGCCGCGAAGCACGCCTCCAAGTGGTGCCCGAGTGCCTCCCTCGTGATATTGGCAAGGTCAGAGGCCCTCCAGAAGAGAGCCCCCGAGCCCTGCCCGAGGAGGGCGCCGGGCGCGCCTTCCTTGCGAGGGAGGGAGGCGCCCCAGGCGTGGGCGCCGATCCTGATGAGGCACCACTTGCGGCGCTGCTCTCCTGAGGCCCGGCATGGAGTAGCTGCTTCTTCTTCTTGGGGACGACCTCGGGAGGGTACAACGCTGCATTGTTGTCAGGGTCTTCGATTGACGCTGCTTGGAAGGCGCGCTCGAGGGAGCACACCGCATCTCTTTCTTCGCAGGGGACTGTGATGATCCCACTACTCCCTGGCATCTTGAGGACATTGTAGCCGTGGTGTGTCACTGCCATGAACTTGGCTAGGGCCGGGTACCCGAGGATGGCGTTGTACAGCAGGCGGATGTGGGCAACGTCGAAGTCGATGAGCTCGGTGCGGTAGTTGTTGCACTGTCCGAAGGTGACAGGGAGGCGGACCTGCCCTATCGGCGTGGTGGAAGTGTCGGTTACTCCTGAGAAGGGCCTGGTAGGCTGAAGCTGATCGTAGGGCACTAGAAGGCTGTTGAACATCTCGATGGACAGGACGTTAAGTCCTGCGCCGCCATCGATGAGGGTCTTGGTAACTTGTACGTTGCTGATGACGGGTGAGTAGAGCATCGGGAGGGCGCCAGCGGTAGCCACACACTTGAGCTGATCTGCCGAACTGAAGGTGATGGCGCACTTGGACCACCTGAGTGGGCATGTGGCTTCAAGCCTGGGGAGGACCACGTTCACTTCGCGAGCAAACTTCTTGAAGATGCGCTGAGAGGCCGGAGCTTGAGCTCCGCCCAAGATGCAGGCGATAGCACGCGGCTCCTGGAAGCCCCTAGCCCCTTCGTCTTGATGGTGGTCGTCGTTCCTTCTTGGTGGTGGCGGCAGCAGAGGAAACCCAGCATTGCCCTGAGGGCGGTCTTCATGAGGCTGATCTCTCCAGGCGCCCTCACGAGGCTGATCTTGCCAGTGGTCCTCACGAGGCCGGTCACGCCACTCCTGGCAAGGGCCACGGTCGTCCCAACGTCCTCCGCCACGTCCTCCTCCTCGGCCGTAGCCCGGTCTTTGCGCTCGGGGCGTCGACCGAGGCGCCCGCCTCGGATGGCCCTGAGCTCCTGACAGTCGTTGGTGTTGTGGTTGTGGACGTTGTGGAAGGCGCATAATGGTCGACTGCTCTTGGATGAATCGGGCTGGTCCTGGCCGTGTTTCGTGTCCGGCTCCGCCGCGAGCACGGCCACTCCCTTGCGCTTCACGTCCTTGGCCTTAGCCTTCTTCTCCTCGGGGTCAGCAGCTAGGAGCTCGAGGAGGGAAAGGCCCCCTTCCTTAGCTCTTGCACACTTGGTCGCCAGGTTGAACAACTCCAAGGACGTGCACAACTCCTCATGGATGGCGAGCTCCTCCTTCATCTTGACGGCGCGGACGCCATCAGAAAACACGGAGATGATGGCCTCGTCCGTCACCTTCGGGATCTTGAGGCGAACGTTGTTGAAGCGCTGGATGTACTTCTGGAGGGTCTCCCCTGGCTGCTGCTTGATGCGGTGCAGGTCACCCGTGGCTGGAGGGTGGTCGCGAGTGCCCTGGAAGTTGGCGACGAAGCGGTCGCGCATCTCATTCCAGGAGGAGATGGAGCCTGGAGGCAGGTTCAGGAGCCATGAGCGGGCACCATCCTTGAGAGCCATGGGGAACCAGTTCGCCATGACTTTTTTGTCGCCGTTGGCTGCCTTGATGCTCAGCTCGTAGAGCTGCAGGAACTCCGAGGGGTCCGGGGTGCCGTCATAACGAGGAGGCAGGTCTGGCTTGAACTTGCCCGGCCATGCGACGCTATGAAGCTCAGGGGTGAAGGCGCGGTAGCCCGCGGTGGCCACCAGGACCCTTTGCTGATGTGGAGCCTGCCCTTGATGTCCACGCACCGCCACCGCAGGCGGCGCACGGTCTTGTCGTGGTGGTGCAGGGAGCATGGGAACGTTCTCTCGCGACCGAGGGATTTCTTGGCAGCTTCTTTCTTCTCTTGCGGGCGCCGGACGCGGTGGGTCGCGCTGGGGGGCCGCGCTCCTTGGTGCCAGGACGCCGTCTTGGGGCAAAGGTGGCGGAGGCACTCCATGAGCCACGTCGCCCGCTGCTGGCGAAGGGTGAGGCAGCGAAAGGGACGGCAAGGGAGAGCCCCCAGCGGCAGTGATGAGCTCGGTGATGCGGTCGAGCCAGTCCTTGTAGAGGTCGTCGACGAGGTGGTAGCGCAGGAGCTCGCGTGCCAGGAGCGGTGCGGCCTGCGCGTCCGAGGGGGCGCGACGAGTGTGAGACAACGAGCAGGCCGGAGTCAGCGACAGGGTGGCGGTGCGGCCGTCCCGCCGCACCGAGGGGTGCAGCAAGGATGCTTGCTGCTTGTTCCTCGCCTGGCCGGTGCCGCGTTGGCGGTAGGCGATGGAGAACGATGGGGAGGCCCGCCGACAGGAGCCGTCTGAGCGACGCGGGTGGCGAGGGCGGCCTTGCGCTCAGCGCGGGCTCGACGGGCGTCCGACATGGAGACGATGAAGCGATGGGACGCGGATCGGCGGAAGGAAACTCCGGCGCACCTGTACCTGGCGCGCCAAATGTCAGATTTCGGGTTTCGGCAAAACCCTTGAGGTTCAAACACTGGGGTGCGCACGAAGATTTCCCCCTACCTAATCACGCCCTCAGCCTCACCGCGATCTCAAAGGCTTAGCTCGACGAACTCGCAACACAAGAGACACGAGATTTATACTGGTTCGGGCCACCGTTGTGGTGTAATACCCTACTCCAGCGTGGTGGTGGTGGATTGCCTCTTGGGCTGAGGATGAACAGTACAAGGGAAGAACAGCCTCCTGAGGTGAGGTGTTCTTGTGCTCGGTGAATGTGTTTGGGTGAGGATTGCTCAAGATGAGTTGAGTTGCCTCCTACTATGGTGGCTAGTCCTATTTATAGGGGCCTTGGTCCTCTTCCCAAATATTGAGCGGGAAGGGATGCCACAACGGCCAGTTTGAAGGGGGACAACTAGTACAAGCTATCCTGACTAAAGGTGGTCTTCGCCTGCCAAAGGCTCTAGTGGTGACGCCGTCTTGGGCTCCACGGTAACCTCCGTCCTGCCGTCCTGCTGGACTTGGTCTCGTTGCACTGATATGGAAACATTTGCTTGATGCCTCGGTACTCCTCGCCTGCGCTTGCCTCCTTAGCACCAAAGGGGAAACGAGGACACTGTGCACGCTGGCACCCGCCTGGTCTTGGTCGTCATGGCTTGCGTCATTGGAACCTCGCGAGGTTCGCCTTGCCTTGATCTCTCCACCCCTCGTGAGCCAGCTTGGTGAGGCCGCTCCCGAGGAGGTCTTGTGCCGTCCGCCTCGCGAGGCTTGGCCCCTCACGAGGGTCTTGAGTGCTTGCCGGTGAAGATGGGCCGTACGGGGCCGCTGGCGGAGCCACGCCGTGGGCCGCAGGCAGGCAAGTCTGGGGACCCCCGTTCCTAGAACGCCAACAATTATATTATCCATCTTGGATGCTTTATATGCATTTATATGCTATTTTATATGATTTTTGGGACTAACCTATTAACCTAGAGCCCAGTTCAAGTTTCTGTTTTTTCCTTGTTTTTGAGTTTTATAGAAAAGGAATACTGAACGGAGTCCAATTGACGTGCCAATTTTTGATGATTTTTTATGGACCAAAAGAAGCCCCCGTAGTGAAATAGTTGGGCCAAAAGAGTCCCGGGCCGTCCACGAGGGTGGAGGGTGCGCCCTACCCCCTTGGGCGCGCCCCCTACCCCATGGACGACTCAGAGACCCCCCCCCCCTGACGTGAGACCTACGCCAAAAATTCCTATAAATACAGAAACCCCCAGAAAGAAACCTAGATCGGGAGTTCCGCCGCCGCAAGCCTATGTAGCCACCAAAAACCAATCGGGACCCTGTTTCGACACCCTGACGGAGGGGCAATCCATCACCGGTGGCCATCTTCATCATCCCGGTGCTCTCCATGATGAGGAGGGAGTAGTTCACCCTCGGGGCTGAGGGTATGTACCAGTAGCTATGTGTTTGATCTCTCTCTCTCTCTCTCTCTCTCTCTCTCTCTCTGTCTGTCTCGTGTTCTTGATTCGGCACGATCTTGATGCATCGCGAGCTTTGCTATTATAGTTGGATCTTTTGATATTTCTCCCCCTCTACTCTCTTGTAATGGATTGAGTTTTCCCTTTGAAGTTATCTTATTGGATTGAGTCTTTAAGGTTTTGATAACACTTGATGCATGTATTGCATGTGATTATCTGTGGTGACAATGGGATATTCACGTGATCTAGATACTTGATGTATGTTTCGGTGATCAATTTGCGGGTTTCGTGACCTTGTGAACTTATGCATAGGGGTTGGCACACGTTTTGTCTTGACTCTCCGGTAGAAACTTTGGGGCACTCTTTGAATTACTTTGTGTTGGTTTGAATAGATGAATCGGAGATTGTGTGATGCATATCGTATAATCATACCCACGAATACTTGAGGTGACATTGGAGTATCTAGGTGACATTAGGGTTTTGGTTGATTTGTGTCTTAAGGTGTTATTCTAGTACGAACTCTAGGATAGATCGAACAGAAAGAATAGCTTCGTGTTATTTTACAACGGACTCTTGAATAGATTGATCAGAAAGGATAACTTTGAGGTGGTTACGTACCCTACAATAATCTCTTCGTTTGTTCTCCGCTATTAGTGACTTTGGAGTGGCTCTTTGTTGCATGTTGAGGGATAGTTATATGATCCAATTATGTTATTATTGTTGAGAGAACTTGCACTAGTGAAAGTATGAACCCTAGGCCTTGTTTCAACGCATTGCAATACCGTTTGTGCTCACTTTTATCAATAGTTACCTTGCTGTTTTTATATTTTCAGATTACCAAAACCTATATCTACCATCCATATTGCACTTGTATCACCATCTCTTCGCCAAACCAGTGCACCTATACAATTTACCATTGTATTGGGTGTGTTGGGGACACAATAGACTCTTTGTTATTTGGTTGCAGGGTTGTTTGAGAGAGACCATCTTCAACCTATGCCTCCCACAGATTGATAAACCTTAGGTCATCGACTTGAGGGAAATTTGCTACTGTCCTACGAACCTCTGCACTTGGAGGCCCAACAACGTCTACAAGAAGAAGGTTGCATAGTAGACATCAGTGGGTTGTGCCCACCTCGGGTGCCCCCAGACCGCCTCTTTGCTCTATTAATACCCCAATATTCCCAAAACCCCAGGGGAGTCGACAAAATATTGATCCAGCCGCCGCAGAGTCCAGAACCACCAGATCCAATCTAGACACCATCTCGGATGGGGTTCACCACCTCCATTTGTGCCTCTCCGATGATGCGTGAGTAGTTATTTGTAGACCTACAAGTCCGTATTTAGTAGCTAGATGGCTTCCTCTCTCTCGCTGAATTCTCAATACAATGGTCTCTTGGAGATCCATATGATGTAACTCTTTTTGCGGTGTGTTTGTTCTGATCTGATGAACTTTGAGTTTATGATCAGTTATATCTTTTTATATCCATAAAAGTATTTGAGTTTCTTTGATCTCTTTTATGCATGATCTCTTATAGCCTCATATTTCTTCTTCGATATTTGGGTTTTGTTTGGCCAACTTGATCTATTTATCTTGCAATGGGAAGAGGTGCTTTGTAGTGGGTTCGATCTTACGGTGCTTGATCCTAGTGACAGAAGGGGAACCGACACGTATGTATCGTTGCTACTAAGGATAAAACGACGGGGTCTATCTCTACATAGATAGATCTTGTATACATCATGTCATCGTTCGTATTGCATTACTCCGTTTCTCCATGAACTTAATACACTAGATGCATGATGGATAGCGGTCGATGTGTGGAGTAATAGTAGTAGATGCAGGCAGGAGTCGGTCTACTAATCTTGGACGTGATGCCTATATAATGATCACTGCCTGGATATCGTCATGATTATTTGAAATTCTATCAATTGCCCAACAGTAATTTGTTCACCCACCGTTTGCTATTTTTCTAGAGAAAAGCCACTAGTGAAACTTATGGCCCCCGGGTCTCTTTCTCATATATTTGCCTTTGCGATCTACTTTTCCTTCGCTTTTATTTTAAGATCTATTAAACCAAAAATACAAAAATACCTTGCTGCGTTTTATTCTTTTTTATTTTATTTGGCGTTCGATCTATGAACCTACTACAATTTTATCTCACGTAAGTTTTCCTATCTTGGGGCGCCGCTACCCGAAAGGGATTGACAACCCCTTTTACACGTCGGGTTGCGAGTATTTGTTATTTGTGTGCAGGGGTTTTTTACGTTGTGTTGCTTGGTTCTCCTACTGGTTCAATAACCTTGGTCTCAAAACTGAGGGAAATACCTACCGCCACTGTGCTGCATCATCCCTTCCTCTTTAGGGAAATACCGACGTAGCTTCAAGCAGCATCAAAAGGCGAGTTCCAATCAAAAGCCGGGCATAAAAATTATGAATGATAATTTCTCTTGAGATCTCATGATTGGGGCATGAATATAGCATTAACTTAAGCCTCCCCCAAGCTAGAGCAATACTTTCTCCTTCACAAGGCCAAACATTATATATGTAATTCCGATCACGATGAACTAGATGCATAGGATAATTTTTTTGGTGGAACTCCAATTTCAATGGATTCCAATTCTAGGATCCAATATCATCGCATAGCCTATACCATGCCAATGCTTTTCCCTTCAAAGATAAAGGGAAAACCTTCTTCTTAGCTTCATCCCCAGGTAAACCTACAAGCTTAAATAATCCACAAATTTCTTCCACATATATCAAGTGCATATCAGGACGTTTGGTTCCATTTCCTGCATAAGGATTAGCTAGCAGTTGTTCTATCATACCCGTAGGAATTTCATAACCAATATTTTCAGTAGGTGCAGTAGGTTGAGGGGTGACTAATTTTGGTTCCGGTTGAGGTGAAGATACCCCGAACAAACCCCTCAAAGGATTATTTTCCATAGTAACAAGTGACAGTAAATTGTGGTTAAATACAAAATTCCCCTGAGCTGCCTCACTTTATTGGGATCCATATGATGTAATTGGTGTTGTGTTTGTCGGGATATGATGAATTGTCACTTTATATCAGATTTTCATTGAATTATACTGAATCTTCTATGATTTCTTTGCCGCATAATTAAGTAGTCATATATGGTCTCTGATCTATTTGTCTTCTTTGGCCAAGTTTGATGAGTAATTCTTCATCGGGAGTTGTGTATGGTACTGGGTTCAATCTTGTCGTGATCTATCCCAGTGACAGAAAGGGAACGGACACGTACTGTATCGTTGCTACTAATGATAAATGACGATTTCTTTATCACACTTGGATGATAGTTTTACTATCTACATTTGTCATCTTGCTTTTGCAATGCGCTGTTTGTTATGAACCTAATGCCTCGAGATGCATGCTGGATAGCAGTCTTTGGGTGGAGTATTAGTTGTAGATGCAGTTGGATAACAATCTACATATCACAGACGTAATTCCTATACAAGATTATGTCACGAAAGGTCATAGTCATAAATATAAATATTGCAATTTAATCGCTGCCCCACTCTAATTTGTTCATCACAACACATTTATCTTGCTTGGGGAGATGCCTCTAGTGATGTTATGGCCCCGGGTTTATTTTCCTTTAATTGCAACCAACATTATTATTTTCTTTCTTTGTTGTAATCTTTTTATATCTTTTTACCTATCTATCAATCCTACCATACCGTAAAGTTTACCCTTGAAACTAGCAGGTAAGAAGCTTGACAACCTTCTTGAAACATTGGGGGCAAGTCTGTTTTGTGTGTGGTGTGTGATACATCTCCAACGTATCTATAATTTTTGATTGCTCCATGCTACTTTATCTATTGTTTTGGACTATAATGGGCTTTATTTTCCACTTTTATATTACTTTTGGGACTAACCTATTAACCGGAGGCCCAGCCTGAATTGTTGTTTTTGCCTTTTTCAATTATTTGAAGAAACAAAATATCAAACGGAGTCCAAACGGAATGAAACCTTCGGAAACGTGATTTTCTCACCGAACGTGATCCAGGAGACTTGGACCCTACGCCAAGGAACATCGGAGGCGGCCACGAGGGTGGGGGGGCGCCCCCTGCCTCGTGGGCCCCCTGATGCTCCACCGACGTACTCCTTCCTCCTATATATAACTACGTACCCCCAAATGATCAGAACAGGAGGCAAAAACCTAATTCCACCGCCGCAACTTCCTGTATCCACGAGATCCCATCTTGGGGCCTGTTCCGGAGCTCCGCCGGAGGGGGCATCCACCACGGAGGGCTTCTACATCAACACCATAGCCTCTCCGATGAAGTGTGAGTATTTTACTTCAGACCTTCGGGTCCATAGCTAGTAGCTAGATGGCTTCTTCTCTCTTTTTGGATCTCAATACAATGTTCTCCCCCTCTCTCATGGAGATCTATTTGATGTAATCTTCTTTTTGCGATGTGTTTGTTGAGACCGATGAATTGTGGGTTTATGATCCAACTTATCTATGAATAATATTTGAATCTTCTCTGAATTCTTTTATGTATGATTGAGTTATCTTTGCAAGTCTCTTCGGATTATCCGTTTAGTTTGGCCAACTAGATTGGTAGTTCTTGCAATGGGAGAAGTGCATGGCTTTGGGTTCAATCTTGCGGTGTCCTTACCCGGATGTAAAGGGTTGCAAGGCACGTATTGTATTGTTGCCATCGAGGATAACAAGATGGGGTATTTATCATATTGCATGAATTTATTCCTCTAAATCATGTCATCTTGCTTAAGGCGTTACTCTATTTTTAACTTAATACTCTAGATGCATGCTGGATAGCGGTTGATGAGTGGAGTAATAGTAGTAGATGCAGAATCGTTTCGATCTACTTGTCTCGGACGTGATTCCTATATACATGATCATACCTAGATATACTCATAACTAAGCTCAATTCTGTCAATTGCTCAACAGTAATTTGTTCACCCACCGTAGAATATTTATGCTCTTGAGAGAAGCCACTAGTGAAACCTATGGCCCCCGGGTCTATTCTCATCATATCAATCTCCATCACTTTTATACTTGCTTTGTTTTTTACTTTGCTTTTACTTTTCACTTTGCATCTATATACAAAAAATACCAAAAATATTATCTCTATCAGATCTCACTCTCGCAAGTGACCGTGAAGGGATTGACAACCCCTAATCGCGTTGGTTGCGAGTAGCTATCATTTTGTGTAGGTACGAGGGACTTGTGTGTGGCCTCCTACTGGATTGATACCTTGGTTCTCAAAAACTGAGGGAAATACTTACGCTACTATGCTGCATCATCCTCTCCTCTTCGGGGAAAACCAACGCAAGCTCAAGACATAGCAAGAAGGATTTCTGGCGCCGTTGCCGGGGAGTCTACGCAAAAGTCAACATACCCTGTACCCATCACAATCCCTATCTCTCGCATTACATTATTTGCCATTTGCCTCTCGGTTTCCTCTCCCCCACTTCACACTTGCCGTTTTATTCGCCCTCTCTTTCCCAATCTCCTCCTCTTTTTCCCGTTGCCTTTTTCTTCGTCCGCTTGTTTGCTCGTGTGTTGGATTGCTTGTTTGTCGCGATGGCTCAAGATGCTACCAAATTGTGTGACTTCACCAATACCAATAATAATGATTTCCTTAGCACTCCGATTGCTCCTCTTGCCAATACTGAATCTTGTGAAATCAATACTGCCTTGTTGAATCTTGTTATGAAAGATCAATTTGCCGACCTTCCTAGTAAAGATGCCGCTACTCATCTGAATAGCTTCATTGATTTATGTGATATGCAAAAGAGAAAAGATGTCGATAATGATGTCGTTAAATTGAAGTTATTTCCTTTTTCGCTTAGAGATCGTGCTAAAGCGTGGTTTTCATCTTTGCCTAAAAATAGTATTGATTCTTGGAACAATTGCAAAGATGCTTTTATCTCTAAGAATTTTCCTCCCGCTAAGATTATCTCTCTTAGAAACGATATTATGAATTTTAAGCAACTTGATCATGAACATGTTGCACAAGCTTGCGACAGAATGAAATTAATGATACATAATTGTCCTACTCATGGTTTGAACTTGTGGATGATTATACAAAAATTTATGCGGATTGAATTTTGCTTCTAGAAATCTTTTAGATTCGGCGCTGGGAGGCACTTTTATGGAAATAACTCTAGGAGATGCTACTAAACTTCTAGATAATATTATGGTTAATTATTCTCAATGGCATCTTGAAAGATCTACTAATAAAAAAGTGCATGCTATAGAAGAAATCAATGTTTTGAGTGGAAAGATGGATGAACTTATGAAATTATTTGCTACTAAGAGTGTTTCTTCTGATCCTAATGATATGCCTTTGTCTACCTTGATTGAGAATAATAATGAATCTATGGATGTGAATTTTGTTGGTAGGAATAATTTTGGTAACAACGCGTATAGAGGGAATTTTAATCCTAGGCCTTATCCTAGTAATCCTTCTAATAATTATGGAAATTCCTACAACAACTCTTATGGAAATTTTAATAAGATGCCATCTGAATTTGAGAATAGTGTTAAAGAGTTTATGAATTCACAAAAGAATTTTAATGCTTTGCTTGAAGAGAAATTGCTTAAAGTTGATGATTTGGCTAGGAACGTTGATAGAATTTCTCTTGAGGTTGATTCTTTAGAGCTCAGAACTATTCCTCCTAAGCATGATATCAATGAGTCTCTCAAAGCTATGAGAATTTCCATTGATGAGTGCAAAGAAAGAACCGCTAGGATGCGTGCTTCCAAAGATGCCTTTATTAAAGCGTGTCCTTCTAATTCCTATGATAATCAAGATGAAGATCTAAAAGTTATTGATGTGTCCCCTATCAAATCCTTGTTTTGCAATATGAATCTTGATGAAACTGAATATGATCTTCCTTTACCTAGAAGGCGTTCTAAGAATTCTGAGTTTTTAGATTTTGATGATGAAATTGATAAAAGTGGGGTTGAAAGAAATAAAAATCTAGATGTTGCTAAACCCACTATTTTGGATCTCAAGGAATTTAATTATGAAAATTGCTCTTTAATTGATTGTATTTCCTTGTTGCAAACCGTGCTAAATTCTCCTCATGCTTATAGTCAAAATAAGGCCTTTACCGAACACATTGTTGATGCCTTGATGCAATCTTATGAAGAAAAACTTGAGTTGAAAGTTTCTATCCCTAGGAAACTCTATGATGAGTGGGAACCTACCATTAAAATTAAAATTAAAGATCATGAGTTTCATGCTTTGTGTGATTTGGGTGCTAGTGTCTCTACTATTACCAAAACTTTGTGTGATTTGCTAGATTTCCGTGACTTTGATGATTGCTATCTAAACTTGCATCTTGCGGATTCCACTATTAAAAAGCCTATGGGAATAATTAATGATGTTCTTATTGTTGCAAATAGGAACTATGTGCCCGTGGATTTTATCGTTCTTGATATAGATTGTAATCCTTCATGTCCTATAATTCTTGGTAGACCTTCCTTAGAACGATTGGTGCAATTATTGATATGAAGGAAGGGAATATTAGATTCCAATTTCCATTAAATAAAGGCATGGAACACTTTCCTAGAAAGAAAATAAAATTACCATATGAATCTATTATGAGAGCCACTTATGGATTGCCTACCAAAGATGGCAATACCTAGATCTATCCTCGCTTTTATGCCTAGCTAGGGGCGTTAAACGATAGCGCTTGTTGGGAGGCAACCCAATTTTATTTTTTGTTTTTTGTTTTGCTTATGTTTAGGAATAAATAATCCATCTAGCCTCTTTTTAGATGTGGTTTTATCTTTTAATTAGTGTTTGTGCCAAGTTAAACCTATTGGATCTTCTTGGATGATAGTTATTTGATCTTGCTGTAATTTCCAGAAACTTTGCACTCAGTGCCCGAATTGTTAAAAATCACCAGAACGTGATAAAATATTGATTCCAATTTCTTCTGATCAATAAACAAATTTTCCAGGTCTTCTAATTTTGGTAGAATTTTTTGAGTTCCAGAAGTTTGTGTTAGTTACAGATTACTACAGGCTGTTCTGTTTTTGACAGATTCTGTTTTGCGTGTGTTGTTTGCTTATTTTGATGAATCTATGGCTAGTAAAATAGTTTATAATCCATAGATAAGTTGGAATACAGTAGGTTTAACACCAATAAAAATAAAGAATGAGTTCATTACAGTACCTTAAAGTAGTCTTTTGTTTTCTTTCTCTAACGGAGCTCACGAGATCTCTATTGAGTTTTGTGTTGTGAAGTTTTCAAGTTTTGGGTGAATTCTTTTGATGGATTATGGAACAAGGAGTGGCAAGAGCCTAAGCTTGGGGATGCCCATGGCACCCCCAATAATCCAAGTACACCAAAAAGTCAAAGCTTGGGGATGCCCCGGAAGGCATCCCCTCTTTCGTCCACTTCCATCGGTAATTTACTTGGAGCTATATTTTTATTCACCACATGATATGTGTTTTGCTTGGAGCATCTTGTATTATTTGCGTCTTTGCTTGTTAGTTTCCCACAATCATCGTTGCTGTACACACCTTTTTATAGAGCCATACATGAATTGGAGTTTTATAGAATACTCTATGTGCTTCACTTATATCTTTTGAGCTTGATAGTTTTGCTCATAGTGCTTCACTGATATCTTTTGAGCTTGATAGTTTTTGGTCCAGTACTTCACTTAGATCTTTTAGAGCATGGTGGTGGATTTGTTTTAAAGAAACTTGATCTCTCATGCTTCACTTAGATTATTTTGAGAGTCGTTAATAGCATGGTAATTTGCTTAATGTTAATATACTTGGTATTCAAGATATGTGAAACTTTCTTTTGAGTGCGTTGAATACTTAGATAAGTTTGATGCTTGATAATTGTTTTGAGATATGAAGATGGTGATATTAGAGTCATGCTAGCTGAGTAGTTGTGAATTTAAAGAATACTTGTGTTGAAGTTTGTGATTCCCGTAGAATGCACGTATGGTGAACCGTTATGTGATGAACTCGGAGCATGATTTATTTATTGATTGTCTTCCTTATGAGTGGCGGTCGGGGACGAGCGATGGTCTTTTCCTACCAATCTATCCCCCTAGGAGCATGCTCGTAATACTTTGCTTTGATAACTTCTAAATTTTTGCAATAAGTATATGAGTTCTTTATGACTAATGTTGAGTCCATGGATTATACGCACTTTTTGCAAGTTGTATTGAGATCAAACAGAGTCCAAACGGAATGAAACCTTCGGAAACGTGATTTTGTCACCGAACGTGATCCAGGAGACTTGGACCCTACGCCAAGGAACATCGGAGGCGGTCACGAGGTTGGGGGCGCGCCCCCCTGCCTCGTGGGCCCCCTGATGCTCCACCGACATACTCCTTCCTCCTATATATACCTACGTACCCCCAAACGATCAGAACAGGAGCGAAAAACCTAATTCCACCGCCGCAACTTCCTGTATCCACGAGATCCCATCTTGGGGCCTGTTCCGGAGCTCCACCGGAGGGGGCATCCACCACGGAGGGCTTCTACATCAACACCATAGCCTCTCCGATGAAGTGTGAGTAGTTTACTTCAAACTTTCGGGTCCATAGCTAGTAGCTAGATGGCTTCTTCTCTCTTTTTGGATCTCAATACAATGTTCTCCCCCTCTCTCGTGGAGATCTATTCAATGTAATCTTCTTTTTGCGGTGTGTTTGTTGAGATCGATGAATTGTGGGTTATGATCCAGCTTATCTATGAATAATATTTGAATCTTCTCTGAATTCTTTTATGTATGATTTAGTTATCTTTGCAAGTCTCTTCGAATTATCCGTTTGGTTTGGCCAACTAGATTGGTAGTTCTTGCAATGGGAGAAGTGCATGGCTTTGGGTTCAATCTTGCGGTGTCCTTACCCAAAGTGAAAGGGTTGCAAGGCACGTATTGTATTGTTGCCATCGAGGATAACAAGATGGGGTATTTATCATATTGCATGAATTTATTCCTCTACATCATGTCATCTTGCTTAAGGCGTTACTCTATTTTTAACTTAATACTCTAGATGCATGCTGGATAGCGGTCGATGAGTGGAGTAATAGAAGTAGATGCAGGCAGGAGTCGGTCTACTTGTCTCGAACGTGATGCCTATATACATGATCATACCTAGATATACTCATAACTATGCTCAATTCTGTCAATTGCTCAACAGTAATTTGTTCACCCACCGTAGAATATTTATGCTCTTGAGAGAAGCCACTAGTGAAACCTATGGCCCCCGGGTCTATTCTCATCATATCAATCTCCATCACTTTTATACTTGCTTTGTTTTTACTTTGCTTTTACTTTTCACTTTGCATCTATATACCAAAAATACTAAAAATATTATCTCTATCAGATCTCACTCTAAGTAAGTGACCGTGAAGGATTGACAACCCCTAATCGCGTTGGTTGCGAGTAGCTATCGTTTTGTGCAGGTACGAGGGACTTGTGTGTGGCCTCCTACTGGATTGATACATTGGTTCTCAAAAACTGAGGGAAATACTTACGCTACTGTGCTGCATCATCCTCTCCTCTTCGGGGAAAACCAATGCAAGCTCAAGACGTAGTAGTGTGCAGGTTCTCGGGATTAGCTGCTGTAAAAGAAATTTCTACCGGTTCGATAAATCTTGGTTCTCAATCGAGAGAAATACTTATTGCTAGGTTATATCACCCATACACTTGGGGGTTACCGAACCACTCTTACGAGAGAGCAAGCACTTCCCAACAAGTTTTTCAGGGGATGCCAATTAGCGACTTGAGGCTCCAAATAACGGATCTACGTCCCGCAGTGACTAAGACCCGACATAGGGTGGAAATTTGGCAAGGCAGGCTCCTCTCCAGTGCAGCTAGGATGATGCTGATCAATTCATCCCTATCTACCCTGGTGCTGTTCCTTATGCGATTTTATAGCTTGCATGAATCCCTGCACCAGGAGATCATTAAATACCAATCCAGGTTCTATTGGGAAAGGAAAGGAGGCAAATAAAAATACCATGTGGTTGAAAAATTTGTAAACCCAAAGACCAAGGCGGTCTGGGGATCATTTCCCCTATACATAAGAATATTGCGCTTCTTTCCAAATGGCTATGGCAAATATCTTATGGGGAAGATGGTCTCTGGTTAGATATCATCTACACCAAATATCTTTGTGGTTAGCCCTTAGCTTTCTATCAATGCTCGGGCGGCTCCCAGTTTTGGCAACCCGTGATTCAACTTCTATTGGTGCTTCATCTTGGCTCCTCTATTTAAGCAGGATCTGCATCATCGACCCTTTGCTGGATATATAGATGGGCGGGTGTACGCCAATTCGTGTCTCGTTTCCCTCACTTATTCATCATCTGGGCACATCCCCAAATCTCGGTGGAGGTTGTCCTCTTTGATCTTGGGGATCCCGCCTTTCGTCGAACCTTTGGACAAAGCGTATGTGTTCGGTGGGAGGAGTTTTTAGAATGCGTTGCTTTGCACCCCCTACCCTAGTCAAGGACTCTGTCTTGGCATCTCGAGCCTTATGGCCTTTTCTTCAGGCTATCTCTGTATAGAGCGATCACCGCCTCTCCGGGTCCGGACGAGATTACTCTTCTTTAGGAGATCAAGCTCCCGCTCAAGATTCAGATCTTCCTTTGGCAATTAGTGAGGGGTCGTATCCCATCGGCAGTCAAGGTTCTTAAGCGAAACAGTCTTGGAACAGATGTTGTCCCCTTTTGCGAGGTGGCAGAAGACTCGAATCATATTTAATTCACATGCTACTCGGCGCAGTTCCTTGGGAGTTGCTTTCGGGAAGTCATGGGAGGCAGGTGGTGCCAGGCTAACTTCCCGGATCTTTTCCAATAAGTGCAATCCCACTCCACTTCCTCGCGTAGGCTATTATGGGTGGGCGCTGGGGTGCTAGTTTGGATGCTTTGGTCGACTTGCATTAAGATTGTGATCGAGCACATTATTCCTCTTTGATCTATTGACGCTATATAAAATTTGTGTGGCTAGAATGTCCAGGAACTGTAACCCCGCTCCTAGCACCGCTCTCGCAGTCCAGGTGGGCGACCACTCCGGCCCCCGCGTCCACCTAAACCTTCACAGCGCCCGCCCTACGGCCGTGCCGCACCCCCTGCTCCCAACCGCTCATGGCTTCCCTCTCCCAGTGCCCGTGTTTGCCACGCCCGCGAGGCGAGATGGCTGGAGTCCAGCCCCTCCTCGACGAGCTATGCTGATGGTCGGGGTTCATCCTTCCGTGACATCTGATACGTCTCCAATGTATCTAATTTTTGATTGTTCCATGCTATTATATTATCTGTTTTGGATGTCTTATATGCATTAATATGCTATTTTATATTATTTTGGGACTAACCTATTAACCTAGAGCCCAGTGCCAGTGCCAGTTTCTGTTTTTTTCCTTGTTTTAGAGTTTCGCAGAAAAGGAATACCAAATGGAATAAAACATTTGCGATGATTTTTCTTGGACCAGAAGACACCCAGGAGACTTGGAGTGCAAGTCAGAAGAGCCACGAGGCGGCCACAAGGGTGGAGGGCGCGCCCAGGGGGGTAGGGAGCGCCCCCGACCTTGTGGGCCCCTCGTAGACCTCTTGACCTAGATCTTCCTCCTATATATACTCTTATACCCCAAAAACATCCAGGGAGCCACGAAACCACTTTTCCACGCTGTCAGATTACGGGTTCCGGCAAACCCTTCAGGTTCAAACACTGGGGTGCGCACGAAGATCTCTCTCCCTAGCTCGCTCTCGCGATGATCTCAAGGCTTTGCTCGACGAACCCAAAGAACAAGAGACGCGAAGGTTTATACTGCTTCGGGCCACCGTTTTGGTGTAATACCCTACTCCAGTGTGGTGTGGTGGATTGCCTTGTAGGCTGGGGATAAACAAGTACAAGGGATGAACAGCCTCCCTTGTATAGCCTCCTGAGGAGGGGTGTTCTTGAGCTCAGTGAGCTTGTGTGTGCGAGGATGGTCTGAATGATCCGTCCCCTTCTAGGGTGGTGGCTAGTCCTATTTATAGTAGCCTTGGTCCTCTTCCCAAAGATTAGGCAGGAAGGGATCCCACAACGACCAATTTTGAAGGGAGACAACTAGTACAAGCTATCCCGACAAAAGGTGGTCTTCGCCTGCCAAAGGCTCTAGTGGTGACGCCGTCGTGGGCTCCGCGGTGACCACCGTCCTGCCGTCCTGCTGGTCTTGGTCTTGTTGCACCGATATGGAAACATTTGCCTGATGCCTCGGGACTCCTCTGCACTTGCCCCTTTAGCACCAAGGAGGCAATTGGTACTCTACGCCCGCTGGCGCCCGCCTGGCCTTGATCATCACATCTCATGTCACGTGCACCTCGCGAGGTGCCCCTTGCACAGATATCTCCGTTCCTCGGGAGCCAGCCTAGAGAGGCTGCTCCTGAAGAGGTCTTGTGTCGCCCGCCTTGCGAGGCTTGGCCCCTCGCGAGGGTCTTGAGAGGTTTGCTAATGAGGATGGGCTGTACCAGGCCGTTGGTGGAGCCGCGTCGTGGGCTGCAGGCAGGCAAATCTGGGGACCCCCGTTCCTAGGACGCCGACAGTAGCCCCCGGTCCCAAGGTGCGCTCAGACTTGGCTTTGAGGCGAAGCCAAAGGGAAAGTGCGGAGCGCCGTGGGCACCAATAGCATGCGTCCTTGATTGACGCGTGGCGACTGACGGGACGTGGGCGTCTCCGCTTCCCCATGCTGCCTCGGCAACCGCCCGACTTGACGAGTCCCTGTTGCATGCAGGAGAAGAGCCATCATTACCTGCGATCGTGGAGGCCGGCGGTTGGCCTCCTTCTGGCTATAAATGAGGAGGGGGGTGGAGCCCCCGTCATTCATCTCTTCCTCCATTCCGCCCGCTTCTTCTTCTTCCTCCTTGCTCCGCCGCCTTGCAGCGACACTCATGGCGCCAGTGAAGAGGTTCTCGGCCGCAGAGAAGGGGAAGGCTTGCCAGGAGGGGCCTGGCTCGCCACCGCCTAAGAGGGGGCGTGGTCGCCCCCGCAAGCATGCCGCAACCCCCGCTATGGTCCATCGTGCACGCAGGTGAACTTCTTCGGGGTCCGGTGTCGTCCCTGGCGGCCGTGGCGGTGCCTCTTCGCGCGGTGGAAGCCGCCCGAGATGTGGAAGCCCTGTCAAAAAAGGGAGGAGCGCCATGGTCGCTCGGCCTCCCCAGCCGCGCTTCCACTCGCCGGAGGTGCTGCCGGAGTTCGTCGTGTGGTCGGAGAACCCGGCCGGCACCTGGCTTCAGCTTCCACGCTCCTTTGCTGGCGAGCTGTCGGCCCCGGGTCCTAGTGGCCTCTGGCTCCAGGCCGACAGCCGCTGCAGCAAGGCTTCGTGGGTCGCGGTGGAGGTATCTGTCGCGGGAAACGTAGCCCTGGCCCATGGCTGGCAAACGTTTGCCCATGCGCGCAGCCTGAGCAGGCGGTGCACCCTCCATTTTAAGTACGATGGTGCAGCGACCCTCTTCGTGAGGGTGTTCGGGGAGGACGGTCGCCGCACCGGATGCTTCCCTGAAGACAATGATGGTGACGAAGTGATCGGCCTTGGCGACAGCGGTGACGAGGATGAGGGTGAACTTGCCCTCGGCGACGGCCGCGGCTCGTCTGCCGACGGCAGCTCCTCCTCTGGCGAAAGCTCCAGCAGTGGCGGCTACGACCAGCCGCCACGTCATCGGGCTCGCTTCGAGGATGGTGGCAGGTCGTCCCATCGCCGCGCCCAAGTGAAGCGCGAGGAGAGCTCCGGCTGAATTCAGGGGGGGCGATCCTCGTGAGCAGCCGCGTCGTAGGGGCCACTTTTTCCTGTCCTTTCCTTTCCCTTGTATTACAAGAAACAAGTATGGGGCCCTGCGAGGGCGTGTAATGGACCGCAATGCTTATGCTGCTTTGTGCTATGTTTATTGTTTCCGGGTTGTGTTGTGGAATTTATGCTTTACGCAGGCGTAGAGGGATAACTTAGCTTGATACATTCGAGGTAGCTCCCACCTCATGAGAGCGTGCGCCTCCTGGCATCTGGTGGAGCTTACCTGCTGCCGACTCAAGAGACATCGCGAAGCTGCAAAAATTCGTTAGGAAATCCATATTCCTCCTTGCGCGAGGCCTCAGGCCTGGGCTGATCATGGCCTAGTGCACCACGTCGCAGTACGCATGGGGCACGGACTTAAAAAGGTGGGTGCGCCAATCACAAGTTCAAACGAGGGAGCCTCGCGGAGACGAGGGGAGTGTGCATGCACGTGCACCTGTCTAGCCCCCTCGCGGGGCGCGTGAGGGAGGGCGTCGGGCAATTGCCGCCCTCCCTGGTGCAAAACAAAGAATCGAGGGGAGAAACAGAAAGAAGAGGGGGTTCAACCAAGTCATCGAGAAACGCCAGAACTTCAAATTCCATTAAAAATGGGGGCAAGCCAAACCACAGAAAGCAAATGAACAGCCGCATCCGGCACCTAGTCTAGTCTTCTCACCAGCGCGGAGCTAAGTGCTGCCACTAGGATGTGGGAGGGAGCCCCCAAGGCCCGAGGGCGGCACTCCAGAGACTCCGGGCCGTGTACAGTCCCACTCATTATTACGTGAGATTGTCACGAGCGGAGACCTTCACGGGCACTGGGCATTGCTTCATGGGTAGAACTTCCGGAGGTACTGGATGTTCGAGCGTTACGGATGGGGACCACATCCTGCGTCTCGGTAGCGGTGCGAGCACAGAGACGCGGGCAATCCTAAACGGGCCCTCCCACACGGGTGGGATCTTATGCAGCCCTTCCCTGGAGAGCACCCGCCTCAGGACGAGATCATCCACCTCGAGCGTCCTGGAGCGGACGTTGCGGCAGTGGTACCGTCGCAGCGCCTGCTGGTATCTTGCCGCCCGAAGCGAGGCTTGACGGCGGCGCTCCTCCCCCAGCATGAGGTCCATCCCCCGCACGGCGTCTTGACGGGCCTCGTCAAACTCCAGGACCCGCGTGGAGTGATGCTTGACCTCATGAGGGAGGACTGCTTCAGCTCCGTAGACGAGGAAGAATGGGGTCTCGCCTATTGGCTTGGTGGCGGTGGTGCGGATGGACCACAACACGGACTAGAGCTCGTTGTGCCAGCCCTTACTGCAGGCCTCGAGCTTCTTCTTGAAGGTCCTGGTCCTGAGGCCTCTCAAGACCTCTGCGTTGGTGCGCTCGGCTTGGCCATTGCTCCTGGGGTGTACCACTGAGGCATAGCATATCTGCTTCCAAGGTTAGCACAATATGTCTTGAAGAGATTGCTAGTGAACCGCGAGCCGTTGTCGGTGAAGATGCGATTAGGGACCCCAAACCGGCTCACAAGGCCCTTGATGAACTTAACTGCCGACCCGACTAGGATGGTGCGGACGGCTTCCACCTCTGCCCACTTGGTGAACTTGTCGATGGCAACGTAGAGGTAGCGGTAGCCCCCGGGCGCTCGAGGGAACGGACCCAGGATATCCAGCTCCCAGACCGTGAACGGCCATGAGAGTGGGATAGTCTGGAGGCCCTGGGCCGGCTGGTGGATTTGTTTGGCGTGGAACTAATAGGCCTCGCAGGACCTTACCAGCTCGGCTGCATCGTTGAGTGCCGTGGGCCAGTAGAACCCGCCACAGAACGCCTTGCCAACCAGGGTGCGTGATGATGAGTGGTGCCCGCAGTCCCCGCTGTGTATGCCAGCTAGCAGCTCGCTCCCCTGCTCCCTGGAGATGCATCGCAAGGAAACATCATTTGGTCGTTTTCTATATAGCTCACCGTCCTGGATGCAATATGCCGTAGCTTGCCGGGCCACGCGCTCCGCGTCCTCCTCTTTCTCCGGCAGCGTTCCTTGTACCAGGTATGCCTTGAACTCCTCGGTCCAGCACCCCTCCTGAGGCTCGAGCACCAGGAGCAGGTGTGCTCCTAAGGTTGGGCCGCAGGCAGGGGCTCCCTAGGCTGGTGGCTGGGGGAGTTCCTCTCGAGGTGGTGCAGTCTCCACGGCCGAGGGGGCCGCCGAAGGCTTGAAAAGTCGCTCTTCGAAGACACCAGGCTCTTGGGGCAGATGCCTTGATGCCCTCTTGGCGATCTCATCAGCTTCCTTGTTGGTGCCGCTTGGCACATGCTGTAGCTCCAGGCCCAAGAATTGCTTCTCCATCTTGCGCACCTCCGCAAGGTACACCTCCATGTGTTCGTCCCTCGGCTCGTACACCTTGTTGGAGAAGTTGACGAGGAGATGGGAATCGCCCTTGATGGTGAGACGCTTTACCCCCAAGGCTGCTGCAGCCTTGAGGCCGGCGATCAGCCCCTCGTATTCCGTGATGTTGTTGGAGACCTTCTTGCCCCGCTGGAAGCAGAGCTGCACGACGTAGTATAGCTTGTCTTGGGTGGGCGAGATGAGCATGGCGCCAGCCACCGCACCCTGGCATGCGAAAGCGCCGTCGAAGTACATGACCCAGCCATCTAGCGCTTCGTCTCCAGGCAAGAGGGATCGGCTCTTGCCTGCTTCGGGCTCCAGAGCGTCGGTCCATTCTGCGACAAAGTCGGCGAGCGCGGCTCCCTTGATGACCCTGGTTGTGCTGAACTCTAGCTGAAACACTTGCAATTCGATGTTCCACTCAGCGACTCTTCCCGCAGCGTTGGGGCTCCGGAGCACTCTCTCCAGTGGGTAGGCTGAGACGACCTTATTTGGGTGGCCTTGGAAGTAATGACGCAACTTGCGTGAGGCCACCAAGAGTGCGAGCAGAAGCTTCTGCGGCATAGGATACCGCGCTCTTGCATCCCGTAACACCATGCTGACGAAGTATACCGGGTGCTCGACGTGGGCGGGAGCATCGACGGAGCATGTGGCCTCCGGAGGTTGTGGCGCCTCTTGAGGTGGGGGGACCTCAGGAGCTTGGTCACCCACAGGGGCCTCCGTAGGCCCTGAAACGCCGTCTTGTGGGGTCTGGCCATCCGCAAGCATCGTCGTGGCTTTAGTGGAGCCGTCTCGGTGCCGCACCATACCGGCTGAAGGCGCGACATTGTGCGGCGTGCTCTTGGCTTGGCGCTCCTCTCGGACAGCCACCAACGCCGCGCTGGCTGAGTGGGGCGTGGCGGCCAGGTAGAGCACCAGGGGCTCGAGGGGACGTGGCGCTACCATCACCGGAGGGCTGGTCAAGTATCTCTTGAGGTCTTGAAACGCTAGGTCGGCCTCTGGGGTCTACTCGAACGGGCCCTTCTTCTTCATCAGCTTGAAGAACGACATGGTGCGCTCCCCCAGCTTGGAGATGAAGCGCCCCAGCGAGGTCACGCAGCCCGCGAGCTTCTGCATTTCCTTGAGAGTTTGCGGCGGGCTCATGTCTTCTCTCGCCTTGACCTTCTCCGGATTGGCCTCCATCCCCCTGTGCGACATGAGGAAGCCAAGCAGCTTGCCGGAGGGGACACCAAACATGCACTTCTCCGGGTTGAGCCGCAGGTCCACCTGGGGCAGGCTGGTGAAAGTCTCCTCCAGGTCCTGAATGAGGGTTCTTGCCTCCCGAGACTTTACCATGATGTCGTTGACGTAGGCTTAAGCATTCCTCCCTAGCTGCTGGCCTAGGGCAATGTGCATCAGCCGTTGGAAGGTCGCCCCAGTGTTGCGCAACCCGATCGGCATGCATGTGTAGCAGTACACTCCGCACGGGGTCAAGAAGGCGGTCTTCTCCACGTCCTCCACCGCCATCTTGATCTGATGGTAACCGGAGAATGCGTCCAGGAAACACAGCAGGTCGCACTCGGCGGTGGAGTCGACGATCTGGTCGATGCGCAGAAGCGGGAACGGGTCTTGGGGGCAGGCCTTGTTGAGATTGGTGAAGTCGACACACATGCGTTCCTTCCTGCCTTTCTTTGGCACGACGACGGGGTTCGCCAGCCATTCCAGGTACCAGACCTCACGAATGACACCTGCTGCTTCTAGCTTGCGAGTTCCCTGGATGATGAAGGACTGCTTCTCCATGGACTGGCGCCGCGCCTTCTGCTTCACAGCGCGCCCATTGGGGGCACACCCTTAAGTGATGTTCGATTACCCCCTGGGGACCCCCACCAGCTGCTTGGGCACCCAGGCAAATACCTCCTTGTTCGCGTGCAGGAACTTCACCAACGCCTCCTCTTGGTCCGGGTCGAGGTTGGCGCCTATGGTGAAGGTGGCTCTCGAGGATCCGTCCTCCTCGACTGGCACTTGCTTCATTTCTACTTGGTTCTGAGTGAACAACTGCTTCTTTTTCGCCGGCGTGGCTCCCTTAGCCCCCGAGGCGGCTTCTCGGTTGGGCGTGCGGCAGCGGCGGCCCTGAAGGCGAGCTTGAGGGCCGTTAGAGCCTCCTTGGTGTCTCCTGCCACGGTGAGGACGCTGCTGCTGCCCGACATCTTCATGAGGTTGTAGGCCGGATGGGTTGCTGCCATGAACTGAGCCAAGGCAGGGTACTCGAGGATGGCGTTGTATGGAAGGCCGATGCGGGCGATGTCGAAGTCGATCAGCTCGGTGCGGTAGTTGTCCTGGGTACTGAAGGTTACCGGGAGGCATATTTGCCCCAGGGGACTGGTGGATCCGCTGCCGACTCCAGAGAAAGGCTTGGTGGGGCGGAGCCGGCCATACGGCACGTGAAGCAAGCCGAAAGCCTCCACAGAGAGCATGTTGAGGCCAGCTCCACCGTCGATGAGGGTCTTGGTCATGGCAACGTTGCAGATGGTGGGCGTGCAGAGCATTGGGAGCGCGCCCGAGCCAGCAGTGGTAGCGGGGTGGTCTCCTGAGTCGAAGGTGAGGTCGGCCTTGGGAACCGCCCATCCTGGAGGGGCTCCCTGCTGCACAGAGGCGGCGCCGACCTGGAGGAAGAACTGCTTGACATGGCGGCCCGAGGGTGGTGCTGTGAGCCGCCGAGGGCCGCAACGGCTGCAGGCGCCGGCGCCGCGAAGCGTGCGACGAAAAGGCCGCGCAGCTCCTCCCAAGAAGCCACAGAGGATCCCGGAAGGTTGAGTAGCCAGGCGCGCGGTGCGCCAGCGAGGGCCATGGGGAACCAGTTGGCCATGACCTTGTCGTCGCCTCCAGCCTCCAGAACGGCCTCCTCATATGCCAGCAGGAAGGTCGACGGATCCGCCGCGCCGTCATAGCAGGGTGGCATCTCCAGCCTGAACTTGGGCAGCCACTGCACCCGCCGCAAGGCGAGGGTGAAGGCCCTGAGCCCCATGACACCGTCGCGGGCGTCCGTCGGTCCAGTCGGGGGAGCGGCGTTGGCCATGGGGACCGAACGGAGAGGTGGAGCCGATGGAGGAGCGAACCTTCAGCGTACTTTTACCTGGCGGGCCAAATGTCGGATTACGGGTTCCAGCAAACCCTTGAGGTTCGAACACTGGGGTGCGCACGAAGATCTCTCTCCCTAGCTCGCTCTCGCAACAATCTCAAGGCCTAGCTCGACGAACCCAAAGAACAAGAGACGCGAAGGTTTATACTGGTTCGGGCCACCGTTGTGGTGTAATACCCTACTCCAGTGTGGTGTGGTGGATTGCCTTGTAGCCTGGGGATGAACAAGTACAAGGGATGAACAACCTCCTGAGGAGAGGTGTTCTTGAGCTCGGTGAGCTTGTGTGTGCGAGGATGGTCTGAATGATCCGTCCCCTTCTAGGGTGGTGGCTAGTCCTATTTATAGTAGCCTTGGTCCTCTTCCCAAATATTAGGCAGGAAGGGATCCCACAACGGCCAATTTTGAAGGGAGACAACTAGTACAACCTATCCCGACAAAAGGTGGTCTTCGCCTGCCAAAGGCTCTGGTGGTGACGCCGTCGTGGGCTCCGCGGTGACTGTCGGTGTCAAAACCGGCGGATCTCGGGTAGGGGGTCCCGATCTATGCGTCTAGGCTGATGGTAACAGGAAGCAAGGGACACAGATGTTTACCCAGGTTCGGGCCCTCTCGATGGAGGTAAAACCCTACTTTCTGCTTGATTAATATTGAAGATATGGGTAGTACAAGAGTAGATCTACCACGAGATCGTAGAGGCTAAACCCTAGAAGCTAGCCTATGATGGTATGATTGTAATTGTGATCGTGATAGGCCTTATAATGACCAACCTCTCCGGTTTATATAGACACTGGAGAGGGCTAGGCTTTACATGGAGTCGGTTACAAGGAAGGAAATACAATATCTGGATCGCCAAACTTGCCTTCCACGCCAAGGAGAGTCCCATCCGGACACGGGTCGAAGTCTTGAGTCATGTATCTTCACGCTTCAATAGTCCGGACGTTGTATATAGTTCGGCTGTCCGTATACCCCCTAATTCAGGACTCCCTCAGTAGCCCCTGAACCAGGCTTCAATGACGATGAGTCCGGCGCACAGTCTTATCTTCGGCATTGTAGGGCGGGTTTCTTCTCCGAATACTCCAAAGTAATTATTGAACACTCAAACCGTGTCCGGATCTGCAAGATGATCGTCACATACCATTGTAGGGAACATAGCGTAAATCTGATCTGCTGGCAATCTTCGTACGTCGTGCCTTCGCATCGTGGCCCAGTTCAACACGAACCGGTGCTTCTCGCCGCACATCGACTCGTGCTGCGAGGCGGTTTTATTGGCACGTCCCGTCGAGGCAGATATCGTGTTCCTTTTATTACGGGATCTTCCATTAATGCGGGCGTGCGTAGCCCCATGATGACCGTTGGTATGACTTCGTGTGCCGTTAGGTAAACCTCCAGCGATCACCCTAAGGACTCTTGATATTCACCCCCTTTATAAAAGGGGCCGAGGCCTATGCCTCTTTTCCACTTCCCTCGCGCCTTCTCGCACCTCGAGCTCTAACACCCGAGACCTAAGCTCCAACACCCCAGATCCTTCAATATGTCCGGATCCAACCCTCAAGGCCGGTGGGTGGCCTCCTCGATCAAGAGGAGGACATTGTGAAGCTTAGGGCGGTTGGATATTTGACCGCCGACATCCAGCACAGGCTTCCTGCTCCAGGGCAGGTCATCCCCACACCGGAGCCCAATGAGAGCGTCGTATTTGTCCCTCACTTCCTCCGCGGCTTGGGCCTCACCCTCGACCCTTTTGTGAGGGGGCTCATGTTCTATTACGGGTTGGATTTCCATGATCTAGCTCCGGACGCTATCCTCCATATTTCGTCGTTTATTATAGTGTACGAGGCCTTCCTCCATGTCACCCCACACTTCGGCTTATGGCTCAAGACCTTCAATGTGAAGCCAAGATGATCGAGGCGACATGCGAGTCTTGAGTGTCGTAATAAGCAGGAACGCCGATGCCCCATGGCGGAGGTTCTTTCCCCGAAGTATCCGATGTATGGCAACGGAGGTGGTTTTATGTCACGGCTCCCAGAGGCACAAAGTGGGTGGCCGCCCCCGATTTCCGCTCGGGCCCTCCGTCACAACTAGCGTCTTGGACCGACGTAGGATGGAATTGGGGGCCCGCTGGCGATGTACCAGTATTGCAGAGCCGCATCCGAGATCTTCTTGAGAGGGACATTAATCTTGTCAGCATAATGCAAGTGATGTTAATCCGACGGATGTTGCCGTGCCAACGCCGGCCTATCCGGATGTGGGAGTTCAATCCGGAGGGTCCGCGGACTGTTAAGCACTTCTTCGGCTTGAAGCTCGAAGGGATGTGCAAATTATTCTTCGGGCCGAGAGTAGAGTGTCCGGACACCACCGAGGATGCGGGCCTAAGCTGCAATCGCCTAGATACCCAAGTAAGTAACCTTGATACCGGACACCTTCTTTTGTATTTGTCATAATTGTTTATTATGAAAATCATCCGTGGCCAGGAATGGCTCAGCAAGTCGGAGAGAATCAGGTGTCCAGCGCCACTTCCCGAAGGCTCGCCTGGTCCAGCCATGGCCAAGATGCTTGGCCGGGTACTCAGCAGAATGCCCTCAGGGAAAGACAAGGGGAAGAACAAAGAACCGAACTTCACACGCTACGCATCCGAACCGGGGGAATTATTACCTCCCCTAAGGAGGATAGTCGGGAAGGGAAGGCTAAGGCCTCCTCCCCGCGCGGGAAGAAGAGGTCTGCCTCCGAAGACTTGGAGACGGATATGCCCAAACCAGGGAAAAAGGTATCCCCAGGGGGCCCTGCCCCGACGGGCACCCTCACCGCGCGATGCCCGCCAACAGGCCAGCCCTCCACTGAGCTGTAAGTCAATCGTTAATTCGAAGGTACTGTGTTTCTCCTAGATCAATAACCAGGATTCGTCTTTTGCAGTCCGGCTAGCAGCTCTTCTCAACAGAGTTCGTCTTCGGGGGATCTTCCTCCGGAGATGATGGAGAGTGAGACCCCACCCACCTCTCCGGCTCATGAAGCGGGCGACACCGAGGTGTCGTCACGGAGGAGTCCGGATCTGCCGAATCCGGAAGCCAATGCGTCAGCCGCCCTGAGCCCGGAGCGCTTGGCTCCCACGGGAGGCGATGGGAAGGGCAGCATAGATTCAATGTCGGCAGACGTCTTGTGAGCCCTCTTTGGAGCGAGTTGCGCTCTCAGAGGAGTACCGCTCATTAATGAGCGCGGTGCTCAAGAAGATTTCATCCGCTACAAGCGGTTTGAATGAGGCATTTACAAGCCTGCTCAGAGGTTTTGAGGTATGTAGTGAAGAATACACTATTTTTGACTGTGAGGCACGCGTTAGGTGTGCTCCATATAGATAGTAGCCCCTGAGACTCTGGTTGCCCTCCCTAGGCGGCAAACGGGGGATCATAAACCAATGATTGCGCTGTAAATACGTGCAGGTACCTGTGGGTCCGGCCGCCGACCAGTCCGTTGAAGTTGCCGAACTAACGAGGCAGATTGGACCGATTGATGCCGATATCACACTGGTGAACAAGCAGCTGGACAAATCACAAGGTATGTGCTCTGCCTTCCTTTATATAGGAAAATATGGAGGTAGCATGATATTGATGTAATATGTTTGGACTGCAGATGGTGCTGCTGCCGTGGAGGCCCTGAGGGCAGAACTTGCCCAGGCCAAGGAACAAGCTCGGACTAGCAATGCGGCTGCCCTAAAGGCGGCCGAGGAATTGAGAGCCGAACAGGCTGCTCATCGCCGAAGCGAGGAAAAGATAGCCGAAATGGCTGTGGAGTTAAAAAATGCCGCTGACCGGTATGAGCTCCTTAAAACGGAGCATAAGGATAGTTTGGCCGACCTGAACAAGGCACTTAATGCCACCAAGGAAATACGGACCGAGCTCAGGGGTGCGCGGGAGGAGCTTCAACAGGCCGGTAAAATCGCGGCTGGAGGCTCCTACTTGCTGCGGATGAAGTTTTTCGATCCGAAGTACGCTCCCCTAGATGGACGCTGGAGTCTTGCGAATGCGTATGCAGATTTGGCGAAGAGTACAGCTGACGCTGCCAAGTTCTTCAAAGATCAGGGTGATAAGGAAGTGGAGAAGCTTTTCTGGTCGCAATTCAATGCTCCCACTCGCCCGCTGCCGTTAAGTGATAAGATGGTTGCTATAGCAGAGCTTCACAGGCTGTCCGGGCTTGCAATGCGGTCTGTGATAGACCATCTCTGGCCGAAGGGGCCTAAGCCGGACAATTACATTGGCTTGGTGCAGCAATTCCTTGGGGCCGTGCCTCGGATCGACGCCATGAGGAGGTCGGCGTGCATAGAGGGTGCACGAATGGCTCTTGCCCGCGTTAAAGCCTATTGGATGGATATGGAGGCCACCATTATAGCGACCCAGGATCCGGCGGGGGGCCAATATCCGGCCGAGCACTACTTGGCGCAGGTCACAGAAGGTGCCCGCCTAATAGAGGCGCAGTGCTCGAAGAATGTCTTGTTCGAGTGATGAATCGAATCATTGTAAAAACAATGTTTATTTTGATTATGAGACAATATTTATACTGTTTGCCTGAAAATATGATTATGTCCCCCATGCAGCCGTTTATATATATATACATACATATATATATATATATATATATATATATATATATATATATATATATATATATATATATGAATATGTAATCCAAAGTTAGCGATCGTTGGCTTCAGCCCCACATGAACAATGCGGGGTGTCATGAAAAATATGCTTAATCACACTTGATCCAACGTCTTGGTCCATTAAGGAGGTGATCGCACATCGAACTAGGCAACCAGACTATATAGCTGTAACACTTTCGCTTAGCCATGGGAGTCTAACGTTGGGGCTACTACGTAGCCCCTGGTACCTTCACATGCATCCGAATACAGGCGCGTGTGTACATGACCGGGAAACAGTCCTTCGTTAATACGGAGGGATCCTAAAGATTCCGATAAGTCTTCGAGTGGTTGAACAGTCTCTCGCTGTATCATGACAGTCGGTTTTCGGCTTTCTCTATGGTGGTGCTCGTCCGAAATAACCAGGGCACAATCGCAGTAGTTCTCCTTTGGCCACCTTAGCCGATAATAACGGAACGTAAGATGGCAAACCCAGGAGCTGGGCAAACCCAACATTTGACCAAAGACATGATTCGGAGGTGATGCATATAAGGCCAAACTCGTGACGCCAAACACTCCCGAAGGTATTCGGACTTTATAACAGACGATGGGCTCAAGAATGCCCATTCATTATAAACCCTGTGTTTCCAGGTACGTGCGTTAATCTGTCGTGGAGAAATGCCAATAACGGCAGTATCCTCTGTGGGTATGAAACCCATGGGATAGTTAAACAACAAGAGGCAATAGAAAAGGTTTACACATGGGCTTAATCTAAAAAGAAACCTGTTGAACGGGGCCCTGCTGCACGTCTGCGCCTTTGTCTCCGTTGTGCCGTATCCTGGAAGGGTATCGCGAGACGTTATGCATGGAAAAAACAAAACTTCGTAGGAGAGACAGCGTAAGTATCACGATGGATAGTAAAAGTGTAAGATGTTGGCCTGCCAATAAGGTTGAGCCGAGTGTGGGGCTGTATTAAATATTTATAGCCCCTGGTGTCCGCTATGGGATTACATATACGGTGCCCTGATTCAATTTTATCCGGGCGACCGGACTCATCTAACCGTGTTTGTGGTCTTAATGACCAGTCATGTTTTCTGATATTGGAGGCCGCTTATAGTCCGACCGCTAGGGACGTCGCGAGTTCCTCTACACATGAAGAGCGCTTTGTGATTCCGCTAACGGTGATGACGCCACGTGGACCGGGCATCTTGAGTGTGAGGTAGCCATAGTGCGGCAATGCGTTGAAGCGGGCGAAGGCCGTTCTTCCAAGCAGTGCATGATAGTCGCTTTGGAAGGGTGCGATGATGAAGAGTAGCTCTTAAGCTCGGAGTTGCTGGAGAGCGAATGTTACCTCGATGCAGCGGAGCCCTGTTGTGGGCTTCAACGCCTGGTATCACCCCTTCAAAGGTGGTGTTGCTTTGGTTAATTCTGGATGGGTTTATCCCCATCCTGCGGGCAGTGTCCTCGTATATTAAATTGAGACTACTACCGCCGTCCATGAGGACACGGATGAGACGGTATCCGTCGATTATCGGGTCAAGCACCAAGGCCTTTGATCCTCCGCGCCGGATACTAGTTCGGTCATCCAAGTGATCGAAGGTGATCGGGTACGACATCCAGTAGTTAGGTGTGAGTACGATGGGCTCTATATCGAGCGCGTCTCTATGCGCGCCTTCATGCCTTCTCAGGGATGTGTGAGTCGCGTGGATCATGTTCCTTTTTTTAACCTCTGGCGGGAATTTTTCTGTCCCCGGTGTTAATGGCGAGGTTCATCCTCGTCTTCACTTGGTGTTTCCCTTCCCTTGTGTTCGGCATTTAATTTGCCGGCCTGCTTGAAGACCCAGCCCTCTCTGTGCGTGTGGTTCGCAGGTTTGTCAGGGGTGCCATGAATTCGGCACAGTCTGTCTAGGACTCTATTCAGACCGGACGGTCCCTCTTTACTGCCTTTAAATGGCTTCTTTTGCTGATCAGGTCGAGAGCCCCTGAAGCCGGCATTAACCGTTGTGTTGTCCGGTCTCCCTTCTTTGTTTTGGCATTTGTTTTTATTACGCCGTGGCTTCCCGTTGCCGTCCCTCATTTCGGATGTGCTGGGATCGCTAGTGCTTTTACGGGCCATCTAGCTGTCTTCACCCGTGCAAAAACGGGTCATGAGGCTTGTTAAGGCTGCCATTGTCCTCGGCTTTTCTTGGCCGAGGTGTCTGGCGAGCCACTCGTCACGGTTGTTGTGTTTGAATGCCACTAAAGCTTCGGCGTCCGGACAATCGAGAATTTGGTTCTTATTAGTGAGGAATCTGTTCCAAAGCTTGCGGGTGGACTCTCAGGGTTGTTGGATTATGTGACTTAAATCGTCAGCATCCGGAGGCCGGACATAGGTCCCTTGAAAATTGGCCCTGAAAGCGTCCTCGAGTTCCTCCCAACTCCCAATTGAATTTTTGGGGAGGATTTTCAACCAGTGTCGAGCTGGTCCCTTCAGTTTGAGGGGAAGGTATTTGATGGCGTGGAGGTCATCCCCACGAGCCATATGTATATGCAGGATAAAATCCTTGATCCAGACAACTGGATCTGTCGTTTCGTCGTATGCCTCTATATTCACAGGTTTAAAGCCCTGTGGAAATTCATGGTCCAGTACTTCTTCGGTAAAGCACAGGGGTGAGCAGCCCCTCTGTATCTGGACGTGCTGTGGCATGCCGTCGGCTGTTGTTGTGTCCGGTGTTTATTCCGAACTGGTATTCGATTGGCATAATCGTTTTTGTGAACACCTGGCCGCGCTAGCTTTCTTATCCTGGTGTTCACGTAGATCGTGCGCGACGTCGGTAGCCGCTTTGTTGCGGTTATGAAGTGGTACGGCTTCGTCGTCGAATTCTGGTAGTAGCTTGCGTTTTGGATAGCTCTTTGTATGGCGATCATTGCCATATCTTTCTTCAGTGTCTAGCACTTTATTCCATCTACGGTTGAGCGTTTCCTGTGCGGCTTTGAGCCTTTGCTTCTGCTTCTTTAGACTTGTTGCGGTGGCCATAAGCTTTATGTGGAGGTTATCTCGTTCCGCGCGTTTTTCCGGGATGATGAATGCATCGTCATCCGGACTTCTTTCTTGTGCTGGTTCGGTTTGATGACCTCGTCCGTCAGGATCATTGTCCTCGGGCGTCTGCTCCGAACTGTATTCGGGGTGGCCTGGTTCGCCCTGCTCCATCGCTGGGTCCGTATGGTCGTTGTTGCCTTCGGATTTGACTGTAGTATCGATCCGTCTGGCGCTCTTGTCGCTATTTTTACTGTTGCTGGACTTAGAACAGCGTCTGCACCGTCGCTTTGGCTTTTTCCCGGGGGTTTTATCTTCCGGATTGTTGCCTTTGTCCTCTTTGGGCGTATCCACCATGTATATGTCGTGTGACGAGGCAGAAGTCCAGCGCCCCGTAGATTCCGAATCTTCTCCTGCATCGTCGTCCATACCGTTGATGCCTTCGGAGTCGAAGTTAGGCACATCGGTTAAATCATCGACCGTGGCTATGAAGTGGGTGGTGGGTGGGAAACAAATTTCTTCGTCGCCTGCTTCCCACTCGAGCCGGACATAGTTTGGCCCAGAATTTTCTGTCAAAGTGAGAGTTTTTAACGAGTTCAGCATGTCGCCAAAGGGCGAGTGCTGGAAGATATCTGCTGCGGTGAACTCCATTACCGGAGCCCAACCTGGCTCGACTGGCTCGGGAGTGCGCTGCTACGTCTTGAGCTTGCATTGGTTTTCCTCGAAGAGGAGAGGGTGATGCAGCAAGTGTAGCATAAGTATTTCCCTCAATTTTGAGAACCAAGGTATCAATCCAGTAGGAAGCTCCTCAAAAGTCCCACACACCTACACAAACAAGCGAGAACTACGCAACCAGCGCAATAAAGGGGTTGTCAATCCCTTCACGGCCACTTGAAAGTGAGATCTAATAAATATAGTATGATAAGATAAATATATTTTTGGTATTTTATAATATAGATGCAAAAAGTAAAGATGCAAGTAAAAGTAAATTGAAAGTAAATATGATAAGAGATAGACCCAGGGGCCATAGGTTTCACTAGTGGCTTCTCTCAAGATAGCATAAGTATTACGGTGGGTGAACAAATTACTGTCGAGCAATTGATAGAAAAGCGCATAGTTATGAGATTATCTTAGCATGATCATGTATATAGGCATCACGTCCATAACAAGTAGACCGACTCCTACCTGCATCTACTACTATTACTCCACACATCGACCGACTCCTGCCTGCATCTAGAGTATTAAGTTCATAAGAACAGAGTAACGCATTAAGCAAGATGACATGATGTAGAGGGATAAACTCATGCAATATGATATAAACCCGTCTTGTTATCCTCGATGGCAACAATACAATACATGCCTTGCAACCCTTTCTGTCACTGGGTAAGGACACAGCAAGATTGAACCCAAAGCTAAGCACTTCTCCCATGGCAAGAAGGACCAATCTAGTAGGCCAAACCAAACTGATAATTCGAAGAGACTTGCAAAGATAACTCAATCATACATAAAAGAATTCAGAGAAGATTCAAATATTATTCATAGATAAACTTGATCATAAACCCACAATTCATCGGATCTCGACAAACACACCGCAAAAAGAGTTTACATCGAATAGATCTCCACAAGAGAGGGGAGAACATTGTATTGAGATCCAAAAGAGAGAAGAAGCCATCTAGCTAATAACTATGGACCCGTGGGTCTGTGGTAAACTACTCACAACTCATCGGAGGGCAAGGATGTTGATGTAGAGGCCCTCCGTGGTTGATTCCCCCTCGGCAGAGTGCGGCGAAGGCTCAAGATGGGATCTCGCGGATCTGAGAAGGTTCTGGCGGTGGAAATTGTGTTTCGTGGTGCCCTGGATGTTTTCGAGCACGTGGTATATATAGGAAGAAGAAATGTCGGTGGTGGCCTGAGGGGCCCATGATACAGGGGGGCGCGCCCTACGGGGGGGCGCGGCCTCCTATCTCGTGGGGTCCTCGGAAGCTTCTTGACTTGCACTCCAAGCTCTCCGGATCACGTTTGTTCCAAAAATCACGCTCCCAAAGGTTTCATTCCGTTTGGACTCCGTTTGATATTCCTTTTCTTCGAAATACTGAAATAGGCAAAAAAACAACAATATGGGCTGGGCCTCCGGTTAGTAGGTTAGTCCCAAAAATGATATAAATGTGTAAAATAAAGCCCATAAACATCCAAAAGGTGTAATATAATAGCATGGAACAATCAAAAAATTATAGATACGTTGGAGACGTATCAAGCATCCCCAAACTTAATTCCTGCTCGTCCTCGAGTAGGTAAATGATAAAAAAGAAATTTTTGATGTGGAATGCTACATAGCATAATTCACAATGTAATTTTCTTTATTGTGGCATGAATGTTTAGATCCAAATGAATACAAAATAAAAGTTCATATTGACATAAGAAATAGTAATACTTCAAGCATACTAATCAAAGTAATCATGTCTTCTCGAAATAACATGGCAAAAGAAAGTTCATCCCTACAAAATCATATAGTTAGGCTATGCTTCATTTTCGTCACACAAAGATATTCCCAACTTCTATACCCCCGATGACAAGCCAAGAAATTGTTTCATACTTAAATAATCTCAAACTTTTTCAACTTCACGCAATACATGAGCGTGAGCCATGGATATAACACTATGGGTGGAATAGAATATGATGATGGGGATTGTGTGGAGAAGACAAAAAAGAGAAAGTCTCACATTGACGAGGATAATCAACGGGCTATGCAGATGCCCATCAATTGATGTCAACATGAGGAGTAGGGATTGCCATGTAACGGATGCACTAGAGCTATAAATGAATGCTCAACAAAATAAAACTAGTGGGTGTGCATCCAACTTGCTTGCTCACGAAGACCTAGGGCATTTGAGGAAGACCATCGTAGGAATATACAAGCCAAGTTCTATAATGAAAAATTCCCACTAGTATGAAAAAGACAACTTATGAGACTCACTATATGAATATATGAGACTCACTACGTGAATAACAAAGTGCTACTTTGAAGCACAAGTGTGGAAAAAGAGATAGTAACATTGCCCTTTTTATTTATTTTCTTTATTTTCTTTTTTTCTTTTTTCTTCTTTTTTTGGGCCTTTTTTTCTTTTTGGCCTTTCTTCTGTTTTTTTCTTTTTTTTCTTTTCTTTTTGGACAATGCTCTAGTAATGATGATCATCACACTTCTATTGATTACAACATAAGAATTACAACTCGAAACTAGAACAGGATATGACTCTATATGAATGCCTCCGGCGGTGTACCGGGATGGTGCAATGAATCAAGAGTGACATGTATGAAAAATAATGTATGGTGGCTTTGCCAAAAATACGATGTCAACTACATGATCATGCAATGGCAATCTGACAAAAGTAAAGTATGTCATGATGATGATGAACGGAACGGTGGAAAGTTGCATGGCAATATATCTCGGAATGGCTATGGAAATGCCATAATAGGTAGGTATGGTGGCTGTTTTGAGGAAGATATAGGGAGGTTTATGTGTGATAGGCGTATAGTATCACGGGTTTGGATGCACCGCGAAGTTTGCACCAACTCTCAAGGTGAGAAAGGGCAATGCACGGCATCAAGAGGCTAGCAAAGGCGGAAAGGTAAAAGTGCGTATAATCCATGGACTCAACATTAGTCAAAAGAACTCATATACTTATTGCAAAAATTTAGAAGTCATCAAAAACCAAGTACTACGCGCATGCTCCTAGGGGGATAGATTGCTAGGAAAATACCATCGCTCGTCCCCGACTGCCACTGATAAGGATGCACAAGCCAGGTACACTTCATGTTTCAAATTTGTTACACAACTTTAACCATACGTGCATGCTACGGGACTTGCTAACTTCAACACAAGCATTCTTTAAATTCATAATCACCCAACTAGCATGTCTTTAATATCACTACCTCCATATCTCAAAAAAATTATCAAGTATCAAATTGATCATAGCATCCAATTCACTTCCTATGATAGTTTTTATTATACCCAACTTGGATGCCTACCATTCTAGGACCAACTTTATGACCATAGTAAATACCATGCTGTTCTAAAAGACTCCCCAAATAATATAAGTGAAGCATGAGAGACTAGTAATTTCTTCAAAATTAAGACACCACCGTGCTCTAAAAGATATAAGTGAAGCACTAGAGCAAAAACTATCAAGCTCAAAAGATATAAGTGAAGCACATAGAGTATTCTAGCAAATTCTAATCAAATAGGCTTCTCCCAAAAAGGTGTGTACAGCAAGGATGATTGTGGTAAACTAAAAAGCAAAGACTAATATAATACACGACGCTCCAAGCAAAACACATATCATGTGGCGAATAAAATATAGCTCAAGTAAAGTTACCAATGAGCGAAGGCGAAAGAGGGATGCCTTCCGGGGCATCCCCAAGCTTAAACTTTGGCTATTCTTGAATATCTTGGGGTGCCATGGGCATACCAAAGCTTAGGCTCTTGCCACCCTTTATTCCATAGTCCATAAATACTTTACCCAAAACTTGAAAACTTCACAACACAAAACTCAACAGGAAATCTTATAAGCTCCGTTAGTGAAAGAAAACAAAACCACCACATAAGGTACTGCAATAAACTCATTATTTATTTAATTTGGTGTTAAACCTACTGTATTCCAACTTCTCTATGGATTATAAACTATTTTACTAGCCATAAATGCATCAAAATAAGCAAACAACACACGAAAAACAGAATCTGTCAAAAACATAACAGTCTGTAGTAATCTGTAACTAACGCAAACTTATGGAACTCAAAAATCCTACCAAAATAGGACGACCTAGGGAATTTTTTTATTGATCAGAAGCAATTGGAATCACTATTTTATCACGTTCTGGTGATTTTTAACAATTGTTTTCGTGAACCGAAAGTTTCTGGAAATTACAGCAAGATCAAATAACTATCGTCCAAGAAGATCCTATAGGTTTAACTTGGCACAAACACTAACTAAAAGATAAAAACACATCTAAACAGAAGGTATATGACTTATTTATTCCTAAACAGAAACAAAAACTAAAAACTAAAAATAAAATTGGGTTGCCTCCCAACAAGCGCTATCGTTTAATGCCCCTAGCTAGGCATAAAAACAAAGATAGATCTAACGAGTGCCATCTTTGGCACTAAACTCATAAGTAGCACGCATGATAGATTCATAAGGTAATTTAACTTTCTTTCTTGGAAAGTGCTCCATGCCTTTCTTTAATGGAAATTGGAATCTAATATTCCCTTCCTTCATATCAATAATCGCACAAATCGTTCTAAGAAAAGGTCTACCAAGAAAAATAGGGCAAGAAAGATTGCAATCTATATCAAGAACGATAAAGTCTACGGGCACCAAATTTATATTTGAAACAGTAAGAACATCATTGATCCTTCCCATAGGCTTTTTAATGGTGGAATCCGCAAGGTGCAAATTTAAAGAGCAATCATCAAGAGCATGGAAACCTAGAATATCACATAAAGTTTTCGGAATCGTGGAAACACTAGCACCCAAATCACACAAAGCAAAACACTCATAATCTTTAATTCTAATCTTTATAGTAGGTTCCCACTCATCATTAAGTTTTCTAGGTATAGAAACTTCCAAATTAAGTTTTTCATTATAAGATTGCATCAAGGCATCAACAATATGTTTGGTAAAGGCTTTATTTTGACTATAAGCATGAGGAGAATTAACAACGGATTGCAACAAGGAAATACAACCTTCTAAAGAACAATTATCATAATCAAATTCCTTGAAATCCGAGATAGTAGGTTCAATGTTATTTGAAGTTGTGACCTCTCCAATCTCACTTTTACCAAATTTAACATTAAGATCTAAAGACTCCGAATTCTTGGGACGCCTTCTAGGCAAAGTTGATTCATCATCAGTCCCATAATCATCAAAATTCATATTGCAAAACATAGATCTAATCGGAGACACATCAATAACTTTAAGATCCTCATCATTATTTTCACGTAAACTAGAAGAGCACGCCTTTATAAAGCTTTCTTTTTTAGCACACAATCTAGCGGTTCTTTCCTTGCACTTGTCAATGGAAATTCTCATTACTTTGAGAGACTCATTGATATCATGCTTAGGAGGGGAAGATCTAATTTTAAGAGAATCAACATCAAGCAAAAGTCTATCAACGTTCCTAGCCAAATCATCAACTTTGAGCAATTTTTCTTCAAGCAAAGCATTAAAATTCTTTTGAGAAATCATAAATTCTTTCACACTATTCTCAAAATCAGAGGGCATCTTATTAAAATTACCATAAGAATTATTGTAGGAATTTCCATAATTATTAGAGGAATTACGAGGGAACGGTCTAGCATTAAAATTTCCCCTATAAGCATTGTTTCCAAAACTATTCCTACTAACAAAATTCACATCCATAGATTCATTATTATTTTCAATCAAGGAAGACAAAAGCCATATCATTGGGATCAAGGGGAGTATTTTTAGTAGCAAACATCTTCATAAGTTCATCCATCTTTCCACTCAAAACATTGATTTCTTCTATAACATGCACTTTTTTACTAGAAGATCTTTCGGTGTGCCATTGAGAATAATTAGCCATAATATTATCAAGAAGTTTTGTACCATCTCCTAATGTGATTTCCATAAAGGTGCCTCCTGCGGCCGAATCTAAGAGATTTCTAGAAGCAAAGTTCAAACCGGCATAAATTTTTTGTATGATCATCCATAAATTCAAACCATGAGTAGGGCACTTGCGAAGCATCAATTTCATTCTTTCCCAAGATTGGGCAACATGCTCATGATCAAGTTGTTTAAAATTCATAATATCGTTCCTAAGAGTGATGATCTTAGCGGGAGGAAAATACTTAGAGATAAAAGCATCTTTGCACTTGTTCCAAGAATCAATACTATTTTTAGGCAAAGACGAAAACCAAACTTCAGCACGATCTCTAAGTGAAAACGGAAATAACTTCAATTTGAAAATGTTGTTATGCGTATCTTTCTTCTTTTGCATATCACACAAATCAACAAAATTGTTTAGATGAGTAGCGGCATCTTCACTAGGAAGGCCGGCAAATTGATCTTTCATAACAAGATTCAGCAAAGCGGTATTGATTTCACAAGACTCAACATCATTAAGAGGAGCAATCGGAGTACTAAGGAAATCATTATTATTGGTATTCGAGAAATCACACAATTTGGTATTATCTTGCGCCATGGCAACAAGTAATCCAACACACAAGCAAAAAGAAAAACGGCAAGCGAAAAAGAGAGGATGAGATTGGGAAAGAGAGGGCGAATAAAACGGCAAGGGTGAAGTGGGGGAGAGGAAAACGAGAGGCAAATGACAAATAATGTAAATGCGAGGGAGATGGGTTTGTGATGGGTACTTGGTATGTCTTGACTTGAGCGAAGACCTCCCGGGCAACGGCGCCAGAAATCCTTCTTGCTACGTCTTGAGCTTGCGTTGGTTTTCCTTGAAGAGGAGAGGGTGATGCAGCAAGTGTAGCGTAAGTATTTCCCTCAGTTTTGAGAACCAAGGTATCAATCCAGTAGGAGGCTCCTCAAAAGTCCCACGCACCTACACAAACAAACTGAGAACTCGCAACCAACGCAATAAAGGGGTTGTCAATCCCTTCATGGCCACTTGCGAAAGTGAGATCTAATAAAGATAGTACGATAAGATAAATATATTTTTGGTATTTTATAATATAGATGCAAAAAGTAAAGATGCAAGTAAAAGTAAATTGAAAGTAAATATGATAAGAGATAGACCCGGGGGCCATAGGTTTCACTAGTGGCTTCTCTCAAGATAGCATAAGTATTACGGTGGGTGAACAAATTACTGTCGAGCAATTGATAGAAAAGCGCATAGTTATGAGATTATCTAGGCATGATCATGTATATAGAAATCACGTCCATAACAAGTAGACCGACTCCTACCTGCATCTACTACTATTACTCCACACATCGACCGACTCCTACCTGCATCTAGAGTATTAAGTTCATAAGAACAGAGTAACACATTAAGCAAGATGACATGATGTAGAGGGATAAACTCATGCAATATGATATAAACCCCATCTTGTTATCCTCGATGGCAACAATACAATACGTGCCTTGCAACCCTTTCTGTCACTGGTTAAGGACACCGCAAGATTGAACCCAAAGCTAAGCACTTCTCCCATGGCAAGAAAGACCAATCTAGTAGGCCAAACCAAACTGATAATTTGAAGAGACTTGCAAAGATAACTCAATCATACATAAAAGAATTCAGAGAAGATTCAAATATTATTCCTAGATAAACTTGATCATAAACCCACAATTCATCGGATCTCGACAAACACAACGCAAAAAGAGTTTACATCGAATAGATCTCCACAAGAGAGGGGGAGAACATTGTATTGAGATCCAAAAAGAGAGAAGAAGCAATGTAGCTAATAACTATGGACCTGTAGGTCTGTGGTAAACTACTCACAACTCATAGGAGGGGCAAGGATGTTGATGTAGAGACCCTCCGTGGTTGATTCCCCCTCCGGCAGAGTGCCGGCGAAGGCTCCAAGATGGGATCTCGTGGATACAGAAGGTTACGGCGGTGGAAATTGTGTTTTGTGGTGCCCCTGGATGTTTTTGGGGTACGTAGGTATATATAGGAAGAAGAAGTACGTCGGTGGCCGCCCGAGGGGCCCACGAGACAGGGGGGCGCGCCCTACATGGGGGGGGCACGGCCTCCTATCTCGTGGGGTCCTCAGAAGCTTCTTGACTTGCACTCCAAGCTCTCCGGATCATGTTCGTTCCAAAAATCACGCTCCCGAAGGTTTCATTCCGTTTGGACTCCGTTTGATATTCCTTTTCTTCGAAATACTGAAATAGGCAAAAAAAACAGCAATATGGGCTGGGCCTCCGGTTAGTAGGTTAGTCCCAAAAATGATATAAATGTGTAAAATAAAGCCCATAAACATCCAAAAGGGGTAATATAATAGCATGGAACAATCAAAAAATTATAGATACGTTGGAGAAGTATCATGCACGGACCGGAACCAACATCCGGATACGAATTCGGGGGTCCGGAGTCACAGGCCACCACAGAGGTAAGGCCCATGTTCAGCTCCACCGCCGATGAGTGTGCGGCCTGCGGGGCGGGGTCCAGCCCTTCGTCCTTAGGCAACGCATCCTGCTGCGGATTTAGGTCCGAGGCTACTGCGGGGGTGATACCCCGAGCTTTTTCCGACAGCAGGTCTAAGCCGTGCTTGTCGCGACTGTCCGGTGCTCCTGGCATAGGCCCGAATCCGTCGAAGATCTAGTCTCCGCGGATGTCCGCCGTGTAGTTCAGGTTTCCGAACCTGATCTGGTGGCCATGGGCGTAGCTATCGATCTGCTCCAGATGGCCAAGCGAATTGGCCCGCAGGGCGAAGCCGCCGAACACGAAGATCTGTCCGGGGAGAAAGCTCTCTCCCGGGACCGTGTTGTTGACGATGGTTGAAGGAGCCATCGAGCCCTGTAGCGACGACACAGAGGAACTCTCAATGAAAGCACTAATGTCGGTGTCAAAACCGGCGGATCTCGGGTAGGGCGTCCCGATTTGTGCGTCTAGGCTGATGGTAACAGGAAGCAAGGGACACAGATGTTTACCCAGGTTCGGGCCCTCTCGATGGAGGTAAAACCCTACTTCCTGCTTGATTAATATTGAAGATATGGGTAGTACAAGAGTAGATCTACCACGAGATCATAGAGGCTAAACCCTAGAAGCTATCCTATGATGGTATGATTGTAATTGTGATCGTGATCGGCCTTCTAAGGACCAACCTCTCCGGTTTATATAGACACCGGAGAGGGCTAGGGTTTACATGGAGTCGGTTACAAGGAAGGAAATACAATATACGGATCGCCAAGCTTGCCTTCCACGCCAAGGAGAGTCCCATCTGGACACGGGTCGAAGTCTTGAGTCTTGTATATTCACGCTTCAATAGTCCGGACGTTGTATATAGTCCGGCTGTCCGGATACCCCCTAATCCAGGACTCCCTCAGTGACCACCGTCCTGCTGGTCTTGGTCTCGTTGCAACGATATGGAAACCTTTGACTGATGCCTCGGGACTCCTCACCTGCGCTTGCCCCTTTAGCACCAGAGGCAATTGGTACTCTGCGCCGGCTGGCGCCCGCCTGGCATTGATCATCACAGCTCATGTCACGCGCACCTCGTGAGGTGCCCCTTGCATAGATATCTTCGTTCCTCGGGAGCCAGCCTAGAGAGGCTGCCCCTGAGGAGGTCTTGTGTCACCCGCCTTGCGAGGCTTGGCCCCTCGCGAGGGTCTTGAGAGGTTTGCTTATGAGGATGGGCCGTACCAGGCCGTTGGTGGAGCCGCGTCGTGGGCTGCAGGCAGGCAAGTCTGGGGACCCCCGTTCCCAGGATGCCGACAGTAGCCCCCGGGCCCGAGGCGTGCTCGGACTTGGCTTTGAGGCGAAGCCAAAGGGCAAGTGCGGAGCGCCGCGGGCCCCAATAGCATGCGTCCTTGATTGATGTGTGGCGACTGACGGGACGTGGGCGTCTCCGCTTCCCCATGCTGCCTCAGAAACCGCCCGACTTGACGAGTCCCTGTTGCATGCAGGAGAAGAGCCATCATTACCTGCGATCATGGAGGCCGGCGGTTGGCCTCCTTCTGGCTATAAATGAGGAGGGGGGTGGAGCCCCCGTCACTCATCTCTTCCTCCATTTCGCCCGCTTCTTCTTCTTCCTCCTTGCTCCGCCGCCTTGCAGCGACACTCATGGCGCCAGTGAAGAGGTTCTCGGCCGCAGAGAAGGGGAAGGCTCGCCAAGAGGGGCCTGGCTCGCCACCGCCTAAGAGGGGGCGTGGTCACCCCCGCAAGCACGCCGCAACCCCCGCTATGGTCCCTCGTGGGTGCGGGCGAACTTCATTGGGGTCCGGTGTCGTCCTTGGCGGCCGCGGCGGTGCCTCTTAGTGCGGTGGAAGCTGCCCGAGACGTGGCAGCCCTATCAACAAAGGGAGGAGCGCCATCGTCGCTCGGCCTCCCCAGCCGCGCTTCCACTCGACAGAGGTGCTGCCGGAGTTTGTCGTGTGGTCGGAGAACCCGGCCGACACCTGGCTTCAGCTTCCGTGCTCCTTTGCTGGCGAGCTGTCGGCCCCGGGTCCTGGCAGCCTCTAGCTCCAGGCCGACAGCCACTACAGCAAGGCTTCATGGGTCGCGGTGGAGGTCTCCGTCGCGGGCAACGTAGCCCTGGCCCATGGCTGGCAAACGTTTGCCCACGCGCGCGTCCTAAGCAGGCGGTGCACCCTCCATTTTAAGTACGATGGTGCAGCGACCCTCTTCGTGAGGGTGTTCAGGGAGGACGGTCGCCGCACCGGATGCTGCCCTGAAGACAATGATGGCGACGAAGTGCTCGGCCTTGGCAACGGCCGTGACGAGGATGAGGGTGAACTTGCCCTCGGCGACGGCCGCGGCTTTTCTGCCGACGACAGCTCCTCCTCTGGCGAAAGCTCCAGAAGCGGCGGCTATGACCAGCCGCCACGTCGTCGGGCTCGCTTCGAGGATGGTGGCAGGTCGTCCCGTCGCCGCGCCCCAGTGAAGCGCGAGGAGGGCTCCGGCTGAATTGGGGCGATCCTCGTGAGCAGCCGCGTCGCAGGGGCCACTTTTACCTGTCCTTTCCTTTCCCCTGTATTACAAGAAACAAGTATGGGGCCCTGCGAGGGTGTGTAATGGACCGCAATGCTTATGCTGCTTTGTGCTATGTTTATTGTTTCCGGGTTGTGTTGTGGAATTTCTGCTTTATGCAGGCGTAGAGGGATAACTTAGCTTGATACATTCGAGGTAGCTCCCACTTCATGAGTGCGCGCGTCTCCTGGCATCTGGTGGGGCTTACCTGCTGCCGACTCAAGAGACATCACGAAGCTGCAAAACTTCGTTAGGAAATCCATATTCCTCCTTGCGCGAGGCCTCAGGCCTGGGATGATCATGGCCTAGCACAGCACGTCGCGGTACCCATGGGGCACGGACTTAAAAAGGTGGGTGTGCCAATCACAAGCTCAAACGAGGGCGCCTAGCAGAGACCAGGGGAGGCGCCGCGACGCAAGACTGCCCCTCATGAGGCCATGGCGTCGGGCAATTTCCCCCTCCCTGGTGCAAAACAAAGAATCGAGGGGAGAAACAGAAAGAAGAGGGGGTTCAACCAAGTCATCGAGAAACGCCAGAACTTCAAATTCCATTAAAAAGGGGGGCAAGCCAAACCACAAAAAGCAAATGAACAGCCGCGTCCGGCACCTAGTCTAGTCTTCTCACCAGCGCAGAGCTAAGTGCTACCACTAGGATGGTCTGAATGATCCGTCCCCTGCTAGGGTGGTGGCTAGTCCTATTTATAGTGGCCTCGGTCCTCTTCCCAAATATTAGGCGGGAAGGGATCCCACAACGGCCAATTTTGAAGGGAGACAACTAGTACAAGCTATCCTGACAAAAGGTGGTCTTTGCCTGCCAAAGGCTCTGGTGGTGACGCCGCTGTGGGCTCCGCGGTGACCTCCATCCTGCCGTCCTGCTGGTCTTGGTCTCATTGCACCGATATGGAAACATTTGCGTGATGCCTCGGGACTCCTCGCCTACGCTTGCCCCTTTAGCACCAAAGAGGCAACTGGTACTCTGCGCCCGCTGGCGCCTGCCTGGCCTTGATCGTCACGGCTCACGTCACGCGCACCTCGTGAGGTGCCCCTTTCATAGATATCTTCGTTACTCGGGAGCTAGCCTAGAGAGGCTGCAGCTGAGGAGGTCTTGTGTCGCCCGCCTCGTGAGGCTTGGCCGCTCGCAAAGGTCTTGAGAGGTTTGCTGATGAGGACGGCCCGTACCAGGCTGTTGGCGGAGCCGCATCGTGGCCACAGGCAGGCAAGTCTGGGGACCCCTGTTCCCAGGACACTGACAACCGCCGCAACCTTCTGTACCCGTGAGATCCCATCTTGGGGCCTTTTCCGGCACCCTGCCGGAGGGGGATTCGATCATGGAGGGCTTCTACATCAACACCATTGCCTCTCTGATGAAGCGTGAGTAGTTTACTTCAGACCTACGGGTCCATAGCTAGTAGCTAGATGGCTTCTTCTATCTCTTTGATTCTCAATACAAAGTTCTCCTCGATGTTCTTGGAGATCTATCCGATGTAATACTCTTTTGCGGTGTGTTTGCCGAGATCCGATGAATTGTGGATTTATGATCAGCTTATCTATGAATATTATTTGAATCTCCTCTAAATTCTTATATGCATGATTTGATATCTTTGCAAGTCTCTTCAAACTATCGATTTGGTTTGGCCAACTAGATTGGTTTTTCTTGCAATGGGAGAAGTGCTTAGCTTTGGGTTCAATCTTGTGGTGTCCTTTCCCAGTGACAGCAGGGGCAGCAAGGCACGTATTGATTGTTGCCATCGAGGATAAAAGATGGGGTTTTTATCATATTGCTTGAGTTAATTCCTCTACATCAGGTCATCTTGCTTAATGCGTTACTCCGTTCTTTATGAACTTAATACTCTAGATGTATGCTGGATAGCGGTCGATGTGTGGAGTAATAGTAGTAGATGCAGAATCGTTTCGGTCTACTTGACATGGACGTGATGCCTATATTCATGATCATTGCCTTAGATATCGTCATAACTTTGCACTTTTCTATCAATTGCTCGGCAGTAATTTGTGCACCCACCATAATAATTTCTATCTTGAAAGAAGCCTCTAGTGACACCTATGGTCCCGAGGTCTATTTTACATCATATTAGTTTCCCATCAACTTTCCAATTTCCATCGTCGTTCCTTTATTTTGCAATCTTTACTTTCCGTTCCATAAACCAAAAATGCCAAAAATATTACTTTACCGTTTATCCATCTCTATCAGATCTCACTTGCGAATAACCGTGAAGGGATTGACAACCCCTTTATCGCGTTGGTTGCAAGTTGGTGTTTGTTTGTGCAGGTATTAGGTGGCTTGTTGCGATGTCTCCTACTGGATTGATACCTTGGTTCTCCAAACTAAGGGAAATACTTACGCTACTTTGCTGCATCACCCTTTCCTCTTTAAGGGAAAAACCAACGGAAGCTCAAGAGGTAGCAAGAAGGATTTCTGGCGCCGTTGCCAGGGAGATCTACGCCAAGCCAAGACATACCAAGTACCCATCATAAACTCTCATCCCTCGCATTACATTATTCGCGGATCGCCTCTAGTTTTCCTCCCCCCCCCCCACTTCTAAAACTATTTTCAAAAAGATTCGCCCTTTCTTCGCCGCTCTTCCATTCGTCTTCTTCATTTTCCTTTTGTGTACTTATCTTGCTTCGATGGTTAGTCCTCCTATCGTTGTTAGCACTCCTGATAATGAGTTTCTCAACTTCAAACAAAGGGAAGGAGAGAATTTACAAGATGCTTGGTGCTTGGTCTAGAATTTGCAATGCTCAAAATAGATCTACTCGAAAGCAATCTACTTCCATTCTTCTTCGCAATTTTTACGTAAGCATTACTCCTTGGAATAGATATGTTTTGGACATCATTACCGGGGGAATTTATAGGGGAGCCATACTTTAGATTCTTATAATGCCGGTATAGATTTGCTAGGCCTACCACCTCTTTTGGTTAATGGAACTGTTTTAACCAAAAAAAATAAGTGATTTTAGCCCTTATAAAAAGAAAACGGATTCTTGAACCTCTTTCACGCTCATTGGAACATGTAATGCAAAGATTGTATATTATTGAAAATAAAATTGCTACCGTTGAGTTGATTGAAAATTTGGATAAAAAGATTCATTATCAGATTACTCAATATGGATCTAAGTTAGGAGTTACTCTAAAGAATCTAAGGGAAAAGGAACCCATACTTAATGAAAAGATAGATCAAGATTCTAGTAGAATTGGCAAACTAGAAGATATTATTACCAACTTGGGTTCCGCTTTTTGCTCCGTTAAAACTACTCCAAATCTTCCTCCTACTAAGATTTCCAAGTTTACTTATGTTCCTAAAAATAAGTTTGAATCTTCTAGTAAGAACAATGAAGATCTCAAATCAATTATTGTTCACCCCAATTTTCTCGACATTATTAAGGAACCTATTGTGACGAATGAATTTCTTGATTTATTGCCTAGGAATTTGACCATTTGTAAAATCAAAGAATCTCCTAAGAATCATAAGTGTGTAATTGAGGATTTGCATGCCAAATATGATAATACTTAGATCTATTCGTGCTTTATGCCTAGCTAGGGGCGTTAAACGATAGCGCTTGTTGGGAGGCAACCCAGTTTTATTTTATGTTTTTGATTTTTAGGTTCTGTTTTGATTTGAATAAATCATCTAGCCTCTGGTTAGATGTGGTTTTGTGTTTTAGTTAGTGTTTGTGCCAAGTAAGACCTTTGGGATAGCTTACGGTAATAGTTGGTTTGATCTTGCTGAAAAATAGAAACTTTTGCGCCCAGGAAAATAATTTTCATAATTCACAGAAGCGTGCTTTTGAGTTGATTATTTTTGTAGAAAATTAATAAAAAAATTGCTTCGGTCGTCTTAATTTTTCAGAATTTTTGGAGTTGCAGAAGTATTCGAGAGTTACACATTGCTACAGACTGTTTTGTTTTGGACAGATTCTGTTTTTCACGTGTTGTTTACTTATTTTGATGCATCTATGGCTAGTATCGGGGGGTATGAACCATGGAAAAGTTGGAATACAGTAGATATTACACCAATATAAAGAAAGAATGAGTTCGCAACAGTACCAAAAGTGGTGATTTATTTTCTTGTACTAACGGAGCTTACGAGATTTTCTGTTGGAGTTTTGTGTTGTGAAGTTTTCAAGTTTTGGGTAAGGATTTGATGGACCATGGAATAATGAGTGGCAAGAGCCTAAGCTTGGGGATGCCCAAGGAACCCCAAGGTAATATTTAAGGATGTCAAAAATCCTAAGCTTGGGGATGCCCCGGGAAGGCATCCCCTCTTTCTTCTTCGTTTATCGGTGACTTTACTTGAGGCTATATTTTTATTCACAACATGATATGTGTTTTGCTTGGAGCGTCTTGTATGATTTGAGCCTTTGCTTTTTAGTTTGCCACAATCATCCTTGCTGTACATACCTTTTGAGAGAGACACGCATGAATCGTGATTTATTAGAATGCTCTATGTGCTTCACTTATATCTTTTGAGCTGGGCAATTTTGCTCTAGTACTTCACTTATATCTTTTTAGAGCACGTCGGTCATTTTATTTTATAGAAATTGATGAACTCTCGGACTTCACTTATATTATTTTGATAGTCTATAAACAACATGGTAATTTGCTTTGGTTATAAAATTAGTCCTAATATGATAGGCATCCAAGAGGGATATAATAAAAACTTTCATATAAAGTTCATTGAATACTATGAGAAGTTTGATTCCTTATGATTGTTTTGAGATATGAATATGGTGATATTAGAGTCATGCTAGTAAGTAGTTGTGAATTGAGAAATACTTGTGTTAAAGCTTGTGAGTCCCGTAGCATGCATGCATGGTGAACCGTTATGTGATGAAGTCGGAGCATGATTTATTTTTTGATTGTCTTCCTTACGAGTGGTGGTCGGGGACGAGCGATGGTCTTTTGCTACCAATCTATACCCCTAGGAGCATGCGCGTAGTACTTTTTTTCGATGACTAATAGATTTTTGCAATAAGTATGTGAGTTCTTTATGACTAATGTTGAGTCCATGGATTATACGCACTCTCACCTTTTCTGCCATTGCTAGCCTCTCTAGTACTGCACAACTTTCGCCGGTACCTTAAACCCACCACTTATCCTTCCTCAAAACAGCCGCCATACCTACCTATTATGGAATTTCCATAGCCATTCCGAGATATATTGCCATGCAACTTTCCACCGTTCCGTTTATTATGACGCGCTCTATCATTGGTATATTGCTTTGCATGATCATGTAGTTGACATCGTATTTGTGGCGAAGACACCGTTCATCATTTGTTATACATGTCGCTCTTGATCCATTTCACATCCTGATATACCGCCGGAGACATTCACATAGAGTCATATTTTGTTCTATGTATCGAGTTGTAATTCTTGAGTTGTAAGTAAATAAAAGTGTGATGATCTTCATTATTAGAGCATTGTCCCATGTGAGGAAAGGATGATGGAGACTATGATTCCCCCACGAGTCGGGATGAGACTCCGGATGAAAAAAGAAAATAAAAAGAGGCCAAAAAAAGGGAGAAGGCCCAAACAAAAAAAAGAGAGAAAAAGAGAGAAGGGACCATGTTACTATCCTTTTTGCCACACTTGTGCTTCAAAGTAGCACCATGATCTTCATGATAGAGAGTCTCCTATGATATCACTTTCATATACTAGTGGGAATTTTTCATTATAGAACTTGTTATGCAGAGCATCCCTTAACTACCCGCACCGACACTCCATCACCGCCGCAAGCACCGAGAGGACCGATGACAAGAGCATGTGCACGCGCCATCGAGAACAAGGTTGATTCTCTCCTTTTCGAGTTTCGTTCGGATTCGCATGATAATTGGGTTCTACCTCATAAAGATATGTTATGCATTCTAGGATACCAAGGAGATGATCGTGAGAAGGAGAAGGTGAAGGTTCGAGCATCCATGGAGCAAGAGAAGCAAGGAGAGGACAAGAAGAACGGATGAAAGGAGTCTCTGGACACTCCGGGTGCCCGGACGGTAGGACCCCGAGTGCCCGGACGAGCAACCAAGGGGAGGGCCAAACTCCCTGGGCACCCCAGGTGCCCGGCATCCACCTGGGCTGCGCCCCAGCCCACCCCGGGTGCCCGGGCCTTGGACCCCCGGGTGCCCGGCCGAGGCCGCCCAGCCGCCTACACCGACCCCGGGTGCCCAGACTTAGGACCCCGGGTGCCCAGTCCTCCCGTCGCCGGGTCCCTAACCGGTCCGGGTGCCCGACCCCCTTGGCACCGGGTGCCCGGACCACTCCTAGGGCCTGCATGCCTTGTTGGGTTTTTACCCTTGTATCCCTCTCCCCTCTCCCAACTTGTCCCTAGGCTATATAAACTCTTCCCCTAGCTCTTTTGGGGGGTTAGCAAAGTATTCATAACACAAAGAGAGAGCTTTGCTCATCTTCCTCCTCTAGGAGATCTAGACCTCCTCTTGGAGATCAAGCCCTCCTCTTGGAGAAGACCCTCTTGGATGCAAGACCTCACCTAGTGGGAAGAACTTTTACATTGGTGCTATTTTCCTTAAATTCTTCATGTAATCTTGTGGATCTCATGTATGCTATTCTAGTGGATGTGATATTTGGGGTTGTTTGAGTGATTTGTGCCTTGTGTTCTTGAGTGCTCATCCTCTTTTACCCCTCCAAGTGTGAAAAGATCCCCTCTAGGGTTTCACCCTACAACATCTTGGTATCATGAGCAAGGTTGATTCACATCTTGGAGTCCCATCCCCCCATTTGCTAGCTTGATTTTGTTGTTTTTCGTCCAATTTCGAAAATTCCCCCCCAAAAATAGCTCCAAAAATTTTTCTTGCAATTTGTTGGATCTTGTGAGATTTGGTTTTTTTGGTCCATGGATTTGATGTTTGGCAAGTGGATCACGGAAATCCAACAATCCCCACCCGTTCCACCACAAAATCCACAGAATCTTGCATTTCCCCCAAAATTTCCACCCAAATCGACGACCACCGGGTGCCCGCACCTCGAACCACCGGGCACCCGCACCCCCGAGCCATTTCCCCCTGACCACCCCAGGCACCCGCACCTCCTACCCCGGTACCTGCACCCCGAATCAGCCCAACTACACCACCAATTTGACCATAACTTCCAACTCCCAAGTCCGTTTTTTGTGTTCTTTAGCTCGTTTGGAAGCTCTTGACATCCCCATCCACTCATATCATTACCACCACCATTAGAGTCCATCCAAAAAATCTTCACAAAACACCCACCTTACGCATTTGACCGATTCCGAGTTGCGGTTTCCGTTTCCTAAGGTGTTTCGGCTACTTAGGAGCGTGTGAAATCGACATCACCGCCAATAATCATCACCTTGGAGTCATCTTCACCGCTAACCGTAAGAAAGGACGGTAACCTCGAGGACACTTACTTCTTACCCTTGCTTTTGCATTGATAGCCCGAGCCATTTTGCGTTGCTTACCCATCGAGACTAGCGAGTTGAGAATTTCCGGGCCACGCTATTGTGCACCGTAGTGATCTTGTTATCATCTTAGTTCCATAAGTCTCTCCCGTGCATATCTTACATACTTGTCTCATATCATACTTGGATCGAGCATCAAGCATAGAAAAAAAAGAGAAAGAAAGAAAAGGTTTTAAGCAAAAGAGGAGAAACAAAGAGCTTGTAAGCAATAGAATTGAGCCATTTTGCATAGTCATATCATCTTGGTCACCGCATACATAGCATAGTTGGGATTGAAGACAACACGTTTCTCTCATAGGTTGGTGCACAAGCGTATCTTGCCCATTTGAGCATTCGAGCTAGCGTCTCTCTAGCATTCGCACAACAAGAGCATTTTTCGTGGTTCCACATTTTGAGCTCACCCCTTGGTTGTGTGGATCCCATCTATCTTCCGTGTGTGTGTTCCTATTGATATCCTTGGGTTTGATCTATTTGCTTTACTTGCATTTTTGTGAACCTTCTCAACCTTATCGATATCTTGACTAACATTTGCTTGAAATTTTTGCCACCATCCTAACCGAGCTACTCCATAAGCCTTTTACTTGTAGGTGTGAGGAACAAACCCGGTTCCAATTCTCCTATTCTGGCATTACATTGAGTGATACTTTTTACATCCTCAATCCTCGGAAAAGGTAACTTCAGTATTGTTCTCTCATGTTCCTACTTACCCCACTTGGTTATGATGGATAGGCCAAGTTCGTCGGCAAACCCACTTTTCGAGGAGCAAGATGGTGATCACGGCTACGTCACAAAGAACCACTTCTTCATCGCGCAACGAGCTCTACATCAAGAAAGCGAAGCATTGGGTGAACGGATGAAGCAACTCTCCTCCGACCTTCATTAATCGGAAACAAGGAACCGTGACTACATCGATGCCAAGTTCACCACCCAAATGGAAGAACTCCGCAACATGATCGTGCGAGGCCCGTCTTCCTCGTCCTATTCCTCAAGACGGAGCCACTCAAGCCAGCGCTCAAGTAGGCAATCTTCGGACTACTCCTCTTATGATGCAAGTCCTCCACGAGCTCACTTCCCTCGACGTGATGATCCCCAAGATCTCCAAGCTAAAGAAAATCCATTACATGGCAATGGCTTACAAGACCGAGTTCGAGCACGTGAAAGGGCGCGACAACAAGCGCAAGAAACAAGGGACCAAGAGAAAATACATCCTCAAGTGCAACGTCAACCACCTCAAGACGGTGAGGCAATTCAACAAGCACAAGAGCGACGTGAAGCACAAGCCCTCGAACGTGAAGCTCAAGCATTCGAAGCTCAACACACACTCAACGAGGCCACTAGAGCCGCCGAAGAGCGCAACCGCCAAGTCCGTGAACAAGAAGATGCACTTTGCCAAGAACGACAAGAAGAAGCCGCTCGACTAGAAGAGCAACAAGAAAGAAGAAACCAAGCGCATATCCCCTATCCTCCTCCACGGCAAGAACGACACCAAGGGGAACAAGTGCTTCAAGACCCTCCTCCGTGCCAAGAGCGACAACTCGAGGAATGAGCATTTGAGGACCTTCCTCCATGGCAAGAGCGACATCAAAACCGCTACTACGATGAAGAACTCCGCTACGGCAAGCTCAAGTTCACCTTGCCCAAGTTCTCCGGAAGCAATGATCCCGAAGAGTATCTCTCATGGGCCTTGAAGGTGGACAAGATATTCTGTCTTCACAACTACGACGAGGAAAATAAGATCTCCATGGCCTCCCTCGAGTTCCAAGACTACGTCCTCATTTGGTGGGAACAAGTGATCGAGCAACGACAAACAAGAGGCGAACCACCAATCACAACTTGGGCGGAAATGAAGGATGTCATGAGAGCTCGCTTCGTGCCTACACACTACACCCGTGATCTCTTCAAGAAGTTGCAACTCCTCAAGCAAGGCACTAAGACGGTGGAAGAATACTACCAAGAAATGGAGATTGCCATTTTACGAGCCAATGTCAAGGAAGACAACGAGAAAACAATGGCACACTTCTTGAATGGCCTCAACCACCCAATCAAGCGGATTGCCGACTTCCAACCATACTCAAACCTTCTCAAGCTAGTTCATCAAGCGACCAAGGCCGAGCGACAAGTGCAAAATGACTTCAAATACGCCAAGTACTCGTCCAAGACCTACGGCTCCTACTCCCAAGCTCCCGCGACTTCGACAACTCCTACCTCAACTAGAGCATCACCAAGTACCGGCGACAACTCAAGTTCCAAGCAAGCTACACCTTCCGCGACTCGTCCTCCGGCAAGCACCTACAAATCCAAGACTTCCTGATCTTCAGCGCCACCAAACGACCCCGTCAAGACAAGTTCATTCAAGTGCTTCACATGTGGTGGCCGGGGGTACAAGTCCTTCTAATGCACCAACAAGCGAACCATGATCTTCAATGATGATGGCACATATGACTCGGTGAGTGAAGAAGAAATGGAAGCCCTTGAGCACGTGGCCATGCACCGGCGTGTGAACGAAGATGAAGATGATCAAGTGTTTTGTGATAACTATCCAAGTCCCTCTCTCGTGGTCTCCAAGGTCTTGATGCTTCAACACACCAAGAAGAAGACGAACGGTGCCACATCTACCACACCAAGGCCGGCATCAACGGGCGTTCCATGAAAGTCATCATCGACGGAGGTAGTTGTCACAACTTGGCAAGTGAAGAGCTATGTTCCAAGCTGCAATTGGTCAAGAAGAAGCACCCTGTCCCTACAAAGTGAAATGGCTAAGCGACTCCAGCACTATTCAAGTGGAGCATACGGTGCAAATTTCTTTCAAGATCGGCGCCTACGAGGACACCTTGGAGTGTGACTATGTCTGTGTGCCATCTTCTCTTGGGACGACCTAGGCAATTCGATCGCGGAGTCATCCACAACGGAAGAACCAACCTATAGCTTCAAGATGAAGGGCAAAGAGTATGTGCTTCTACCAATGTCACCAAGCCAAGTGATCGCCGACAAGCAAGCATGCACCCATCATGGAGATCCTAGTGAGAGAGTGACCCACCAAAAAGAAAGTGAGTGCCACAAGCCAAAATTGAGCGACTCTTCACCAAGAGAGAAAAACTTAGTCCTCCTAGCCAAAAAAAGAGAGATGAGAGAAGTGTGTGAGAACCCATCGAGTGGCATGCACTTTGTCCTCCTGTGCAAAGATGAGGTGGAAAAAACTAACACTCCTAATCCTCTTCCTCTAGTGTTTTCTAACTTGTTGCAGGAATTCGAGGATGTCTTCCCCGATGAGCTACCTCTCGGTCTTCCTCCACTATGTGGCATTGAACATAGGATCGACCTCATCCCCGGAGCACCTCTTCTGAACAAGGCTCCCACCGCGTCAACCCCAAAGAAACTAAGGAGATCCAACGGCAAGTACAACAACTCATCGACAACGTCCATGTACGTGAAAGCTTAAGCCCTTGTGCCGTTCCAGTTATACTTGTGCCCAAGCAAGATGGTAGTTTTTGCATGTGCTCCGATTGTAGACCCATCAATGCTATCACCGTTCATTATAGGCATCCCATTCCTCGCCTAGATGATATGCTAGATGAGCTTAGCGGTGCCACCATTTTCTCAAAAATTGATCTTAAAAGTGGCTATTATCAAATCCGCATACAAGAAGGTGATGAATGGAAAACCGCTTTCAAAACCAAATTTGGCTTGTATGAGTGGTTGGTTATGCCTATGGGTTTATCGGAAGATCTAGGTACTTTCATGCGTCTTATGCATTTTGTGCTTCGTCCTTACATTGGAGTGTTTGTTGTGGTCTACTTCGATGACATACTTGTTTTTAGAAAATCCATCAAAGATCATGTGAATCATGTTAGGACCGTTTTGCAAAATCTTAGCAAGGAACGTCTTTATGCAAACATGAAAAAGTGCACTTTTGGAGTTGACAAGCTTGTTTTCTTGGGTTTCGTTGTTTCCTCAAAGGGTGTCCATGTTGACGAGTCTAAAATTGAAGCAATTAAAACTTGGCCACAACCAACTAATTTGCAACAAGTGCGTAGTTTTCTTGGGCTTGCGGGTTTCTATCGTCTCTTTGTGAAAGATTTTAGCTCTATTGCCGCACCTTTGCATGCCTTGAGTAAGAAGAATGCACCCTTTGTTTGGGGACCTTTGCAATCAACCGCTTTTGATGAGCTCAAATCCTTGCTTACTCATGCCCCGATTCTTGCTTTGCCTAACTTTGACAAAACTTTTGAGGTCCATTGTGATGCTAGTGGTAATGGAATTGGTGGAGTTTTGATGCAAGAAAAATGACCTATTGCATATTTTAGTGAAAAACTCTCTGGTGCTCAACTCAATTATCCCATCTATGACAAAGAATTGTATGCTTTAGTGCGTGTGTTGCATGTTTGGGAGCATTATCTTAGACCGCATGAGTCTGTCATACATACCAATCATGAGGCACTTAAGTACCTTAATGGTCAAACCAAGTTGAATAAACGGCATGGTAAATGGAGTGAATTTATTGAATCTTTCCCCTTTGTGATCAAGTACATTAAGGGCAAAAAGAATGTTGTGGCGGATGCCCTTTCCCGCAAATGCATGTTACTTACTCAACTTGAATTGAATGTTGTTGGATTTGATCATATAAAAGATTTGTATGAGCATGATGTGACTTTTGCTACTCCTTATGCTAAGTGTCTGATGCATACTTCTTGGGAACAATACTATATCAAAGATGGTTATCTTATGAGAGCTAACAAACTATGCATTCCCGAGTCTTCTGTTCGTTTGTTACTTTTGCAAGAGGCTCATGGAGGCGGACTCATGGGACACTTTGGACATGACAAGACTTTTGACACGCTCTCCAAGAACTATTTTTGGCCCAAGATGTTTCGCGATGTCGCCCGCTTCACCAACCGGTGCTCTACATGTTGCAAAGCTAAGTCACAACCTCAATCCCATGGTTTACATATGCCTTTACCTATTCCACATCAACCTTGGGAAGATATTAGCATGGATTTTATGCTTGGATTAGCTAGGACTAAAAATGGCAAGGACTCCATATTTGTTGTTGTGGACCTCTTTTGGTTAATGGAACTGTTTTAACCTTGGAACATGTAATGCAAAGATTGGATATTATTGAAAATAAAATTGCTACCGTTGAGTTGATTGAAAATTTGAATAAAAAGATTCATAATCAGATTACTCAATATGGATCTAAGTTAGGAGTTACTCTAAAGAATCTTAGGGAAAAGGAACCCATAGTTAATGAAAAGATAAATCAAGATTCTAGTAGAATTGGCAAACTAGAAGATATTATTACCAACTTGGGTTCCACTTTTTCCTCCATTAAAACTACTCCAAATCTTCCTCCTACTAAGATTTCCAAGTTTACTTATGTTCCTAAAAATAAGGGTGAATCTTCTAGTAGGAATAATGAAGATCTCAAATCAATTATTGTTCACCCCAATTTTCTCGACATTATTAAGGAACCTATTGTGACGAATGAATTTCTTGATTTCTTGCTTAGGTGTTTGACCATTTGTAAAATCAAAGAATCTCCTAAGAATCATAAGTGTGTAATTGAGGATTTGCATGCCAAATATGATAATACTTAGATCTATTCGTGCTTTATGCCTAGCTAGGGGCATTAAAAGATAGCGCTTGTTGGGAGGCAACCTAGTTTTATTTTATGTTTTTGCTTTTTAGCTTCTGTTTTGCTTTGAATAAATCATCTAGCCTCTGGTTAGATGTGGTTTTGTGTTTTAATTAGTGTTTGTGCCAAGTAAGACCTTTGGGATAGCTTACGGTAATAGTTGATTTGATCTTGCTGAAAAACAGAAACTTTTGCGCCCAGGAAAATAATTTTCATAATTCACAGAAGCGTGCTTTTCAGTTGATTATTTTTGCAGAAAATTAATAAACAAATTTCTTATCGTCCTAATTTTTCAGAATTTTTGGAGTTGCAGAAGTATTCGAGAGTTACAGATTGCTACAGACCGTTCTATTTTTGACAGATTCTGTTTTTCGCGTTTTGTTTACTTATTTTTGATGCATCTATGGCTTGTATCGGGGGGGGGGGGTATGAACCATGGAAAAGTTGGAATACAGTAGATATTACACCAATACAAAGAAAGAATGAGTTCGCAACAGTACCAAAAGTGGTGATTTATTTTCTTGTACTAACGGAGCTTACGAGATTTTGTGTTGGAGTTTTGTGTTGTGAAGTTTTCAAGTTTTGGGTAAGGATTTGATGGACCATGTAATAAGGAGTGGCAAGAGACTAAGCTTGGGGATTCCCAAGGCACCCCAAGGTAATATTCAAGGATGTCAAAAATCCTAAGCTTGGGGATGCCCCGGGAAAGCATCCCCTCTTTCGTCTTCGTCTATCGGTAACTTCACTTGAGGCTATATTTTTATTCACCACATGATATGTGTTTTGCTTGCAGCGTCTTGTATGATTTGAGTCTTTGCCTTTTAGTTTGCCACAATCATCCTTGCTGTACACACCTTTTGAGAGAGACACGCATTAATCGTGATTTATTAGAATGCTCTATGTGCTTCACTTATATCTTTTGAGCTAGGCAATTTTGCTCTAGTACTTCACTTATATCTTTTTAGAGAACGTCCGTCATTTTATTTTATAGAAATTGTTGAACTCTCGTACTTCACTTATATTATTTTGATAGTCTCTAAACAACATGGTAATTTGCTTTGGTTATAAAATTAGTCCTAATATGATAGGCATCGAAGAGGGATATAATAAAAACTTTCATATAAATTGCATTGAATACTATGAGAAGTTTGATTCCTTATGATTGTTTTGAGATATTAATATGGTGATATTAGAGTCATGCAAGTAAGTAGTTGTGAATTTGAGAAATACTTGTGTTAAAGTTTGTGAGTCCCGTAGCATGCATGCATGGTGAACCGTTATGTGATGAAGTCGGAGCATGATTTATTTTTTGATTGTCTTCCTTATGAGTGGCGGTCGCGGACGAGCGATGGTCTTTTGCTACCAATCTATCCCCCTAGGAGCATGCGCGTAGTGTCGGTGTCAAAACCGGCGGATCTCGGGTAGGGGGTCCCGAACTGTGCGTCTAAGGTCGATGGTTGCAGGAGACAGGGGACACGAGTTTACCCAGGTTCGGGCCCTCTCTATGGAGGTAATACCCTACTTCCTGCTTGATTGATCTGATGAATATGAGTGTTACAAGAGTTGATCTACCACGAGATCGTAATGGCTAAACCCTAGAGGCCTAACCTGTATGACTATGGTAATGAATATCCCCTTTCCGGACTACGCCCTCCGGTTTATATAGACACCGGAGGGATCTAGGGTTACATAGAGTCAGTTACATAAGGAGGAATCTTCATAGTTGGTCGCCTAGCTTGCCTTCCACGCCAAGGAGAGACCAATCCGGACACGGGTAGAGTCTTCGGTCTTCATGTCTTCACAGCCCACCATTCCTGCCCATGGATAACAGGCCGGACGCCCGAGGACCCCTTAGTCCAGGACTCCCTCAGTAGCCCCCGAACCAGTCTTCAATAATGAATTGTTTGTCACACAAATTTTCTTCAGCATTGCAAGGCGGGTTCCTCCTCCGGTGACCTCCAAGTAATGTATTCGGCCGTTGATCAATGTCGCTCCCCTCGGCTTCTGCGCGTCAAATAACTTTGTGTTCCATGTGTCGAGCGAATACGGAAGGTCAGGGTATTTTTGCAATCAGCACCCCGTCCAGGCAAGGAAGAGCGCCTATTTAAAGAGATTGGATCCTAGATCCATTCGGCACCACGCAGAGAAAAATCCCCGGAGACTGCTAGGAGAAACCATTCCAACATGGCTAGCGTTCCCAGTTCCTCCCCCGTTACGGCCCAGAGAAAGGCGGGTGGGAGAGGTGTTATGTGTCCCATAGTCAATTGACGAAGCTGCAGAAGCAGGGATTTCTTCCTCCTGCAGATCTAGTCCCTGTTCGAGCGGGGCTAGCTTCCTTCAATGGTGAGACTCAGGCAGAGAGTTACCCCAATCCATCCGGGGGAGAGCGGGTGTGCTTCGTCCCCTACCTGCTAAGAGGCGTCGGATTTCCAATCCATCCATTCCTCCGAGGGCTTCTGGAATATTATGGCCTCCAGCTGCACAACTTCACCCCTGCCTCCATATACACATCGTGGGTTATGTTTCCTTATGCGAATTATTTCTGGGCATTGAGGCCCATTTTGAGCTGTGGAGGAAGTTGTTCTGTCTTGTCCCGCGCAATCATGAGGGGTCAATATTTTAAGTGGGCGGGCCGAAGTGTGGCACATCGCTGATACCGGATATCTGTCCAGCACACCAAGGAAGGCATCTGAAGAATGGCCTTCCGAATGGTTCTACATTGAGGACGTCGCGCTTCTCGACCCAGTTCGAAAGGGTCTTCCTGAATTTGCGAGTGTTCCGCTAAAGAAACACCACAATTGGCGAGCCCGGAGTTTTGAAGAGGATGACAGCGCGGAAGTTCGTCAGCTCATGAGCAAGATAAAGACGCTCGCTCAGTCCGGACTCACAATAATCGAGGTAATGGCGACTTCCATAGTGCGAGGTGTTCAGTCGCTACAATACAGAGGGCTGCCAATGTGGCACTATAATGGAGAGGATGACGCCTCCCGTTGTGGCCGGAAAGGTCCAGATACCCCCGCCGCTCTGGCCAAGTTTTTGGCCGAGCTGTTTAAAGGGGAGGAAGAGGAATTTCTTCACATTAAGCATAGATATGGGTATTCTATGTATGATCCTCCCAGTTGGGTAAGCCTCAACCCCTCTGTTTCACTCATTCCACTTCCGGATTACTTTTGATAAATTTCAAATCCGTTTGTTATGACAACACTGGCAAAAGTTCAGCGAAGGACTTCATAGTCCCACTCCACAGCCGGAGAACCACAACCGGGAGCTTGATCCTGGGTTTGAGGAGGATCCGGATATATTCGTGGTGCTCGCGGAGGGAGTATTTTACCAAACAAGCTATGATGGCACAGAAGTGGCCATCACCGCCGACTACCCTGGCCTTATGATAACCCACAAGTATAGGGGATCAATTGTAGCCTCTTACTATAAGTAAGAGTGTCGAACCCAACGAGGAGCTAAAGGTAGAACAAATATTCCCTCAAGTTCTATCGACCACCGATACAACTCTACGCATGCTTGACGTTCGCTTTACCTAGAACAAGTATGAAACTAGAATTACTTTGTAGGTGTTTTTGGATAGGCTTGCAAGAAAGTAAAGAGCGAGTAAATAAAGACTAGGGGCTGTTTAGATAAAGACACAACTAAATTAGTTTTAGTATAGAGCTTGTTGTCACGAGAAAGTTATTTGTCCCTAGGCAATCGATAACTAGACCGGCAATCATTATTGCAATTTTATTTGAGGGAGAGGCATAAGCTAACATACTTTCTCTACTTGGATCATATGCACTTATGATTGGAACTCTAGCAAGCATCCGCAACTACTAAAGATCATTAAGGTAAAACCCAACCATAGCATTAAAGCATCAAGTCCCCTTTATCCCATACGCAAACAACCTACTTACTCGGGTCTGTGCTTCTGTCACTCACGCCACCCACCATAAGCAAATCATGAACATATTGCAAACCCTACAACGGGAATCCCTCACGCTTGCGCGACACGGAGAGCACCATAGGACATCACCAATAATAAAACATGCAACTCAACCAATCTTGATCATCAAATAGCCCATATGACAAAACGAATCTACTCAAACATCATAGGATAGCCATACATCATTGGGAAATAATATATAGCATTGAGCACCATGTTTAAGTAGAGATCACAACGGGTAAGAGAGAGGTTACACCTCTGCATAGAGGGGGGAAGAGTTGGTGATGATGGCGGTGAAGTTGTTGGTGAAGATTGCGGTGATGATGATGGCCACGGCGGCGTTCCGGCGCCACTGGAAGAGAAGGGGAGAGGGGGCCCTTCGTCTTCTTCTTCCTTGACCTCCTCCCTAGATGGGAGAAGGGTTTCCCCTCTGGTCCTTGGCTCCCATGACATGGGAGGGGCAAGAGCCCCTCCGAGATTGGATCTATCTCTCTATTTCTCTCTGTTTCTACGTTCGCCCCTGGCTCTATTTCACCGTTTTGTGTATATATGGAGATCCATAACTCCGATTGGCCTGAAACCTTCGCCGTGATTTTTTTCCTGAAAATTAGCTTTCTTGCGGCAAAAGAAGAGCGTCAACCGCCTTACATGTGGGTCAAGAGGGTTAGGGGCGCGCCCTAGGGGGGGCGCCCCCTACCTCGTGCCCACCTTGGACACTAGTTCGCGTTGATTTTTCCTCCAGATTTTCCAAATATTCCGAAAAGTATCTCCGTCCGTTTTTACCCCGTTTGGACTCTGTTTGATATGGATATTCTGCAAACCAAAAACATGCAACAGATGAGGAACCGACCTTTGGGCAATTTGGATCAATATGTTAGTCCCAAAAATAGTATAAAAAGTTGCCAAAAAGTATATGGAAGTTGTAGAATATTGGCATGGAACAATAAAAAATTATAGATACGACGGAGACGTATCAACATCCCCAAGCTTAATTCCTGCTCGTCCTCGAGTAGGTAAATGATAAAAAGATAATTTTTGATGTGGAATGCTACCTAGCATAATCTTGATCATATGTCTAATCATGGCATGAATATTAAGACACGAGTGATTCAAGGCAATAGTCTATCGTTTGACATAAAAACAATAATACTTCAAGCATACCAACCAAGCAATTATGTCTTATTGAAATAACATAGCCAAAGAAAGCTCATCCCTACAAAATCATATAGTCTGGCTATGCTCCATCTCCAGCACACAAAATATTCACATCATGCACAACCCCGATGACAAGCCAAGCAATTGTTTCATACTTTTGACGTTTCTCAAACCTTTTCAACTTTCACGCAATACATGAGCGTGAGCCATGGACATAGCACTATAGGTGGAATAGAATATGATGATGGGGGTTATGTGGAGAAGACAAAAAAGGAGAAAGTCTCACATCAACTAGGTGTATCAACGGGCTATGGAGATGCCCATTAATAGATATCAATGTGAGGAGTAGGGATTGCCATGCAACGGATGCACTAGAGCTATAAGTGTATGAAAGCTCAAACTGAAACTAAGTGGGTGTGCATCCAACTTGCTTGCTCATGAAGACCTAGGGCATTTGAGGAAGCCCATCGTTGGAATATACAAGCCAAGTTCTATAATGAAAATTCCCACTAGTATATGAAAGTGATAACTTAAGAGACTTTCTATATGAAGAACATGGTGCTACTTTGAAGCACAAGTGTGGTAAAAGGATGGTAACATTGCCCCTTCTCTCTTTTTCTCTCATTTTTTGTTTTTTTTTCTTCTTTTTTTTGGGCCTTCTCTTTTTTTTGGCCGTTCTCTTTATTTTATTTTATTTTTATTTTTTTTCATCCGGAGTCTCATCCCGACTTGTGGGGGAATCATAGTCTCCATCATCCTTTCCTCACTGGGGCAATGCTCTAATAATGATGATCATCACACTTTTATTTACTTACAACTCAATATTACAACTCGATATCTAGAACAAAGATATGACTCTATATGAATGCCTCCGTGATGTACCGGATGTGCAATGATCTAGCGTAGCAATGACATCAAAAACGGACAAGCCATGAAAACATCATGCTAGCTATCTTACGATCATGCAAAGCAATATGACAATGAATGCTCAAGTCATGTATATGATGATGATGGAAGTTGCATGGCAATATATCTCGGAATGGCTATGGAAATGCCATAATAGGTAGGTATGGTGGCTGTTTTGAGGAAGATATAATGAGGCTTATGTGTGACCGAGCGTATCGTATCACGGGGTTTGGATGCACCGGCGAAGTTTGCACCAACTCTCGAGGTGAGAAAGGGCAATGAACGGTACCGAAGAGGCGAGCAATGATGGAAGGGTGAGAGTGCGTATAATGCATGGACTCAACATTAGTCATAAAGAACTCACATACTTATTGAAAAAAATCTATTATTCATCAAAACAAAGTACTACACGCATGCTCCTAGGGGGATAGATTGGTAGGAAAAGACCATCGCTCATCCGCGACAGTCACTCATAAGGAAGGCAATCAATAAACACCTCATGCTCCGACTTCGTTACATAACGGTTCACCATACGTGCATGCTACGGGACTTGCAAACCTCAACACAAGTATTTCTCAATTTCACAATTACTCAACTAGCACGACTCTAATATCACCACCTTTATATTGCAAAACTATTGCAAGGAATCAAACATATCATATTCAGCGATCTACAAGTTTTATGTAGGGTTTTATGACTAACCATGTGAATGACCAGTTCCTGTCATCTCTCTAAATAGATATAAGTGAAGAAAGAGAGTTTTAACTCTTTCTACAAAAGATATACCCATGCTCTAACAAATATAAGTGAAGCAAAAGAGCATTATGCAAATGGCGGTTGTCTAAGTGAAGAGAAACAGGCAATCCAAACTTCAAATGATATAAGTGAAGCACATGAAGCATTCTATAAAGCCATACTCAAAAGATATAAGTGAAGTGCATAGAGCATTCTATAAATCAACCAAGGACCATCTCATACCAGCATGGTGCATAAAATAAAAATGAAAACTAAATGCAAAAGACGCTCCAAGATTTGCACATATCACATGAACGAAACGAATCCGAAAACATATCGATACTTGTTGAAGAAAGAGGGGATGCCTTCCCAGCATCCCCAAGCTTAGATGCTTGAGTCTCCTTGAATATTTACTTGGGGTGCCTTGAGCATCCCCAAGCTTGATCTCTTGCCTCTCTTCCTTCTTCTCACATCGAAACCTTCTCAATCATCGAACACTTCATCCACACAAAACTTCAACAGGAAACTCGGTAAGATCCATTAGTATAATGAAGCAAATCACTACTCTAAGTACTGTTGCAAACAAATTCATATTTTGTTTTTGCATTGTTTCTACTGTAATATAACTTTTCATGGCTTAATCCACTGATATAAATTGATAGTTTCATCAAAATAAGCAAACTATGCATCAAAAACAGAATCTGTCAAAAACAGAACAGTCTGTAACAATCTGAACATTCACCATACTTCTGATACATGAAAAATTCTGAAAAAATTAAGAAAAATAAAACATTTGTACAGAAATACATTGAAAAAAGAATCAGAACCATTTGACGTTCCAGTAAAAACTTAAAATTTGCGCACTACAGCCAAAGTTTCTGTCCTGCACCGTACAAACCAACAAGCATTGTAAACATCCTAAAGGTAAACCTTGGTACATTATTTTTATAATACAATGGAATTGTACAAGGGGATAATTATTTTTATTGAAAATTTTCTGTAACTAAGATTCACAAAGTTCCCATGGGATGAACAAAGTTCAAGGACGTCCCCCACTTTCACAATGCTCGTCTCTCTCACTTTCACTTTTATTTTTGAAAAAGTTTTGGGTTCCCCTCTTTATTTTTGTTGTTTTTAAACTATATGAAAGCACTCAACAGAAATAAATGACTCTCTAAAACTTTCGGGTTGTCTCCCTGTCAGCGCTTTCTTTAAAGCCATTAAGCTAGGCATATACTGCTCAAGTAGTGAATCCACCCGGATCCCAAGGTATATCAAAGCCAATTTTAATTAGCAATGATTTGTAATTTAGTAGTGAGCACAAAGCAACATTTATCATGTAATGACGAAGTCTAACTCTCTTCCTATGCATCGGCATGTCATAAAAGAACAATTCATGCACACATGGTAAAGGCCAATGCATAGTATAAACAGTTTCTTGCAATTTTATCGTATTGGAAACATAGAGAGGTGGAGATATAGTTCCTCTCTCATAATAATTGCAAGTAGGAGCAGCAAGCACATGCATATTATATCTATTAAAATCATCATGTGTAGTAGTAAGAGGCAACCCATCAATATAATCCTTAATAAGCACAAACTTATCTGATATAGTGTAGTTTGGAGAATTCAAAAAGATAATAGGACTATCATGTGTGGGTGCAGTAACAACAATTTCATGTTTAACATAGGGAAAAATAGCAAGTTCATCTCCATAAGCATAATTCATATTGGCATCTCGGCCACAAGCATAGCAAGCATCATCAAAAAGGGATATTTCAAAAGAATCAAAGGGATCATAATAGTCATCATAGCAATCATCCTTCGGTAAGCACGAAGGGGAATTAAACAATGTATGAGTTGAAGAGTTACTCTCATTAGAAGGTGGGCACGGGTAGCTAATCCGCTCTTCCTCCTTTTCGTAGCGACCCGACCTCAGACGGTCAAGTCTCTGTGTTGCTGTGCCATCCCTGGATCAGTATGCTGGCACACACAGTACATCAATGTATATATCAAAGTGCAATCACATGTATAATTAACGTAAAACTGATATATACCTCATAAGTCACAGCGGAAACAAATAGTCGGGTGTGGAGTCCCATCAACGCCATCGACAGGTTGAGTGTAGACCGTAACCCTGTACCGTATTCTTACTCGTCGGAAGAAAGTATCTGCAACATGATACGTTGCAGCCGTGTAGGTCAGTACATTGAATGTACCGGTAAGATCACAATAAGAGAAAACAGATGATAAACTATACTATATGCAGTATGGCTTTGTGGCTCTGTATCTGAGTTTTGTTTGCGTAAAAGCTGGTTTTATTTTCCCTACATCAAAGGAATAAATGAAGTCTGTACTATAGAGTTTTCTATCATGACATGGTTCCGCCAACCGATGTCTCACAGCCCAAATTCATCATAAGTTGCCCACAATTAAGTTATCATCCGGTGTTGAGAGTTCGAGATAGATCCAGTCCAGATGCTCAAATTGTCCGTAATCGGGACACGGCTAATCGATTAGGTTTTAACCCTCTACAGAGGTTTGTAAACTTTACCCGCAAGATTCGATCCCTCTTTTTACGTTCTCGCACTTCAGGGTGTTTGAGAACAAGATGACCGAAACATGGTCTTCCGAAGAGTTCCTCTGACCACTGTCCGGTGCTCATCCAATCCTACCGTAGTTCTACATCTGCTAGCACCGTCCCAGCCAGAGTCACAACTAAGGTCAACCAAGCGAGCCCATAGTGACTTGCGGTTGCACAGGTAAGCTTCCGGGCATGAAGTATTCTTCCGTCTCTTTGAGTCTGGGTGAAGCTTTCCGCAAGATGTCATGGCGCTTCTCCATGCATCCCGGCCAACCACTGGATTCTCCAGGGTGCCCGTCAACCATCCTTCACCCGATGAGTGTGTATTGAATTCTTGTCTCGAGTCTTGAAGTCTTGAGGCCTTGAAGATGCAGTCCTTGCAGATTCCATCATGGAGTTATCGTCATTGACGTAGATCCTCCATTCTCACACCACTCCGAGCACTCATACCAAACCCGTCTACTATAGCGTAGCATTAAAATAAAATATCGTCCGGGCTTGGTAACAGGGTGATGGGTTCCTACCTCATGCATACTACTCAACTACAAGAATTCAATATCACTACTGGAGGATTGTTGCGAAGATGACACTAGATGCAATAAAACACATAGGTATGAAAAACATGGTCAAAGTGAACTTGCCTGGTAATACTTGATGAAGATAACAACGTTGTCAGAAAATGACTTGGTAGAACTAATCGTCACTCCGTTGAAAATCTATATTAAATAGACAATCATATAAGCAATCATCCTAGCAATCAATTCTATCAATCATAACAATACTCAATCAAAATAAAAGCAACAAATAAAACCAAGTCGAAAACCAAAGGAAAAACTTCGAAAGAAAAATTCAAGGAAAAACTAGTGGTGACCAACTCACACAAATCTTAACATAACATCACTAAATTATTCTAATCATTTTTTCTACAGCAAAGAAAATATAAATCTAATAAAATAACAGAAAATAAATTACTAATTTACTAACTAACAAAAAGAACTAATATAAAACTACTATAACCATCTAGTTAATACTAGAACAAATATAGCAACTAGCAAAACACTAAGACAACTATAACAGCAAATCATTTATTAAAACATTAATAAACTATACTAAATAAATACAACAACTAATGTGTTCACAAATAACAGAAACAAAAACAATATAACTTGAAGTGGAAAAAGAATTACTTTTAAAAGTAATAAAACTATCTTTATCCACTATGACTATGAACTAAACAAGCAATTACAAAAACAGTAGCTAAAGACTAATAAATAACTACAAAATTTATCTACTGTAGCTAAACATAAACATATAACAACAAGTGAAAATCTACAAAAGGAATGAACTAAAAATAATTAAAAACAATAATTACATAACTAAAACAACTATATAAGCAAAACAGTACTGTTTTTACTAAAAATCTAATTTAAAATACTCCAAAATTACCAAACTAAATTCTACAGGTAAAAAATATCATAAGTGACCAGGAGCAAAAAGAATTAATTAAAAACCTATTTTTAAACTCAAGTTATGGCCAAAATACTAATCTGAACCAAATTTATCAAATTCAAATTTAAACTACTCAAATTTGAAATCCAGAGACACTAACAGAAACTTCCGCAAATTTGTGACACATAGCAATTGGAATCACTCAAAAATACTAAAAACTCTAAAAGATATGAATTTTCTAAGATTGCTACTTTCTGAAAAAAATGAATTACGGGATTTCGTGGATCTCACCGGAGTAGTCGTCGGAGTTGGGGAAGAAGATCGGATCCGATGTTGCGGTTGATCCTAGAGGAAAGGCGATCACGGGACGGTGGAGAGGAGATCATACAAACCTCAGGAGAGGTCGAGGGCGCGGCGGCGGCACTTGGCGGCGGCGGTGGTGCTGCTTCTTCTTCTGCTGGAGAGAGAGAGAGAGGAGAGGAGAGGTGAGGTGTTGGTTTGATGTGTTGGAGGAGGGGGGGGGTGCTTGGGTATTTATAGTGGGGAGGGGAGGGTTTCTCTTGGGGTAGGGGGCAAGAAATAGACTAGGATTTGGAATCCTAGGAATAAAAACGGAATAACGAAACGGGATCAAATCCTACTAGGATTTGTAAAAGAATAGGAAACCTTGGCTCCCTGGCTCCCTAGGTGCGTGCTTGCGATGGTCTTGGCCTTGGCCGGCCGGCTGGTTGGCGGCTTGGGCCTTTGGCCCAAATGCTGCGAATATATATATATATATATATATATATATATATATATATATATATATATATATATATATATATATATATATAAAACAAACAGAGAGGAAAACAAAATGATAAAAAATGAAAATATTATATAGGCATATAATATATCAAAATTTTCAGAAAAAGATTTCCTACATGATGAACATTATTCTAGCATTAAATAAAATACACACAAATTTAAATAAAGCAAAGAGTGCTTCTAGTCCAATAAAATCCAACAAAATTATTTTTAAAATACCAAAATGACTTCAAATTAATTTCTCTCCAATTTTCTGATGTAGGGAATCATGTTACCCTAATTTCCATATATTTTGTTTTTGGAGAAAATATTTTGAATAAAACTCAAATAACTCCAAATTGGAAATAAATTCAAAAGAACTTTGGATTTAATTCTTTTAAAACTCCCAACTCATATTTCATTTAATTTGAAGAAGTCATTTTATCTTCTCTCGTGAAAATCATTGAGTTGCATAAAGTTTCAGAATTGGAAATATTTTCCAAATGAAATTCAAATATTTTCAACACCCTTGTCATTTAAATAAATGGAAGAAGTCATGTCATCTTCTCTCCAGGGTTTTGTGATGAAAAGAATTTGAATTCATGGAGATCATAAATGCAAGGTGGAAGTTTGGGAAAGTCATTTCATTCCCTCTCATTCAACTTTCAGAAAGTTTCAAATTTCACTCAATTTCACACAAGCAACCACACCACTATCAAACAAACAAGCATAAATATTTATTTAATATAACATTCCAAAATTTAGAATTTTGGGATGTTACAAATCTACCACACTTAAAATGAATCTCGTCCTCGAGATTCGAAGAGGCAGCAAGAAAAGGTTAGGGTTTGGGGGTCTTCCAGCAAATCCACGATCGAATGGTCTAGTGTGCTACCACACTTAAAAGCAGGGTTATGGTTCCAACGGAACTCAGGTACTCCATCCCTAGGGTGAACAGTATCGGTCTTCTCACAACTTCGAAGTAACTCCTACACTGGGGCTCTTCCGGTAGGGTCAAAACCTTTTCCTCAAATACGTGTCCTTTCATCCTGGTGAGGTTCTTCCGAGACTGTGTCTCCTTAGCTGACAGGTCTGTCGCCAATAAACAACTATCGAGATCTCATGGTGGTCGACCATTACAGGTTTCTCCTGCAGGAATAATGGGTTGGGTTGGGTCTCACCGTATGACCTACGTTTGGCAACGGTTGCCGGTACATGGATCAATCGTCCTACCATTCTAAGGTTTTTGGCTTGTCGTATCGACGCTCTTCTAAAGTTTTCAAGGCTCTCTGATTTTCCATCAACATACGATAGTTCATGATAGAAGTCTCCGGTATGGGGGCCAATCCATCCCGTACTTGAATCATTACCACATACGTAAACAGTGAATCACATATTCTAACACTTGGGCATACTCACAAGCATTGCAGAATTTCTCTTGTTCTCGAACTGGGTTCGAGTAAATCCTTTGGTTCAGCAAGCCAAACAAAACATCTATCATTACTTCACCACTCTCAGGTTTTTGCGTAACCTCCTACGAAACGTATGCTGATTGGATCACTGATTCTTCCAAATTTATTCCTTTATCAAGGTTACATCTGTTCCTTTTCAAAATCCTGGGCCTGTGGGTTATGGCCCACTTCAACACTAGTGCAGCTTTAACTCATCCTTGGAGTAACTCTCTTGTTCCATATTACACCTCCTTTAAATCCAAAGAGTACTCTGTTTCTTCATACCATCATATCAAAAGCAAAACTCCAACTTTTTTTCCTTGAACTACAGTCCGTGGAATATATATTTTCTTATCCATTAGTCTAGTCTTCTTCACAGGTACTACCACCCTAAAATGAAATTCACAAATCCATCCATATACCATATTTCTCATATCCTCGAAAATGGTCAAAATCCGTGTTCATAGAGTAACAACTCATACAATTAAACATATGAAAACATGTCACCTTAACTTTATTGATTTCATGAATTCATTACAATATCCGAGACTTTCATTACATAAATTCAACTCCATATCCTTATGGAAACAATTGCTTCCTACTACACTTATTACCAATATCAAAATTCCAACTACTCAGCTCCAGCTTTCATCTTGTCGGAACATTTAGTAGCATAATGTCCTGCTTCCTTGCAGCGAAAACAAATGACTTTCGATAAGTCTTTGGGCTTCTTGGAGATGGTGCCTGCTCCTTGAGTTCCTTGCTTCCTTTCAAGACAATGATTGGCATAATGCCCGACGTCCTTACATTCAAAACAGGTAATATGACTCTTGTCCCTCTTTGCAGAAATTGGGTTGTTCTAAGGGTGTCTTTGTTTTCTCTTCCGGGGTTTCTTCGTTCTGATCAAACCTTTTATTCCCGGTGGATCAAACTCTATTGCTTCCATCGGGAAGTATCCCGGATACTCTTTTCTTTCCTTGGTGCAATACTGTGGAAAATGTCCTTCTTCTCCACATGAATAGCAGGCATTGGAGTAAAATCTGTTGAGGCCTTCTCCATCAAGGTCTTCAACACATTCCTTCATCACTGGTTCTTTCATAACTTCTCGGAGGGCTTCTTTCATTCCTTCTTCCTGCTCCTGAATAGTTTGTTGCACCATGGGGTAAATGTAACACTGAGTCGGGTAGTGGGTGGTTCCTTCACACAAGAAACAAGTAACTTGACCAGTTGGGCATTCCTCACCGGGTGTTTCTCCTCACAATGAGGGCATCCATCCTTGTGTTCCTCCCAGGTGTGTCCTATTTCTCCATAAACCTTGCAGGCACAAGGTTTCTTCTTGGTTATCATAGCGCTTCCGGATGAGGCGTGATCTCAACAGGTCTTCTTGAATTCCTCCCAAGTTCTTGCTCCATTCCATCCCTGTATAGCTTGATGCATCTGCCACCATGTTGCAGCACTTCCTTCAAAGTACTGGAGAGCGTAAGATACTTCATTCTTCCTTGAAACCAAATTGCTCCCAAAGTGATTCTCCATGTTCTAAATCCATAGCTCGCCTCCATTGAGTCTTTGGTCCAGAGAATATCAGTCCAACTTCATTCATCAACTATGGGGTCCAAAAGTTTTGGGATGAGATATGAGAGAGGTGGGGAGGATATACACACAATACAAACAATAGTTTTTTGAAGAAACAAGTTTTACTTTGTGGCTGTCGGAAAACATCAAACAAATGACAGCTCACAAATCGTCGCATCTAACGTAAGTGTGTAACAGGGGTTTGGTCTTCTAAAGGTCAAATAATTCTTCAGATTCTTCAAATTCTTCTGGTCTTCGGAGTCTTCAATTGTTGCAGCTTCAACTCTTCTAATGCATGGTCAAATCCTCTTTACTCTGAAGAGGCCATCAGTTATCCGATATCTTGTCCTTCTTGGAGCGGCTTCAGTTGATTCTTCATGTGATCAAAAGGGAAAAGGGGTATATTCTAACTATTTGAGGTGATAGTGTCTATTTGATAAAATCAGAAGAGATGAGAAGTAAGAGTCTTTTTTGAAAATAAAGTTTTAGAGATTTTCGGTCCTAGGGGCTTTCCGGTTTCTAGGGTCACGTCCTACAGTCAACATGTGCTCTGATACCATATCATGAGCGACCCGACCTCGAGACGGTCAAGCCTCGTGTTCTTGTGCCATCCACGGATCAGTATCTTTGCACACACAGTACATCAATGTATATATCAAAGTGCAATCACATGTATAATTAACGTAAAACTGATATATACCTCATAAGTCACAGCTGAAACAAATAGTCGGTGTGGAGTCCCATCAACGCCATCGGCAGGTTGAGTGTAGACCGTAACCTGCACGTATTCTTACTCGTCGGAAGAAAGTATCGCAACATGATACGTTGCAGCCGTGTAGGTCGAGTACATTGAATGTACCGCAAGATCACAATAAGAGAAAACAGATGATAAACTATACTATATGCAGTATGGCTTTGTGGCTCAGATCTGAGTTTTGTTTGCGTAAAAGCTGGTTTTATTTTCCCTACATCAAAGGAATAAATGAAGTCTGTACTATAGAGTTTTCTATCATGACATGGTTCCGCCAACCGATGTCTCGAGCCCAAATTCATCATAAGTTGCCCACAATTAAGTTATCATCCGGTGTTGAGAGTTCGAGATAGATCCAGGTCCAGATGCTCAAATTGTCCGTAACGGGACACGGCTAATCGATTAGGTTTTAACCCTCTGCAGAGGTTTGTACACTTTCCCATAAGATTCGATCCCTCTTTTTACGTTCTCGCTCTTGAGGTGTTTGAGAATAAGATGACCAAAACATGGTCTTCGAAGAGTTCCTCGACCACTTGTCCGGTGCTCATCCAATCCTACCGTAGTTCTACATCTGCTAGCACCGTCCCAGCCAGAGTCACAACTAAGGTCAACCAAGCCAGAGCCCATAGTGACTTGCGGTTGCACAGGTAAGCTTCCGGGCATGAAGTATTCTTCCGTCTCTTTGAGTCTGGGTGAAGCTTTCCGCAAGATGTCATGGCGCTTCTCCATGCATCCCGGCCAACCACTGGATTCTCCAGGGTGCCCGTCAACCATCCTTCACCCAAGAGTGTGTATTGAATTCTTGTCTCGAGTCTTGAAGTCTTGAGGCCTTGAAGATGCAGTCCTTGCAGATTCCATCATGGAGTTATCGTCATTGACGTAGATCCTCCATTCTCACACTACTCCCGAGCACTCATACCAAACCCGTCTACTATAGCGTAGCATTAAAATAAAATATCGTCCGGGCTTGGTAACAGGGTGATGGGTTCCTACCTCATGCATACTACTCAACTACAAGAATTCAATATCACTCTGGAGGGATTGTTGCGAAGATGACACTAGATGCAATAAAACACATAGGTATGAAAAACATGGTCAAAGTGAACTTGCACGGTAATACTTGATGAAGATAACAACGTCGGAAAATGACTTGGTAGAACTAATCGTCACTCCGTTGAAAATCTATATTAAACAGACAATCATATAAGCAATCATCCTAGCAATCAATTCTATCAATCATAACAATACTCAATCAAAATAAAAGCAACAAAGAAAACCAAGTCGAAAACCAAAGGAAAAACTTCGAAAGAAAAATTCAAGGAAAAACTAGTGGTGACCAACTCACACGAATCTTAACATAGCATCACTAAATTATTCTAATAATTTTTTCTACAGCAAAGAAAATATAAATCTAATAAAATAACAGAAAATAAATTACTAATTTACTAACTAACAAAAAGAACTAATATAAAACTACTATAACCATCTAGTTAATACTAGAACAAATATAGCAACTAGCAAAACACTAAGACAACTATAACAGCAAATCATTTATTAAAACATTAATAAACTATACTAAATAAATACAACAACTAATGTGTTCACAAATAACATAAACAAAAACAATATAACTTGAAGTGGAAAAAAAATTACTTTTAAAACTAATAAAACTATCTTTATCCACTATGACTATGAACTAAACAAGCAATTACAAAAACAGTAGCTAAACACTAATAAATAACTACAAAAATTTATCTACAGTAGCTAAACATAAACATATAACAACAAGTGAAAATCTACAAAAGGAATGAACTAAAATAATTAAAAACAATAATTACATAACTAAAACAACTATATAAGCAAAACAGTACTGTTTTTACTAAAATCTAATTTAAAATACTCCAAAATTACCAAACTAAATCCTACAGCTAAAAAATATCATAAGTGACCAGGAGCAAAAGAATTAATTAAAACCTATTTTTAAACTCAAGTTATGGCCAAAATACTAATCTGAACAAAATTTATCAAATTCAAATTTAAACTACTCAAATTTGAAATCCAGAGACACTAACAGAAACTTCCGCAAATTTGTGACACATAGCAATTGGAATCACTCAAAAATACTAAAAACTCTAAAAGATATGAATTTTCTAAGATTGCTATTTTCTGAAAAAAATGAATTACGGGATTTCGTGGATCTCACGGAGTAGTCGTCGGAGTTGGGGAAGAAGATCGGATCCGATGTTGCGGTTGATCCTAGAGGAAAGGCTATCACGGGACGATGGAGAGGAGATCATATAAACCTCAGGAGAGGTCGAGGCGGGCGCGGCACTTGGCGGGCGGTGGTGCTTTGCTGCTTCTTCTTCTGCGGAGAGGAGAGGAGAGGAGAGGTGAGGTGTTGGTTTGATGTGTTGGAGGGGGGTGCTTGGGTATTTATAGTGGGGAGGAGGGTTTTGCTTGGGGTAGGGGCAAGAAATAGATTAGGATTAGGAATCCTAGGAATAAAAACGGAATAACGAACGGGATCAAATCCTACTAGGATTTTTAAAAGAATAGGAAACCTTGGCTCCTGGCTCCTAGGTGCGTGCGTGCGATGGTCTTGGCCTTGGCCGGCGGGTTGTTAGCGGCTTGGGCCTTTGGCCCAAGGAGCTGCGATATATATATATATATATATATATATATATATATATATATATATATATATATATATATATATATATATATATATATATATATATATATATATATATATATATATATATATATATATATATATATATATATATATATAGAAAACAAAATGATAAAAAATGAAAATATTATATAGGCATATAATATATCAAAATTTTCAGAAAAGATTTCTACACACAAATTTAAATAAAGCAAAGAGTGCTTCTAGTCCAATAAAATCCAACAAAATTATTTTAAAATACCAAAATGACTTCAAATTAATTTCTCTCCAATTTTCTGATGTAGGGAATCATGTTACCCTAATTTCCATATATTTTGTTTTTGGAGAAACATATTTTGAATAAAACTCAAATAACTCCAAATTGGAAATAAATTCAAAAGAACTTTGGATTTAATTCTTTTAAAACTCCCAACTCATATTTCATTTAATTTGAAGAAGTCATTTTATCTTCTCTCGTGAAAATCATTGAGTTGCATAAAGTTTCAGAATTGGAAATATTTTCCAAATGAAATTCAAATATTTTCAACACCCCTTGTCATTTAAATAAATGGAAGAAGTCATGTCATCTTCTCTCCAGGGTTTTGTGATGAAAAGAATTTGAATTCATGGAGATCATAAATGCAAGGTGGAAGTTTGGGAAAGTCATTTCATTCCCTCTCATTCAACTTTCAGAAAGTTTCAAATTTCACTCAATTTCACACAAGCAACCACACCACTATCAAACAAACAAGCATAAATATTTATTTAATATAACATTCCAAAATTTAGAATTTTGGGATGTTACACTTTTGTTCTTCGCTCTCCTCATCATCTTTTTCATCCAATGAGCTCACAGTTTCATCAATTTCTTCTTCCATAGACTACTGCAAAATATTAGTCTCTTCTTGGACAGCGGAGACTTTCTCAATGAGTGCATTAATATCGGCATTGTATTCATAATTCTCATAACAATATTTGAGGATAGCTAAATTTTCAGTTCTATAAGCAGCATCATCAAAATCTTCAAACTCTTTACACATATATTCAATTTCATAAGCACCCATAAAAGCAACAAATTCTTCTATTTGTTTCACATCATAGTAATCATATATACCATTAGCATAAGAAGCTAAGTTTTTATTATCATTAAATTTGCATGAAAAGGGAAGGTGTGGAGCCTTCATCCTAGAGCAACAAGTATAATCATAAGTCACGCATAGTTGCCAAGCATACCACTTCAATATATGAATTTGATCCCATAATAGCTTCCCTTTTTGTGTTAAGCGATAATCCCTAAAGTATTCACGTTGATCCAACATTACTCCCATTACATAATTGAATGGGGTTTTCTCAGGATTATTAAAGTAGTACATAATATCTGTCACATAACGAGCATCGAGGGTTTTAGGAGGTTCCTCATCTCCATGAGTAGCAAGTACACCTAATTTTTTTGGTATTTCGTGTTCCATATCCATAACTAAAGATAGAGAACAACTAAGAACAACAAATAAAAATTACTTAGTGATAAAGCAAACAAGCACACACGAGAATATTCACCCCACGCTATGGCTCCCCGGCAACGGCGCCAGAAAAAGTTCTTGATAACCCACAAGTATAGGGGATCAATTGTAGCCTTTTTCAATAAGTAAGAGTGTCGAACCCAACGAGGAGCTAAAGGTAGAACAAATATTCCCTCAAGTTCTATCGACCACCGATACAACTCTACGCACGCTTGACGTTCGCTTTACCTAGAACAAGTATGAAACTAGAAGTACTTTGTAGGTGTTTTTGGATAGGCTTGCAAGAAAGTAAAGAGCGAGTAAATAAAGACTAGGGGTTGTTTAGATAAAGACACAAATAAATTAGTTTTAGTAGAGAGCTTGTTGTCACGAGAAAGTTATTTGTCCCTAGGCAATCGATAACTAGACCGGTAATCATTATTGCAATTTTATTTGAGGGAGAGGCATAAGCTAACATACTTTCTCTACTTGGATCATATGCACTTATGATTGGAACTCTAGCAAGCATCCGCAACTACTAAAGATCATTAAGGTAAAACCCAACCATAGCATTAAAGCATCAAGTCCCTTTATCCCATACGCAAAACAACCTACTTACTCGGTCTGTGCTTACATCACTCCGCCACCCACCATAAGCAAATCATGAACATATTGCAAACCCTACAACGGGAATCCCTCACGCTTGCGCGACACGGAGAGCACCATAGGACAGCACCAATAATAAAACATGCAACTCAAACCAATCTTGATCATCAAACAGCCCATATGACAAAACGAATCTACTCAAACATCATAGGATAGCCATACATCATTGGGAAATAATATATAGCATTGAGCACCATGTTTAAGTAGAGATCACAACGGGTAAGAGAGAGGTTACACCTCTGCATAGAGGGGGGAAGAGTTGGTGATGATGGCGGTGAAGTTGTTGGTGAAGATTGCGGTGATGATGATGGCCACGGCGGCGTTCCGGCGCCACTGGAAGAGAAGGGGAGAGGGGGCCCCTTCGTCTTCTTCTTACTTGACCTCCTCCCTAGATGGGAGAAGGGTTTCCCCTCTGGTCCTTGGCTCCCATGGCATGGGAGGGGCGAGAGCCCCTCCGAGAATGGATCTATCTATCTGTTTCTCTCTGTTTCTGCGTTCTCCCCTGGCTCTGTTTCACCGTTTCGTGTATATATGGAGATTCTTAACTCCGATTGGCCTGAAACCTTCGCCGTGATTTTTATTTCGAAAATTAGCTTTCTTGCGGCAAAAGAAGAGCGTCAACCGCCTTACAGGTGGGTCACGTGGGTCAGGGGCGCGCCCTAGGGGGGGCGCCCCCTACCTCGTGCCCACCTCAGACACTGGTTCGCGTTGATTTTCCTCCAGATTTTCCAAATATTCCGAAAAGTATCTCCATTCGTTTTATCCCGTTTGGACTCCGTTTGATATGGATATTCTGCGAAACCAAAAACATGCAACAGACAGGAACTGGCACTGGGCACTGGATCAATATGTTAGTCCCAAAAATAGTATAAAAAGTTGCCAAAAAGTATATGGAAGTTGTAGAATATTGGTATGGAACAATCAAAAATTATAGATACGACAAAGATGTATCACCTTCTTCCCGTTTCACGCGTAAATAATCAAGAGACACCTCCTCTAAAAGAGTGCTCTTATTCTACCTTACCCACTGTACTGTCTTGTGCTCCAAAGAGGAGGCGTTCGCCGATTCCGAGGAGATCGGCTCCCACACCGGGCCAGCCTTCGAAGAGAAAAGCCAGTGAAGACACAGCCCGGCTTTCATTGAAGAGGTACGGATCCATAAATATGTTTTTCAGCGGCCGCACTAGACTGTGACTTTGTGCGTTTTGTCTAGTTCCAAGAAAAGGGTTCGCCGGACTATGTCCGGGGGTCCGGCCAGCCGTACTCCCGACAACCGGGATTTAGACCCCGCCAGAGAAACGGGAGCTGGCACGGGGGCAATGCCGAACTATCCTTCGGCCGAGGGTTCGGAAAATATGTCTGTTACCAACTCGGAAGTAGATAGCGCCATGAACCATCGGCGCTACAGGGCTGTTTTACGAGATCCCGAGTTCTCGGAGGAGGCATTCAATGCCTTCAGCTCGGCTGACGCATACATCTGAGCTGCTCGAAACGGGCTTAGCAGAGCCACAAAGCAGCATTTAACAGATGTGCAGGTAAGTTTACTGTACCCAAAATATGATAACCATGTGCCAGTAGCCCCCGAGACGTGAAGTAGTTGGCACAACTGATTTGAGGATCGTTGTATAACCAGGCTCTTACGGAGAAGAACGCCCAGTTAGCCAAAGAGATAAAAAGGTGTCAGACACAGCTAACTGCTGTAGCCGCCGAACTGGAGAAATCCAAGAAGGCGTCACCTGGTAATATTCCCCTCCATCGAGAAAATATGATTGTATGCCATTAATGCTAACAGTGTTGCCTATACCATGGCATAATTGTCAGTGGAACTCAAGGAGGCACTGGAAGTTGCACAAGCGAATGAACAAGAAGCCAAAAGGCTACATGTTACGGGCGAACGTGTGCTAAAGCAGGTCATTGTTGAGAAAAACCAACTTCAGGATTGCAAGATCCAGCTGGGCGAAGAGCTGAAGGATGCGCGGGCCCAGCTAGCTGATTCCGTAAAGGATAACAAGAAGTTGCGGGGCGGCATATTCAGTATGTGTCTGAACTATTTTTAAAGTAGTTCAGAGATAAATAGAACTGATATAGTTATCATTGCAGGCATATTTACGGGCCATCCTAAAGAGGAGGTGTCCGGATCATCGTGTGATCTGCTGCAAAGGCTGTCGCAAGTGCACGAGCATGCTCGGCTGGCCATGCGGAGTGCTGCTAAGGCTTTATGGCCATCCGCCTCCCCTCCAGAAAGTGTGGAGGAGCTTGTGGAGCTGTTCAAGGGAGCGCGGCAGCGTATCCGACTATGGAAGATATCGGCCTGCCGAGAGGGTGCACGATAGGCCTGGGCCATGGTGAAAACACGATATACCAAGCTGGATCCGAATCACATTGCCAGGGTTGGACCGCTAGGGTCAAATGGGGAAGAAATTCCCGTTAGTTTAGTATATGACCAAGTAGAGGTGGCCGCCAAATATTCCCAACAGGATTGTAAGTTGGACCGCCTGCTGGACGGCATAGAGGAGGAAGTGTCTGAGTCCAAGTGACTATGTACTTTCCTTACACTGTTTAATTCTAGCTGAATTGTATAGCATTTGTCATGGTAGACCTTTTCGCTTCAACCTCCGGACCCGAGGGTACGGAGTGTTTCCGAATACCCTCGCGGCCAAATAGACCGGGGTATGCCTGGAAAACTAGGCGTAGGGGTCATAGTTGCTTGAACAGACAAGTTGTATCCTGCTAGTTATGTTATATTACATTGAGATCGTAAGGAACATCTTCCAGAGAGAATAGTTCCGTTAAGGGTTCCTTTCCCTGGGTGTGCATGTATTAATGTACATGTCCGAATTGTGATGGAAAAATCACAGTGTATGTAACTTCTAGGGGTTCGCAATGGAGTAAATGCAAAAACGTCTTTAATTCACCGACCAAATATTTCCTTAAGAACGCTAGCTTTCGGCTTCACCCAGTCTAAGGTACACATCCGATGACCCGGCAGTAACAATCACAGAGGTGCTCCCTTTATGCCCTAGCCGAACTAACGGGAACGTAGGGCATAAGCACATGAGCCAGGCAACCCAGCTTGGCCAAAACTTAAGTCATATCGATGCATATAGTGGCGAAGAAAAGGTACATATGGAAGAACTCATAGGTGAAGAGCTTGATGCTCGAGGAATAATAATAAAAAACTTCTATCCAAGAAGCCCCCAGGTATAATGGACATACCTATTTTAAATATGTATGTGTCAGGGGTGTGCGGTCTAGCCGTACCAAAGCTTTAAAGCGAGAAAGGAAAAAGTAATATGAAAAGAGAGAAAAAATAATGGAAACTACAGGGGAGAAGGAGACGAACAAGGAGTTCAGCGCTAGGCGTAGAATCTTCGTAGTCTGGCCGTGTTCCAAGGGTTCGGCTCGAAGCGATTGTCTGATGCATCACGAAGATGGTATACTCCTCCAGTGAGAACTTCGTCAATTATGAAGGGACCCTGAAAGAACAAGTGCTCCCTGGGTGATTTTGGTAATTAATGTCAACATATCTCTTGTTGGACTAATACCTCTACCTAGTATGTTTCAGATAAGTTCAACAATGGAGTGGCATGGACTAGAGGATGTGGAACCTCTTCAAGTTGTTGAGGAAAAAGGATTGGCTCAAGCTCAAAACTCAGGACTCTACATTTTGTATTTTAGTGATCCAAGATCACACTGAGTCCATAGGAAAACCCAATACTATTAAGAGGGGATGAGGTGTTTCTTAATGGCTTGCTTGCTCAAAGTGCTTAGTGATATGTTCCAAAGCCCTCAACCACTTTCTCACATCCACATATGTCCCAAACCAAAAGTCAAACTCGGCCCCACCGAAACTTTCTATCCGGCGCCACCGAGTTCAATTGACATAGCCACTGCCAGAAACCCTAACCAATTCGGTCTCACCGATGGGATCTCAGTCTCACCGAGATGGGCTTGCAAACTCTCTGTTGCCTATTGCAATAATTTCGGTCCCACCGAGACATGCAATCGGCCCCACCGAGTTTGCTTGGCCAACTCTCTGTTTTGCTTATTACCCAAATCGGTCCCACCGAGTTTGAGTAATCGGTCAAACCGAGATGGGGATTTACCCTAACCCTAGCACATCGATCCCACCGAGTTGATCCATTCGGTCCCACCGAAATGCCTAACGGTCACATTTTGAACTAAATCGGTCCGACCGAGTTTCATGATTCGGTCCCACCGAGTTTGGTGATTAGTGTGTAACGGTTAGATTTTGTGTGGAGGCTATATATACCCCTCCACCCACTCTTCATTCGTGGAGAGAGCCATCAGAATATGCCTACACTTCCAACATACATTTTCTGAGAGAGAACCACCTACACTTGTGTTGAGGTCAAGATATTCCATTCCAACCACATAAATCTTGATCTCTAGCCTTCCCCAAGTTGCTTTCCATTCAAATCATCTTTCCACCAAATCCTATCCTATGAGAGAGAGTTGAGTGTTGGGGAGACTATCATTTGAAGCACAGGAGCAAGGAGTTCATCATCAACACTCCATTTGTTACCTCTTGGAGAGTGGTGTCTCCTAGATTGGTTAGGTGTCACTTGGGAGCCTCCGTCAAGATTGTGGAGTTGAACCAAGGAGTTTGAAAGGGCAAGGAGATCGCCTACTTTGTGAAGATCTACCCGAGTGAGGCAAGTCCTTCGTGGGAAACGGTCATGGTGGGATAGACAAGGTTGCTTCTTTGTGGACCCTTCGTGGGTGGAGCCCTCCGTGGACTCGCGCAACCGTTACCCTTTGTGGGTTGAAGTCTCCATCAACGTGGATGTACGATAGCACCACCTATTGGAACCACGGATAAAAAATCTCCGTGTCTCCAAATTGCGTTTGCACACTCCAATCCCATCCGTTTACATTCTTCCAACTTGCATGCTTTACTTTCCACTGCTCATATACTCTTGTCATGTTTGCTTGATATGTATTGTGAATGTTTAAACTTGTGCCAGAACTCCACATCAACTTAAGGAAATTAAAAACTGCAACTTTTCTTCTTAGAGTCTATTCACCCTCCTCTAGACGCCTCTTCTCGATCCTTTCAATTGGTATCAGAACTTTGGTCTCCATTGCTTTGGTTTAAACACCATTAGAGGAAGATGGATGAGTCTACGTTGGGGAGTCTTAGACGTAGAGTACCTATTCTTGATGGAGAATACTTTCATGAGTGGAAAAATGAGATGCTTGAGATTTTCAATGAATATCATTTGAACAAGTACATTACTAGCCCTTGTGCACCTCATGTTGATCCTTTGAATTCTACCCTTGATGAGTCTATTGACATGATCCACAACCTTAGAACTATTAATCTTATCACTAGAGGCTTTCCTAGAAACTTCATTGGATGTTTGCCTACTCTTGAGTGTGCCTACACTGCATGGAGATTTCTTGAGGAAAGATTTCCAAATTATTGTTTGAAAAACTTACATGAAATTCTCCACAAGTCTATTGCCTTGAGTAAGATGAGTACTAGTGATCCTAAGTTTGATGTTTGTCTATTTGAGCTTTGTGATCTCATGCGTGCCAAAGGAGATGTTGGAATTATTAGCAATATCATTTCCGAAGCTATTAGAATTCATAAAGATGACCACTGTGATGATCATTTATCTAATGAATTACCCTCTCTAGGAGTTGATCAATCACAAGACGATGTTGAACATGGATACTATGATGAGGATGATGATAGTGACTATGATCTTGATGATGCAATGAGACACTTTGGTCTTATGGCTAATCTTCGCGGCTACATGGCTGGAGGAAAGGAATGGGTCCTTGATAGTGGATGTATTGATCATATGACCGGAGACAAAGATATGTTTCTTGAGCTAGCTGAAAATGACGGCCCTCGAAAATATGTCACGTTTGGTGATAACTCAAAGGGTAAGGTGGTTGGCCTCGGTAAGGTGGCCATCTCACATGATAGCTCCATACAAAATGTCATGCTCGTTGAATATCTTGGGTACAATTTACTTTCAGTATCTAGACTTGCTGATTTCTGTTTCAATGTCCCATTTACTGAAGTAGATTGCCAAGTGTTTCGAAGAGACAATCGTAAAATGGTATTTACCGGTATACGTAGAGGTGATCTTTACATTGTTTATTTAACTAAAAAGGCTCAACCTAGAACTTGCTTAATTGCTAAATCTTCTAAAGGCCGGTTGTGGCATAGAAGGCTAGGTCATGTGGGCATGCGAAATCTTGATAAGCTTATTAAAGGTGATCATATCCTTGGAGTAAAAGATGTCATATTTGACAAGGATAGACTTTGTAGTGCTTGTCAGGCAGGAAAACAAGTTGGAGGGAGTCACCCCGTGAAGAACATCATGACCACGAGAAGACCGCTCGAGCTACTTCACATGGATCTCTTTGGTCCCAATGCCTATAAGAGTCTCGGTGGTAACTCATTTGGTCTAGTCATAGTCAATGATTTTTCAAGATTTACGTGGGTGTTCTTTCTTGATGATAAATCGCAGGTCCAAAAGATATTCAAAAACTTCGCTAGGAAGGCCTAAAATCAATTTGACGTGAAGATCAAGAAGGTTCGGAGCGACAACAGAACGGAGTTCAAGAACGCAAATGTGGATACCTTTCTTGACGAAGAAGGGATTTCACACGAGTTCTCGGCTACGTACACGCCTCAACAAAATGGAGTTGTTGAGAGGAAGAACTGGACTCTTATTGAGATGGCAAGAACGATGCTTGATGAGTATACGACTCCAAAACACTTTTGGGCAGAAGCGGTTGAGACAGCTTGTCATGCAACAAATCGCTTGTATCTTCACAAGCTACTCGGCAAGACGACATACGAGCTCCTCACCGGTAACAAACCCCAAGTTGGATACTTTCGAGTATTCGGCTCAAAGTGCTACATTCTTGATAAGCATCGTCGTTCTAAATTTTCTCCTAAATCTCATGAAGGTTTCCTACTTGGTTATGGCTCAAACTCTCACACTTACCGTGCCTACAACAATTTCACCCGAAAGTTTGAAGAGATGGTAGATATGAAGTTTGATGAATCTAACGACTCGCAAGTAGAGCAATTGCCAATTGATGTAGGAGATAAAGACCCTTCGGAAGCAATCCAAGACTTGTCTATTGGCAAGATTCGTCCAACGGAGGTGAAGGAGAGTACCTCGTCCGTCCAAGTGGAAGCTTCCACCTCACGACAAGGTGAACCAAGAGTTGATACGGAAGCATCCACAAGTGGGACACACCAAGATGAAGAAAATGAGGAAGTACACCAAGATGAACATCAACAACCTCCTTCTCCACCACGACAAGAGAACGACAACGTCAACAATGAAGAAGGCCAAGAAGAAGAACAAGATAATGAGGATGTTCCACCTCGAGCGAAGCAAAATCTCCCACGAGTTCGAGCAAGAGTCGCCAAAGATCATCCCGTCGAGCAAATCTACAATGATATCCAAACCGGGAGAATCACTCGCTCTAAAACTCGTTTGGCTAAATTTTGTGAACATTATTCATTCATCTCTAGCATTGAACCTATGAAGGTTGAAGAAGCATTGGAAGATCCGGATTGGATAAACGCTATGCATGAAGAGCTACACAACTTTGAGAGAAACCAAGTATGGACATTGGTCGAGAAGCCTGAAAACAACCACAACATCATTGGTACCAAATGGGTGTTTCGCAACAAGCAAGATGAAGATGGTCAAGTCGTCCGCAACAAAGCACGTCTAGTAGCCCAAGGCTACACTCAAGTCAAAGGTATGGACTATGGTGAGACATATTCTCCCGTTGCTAGATTTGAGTCCATTCGCATCTTACTTGCCTATGCTAATCACCATGATATCACCTTGTACCAAATGGACATTAAAAGTGCTTTTCTAAATGGTAAAATTGAGGAGGAAGTTTATGTTAAGCAACCTCCCGGCTTTGTCAATCCTAATAATTCTAATCATGTTTACAAACTTCACAAAGCTCCGTATGGTTTTAAACAAGCTCCTAGAGCGTGGTATAAATGCTTGACCAAGTTCCTTATTGAAAAAGGCTTTGAAATTGGAAAAATAGATTCTACTCTTTTCACTAAAAGGGTTAATGGAGAAATATCTGTGTGCCAAATTTATGTTGATGATATCATATTTGGTTCGACTAACCCTCATTTTAGTGAGAAGTTTGGAAAGCTAATGTCGGAGAAGTTTGAGATGTCTATGATGAGTGAACTCAAATTCTTTCTCGGTTTGCAAATCAAGCAAACTAAGAAAGGTACCTTTGTCTTTCAAACAAAGTACACCAAGGACTTATTCAAGAAGTTCAATATGCAAGAATGCAAAGGTATGACTACACCCATGCCTACTAGTGGACATCTTGATTTGACCAAAGATGGTGAACCAGTTGATCAAAAAGTTTACCGCTCTATGATTGGTTCATTGTTATATCTATGTGCCTCTCGTCCCGATATTATTTTAAGTGTGTGCATGTGTGCACGATATCAAGCGGCCCCTAAAGAGTGTCATCTTAAGGCTGTGAAAAGGATAGTGAGATACTTAATACACACACGAAATTTTGGCATTTGGTATCCTAAGAGGTCTTCTTTCGATCTTGTTGGTTACTCTGATTTGGACTATGCCAGAGACAAGGTTGATAGAAAGTCCACTTTGGGTACTTGTAAATTTCTTGGTAGATCTCTTGTGTCTTGGTCCTCCAAGAAACAAAACTCGGTATCCTTATCCACCGCCGAAGCGGAATACATTGCCGCTGGTTCATGTTGTGCTCAATTACTTTGGATGACCCAAACTCTTAAAGATTATGGGATATATGTGAAACATGTTGCATTGCTTTGTGATAATGAAAATGCTATCAAGATTGCTCACAATACTTGTGTTGAGGTCAAGATATTCCATTCCAACCACATAAATCTTGATCTCTAGCCTTCCCCAAGTTGCTTTCAACTCAAATCATCTTTCCACCAAATCCTATCCTATGAGAGAGAGTCGAGTGTTGGGGAGACTATCATTTGAAGCACAAGAGCAAGGAGTTCATCATCAACACACCATTTGTTACCTCTTGGAGAGTGGTGTCTCCTAGATTAGTTAGGTGTTGCTACCTCTTGAGCACTGCGTTGGATTTCCTTGAAGAGGAAAGGGTGATGCAGCAGAGTAGAGTAAGTATTTCCCTCGCCGAGAACCAAGGTATCAATCCAAAGAGGAGGCTACACGCAAGTCCCTCGTACCTACACAAAACAAATAGCTCCACGCAACCAACGCGATTAGGGGTTGTCAATCCCTTCACGGTCACTTACGAGAGTGAGATCTGATAGAGATGATAGATAATATTTTTGGTATTTTTGGTATAAAGATTGTAACACCCCCAGTGTTATGCTACAGTGACCTCACACTAATGATGCCATGTCATCATAATTACTAAGCAATTTTCCACTTGTCCAAAATCAAGGCCAAATTCAAGAATTAAAATAAATTAAAATAAATATTTTCTTCACTAAAATGTTCACAATATTCTATAAATCCCTCTGATCATTGTCATGTTGAACCCAACAATGTTTGAACCACCAATTGATCCCTAAGGATTATAAAGTGGTTCATCAACAAATAGTTTGGCCTTTTCAAAATAAAAAAATATTTATACATTTTCAAGTGGCCTGGAACTTTTGTGCAGCTCGGGTATGTTACAAAGCAATTATGTACAAAGTTTGTATTGAAACCTAAATAATTTGATAGCTAGAGAAAATACAAAATAGAGGACAAAATTACAAAACAGAAAAGAAATAATAAGAGGGAAAAGAAAAAAAAGGGGCATTGTGCACTATGGCCCATCCTTTTTCCTGTACATGGCCCAGCCAACTGGGGTCATCCCCAACCTGCTACAGGAGGCAAGGGGTTGTGGCAGCCATCCACCAGTCATGGTGCGACCATGACGCGTGCCGGCCATCCCCCGGCTCCCCTGGAGGATAAGGGCAACACCCCCGACGCCCTAGACAACCCTAGGTCAATCCTCCCCTTCCCCTCGCTCGATCCCTTCGATCCCGAGCTTGGTCGTCGCCGCACCTTCGTCGATCCCGCCACCACGGACTCCCCATCGCTGCATCGCCATATCAACGAGGTTCTCCGTCGGCTGCTTCATCGTCTCCACCACAGGATCGAGCCCGAGGGGCCACACCAACGACGCCCACGTCGTCTTCTTCGTCCACGGCCGCCGCGGCCATCGCCGTCGATATGCACCACCGGCGCCTCCCGACCTCCCCGGGCTCGTCCACGGCCTCCCCGGGATGAGCCATCGCCTGTTCCCCTTCTCCCCGCCTCGGACTGCCGCTGTAGTCGCCGCCCCCTTCCTCCCAGGAGCACGCCGGAGCTTGGCCGTGCCTACAAGTCACCGCTACTGCTACTGATGCGGCCAGCTCCTGCTGCAGCCCACGCACGCCCAAACCCCCCCTCCCCGCACGCACGCCCCGCCTCCGGCCTCCCCTCCCCCTGCCGCGTCGTGGCCGCGAGCTCCCGCCTAACCGGCGTCTGCGCCCGCCGCTGCCCGCTTCCGCCTCGCGACTTCGCCCCCTGCACTCCGCCGCTGACGCGCCATTGTTACGCCGCGGCCATCGCCCTGCCACGCCTGTTCGCTGCTGCCACCGGCCATGGCCATCGGAGCTCCTGGGCGCACCCAGCCGCCGTGGCCGCCATGGGCCTCTGTCCGGTGAGGCCCCGGCCAGTCCTAATTAGTGTGGCCTAATCCCCCTGTTGGCACTAATCTGTCCATTATTAGACACTGCATGTGGCCCCCACTGGTAATTTAGCTAGTTAAATAAACCTGTTAAAACTAGTCAATGACATGCAGGCCCCTTTGACCCCGTTGACTGGTCAATCGGGACCCCCTGGCCCACTTGTCAGCCTCTGTGCACAATCTGTGTACACAGGGCTGGGTACACCTAGCAATTTCCTATTTATTTTCGAATTAATAGTATTTTCAGAATATTGTTAAAACTTTGGAAATTCAAATAAAATAATCTGTAACTCAGTTGAAAATGTTTTCTACATGAAAGTTGCTCAGAAAAATCCAACGAATCCGAATATGTGGTCTGTTCATCTGCCACATGCCTCTAGCATGTTGAACATGGAACATTTCTCCTCAGGTCATCTGTCTGACATAGATTTGGAACTGGGAATACATTTCCGGTTGAATTCCCCCTTCACCTATATCGTGTAGCCATACGTTAGGTCACACCCGGCACAACATATTGCCACGTTATGATTTGTGATGTTATGCTTGCTTTATATTTATTGTTTCTTCCCCCTCTTCTCTCCGGTAGACCCCGAGACCGACGATGCCCCTGTGATCGACTACGTCGACGACTCCTCCTCCTTGCTAGAGCCACCAGGCAAGCCCCCCCTTTGATCATCTCGATATCGCCCATTTCATTCTCTCATGCTTGCATTAGATTTTTGCTACTGTTATTGATTGCTCCTATTCTAATGCATAGCCTGCTTTTGTATCTGTTGTTGTACCTTACCTGCTTATCCTAAACTGCTTAGTATAGGTTGGTTAGTGATCCATCAGTGACCCCCACCTTGTCCTTGTTGCCCTGCTTCATCATCAAGACCGATCAACGGATCAAGACCAGGCCCCAAGACCGCACATCACTTCCCTTAGTTGCTCGACACTCTTTGGGTTTCTATCGAGTGCCGAGGGTGAGACCTCTACAACACTTCCGTGTTAACCTCAGTATAGTTATTCGGTCGTGGTCATCGAGGGTGATTTCCTCTTTAACCACTTCCGATACGACTCTGTCGTGCAACCCCTCAAGTTTGAACCTCGAGGGTGAATCCTCTTACGTTCACCTTGATGATTACATCGAGTGGAATTCACCGGGGGTGATTCCTCGAGTTTTCCCCTTGATGTTTGGACACACGGTTACTATGGTTACTATGACTTTACACTGAACCATGTTACTAAAGACGGGTCGACCCTGAGGGGTACCCGCGCGAGCTTAATTGCGAGTGATGTGGAGTCGGGTTGACCTGGAGGGTGCCCGCGAGATAATTACGAGGCGTGGCCGGGCATTCCTAGCCCTTGCCGCAAGTCCTCGAGATGGGGCTACGGGGTCACATCTTTCGTGAGTCTCAGCTTGTTACCGCGCGCTCCTAATCCACTACGATTTGGATATTTGATCCGAGGGGCCTCTGGCCTGATAGTACTAACCATCACGTGGGCATAGTATGGGCGTTCTCCGTCGTATACATCAGCCAAAGCTTAATAGACGTCAGCGACTGAGCGGCGCACGTCGGGTTGGACTGCGTAAGCACCTGCCTTTTTTGAAGGAGGTAGCTAGGTCTGCTCACCGGCCGTGTTCGCAACGTGCAGGAGTTCCCGGGGAGATGGCCTATGACCTCTGGGGGCATAGGTTTAGTCTGGCATGCTGGCCTCTCTATTAAGCCTAGGTCGGGTTGCGGCGTATTATTTTGCCCAGGCCGGGCATGACCTAGGAAAGTGTGTCCGGCCGGAGTTAATCGAGTGTGGTGGGTAAGTTGGTGCACCCCTGCAGGGAAGAAAACATATATCGAAAGCCTGTCCTACGGTAATGGACACTTGGAGTTGTATCCCGATCGATACAACTAGAACTAGATACTTGAGATGAGACATGGATATGAGAAATGGATAGTATGGCCCTGGGATTGCTTTCTCGTAGGGAGTCGAGAAAGGACCTCTGGCCGAGGTTGATAACACTACTACTACTTTACTTTAGGCTACTCTACTCCCTCCTGTTTGCTGTAAGATGGTGGTTTCTAGAAGATGCTAGTCTTTGATAGGACTAGCTTCTCCCCCTCCTATTCTGGCATTTCTGCAGCCCAATCAACATATACAGCCTTCCTTTGATAGTGTTGCATATGCAGTGTAGATTCTTGCTTGCGAGTACTTTGGATGAGTACTCAAGGTTGCTTTGCTACCCCTTTCCCCCCTTTCTTCTTCTTTCCGGTTGCTGCAACCAGATGTCGGAGCCCAGGAGTCATATGCCACCGTTGATGCCTACTACTACATGGAGGCCGCCGACGACTAGGAGTAGTTAGGAGGCTCCCAGGCAGGAGGCCTTGCCTTTTTCGATCGATGTTGCTTTTGTGCTAGCCTTCTTAAGGCAAACTTGTCTAACTTATGTCCGTACTCAGATATTGTTGCTTCCGCTGACTCTTGTGTTTTCAAGCTTATGTATTCGAGCCCTCGAGGCCCCTGGCTTGTAATATAAAGCTTGTATTTTTTAATTTGTGTCTAGAGTTGTGTTGTGATATCTTCCCGTGAGTCCTTGATCTTGATCGTACACATTTGTGTGTATGATTGAATCGAGGGCGTTACAAGTTGGTATCAGAGCCGACTGCCTATAGGTAGCTCCCCTTCCAACTCCTTGGACGAAGTTGAGTCTAGTCGTCCAAAACTGTTTTACTAACTTGGTTGTGTGGCTTATGGGCCCACGTCGCCATTGGGTGGTATTAGGATCTTTTATTCCTCGTCTATACTCTGGGACTCTGATCTCTCGTCTATTCGGGTTAAACATTTTACTAACTCTGACATTAGGCTCTCGTACCCACTTCCTCCTGGAGAGGCCCGACATTACCGATGATTGCTTGCTTCGCCAGAAGATTCGGCAGATACTCCTCGATGTTTCTCGAGACCCTGTGCCCACTGCCTTGCAGTTCCTGACCACAGATAATCCCCGTGAATAACATCCTTGCCGCTAGTACCTTCATACCTAGTTGCTCCTATTATTACAAGATGTACTCTCCTTTGTTTCGAGATCCTTTGTGCCTTCTGCTTTGCGGCTTCTTTTTGCACTACTGATAATTCACTGAACACGTTCATCCCCAGTTGTTCATATGCTTTCCAAAATACTTGGAAATATTATGTGATCTTCCGAAAATCCTCTACAGCCTATTGCTCTTGATTCTCCTTGCCTGCTTGCATTAGGATTAATTCCATATGTCTAGCAATATTCTTTAAAATTCGTTGTGGTTGTCATTCTGTTCCTATGGATTCAACGTGTGAGCGAATACTCGCAATCATCAATTAATCCTTGGAAATTTTCTTTCTGGCTTCGACATCGCTCCGGTTATGAGCTGGTTCTTGCCCAATCCAGATTTGATCGGGTACACCTCTAAGTCTATTCAACTTACTCATCTTTTGATTAGAGCCTCTGCTTCTGATCCTTCGTCTTGAAATCATAATTCCTTTGTACCCAAGCATCGAATCATTCAGACGTTTCTATAAGCCGATGCCTTTGCATCCCCTTCTTCATCTGATTAATTACCAATACTCACATCAACTCTATCGTGAATCGCCAGCTCCATTGCTGGGTTTTTATCCGACAATGTCCTTCACCTCCAAAGTCTTGTGAGTTTTTCCCTGATACAAAATACCTTCGGTAAATTGTATCATCTGCTTTGACTCTGATAGTCTGCTTTTGAACTCGTAACTCTTGCTTGGTTGGTGGTTGTATAGATTCATAAAAATGCCCCGATGGGTTGAACTTATGCCTTCCAAAATCCGTGTGAACCCGAGAGTTCCCACGAGTCTTACTCTTCTGGTACTTCGCCAGCTAAATCCTCTGCATTACAATTTCATCAAAAAACAAGGAGTGAATGAAAGGTTATGCATTGAAGAAGTGGGAGTCGACCTTGGACCCTTGTGTTCATGTCCATGGACCCGATGTAGAACTTATCATGAAAGCTGCTCATAAAAATAATAATTATTTTTTTGTACAAGCTCATCTTGTATCTATGAATTGATCGTTTGCAATCATGGTTCCGACCATATTTCCTCCTTGATTCCATTTACCGGATAAGTTAAAATACTTATCCTCTGCAAATCATTCCCCCGTCCAATCTCTACTCCGATTTACCTTCCGACATTACACCTAGTATATGATATTGGGAAGTTTTATACCCCATCACATCATTCCTAGCCTGGTCGGCTATATTTTTATCGTGTCAACTTTAACTGTGCTACCTGGTCCTTATGCCCGGAGCAACTTTCAACGATGAGCTAAGCTTACGTCGATCTTCCTCATCTTATCATTTCACCTCGAACAACAAGCTTGACTTCGAGCTTGTGTCGAATATGTGGTTCTCATAGCCTTTCACTTCATCTTTCCTTTTCTGCTCAATGGCATCTTCATAGAGTCTCTCGACAAAATATGTCGTGATCACCGTCTACACTTTGGCTTCTTCAGAGATGTCAATTGAATTCATGGCTAGAAATACCATCCCTGCCCCTCGATGATTTGTGATATCATCGGTGATTTCTTGACTTTCTGCCAACACAGACCTGGTTGTGCTTGGTTATTCCTTACGTTCTGAGATATCTTGGAATTGTTTGTCGGTATTTCTTGAGATCTTCAAACCCAATCTCTACTTGACACAATATCATTGCCGCATCGAAGCATGACTGTGGTTTTCCGAATATCAACAAGAACATCGAAAGCATAATACAAAATGTTTCTCGTTCAATTACCCTCACACCGTTTTATGGGTAATATCATGATTCTTCCCTTGCCCCTTTTATCTAAATGCTTTTGAACTTGTTGTCCTATCATGTATATCCTGCTCTGCTTTTCCTTGGGAAGGATATACTCCCAACTCTTATGTGTAAACACATCTTCCTTTCCTTTGGGTTGTGTGATTTGATAATCATATTTTTCCTTTCCATTGGTTTGCTTAACCCTTCTTGTGATCTATATTATATAAGAAGTAATAATTCCCTGCTTATGTAAACACCTCGGTGTACAACTCTGTCAGTAAGACCATGTTAATACTGTTGATGACATTCCGATAGCCACCGATGGATGAGAACTTTGCCTATAGGTCTGCCTCGTTCAACGAGCAGGAAAATGGTTCTCTTCGTCCCTCGCCCTTGGTACCGATGTTCTTGCTGACATAACTGACAGACTATTCTCTGACATGCCTTGCTATCATAACCGTGCAAGATGTCACCGCTCTTTCTACTTTTAACCCACATGGTGGGCCCATAACCCACAGTTCCACAGGATCGAATCCTGATTCTCCTGTACACCCTGTTGCCAAAGTTATTCCCCGAATTTGACTTCACATGTAATTCACGAGCCACATTCCTAGTGATCTATTCTGGTATCAGCCGCAATAATTATTCCCATTGCTCTGAACCCCTTTCACCATCTGTTTCAGGAAACGAATGATTGCCTACCCAGTTGAAGCTTCTTATTTCACCTCTGTACCTTACTCTCGATGACTTTCTTGGATTTCAACTCGAGAGATGCCTCTATGCCACATTCAATGAGATAGCCCCCCCAGGTACCTATCTTGTGTTGAGCTCCGTCCTTCCTGAGTCTTCCCCCTAGTCCGCCTCTTAAATCTCGGGACGAGATTTCTTGTAGTGGAGGAGATTTGTAACACCCCCAGTGTTATGCTACAGTGACCTCACACTAATGATGCCATGTCATCATAATTACTAAGCAATTTTCCACTTGTCCAAAATCAAGGCCAAATTCAAGAATTAAAATAAATTAAAATAAATAATTTCTTCACTAAAATGTTCACAATAATCTATAAATCCCTCTGATCATTGTCATGTTGAACCCAACAATTTTTGAACCACCAATTGATCCCTAAGGATTATAAAGTGGTCCATCAACAAATAGTTTGGCCTTTTCAAAATAAACAAATATTTATACATTTTCAAGTGGCCTGGAACTTTTGTGCAGCTCGGGTATGTTACAAAGCAATTATGTACAAAGTTTGTATTGAAACCTAAATCATTTGATAGCTAGAGAAAATAAAAAAACAGAGGACAAAATTACAAAACAGAAAAGAAATAATAAGAGGGAAATGAAAAAAGGGGCACTGTGCACTATGGCCCATCCTTTTTCCTGTACAAGGCCAGCCAACTGGGGTCATCCCCAACCTGCTACAGGAGGCAGGGGGTTGTGGCAGCCATCCACCAGTCATGGTGCGACCATGACGCGTGATGGCTATCCCCTGGCTCCCCTGGAGGATAAGGGCGACACCCCCGACGCCCTAGAAAACCCTAGGTCAATCCTCCCCTTCCCCACGCTCGATCCCTTTGATCCTGAGCTTGGTCGTCGCCACGCCTTCGTCGATCCCGCCACCACGGACTCCCCATCGCTGCATCGCCATATCCACGAGGTTCTCCGTCGGCTGCCTCATCGTCTACACCACAGGATCGAGCCCGAGGGGCCACACCAACGACACCCACGTCGTCTTCTTCGTCAATGGCCGCCGTGGCCATCGCCGTCGATATGCACCACCGGCGCCTCCCGACCTCCCCGAGCTCGTCCACGGCCTCCCCGGGGTGAGCCACCGCCTGTTCCCCTTCTCCCCGCCTCGGACTGCCGCTGTAGTCGCCGCCCCCTTCCTCCCAGGAGCACGCCGGAGCTTGGTCGTGCCTGCAAGTCACCGCTCTGTGCGATGCGCCAGCTCTGCTGCAGCCCACGACGCCCAACCCCCGCCTCCCAAGACGCACGCCGCCTCGGCCTCCCTCCCCTGTCGGCGTCGTGGCCTGAGCTCGCGCCGACCGCATCTGTAGAGCCGCCGCCGCTTCTCCCTACCGCCTGCAATTCACCCCCCTGCACTCCTCCGCTGACATGCGCATGCCGTTAGCCGGCCGCGCCGCCGCCTGCCACGCCTTTGCTCGCTGCTGCCACCGGCCATGGCCACCGGAGCTCCTGGGCGCGCCCAGCCGCCGTGGCCGCCATGGGCCTCTGTCCGGTGAGGCCCCGGCCAGTCCTAATTAGTGTGGCCTAATCCCCCTGTTGGAACTAATATGTCCATTATTAGACACTGCATGTGGCCCCCACTGGTAATTTAGCTAGTTAAATAAACCTGTTAAAACTAGTCAATGACATGCATGCCCCTTTGACCCCGTTGACTGGTCAATCGGGACCCCCTGGCCCACTTGTCAGCCACTGTGCATAATCTGTGTACACAGGGCTGGGTACACCTAGCAATTTCCTGTTTATTTTCGAATAATAGTAATTTCAGAATATTGTTAAAACTTTGGAAATTCATATAAAATAATCTGTAACTCAGATGAAAATGTTTTCTACATGAAAGTTGCTCAGAAAAATCCAATGAATCTGAATATGCGGTCTGTTCATCTGTCACATGCCTCTAGCATGCTGAACATGGACCATTTCCCCTCCGGTCATCTGTCTGACAACGGTCCGGAACCGGGAATACGTTCCCGGTTGAATTCCCCCTTCACCTATATCGTGTAGCCATACGTTAGGTCACACCCGGCACAGCATATTGCCACGTTATGCTTTGTGATGTTATGTTTGCTTTATATTTATTGTTTCTTCCCCCTCTTCTCTCCGGTAGACCCCGAGACTGATGCTGCCCCTGTGATTGACTACGTCGACGATGACCCCTCCTTGCCAGAGCAACCAGGCAAGCCCCCCTTTGATCATCCCGATATCGCCCATTCCATTCTCTCATGCTTGCATTAGATTTTGCTAATGTTATTGATTGCTCCTATTCTGATGCATAGCCTGCTTTTGTATCTGCTATTGTACCTTACCTGCTTATCCTAAAATGCTTAGTATAGGTTGGTTAGGTGATCCATCAGTGACCCCCACCTTGTCCTTGTTGCCCCTGCTTCATCATCGAAGACCCGATCAACGGGATCGAAGACCAGGCCCCGGCACCGCACATCACTTCCCCTTAGTTGCTCGACACTACTGGGTTTCTATCGAGTGCCGAGGGTGAGACCTCTACAACACTTCTGATGTTAACCCTGTAGTATAGCTATTCGGTCATGGTCATCGAGGGTGATTTCCTCTTTAACCACTTCCGATACGACTCTGTCGTGCAACCCCTCAAGTGTGAACCTCGAGGGTGAATCCTCTTACGTTCACCTTGATGATTACATCGAGTGGAATTCACCAGGGGTGATTCCTCGAGTTTTCCCCTTGATGTTTGGACACACGGTTACTATGGTTACTATGAATTTACACTGAACCATGTTACTAAAGACGGGTCGACCCCGAGGGGTACCCGCGCGAGCTTAATTGCGAGTGATGTGGAGTCGGGTTGACCTGGAGGGTGCCCGCGAGATAATTACGAGGCGTGGCCGGGCATTCCTAGCCCTTGCCGCAAATCCTCAAGACGGGGCAACGGGGTCACATCTTTCGTGAGTCTCTGCTTGTTACTGCGCGCTCCTAATCCACTACGATTTGTATATTTGATCCAAGGGGCCTCTGGCCTGATAGCACTAACCATCACATGGGCATAGTATGGGCGTTCTGCGTCGTATACATCAGCCGAAGCTTAATAGAGTCAGCGACTGAGCGGTGCGCGCCGGGTTGGACTGCGTAAGCACCTGCCTTTTTTGAAGGAGGTAGCTAGGTCTGCTCACCGGCCGCGTTCGCAACGTGCAGGAGTTCACGGGGAGATGGCCCATGACCCCTGGGGGCATATGTTCAGTCCGGCGTGCTGGCCTCTCTATTAAGCCTAGGTCGGGTTGCGGCGTATTGTTTGGCCGAGGCCGGGCATGACCCAGGAAAGTGTGTCCGGCCGGAGTTAATCGAGCGTGGTGGGTAAGTTGGTGCACCCCTGCAGGGAAGAAAACATCTATCGATAGCCTGTCCTATGGTAACGGACACTTGGAGTTGTATCCAGATCGGTACAACTAGAACTGGATACTTGAGATGAGACATGGATATGAGAAATTGATAGTGTGGCTCTGGGATTGCTTTCTCGCAGCGAGTCGAGAAAGGACCTCTGGCCGAGGTTGATAACACTACTACTACTTTACTTTATGCTACTCTACTCCCTCCTGTTTGCTGCAAGATGGTGGTTTCCAGAAGATGCTAGTCTTCGATAGGACTAGCTTCTCCCCCTCTTATTCTGGCATTTCTGCAGCCCAGTCCACATATCCAACCTTCCTTTGATAATGTTGCACATGTAGTGTAGATTCTTGCTTGCGAGTACTTTGGATGAGTACTCACGGTTGCTTTGCTACCCCTTTCCCCCCTTTCTTCTTCTTTCCGGTTGCTGCAACCAGATGTCGGAGCCCAGGAGTCAGATGCCACCGTTGATGCCTACTACTACATGGAGGCCGCCGACGACCAGGAGTAGTTAGGAGGCTCCCAGGCAGGAGGCCTTGCCTTTTTCGATCGATGTTGCTTTTGTTCTAGCCTTCTTAAGGCAAACTTGTCTAACTTATGTCTGTACTCAGATATTGTTTCTTCCGCTGACTCTTGTGTTTTTCAAGCTTATGTATTCGAGCCCTCGAGGCCCCTGGCTTGTAATATAAAGCTTGTATTTCTTAATTTGTGTCTAGAGTTGTGTTGTGATATCTTCCCATGAGTTCTTGATCTTGATCGTACACATTTGTGTGTATGATTAGTGTACGATTGAATCGAGGGCGTTACAAAGATGCAAAGTAAAATAAAAGGCAACGTAAAAAAGCAAAGCAATAATAAAGTGATGGAAGATTGATATGATGAGAATAGACCCGGGGGCCATAGATTTCACTAGTGGCTTCTCTCAAGAGCATAAGTATTCTACGGTGGGTGAACAAATTACTGTTGAGCAATTGACAGAATTGAGCATAGTTATGAGAATATCTAGGTATGATCATGTATATAGGCATCACATCCGAGACAAGTAGACCGACTCCTGCCTGCATCTACTACTATTACTCCACTCATTGACCGCTATCCAGCATGCATCTAGAGTATTAAGTTAATGAAAACAGAGTAACGCCTTAAGCAAGATGACATGATGTAGAGGGATAAATTCATGCAAAATATGATAAAAACCCCTTCTTGTTATCCTTGATGGCAACAATACAATACGTGCCTTGCTGCCCCTACTGTCACTGGGAAAGGACACCGCAAGATTGAAAGCAAAGCTAAGCACTTCTTCCATTGCAAGAAAAACCAATCTAGTAGGCCAAACCAAACTGATAATTCGAAGAGACTTGCAAATATAACCAATCATACATAAAAGAATTCAGAGAAGATTCAAATATTGTTCATAGATAAACTTGATCATAAACCCACAATTCATCGGTCTCAACAAACACACCGCAAAAAGAAGATTACATCGAATAGATCTCCACGAGAGAGGGGGAGAACATTGTATTGAGATCCAAAAAGAGAGAAGAAGCCATCTAGCTACTAACTATGGACCCGGAGGTCTGAGGTAAACTACTCACACTTCATCGGAGAGGCTATGGTGATGATGTAGAAGCCCTCCATGGTGGATTCCCCTTCCGGAGGAGCTCCGGAACAGGCCCCAAGATGGGATCTCGTGGATACAGAAAGTTGCGGCGGTGGAATTAGGTTTTTGGCTCCGTATCTGATTGTTTGGGGGTACATAGGTATATATAGGAGGAAGGAGTACATCGTTGGAGCAAAGGGGGGGCCCATGATGCAGGGGGCGCGCCCTACGGGGGCGCCCTCCACTTTCGTGGACACCTCCTTTCTTTCTTGACGGGGGGTCCAAGTCTCTGGATCATATTTGGTGAGAAAATCACGTTCCCGAAGGTTTCATTCCATTTGGACTCCGTTTGATATTCCGTTTCTTCGAAACACTAAAATAGGCAAAAAGCAGCAAATCTGGGTTGGGTCTCCGGTTAATAGGTTAGTCCCAAAAGTAATATAAAAGTGGAAAATAAAGCCCAATATAGTCCAAAACAGTAGATAATATAACATGGAGCAATCAAAAATTATAGATACGTTGGAGACGTATCAGGCATCCCCAAGCTTAATTCCTGCTCGTCCTCGGGTAGGTAAATGATAAAAAAGAATTTTTGATGCGGAGTGCTACTTGGCGTAATTTCAATATAATTCTTCTTAATTGTGGTATGAATATTCAGGTCCGAAATATTCAAGACAAAAGTTCACATTGACATAAAAAATAATAATACTTCAAGCATACTAACAAAGCAATTATGTCTTCTCAAAATAACATGGCCAAAGAAAGTTCATCCCTACAAAATCATATAGTTTAGTCAAGCTCCATTTTTGTCACACAAGAATGCTCTCATCATGCACAACCCCGATGACAAGCCAAGCAATTGTTTCATACTTTAGTAATCTCTAACTTTATAAACCTTCACGCAATACATGAGCGTGAGCCATGGATATAACACTATGGGTGGAATAGAATATGATGATGGGGCTTATGTGGAAAAGACAAAAAGGGAGAAGATCTCACTTCAACGAGGCTAATCAATGGGCTATGGAGATGCCCATCGATTGATGTTAATGCAAGGAGTAGGGATTGCCATGCAACGGATGCACTAGAGCTATAAATGTATGAAAGCTCAACAAAAGAAACTAAGTGGGTGTGCATCCAACTTGCTTGCTCACGAAGACCTAGGGCATTTGAGGAAGCCCATCATTGGAATATACAAGCCAAGTTCTATAATGAAAAGTCCCCACTAGTATATGAAAATGACAAAACAAGGGACTCTCTATCATGAAGATTATGGTGCTACTTTGAAGCACAAGTGTGGAAAAAAGGATAGTAGCATTGCCCCTTTTTATTTTTAATTTTTTTTGTTCTTTTTTTTGGGCCTTCTTTTTTTTCTTTGGTCTTTCTCCTTTTTTTATTGGGACAATGCTCTATTAAATGATGACCATCACACTTCTATTTATTTACAACTCAATGATTACAACTCGATACTAGAACAAAGTATGACTCTATATGAATGCCTCCGGCGGTGTACCGGGATATGCAATGAATCAAGAGTGACATGTATGAAATAATTATGAACGGTGGCTTTGCCACAAATACTATGTCAACTACATGATCAAGCTAGCAATATGACAATGATGAAAGTGTCATGATGAACGAAATGGTGGAAAGTTGCATGGCAATATATCTCGGAATGGCTATGGAAATGCCATAATAGGTAGGTATGGTGGCTGTTTTGAGGAAGATATAAGGAGGTTTATGTGTGAAATAGCGTATCATATCACGGGGTTTGGATGCACCGACGAAGTTTGCACCAACTCTCAATGTGAGAAAGGGCAATGCATGGTACCGAAGAGGCTAGCAATGATGGAAGGGTGAGAGTGCGTATAATCCATGGACTCAACATTAGTCATAAAGAACTCATATACTTATTGCAAAAATCTACAAGCCATCAAAAACCAAAGCACTACGCGCATGCTCCTAGGGGGATAGATTGGTAGGAAAAGACCATTGCTCGTCCCCGACCGCCACTCATAAGGAGGACAATCATATAACACCTCATGTTTCAAATTTGTTACATAACGTATACCATACGTGCATGCTATGGGACTTGCAAACTTCAACACAAGTATTTCTCAAATTCACAACTACTCAACTAGCACGACTTTGATATTATCACCTCCATGTCTCAAAACAATTATCAAGCGTCAAACTTTTCTTAGTATTCAACGCACTCAAAAGAAAGTTTTACAAATCTTGAATACCAAACATATTAAGATTTTTAAGCAAATTACCATGCTATCTAAGACTCTAAAAATAATCTAAGTGAAGGATGGGCGATCAATATTTTCTATAAAACAAATCCACCACTGTGCTCTAAAAGATATAAGTGAAGCACTAGAGCAAAACTATAAAGCTCAAAAGATATAAGTGAAGCACATAGAGTATTCTAACAAATTCCAATTCATGTATGGCTCTCTCAAAAGGTGGGTACAGCAAGGATGATTGTGCTAAACTAAAAAGCAAAGACTCAAATCATACAAGACGCTCCAAGCAAAACACATATCATGTGGTGAATAAAAATATAGCTCAAGTAAAGTTACCGATGGAAGTAGATTTAAAGAGGGATGCCTTCAGGCATCCCCAAGCGTTGACTTTTTGCTGTCCTTAGATTATCTTGGGGGTGCCATGGGCATCCCCAAGCTTAGGCTCTTGCCACTCCTTGTTCCATAATCCATCAAAAGATTTCACCCAAAACTTGAAAACTTCACAACACAAAACTCAACAGAAATCTCGTGAACTCCGTTAGCGAAAGAAAACAAAAGACCACTTCAAGGTACTGTAATGAACTCATTCTTTATTTATATTGGTGTTAAACCTACTGCATTCCAACTTCTCTATGGTTTATAAACTATTTTACTAGCCATAGATTCATCAAAATAAGCAAACAACACACGAAAACAGAATCTGTCACAAACAGAACAGTCTGTAGTAATCTGTAACTAACGCAAACTTCTGGAACTCCAAAAAAAATTAGCCAAAATAGGAAGACCTAGGAAATTTGTTTATAGATCAGCAGCAATTGGAATCACTATTTTATCATGTTCTAGTGATTTTTAACAATTGTTTTCGTGAACAGAAAGTTTCTGGAAATTACAGCAAGATCAAATAACTATCATCCAAGAAGATCCTATAGGTTTAACTTGGCACAAACACTAATTAAAACATAAAACCACATCTAACCAGAGGCTAGAACAAATATTTATTCCTAAAGAGAATCAAAAAAGCAAAAAAAACTAAAATAAAATTGGGTTGCCTCCCAACAAGCGCTATCGTTTAACGCCCTTAGCTAGGCATAAAAGCTAGGATAGATCTAGGAAGTGCCATAGTAATAGGATAGATCGGTGAAACTCATTTCATACTCTCTACGTTCGGCAGCAAGTTTTCTTTGAGGCAAGCAAAAGTAATCAAAAGGGCTAAATTTAATGGGACAAAAGTCCACAAGATCAATTTTTGGAGGTATAGGTTCCTCCTTTGGCCCTTCGTATTGCACAACCAATTCATCATTATAAGCATTCTTTTGACAGAACTTGGTGAGCCTATACTTAAGAGAATATCCTAGCTCATTATTTCGAATAGCTAAATCATCATTAAGTTCATAAATTCTATCAACTAGAACATTGGCAGGAACCTTGTTTCTAAGGTTTTCATTGAACACAACATAGTTTAGAGATTGAAAACGCATTATTTCTTCTTGATCAAAGAGGATAGCTTCTATGGGAGGACGGCCAGCGTCCACCCCATAATGCGCAAAGATTTCTTTGTCCTCTTTTATTATAAATCTGAACTCATTATCCAAAAAGATAGTAGCGGCACGCTTAACAGAAGAATGCTCAATATTAGAGAATTCTAGGAAAATTCTTTTTATGCAAGGATGCATGTGCATAAATTGCCTTTCAAGTTCAACGATAAGCATGGCAATAGCGTCCGCAAGACTACTAGTTCTATGGAGAATAGAACCGCCCATAGAAGGCAAAGCACCGACACAAGTAAAGAAATCTTGAATAACTCATTTTCCAATAATATTACCGCTAGCAATTCGAAATCTTTTTGTATGCAATGTAGGGGGTTCTTCAGCAGGAGCATCAGAATTTTCTATGATATTATTATTTTCCATATCGGCAATAATTTCCCCAATTTCAGACATAACGAAAAGCAAGCGAGAAGAAGGCAAACGGAAAAGAGAGGGTGAATAAAACAGCAAGGGTGAAGTAGGGGAGAGGAAAACGAGAGGCAAATGGCAAATAATGTAATGCGAGAGTTAAGGGATTGTGATGGGTACTCGGTATGTTGACTTTTGCGTAGACTCCCAGGCAACGGCGCCAGAAATCTTCCTGCTACCTCTTGAGCACTACGTTGGATTTCCTTGAAGAGGAAAGGGTGATGCAGCAGAGTAGAGTAAGTATTTCCCTCAATTTTTGAGAACCAAGGTATCAATCCAGTAGGAGGCTACACGCAAGTCCCTCGTACCTACACAAAACAAATAGCTCCACGCAACCAACGCGATTAGGGGTTGTCAATCCCTTCACGGTCACTTACGAGAGTGAGATCTGATAGAGATGATAGATAATATTTTTGGTATTTTTGGTATAAAGATGCAAAGTAAAATAAAACGCAAAGTAAAAAAGCAAAGAAATAATAAAATGATGGAAGATTGATATGATGAGAATAGACCTGGGGGCCATAGATTTCACTAGTGGCTTCTCTCAAGAGCATAAGTATTCTACGGTTGGGTGAACAAATTCTTGTCGAGCAATTGATGAATTGGGCATAGTTATGAGAATATCTAGGTATGATCATGTATATAGGCATCACGTCCGAGACAAGTAGACCAACTCCTGCCTGCATCTACTACTATTACTCCACTCATCGACCACTATCCAAAGATGCATCTAGAGTATTAAGTTAATGAAAACAGAGTAACGCCTTAAGCAAGATGACATGATGTAGAGGGATAAATTCATGCAATATGATAAAACCCCATCTTGTTATCCTCAATGGCAACAATACAATCGTGCCTTGCCGCCCCTCATCCACCGGGAAAGGACACCGCAAGATTGAACCCAAAGCTAAGCACTTCTCCCATTGCAAGAAGAACCAATCTAGTAGGCCAAACCAAACTGATAATTCGAAGAGACTTGCAAATATAACCAATCGTACATAAAAGAATTCGAAGAAGATTGAAATATTGTTCATAGATACACTTGATCATAAACCCATAATTCATTGATCTCAACAAACACACCGCAAAAAGAAGATTACATCGAATAGATCTCCACGAGAGAGGGGGAGAACATTGTATTGAGATCCAAAAAGAGAGAAGAAGCCATCTAGCTACTAACTATGGACCCGAAGGTCTGAGGTAAACTACTCACACTTCATCGGAGAGGCTATGGTGATGATGTAGAAGCCCTCCGTGGTGGATTCCCCTTCCGTGAAGCTCGGAACAGGCCCCAAGATGGGATCTCGTGGATCTGAGAAAGTTGCGGCGGTGGAATTAGGTTTTTGGCTCCGTATGTGATCGTTTGGGGGTACGTAGGTATATATAGGAGGAAGGAGTACACCGGTGGAGCAAAGGGGGGCCCACGAGGCAGGGGGGCGCCCTCCACCCTCTTGGCCACCTCCTTTCTTTCTTGACCGGGGGTCCAAGTCTCCTGGATCATATTCGGTGAGAAAATCACGTTCACGAAGGTTTCATTCTGTTTGGACTCCGTTTGATATTCCGTTTCTTCGAAACACTAAATAGGCAAAAAAACAGCAAATCTGGGCTGGGTCTCCGGTTAATAGGTTAGTCCCAAAAGTAATATAAAAGTGGAAAATAAAGCCCAATATAGTCCAAAACAGTAGATAATATAGCATGGAGCAATCAAAAATTGTAGATACGTTGGAGACGTATCAGGTGTCACTTGGGAGCCTCCGTCAAGATTGTGGAGTTGAACCAAGGAGTTTGTAAGGACAAGGAGATCGCCTACTTCGTGAAGATCTACCCGAGTGAGGCAAGTCCTTCGTGGGCGACAGCCATGGTGGGATAGACATGGTTGCTTCTTCGTGGACCCTTCGTGGGTGGAGCCCTCCGTGGACTCGCGCAACCGTTACCCTTCGTGGGTCGAAGTCTCCATCAACGTGGATGTACGATAGTACCACCTATCGGAACCACGGATAAAAAATCTCCGTGTCTCCAAATTGCGTTTGCACACTCCAGTCCCATCCCTTTACATTCTTGCAACTTGCATGCTTTACTTTCCGCTGCTCATATACTCTTGTCATGCTTGCTTGATATGTATTGAGAATGTTTAAACTTGTGCCAAAACTCCACATCAACTTTAGGAAATTAAAAACTGCAACTGTTCTTCTTAGAGTCTATTCACCCCCCTCTAGAGGCCTCTTCTCGATCCTTTTAGACCCTCCCATTTGGGCTTGAGTTTGTCATTTTTCTTCTCCGGCGGGCGTAGAACGAGTTCGCCAATGTTGTAAGTCTTGGCCCGTACTTCTCTACTTTGATATCTTCGAGCATGCTGTTGGTAAAATGCTGAACGGGCCTTTGCGATGTCGCGCTCCTCCTCCAGGGCATCAAGGCTGTCCTGCCGATCTAGCTCAACTTCTCTCTCTTCGTATATACGCACTCGAGGTGAGTCATGAATAATATCGCAGGGCAAAACAACCTCTGCGCCATACACCATGAAGAAATGTGTGTATCCGGTAGTACGGTTGGGCATGGTTCGCAGCCCCCAGAGTACGGAGTCGAGCTCCTCAACCCAGTGCTTGTCTGATTCTTTCAAAGACCGCACTAGTCTGGGCTTGATGTCGCTCATGATAAGACCATTGGCTCATTCAACCTGACCGTTGGTTTGCGGGTGGTAGACGGAGGCGTAATCGAGTTTAATGCCAAGATTAGTACACCAGGTTTTTACCTTGTCGGCCGTGAAATTAGAGCCGTTGTCGGTGATAATGCTGTGTGGGACACCATAACGGTGCACAACGCTGGATATGAATTCTATCACCGGGCCGGACTCAGCCGTTTTGACTGGTTTAGCCTCTATCCACTTAGTGAATCTGTCCACCATGACCAGCAAATATTTTCTCTTATGGCTTCCCCCTTTAAGAGGTCCAACCATATCTAGTCCCCATACCGTGAAAGGCCAAGTAATGGGGATAGTTTGCAAAGCAGTTGGGGGCATGTGGCTTTGGTTGGCGAAGAGTTGGCATCCGATGTAGCGTTGGACGAGGTCCTGCGCGCCTGCTCGGGCTGTCAGCCAATAAAACCTAGTGCGGAAGGCCTTGCTAACAAGGGCCCGAGCTGCGGCATGGTGTCCGCCGTGACCAGCGTGAATTTCCGCTAAAAGTTGCCGCCCTCTTCCTCGGAGATACATCTTTGAAGTACTCCGGTAGTACTTTTTTGTAGAGCTCTCCGTTGTGAACCTTGTAGGCCTTCGAACGCCGGACAATGCGGCAAGCCTCATTCTGGTCTTCGGGAAGCTCCTTCCTATCAATGTTGGCCAAGAAGGGTTCGGTCCATGGGGCAATGACTGCCATAATGAGATGGGTCGAGGGTGTTATTTCGGTGGCTGAGCCCCCGGTACTGTCTGTATGTTCGGGATTTGGGGTTGTGTTCGGTTCTAGACTGTTGTTGACGCCCTCCCCTTGCCATACCACGGATGGCTTGAAAAGACTTTCCAGGAAAATGTTGGGTGGGACAGGGTCGTGTTTGGCGCCAATGCGAGCAAGGACGTCCGCTGCTTGATTGCTTTCCCGGGCGACATGATGAAATTCGAGCCCTTTGAACCGAGCCGATATTTTTAAGACGACATTACGATAAGCTGCCATCTTTGGATCCTTGGCATCAAAGTCTCCGTTTATTTGAGATATCGCGAGGTTTGAATCCCCGCGCACCTCTAGGCGTTGTATGCCCATGGTTACGACCATCCGAAGACCATGCAATAGAGCCTTGTATTCGGCTGCATTGTTGGAGTCTGTGTATAGTATTTGGAGTACATACTGGACGACATCTCCAGTGGGGGATGTTAACACGACTCCCGCTCCTAGCCCTACCAGCATTTTGGAGCCGTCAAAATACATAACCCAGTTGGAATATGCGCCGTACTCTTTAGGGGTTCGCTTCATCCATTCGCGACGAAGTCAGCCAAGATGCCAGATTTGATGGCTCGACTTGGCTTGTATGTTATGTCAAATGGAAGTAGCTCTATGGCCCATTTGGCTATCCTTCCTGTGGCATCGCGGTTGTTTATTATGTCATTGAGCGGGGCTTTAGAAGCCACCGTGATTGAACACTCCTGGAAGTAGTGTCGTAGCTTTCGGGATGCCATGAAGACCGCGCATGCTATCTTTTGATAATGGGGGTACCGGGCTTTGCATGGTGTGAGGACAGTAGATACGTAGTATACTGGTTTCTGAAGTGGGAATTTGTGTCCATCCTGTTCTCATTCGACGACGAGCACGGCGCTCATCACCTGATGTGTTGCCGATATGTATAGCAACATGGGTTCTCTAGCGTTTGGTGCGGCCAAGATTGGGTTGCTTGCTAGGAGGGCCTTTATTTCCTCCAGTCCAGTAGTCGCCGCGTCTGTCCATTCGAAGTTATCGGTGCGCCGTAAGAGGCAATAGAGTGGCAGTGCCTTTTCTCCTAATCTGGAGATAAAGCGGCTTAACGCTGCCACACAACCAGCTAGTTTTTGGACTTGTTTGAGGTCGGTTGGCACGGCCAACTGTAACAAGGCTCGGGTTTTGGCTGGGTTTGCTTCTACCCCTCTATTGGAGACGATGAAGCCCAACAGTTTTCCCACGGGGACGCCGAAGACACACTTTTCCGGGTTGAGTTTAATGTCATACGCACGGAGGTTGTCGAATGTAAGACGTAAGTCGTCTATTAGTGTTTCGACGTGCCTCGTTTTGATGACAACGTCATCGATGTAAGCTTCTACTGTCTTGCCGATCTGCTTCTCCAGGCAGGTTTGAATCATACGTTGGTATGTGGCGCTGGCGTTCTTGAGCCCGAAGGGCATGGTGTTGAAGCAGAATGGCCCATATGGGGTAATAAATGCTGTTGCAGCTTAATCGGACTCCTTCATTTTGATTTGATGGTATCCGAAATATGCATCGAGGAAACACAGTGAATCGTGTCCTGCGGTGGCGTCAATGATTTGATCAATGCAGGGGAGGGGGAAGGGATCCTTAGGGTAAGCCTTGTTGAGGTCTTTGAAATCGACACACACGCGCCAGGATTTGTCCTTCTTTGGTACCATCACCAAGTTTGCCAGCCAGTCCGGTTGTTTGATTTCTCTAATGAATCCGGCTTCGATAAGTTTGGCCAGCTCCTCTCCCGTGGCTTGTCACTTGGCCTCAGAAAAGCGCCGCAATGTTTGCTTGACTGGTTTAAATCCCTTTAATATATTGAGGCTATGTTCGGCCAGCTTGCGTGGGATCCCTGGCATATCCGAAGGGTGCCAAGCGAATATGTCCTAGTTTTCGCGCAGGAATTCTCGTAGTGCGGCGTCAACTGTTGGGTTCAGTTGTGCTCCGATAGATGTGTCTTCTTGGGTCCGTTGGGTGGACCTGGAATTTGACTATTTCTTCTGCTGATTTGAAGGAGGTGGATTTTGGGCGTTTGTCGAGTATCACATCGTCCCTGTCCACCATGGAGCGTAGTGCAGTTAACTCTTCTGCCATGAGGGCTTCGGATAGCGCCTCAAGGGCCAAGGATGCGGTTTTGTTTTCAGCGCGGAGTGCTATGTCCGGATCACTGACAAGAGCGATTATACCGTTTGGTCCGGGCATTTTGAGCTTCATATACCTGTAATGAGGTATAGCTTGGAAGCGTGTAAAAGCATCCCGCCCCAGCAGGGCGTGGTATCCGCTGCTGAAAGGGCCACTTGGAAAGTGATTTCTTCGGACCGATAATTATTCAGCATGCCGAATACCACGTCAAGTGTGATTTTGCCCGCGCACCGTGCCTCTCGGCTGGGAGTGATTCCGCGGAAGGTTGTGCTACTTTGCTTGATGCGGCTCCTGTCCATTTCCATTTTGTGAAGTGTGTCCTTGTAAATGAGATTTAGTCCGCTGCCGCCGTCCATGAGGACCTTAGTAAGTCGAAACCCGTCCACGATAGGACTGAGGACTAATGCGGCTGGCACTCGGACTGTCCTATACCTCGGTTCGTCACCGGCATGAAATGTTATGGCCGTGTCGTTCCAAGGGTTTATTGCAGTGATTTGTTAGACGTCGGCGAGGTTGCGAAGTGCCCTTTTGCGTTTGTTGTTAGAAGCGAATGTCTCGAAGACCGTCAATACTCTTATGTCATCGTTTTCTGGAGGGTGTTGTTCTGGGGTGTCCTTGATGAGGATGTCCTCGTCGCTCTTGGCTACCTGCCGGAGTATCCAACATGCTCTAAGGCTGTGAGTTGCCACGGTATCTGGTGTCATGTGTATTTTGCATGTGCCATCGAGCCATCCCTCCAGAACGGTGACGTGCCGCGTAATGGGCTTATGTTTCTTGACTGTTGGACTGGGCGTGCCATGTGGGTGCGCCCTCTTCGCCTGTAGGAGGAGTTGAGTTGGGACCGACGGTTCCTAGCAAGCTGCCTGAGTTTTCCAGGCGCTTTCCATTGCGCTGTACTTTTGGAAGATAGTTGCTAAGTCAGCGAACTTTAGTATGCGGCGGCGATTGATGGCATTAAGGATACCTTCGTCCGTGCAGTTGTTGCAAAACGCTGATATTGTGTCTTCATCACGGCAGTCTTTTACCTTATCTTTGACAAGGAGGAATCTAGCCCAGAAGTGGTGGACCGTTTCCTGAGACTGATGTTTGATGCTCATGAGAGCGTCTATGTCCGGGTGGGTGGGTGGAATTAGATCCGGACCCTGACCCCACAGATTACCCGGAGTCTGAAGACCTTCCGGACTCAGTAGTCCGGGCTCCGGAGTATCTTCTGATTGTTTAGGACCACCGTATGATTCTATGTTCGGAGGGCTGGTCGCATCCTTTCACTGGTGGGTATCCGGTTCTTCCAGATCGGTGATCCGGACATAGTCTGTCTTTGGTATAGAAGAAGACTCGTCGTCCTGCTCCTCGACTACCACTATCTGGTGGGTGACCGGTGGAGTTTTAATTTCTCCTTGATCGGTTTTAGGCCCGATCCGATCGTAATCTGTAGCGATTCCCAAAGCGGCGATGCGATCTAGGAGCTTGTTCAAGGACGAAAACTCTGCCGGATCTATCTGCTGGGAGTGTTCGGAGTTGATGCGAAGGGGGTTTTCGATGGCCTGAGAGGTCATCGTCGGCTCAACGGCCGAATGGGCGATCATGGTAAAGCCACCCAGCCGGAGGGTTTGGCCTGGGGCCAGGACTCTCCCAGAGGTGATTTTGTCTTTAAGGACAAGGCGAGCCATCGAACCTTTCGTCTACGTCATAATGGAACTCTCAATGAAAGCACCAATGTCGGTGTCAAAATCGGCCGATCTCGGGTAGGGGGTCCCGAAGTGTGCGTCTAAGGTCGATGGTTGCAGGAGACGGGGGACATGATGTTTACCCAGGTTCGGGCCCTCTCTATGGAGGTAATACCCTACTTCCTGCTTGATTGATCTTGATGAATATGAGTGTTACACGAGTTGATCTACCAGGATATCGTAATGGCTAAACCCTAGAGGCCTAACCTGTATGACTATGGTAATGAATATCCCCTTTCTGGACTACGCCCTCCGGTTTATATAGACACCGGAGGGATCTAGGGTTACATAGAGTCGGTTACATAAGAAGGAATCTTCATAGTTGGTCGCCTAGCTTGCCTTCCACGCCAAGGAGAGCCCAATCTGGACACGGGTAGAGTCTTCGGTCTTCATATCTTCACAGCCCACCTGTCCGGCCCATGGACAACAGGCCAGACGCCCGAGGACCCCTTAGTCTAGGACTCCCTCACGTAGTACTTTGTTTCGATGACTAATAGATTTTTGCAATAAGTATGTGAGTTCTTTATGACTAATGTTGAGTCCATGGATTATATGCACTCTCACCTTTCCGCCATTGCTAGCCTCTCTAGTACCGCGCAACTTTCGCCGGTACCATAAACCCACCACTTATCCTTCCTCAAAACAGCCACCATACCTACATATTATGGCATTTCCATAGTCATTCCGAGATATATTGCCATGCAACTTTCCACCATTCTGTTTATTATGACGCGCTCCATCATTGGCTTATTGCTTTGCATGATCATGTAGTTGACATCGTATTGTGGCGAAGCCACCGTTCATCATTTTTTATACATGTCGCTCTTGATTAATTGCACATCCCGGTACACCGCCGGAGACATTCACATAGAGTCATATTTTGTTCTAAGTATCGAGTTGTAATTCTTGAGTTGTAAGTAAATAAAAGTGTGATGATCTTCATTATTAGAGCACTGTCCCATGTGAGGAAAGGATGATGGAGACTATGATTCCCCCACAAGTCGGGATGAGACTCCGGACGAAAAATGAAAAAAAAGAAAAGAAAAAGAGGCCAAAAAATGAGAGAAGGCCCAAACAAAAAAAGAGAGAAAAAGAGAGAAGGGACAATGTTACTATCCTTTTTTCCACACTTGTGCTTCAAAGTAGCACCATGATCTTCATGATAGAGAGTCTCATATGATATCACTTTCATATACTAGTGGGAATTTTTCATTATAGAACTTGTGATGCGGAGCATCCCACGACTACCCGCACCGACACTCCATCACCACCGCAAGCACCGAGAGGACCGATGACAAGAGCACGTGCACGCGCCATCGAGAACGAGGTTGATTCTCTCCTTTTCGATTTCGTTCGGATTCGCATGAGAATTGGGTTCTACCTCATAAATATATGTTATGCATTGTAGGATACCAAGGAGATGATTGTGAGAAGGAGAAGGTGAAGGTTCGAGCATCCATGGAGCAAGAGAGAGGAAGGAGAGGACAAGAAGAACGATGGAAAGGAGTCTCTGGACACTCCGGGTGCCCCGACGGAAGGACCCCGGGTGCCCGGACGAGCAACCAAGGGGAGGGACAAACTCCCTGGGCACCCTGGGTGCCCGGCCTCCTTGGGCCCGGGTGCCCGGCCTCCACCTGGGCTGCGCCCCTGCCCGCCCCGGGTGCCCGGCCTCCCGCCTGCTGCCGCTTGGGCTGCACCAGGTGCCCGGCTTGTGCTCCCGGGTGCCCGGCCCTTCCACGCCCGCTCCAGCCCGACCGGGTGCCCGGGCCTTGGACCCCCGGGTGCCCGGCCGAGGCCGCCCAGCCGCCTAATCGAGGGCCAGCGTGCCTTGTTGGGTTTTTACCCTTGTATCCCTCTCCCCTCTCCCAACTCGTCCCTAGGCTATATAAACTCTTTCCCTAGCTCTTTTGGGGGGTTAGCAAAGTATTTAGAACACAAATAGAGAGCTTTGCTCATCTTCCTCCTCTAGGAGATCTAGACCTCCTCTTGGAGATCAAGCCCTCCTCTTGGAGAAGATCCTCTTGGATGCAAGACCTCACCTAGTGGGAAGAACTTTTACCCTAGTGCTATTTTCCTTGAATTGTTCATTTAATCTTGTGGATCTCATGTATGCTACTCTAGTGGATGTGATATTTGGGTTTGTTTGGGTGATTTGTGCCTTGTGTTCTTGAGTGTTCATCCTCTTTTCCCCCTCCAAGTGTGAAAAGATCCCCTCTAGGGTTTCACCCTACAACAACTTGGCTTGTATATTCCAATGATGGGCTTCCTCAAATTGCCCTAGGTCTTCGTGAGCAAGCGAGTTGGATGCACACCCACTTAGTTTCTTTCTGAGCTTTCATAAACTTATAGCTCTAGTGCATCCGTTGCATGGCAATCCCTTCTCACTCACATTGATATCTATTAATGGGCATCACCATAGCCCGTTGATACGCCTAGTTGATGTGAGACTACCTCCTTATTTTTGTCTTCTCCACAACCACCGTCTATTCCACCTATAGTGCTACGTCCATGGCTCACGCTCATGTATTGCGTGAAAGTTGAAAAAGTTTGAGAACATCAAAAGTATGAAACAATTGCTTGGCTTGTCATCGGGGTTGTGCATGATTTAAAAATTTTGTGTGATGAAGATGGAGCATAGCCAGACTATATGATTTTGTAGGGATAAGCTTTCTTTGGCCATGTTATTTTGAGAAGACATAATTATTTTGTTAGTATGCTTGAAGTATTTTTTATGTCAATATTAAACTTTAGTTTTCAATCTTACGGATCTGAACATACATGCCACAATAAAGAGAATTACATGTATAAATATGTTAGGTAGCATTCCACATCAAAAATTCTGTTTTTATCATTTACCTACCCGAGGACGAGCAGGAATTAAGCTTGGGGATGCTTGATACGTCTCCAACGTATCTATAATTTTGTATTGTTCCATGCTATTATATTACCTGTTTTGGATGTTTTATATGCATTAATATGCTAGTTTATATGATTTTTGGGACTAACCTATTAACCTAGAGGCCAGTTTGAGTTTCTGTTTTTTCCTTGTTTTAGAGTTTCGCAAAAAGGGAATACCAAACGGAGTCCAAACAAAATAAAACTTTCGCGATGATTTTTCTTGGACCAGAAGACACCCAGGAGACTTGGAGTGCAAGTCAGAAGAGCCACGAGGCGGCCACAAGGGTGGAGGGCGCGCCCCCCGACCTTGTGGGCCCCTCGTAGACCTCCTGACCTAGATCTTCCTCCTATATATACTCTTATACCCCAAAAACATCCAGGGGAGCCACGAAACCACTTTTCCACTGCCGCAACCTTTTGTCCTCGTGAGATCCCATCTTGGGGCCATTTTCGGCACCCTGCTGGAGGGGGATTCGATCACGGAGGGCTTCTACATCAACACCATTGCCTCTCCAATGAAGTGTGAGTAGTTTACTTCAGACCTACGGGGGTCCATAGCTAGTAGCTAGATGTCTTCTTCTCTCTCTTTGGTTCTCAATACAAAGTTCTCCTCGATGTTCTTGGAGATCTATCTGATGTAATACTATTTTGTGGTGTGTTTGCCGAGATTCGCTGAATTGTGGATTTATGATCAGCTTATCTATTAATATTATTTGAATCTCCTCCGAATTCTTATATGCATGATTTGATATCTTTGCAAGTCTCTTCGAACTATCGATTTGGTTTGGCCAACTAGATTGGTTTTTCTTACAAGGGAGAAGTGCTTAGCTTTGGGTTCAATCTTGCGGTGTCCTTTCCCAGTGACAGCAGGGGCAGCAAGGCACATATTGTATTGTTGCCATCGAGGATAAAAGGATGGGATTTTCATCATATTGCTTGGGTTAATTCCTCTACATCATGTCATCTTGCTTAGTGTGATACTCTGTTCTTTATGAACTTAATACTCTAGATGCGTGCTGGATAGAGGTCGATGTATGGAGTAATAGTAGTAGATGCAGAATCGTTTCGGTCTAATTGACACGGACGTGATGCCTATATTCATGATCATTGCCTTAGATATCATCATAACTTTGTGCTTTTCTATCAATTGCTCGGCAGTAATTTGTTCACCCACCGTAATAATTTCTATCTTGAAAGAAGCCTCTAGTGAAACCTATGGCCCCTGGGTATATTTTACATCATATTAGTTTCCCGTCAACTTTCCAATTTCCATCGTCGTTCCTTTATTTTGCAATCTTTAGTTTCCATTCCATAAACCAAAAATACTAAAAATATTACCTTACCATTTATCCATCTCTATCAGATCTCACTTTGCGAATAACCGTGAAGGGATTGACAACCCCTTTGTCGTGTCGGTTGCAAGTTGGTGTTTGTTTGTGTAGGTATTCGGTGGCTTGTTGCGTTGTCTCCTACTGGATTGATACCTTGGTTCTCGAAACTTAGGGAAATACTTACGCTACTTTGCTGCATCACGCTTTCCTCTTTAAGGAAAAAACCAACGCAAGCTCAAGAGGTAGCAACGTCCTCTGGAGCGGTGGCCCGGCCTCCCCCCCGCCCGAGCTCCTCCCCTCGCCTCCACAATGCCTAGGCCCCCGCTTGGAGATACATTGGGTCTGGCCATCGGAGCCGTCCGACCAGGGCGACCTGGTGGTGGTACATAATCGTCGCCCGTCGTGCCCTCGCCCATGCTGCCAACGATGCTTCCCGGCTATGCCTCATTCCCCTGCCCCGGCGTCTATGCCCACCCATCATCAGGTCTGTCCTCGGTGCCTCGACCCAGGGCACCCCCGCGTGAACTACCAAAAGGACGTTCACTGCAAGCGCTTCCGTTTCTTCAGTCATATCACGCTTGACTGCACACTCCCCCGTGCCCCAACCCCGCCTGCCTCGCCGCCGGCCAAGCGCCTCCGCCCGCGTTCTTCCGGGTCTTCAGCGTCGAGCGCGGCGGGCACATCTTGGCACGCGTCCTCCGGGTCGTGGTCTGTGCCTTCCATCATGCCTAGCCTGCTGGCGTCCGAGTCCTCCATCTTGAGCTTCTCGCCTGTGCCTTCCCCTGCAACATCGTCCTCTGCGGCACTGCCATTGTCTCCCATGTCCGGGCACCCTTCTCTCTGTCCGGCGGGAGCGTTATGCTTCCTCCTACGCTTGGAAGAGATCGATGCGGCCAAGGCGTCACTCCTGTGGGCACTCGTCGCCACTTTGGTCGTGAACCGCTATGGCATCTCCTCCCAGGATGTCGCCCTCATCCTCCAGGAAAAGTTCTCCCTGTCATCGGACGTGTTCTCCCAATGATTTTCTAATTAGATTCACCTCCGCATCTGCCCGTGCCCGCGTCGCCTCCCGAGGCATGCATTCACCATGCTTCCACCTTATTCTCCATCCTTAGAGCCATCGTGTTGGTGCCAAGCCAGTTTAGCTGCTCTTCAAGGTGAACATCTAAATCCGTGGTATCCTGACCACGCTTGGCAGCGGAGATCCGCCGAGGTGCTGCTTGCCCCCGTCTGCCAAATTGAAGGTCTGGAGCCGGACACACGCCTGGGCATCGACATGTCCATCATCAAGCTCTTGTCTTGGATCCCCACCCTAGATGCTATCCCCCTTGTCTCCGAGCTCTTCCTCCCCGAGCGTGACGCCGTCTTTCCGAATGCTAACCCGGCGATCGCGGAGCTCCACTCATTGAACCTTCTCCGTTGGCCCGTGTCCATTCATGTCTCCGACACTGTGAACTTTTGCCGCCCGCCGCCACCATCCCCGGCCATGCTGCTGACTCGGATGGTGGCGCCGCCCCTGGTGGCTCACGCCATGCCCAGCCTCGTGGCCCCGCTAATAACCCGCAAGTATAGGGGATCAAAACAGTTTTCAAGGGTAGAGTATTCAACCCAAATTTATAGGTCCGAGACAAGGGGAGCCAAAGAATATTTGCAAGTATTAGCAGCTGAGTTGTCAATTCAACCACACCTGGAGATTAATTATCTACAGCGAAGTGATCAGTAGCATAATAATATGATAGTTTTGATAGTAGTAGTGACAGAAACAGTAACGGTAACAGTGGTAGCAATGATTTTGTAGCAAGTGTAACTGTAACAATAGCAGTAGTAACTTAGTAGAAAAAACATGTAGGAAATTCGTAGGCATTGGATCGGTGAATTCGTTGGATGATATTCCTCATATAACATTCATAACCTAGGGCGATACAAAACTAACTCCAGTTCATAAATATAATTTAGGCATGTATTCTGTAAATAGTCATACATGCTTATGGAAAGAACTTGCATGACATATTTTGTCCTCCCCTCCCGTGGCAGTAGGGTCCATAAGGAAACTAAGGGATATTAAGGCCTCCTTTTAATAGAAAACCGGAACAAAGCATTAACACATAGTGAATACATGAACTCCTCAAACTACGGTCAACACCGGAAAGTATCCCGAATATAGTCACCCCAGGGTTAACGGATCATAACACGTAATAGGTGAATATGACTTGCAAGATCGGATCTAGAACATAGATATAATGGCGAAAACATAAATGGTTCAAATCTGAAATCAAGGCACCCGGGCCCAAAGTGACAAGCATTAAGCATGGCAAAGTCATAGCAACATCAATCTCAGAACATAGTGGATACTAGGGATCAAGCCCTAACAAAACTAACTTGATTACATGATGAATCTCAGCCAACTCCTCACTGAACAGCGAGCCTACGAAGGAATTACTCACTCCCGGTGGGGAGCATCATGGAATTGGCGATGGAGAAGGGTTGGTGATGACGAAGATCGAAGATCCCCCTCTCCGGAGCCCCAAACGGACTCCAGATCTGGCCTCCCGATGAAGAACAGGAGGTGGCGGCGGCTCCGTCTCGTGAAACTTGATAATTCTGCCTCCCTGATTTTTCTCTCCAAATATAGGTATTTATGGAGTCAGGATCAGGGTCTGTGGGGCCACCAGGTGGGCACAACTCACCTGGGTGCGCTTGGAGGGGGCGCGCCCTGGTGGGTTGTGCTCTCCCAGCCCCCCCCCCTCCGGTGGTTCTTGGCTCTAGTATTTTTCTTTTATTCTGAAATAATTCTCCAAAAAGTTTCGTTCCATTCCGAGAACTTCTATTTCTGCACAAAAACAACACCATGGTAGTTCTGCTGAAAACAGCGTCAGTACGGGTTAGTTTCGTTCAAATCATACAAATTAGAGTCCAAAATAAAAGCAAAAGCATTAGGAAAACTAGATACGACAGAGACGTATCAACTCCCCCAAAATTAAACCTTTGCTTGTCCTCAAGCAATTTAGTTGATAAATTGAAAGTGAAAAATAAAAACTTCTACGAACTCTTTTGCTCTTGTTTACATAAATAAGCTTAAGTAGCACCCAGGTTTTCAGCAAAGATTATGACTAACCACGTCAACAATAACTCTTAAAAATTCTATTAACTCATATCAATGGCATAATCAATTAGCAAGCAATAATAAGATATCTCGAATCACAACACTGTCAAAAAAATCGTGATATAATATGACAACAGTGGTATCTTGCAAGCCCTTTCTGAGACTGCAAAACATAAATGCATAGCACCTCCAAAGTTCAAGCAGTGACTAAAGATTGTAATTCATGGTAAAAAAAACCAATCATGATGCACCCAAAATTAACTATACACAATGCATGAGGATGACAATAGTGCTCTCAGATCTGGCGCTTATTTGAGAAGGTGATGACTCAACATAAAAGTAAAAATATAGTCCCTTCACAGAGGGAAGCAGGGATTTGCAGCGGTGCCCGAGCTCGAATTTTTAAAACAAAGATAAATGAAATTCTAAATGAACCCTTCCTGTTTACGTCACGACCGAAAGTTATCAATATCTTCCATGCTAAACACATTAGTGGCGGTTCCCAAGCGATAAAAGTAAAGGTTTACTCCCCCTCCACCCAAAATCACACTCCACGGCTAGCCGAATCCACAGGCACCGTCCATACCAACATCAGTCCTAGGGGAGTTTTGTTTAATTATTTGCAATTTTTGATTTAGGGACTAGGAATCCCTATTACCGCCCTCTCGTGCAAGGACGAGTCAATAAACAATCATCATGAGAATAACCCACTTAGCATGGAAGATACCGACTACCCCCTGTCTCTCTATGAACAATCTAGGCACACAAAAATAGACGTTTGTTTGAAGCTTTTTTATAGGTGGCACATGCAAATTTACTTAGAACGGAAGGGTAATACCGCATATAGGTAGATATGGAGGACTCATCTGGAATAACTTGGGTTTTATAATTTTGATGCACAAGCAGTATTTCCGCTTAGTACAGGCGAAAGCTAGCAAATAGGTTGAGAAGCGGCCAGCTAGAGAGCGAAAACGGTCATGAACATGCATTATGAATAATGAATATTGGATACTAGCATGAGTAGGATATGAACACCATGAACATAAATATCATAGAGGCTATGTTGGTTTTTATTCAACTACATGCATGAACATGTGCCAAGTCAATCCACTTGAAACATTCATAGGAGGATACCATATCATCATACCACATCACAATCATTTTAACGCAATGTTCACATCCAAGATAAATCATTATCCACTCCTAGCTACTTAAGCATGGCATGGGAAACTATAATCTCTAATAGTCATTGCAAACATGTGTGATCATAATAGGCTGAATCATGGATACTAGGTTAAACATATTTACAAAAACAAAACAATTGAGTTCATACCTGTTTCTCTCTGCCACAGCCTTCATCAAATATCGTCATTATTGCTTTTCACTTGCACGACCAAATGATATGAAAATAATAATTGTGCAAGAGTGCCGTGGACTAAGCTGGGATCTGCAAACATTTTATTCAAAAAGGAGAAGACAAGGTAATTCGGGCTCTTTGTTGGATCAACAATAATGCATATGGGAGCCACTCAACATTTTCATCGTGGTCTTCTCCTTGGTTCGACTCAATAAAAAGGAAAAGAAATTCATAGAAACACACTGAAATATTTTTGGAGTTTTTATTTTTCTTGAAGAAAGCAAAACAAAAGAAAGAAAACAAAAACGAGAAAAAATATTTACACGGGAGAGCTCCCAACAAGCAAGAAGAGGAATCAGGAAATCTTTTTGGGTTTTCTTTTAATACTATGACTAATTAGACTAGAAAGAAAAACCAAAAAGAAACAAGAAATATTTTTTGGATTTTCTCAAAGTGTTTCAAACACACAAGAAGAAAGCGAGAAAATAAATCTAGCATGCATAACAATGAAAAAGTGTGAACACCGTCAACTGGAATGAAATGTGCGAACATGAATGTAATGTCGGTGGAAATACATACTCCCCCAAGCTTAGGCTTTTGGTCTAGCTTGGTAATCACCATCCGCGACCTGCATAGTAGTCAGAGTGGTAGCTCATGGAGGCTCTTGGTGCAACCACCTCAGCCCGCTGAGTAGCTACGACCTCCACGTTGTGCGCACGGCCCTTGCTCTCAGAAACATAATATCTTCCTTTGCTGTGAAAATCAAAGAGAGTAGGCGTAGGCAAAAAGGTATGCACAATGGATTCTTTATTGAATCGCAAGTTATATGTATAATTATTGATTTCGCCCTTAAGGAACTTATGGCGCTTCATGGCTTCAAAGTCTAAGTACCGACTGGGTAAGATGGGGTCATAAGGCAGAGGTGTGACACCCACCTCTTTAGCTAGTCGGGAAGCACAAATCCAACCATAAAAATAACCACTATCAGCGTTGTGTTGCAATCTGCGTGCAATAATCGCTCCAAGATTATAACATTTAATTCCAGTCAGAGCATTGTGTATGAGGCTCAAGTCAGGGGCACACACTGTGTTGCAATCCTGCTTGCCCACAATGCATTTGCCATTAAAGAGCGCAAAGTATTGAATCGATGGGAAATGAATGCTTTTCATTCTACGCTGTGTCACTCTATCCTCACCATAGCAAATACTAGTCAAGAATGACTCATACTCTGATCTTGGTGGCTCGTATAGCAAACCCCAAAATGGAATTTTGCAAATACCACTAAATGCGTCTAAAGGCATGGAAAAAGGACAGTTATAAAGTTTAAACGAGACTCTAGACTCACGAGGATGAAATTTAAATTCTTTAGTAAATGATTCTGTGAGGCTGACTGGTTGCACATATCTTTAATGTAGGGACCGAGCTCGATGTTGTGAACATATTGCTCAAATTCTTCTTTAATACATGCACTCGCCATAAAATCGTTGCATGGCCATAGTGTAACGCCCCAAGACCGGAGCTTTAGTTGCCTTCCAGGGTTTCCGAGTTTTGCCATGTGATTTGTTTTGCTTGTGCATTCATCATGTCATCTCTTGCATTGCATCATCTCATCATGCCATCATATCATTAATTTTTAAAACTCAACTAAATAAATTGTATGGATTTTTCGATCCATTTAAACCGAGGGATTCACATGGTGACTTCTCTTTATAACATATCCTCCCAATATTAGGGAGCTATATTAAAAATATTCCATTGTTTTGGAATCACCATAACCCACTTGCAAAATAAATCCCATGCCTTTTCTGCTCCGAGTTGACCTCAAAACCTTACCAATTTTATTTCATCATTTTCCGGAGTTCCACCAAAAATCCTTGGGCCATTTTTGTTAAATTCTTCATATTTTTGTGAGCCCGGGAAAATTGTCCTCGTTCCCAAATTCTTTCCCTAACCCTCTCTTTCTTTTTGTCTCTCTTTATTGGTTTTTCTGCTAAGTTATATAAGAGAGGAGAGAGGAGAGCAGCCACAGCTGGGCCTTCTCCCAGCAGTCGGCCCAGGCCACCGCGGCCTCCCGCAGCCCACCACCCAGGCCTAGCCTCCCGAGGCCCAAGGCCCACCAACACCCTCTAACCCTAGCCCGCAGCCTCTCTCCCTCGACTCCCTCCAGCGCCGCACTCCTTCCCCTCGATCCCCATCTCCCTCTCCTCCCTCACGCTCACCCGCATCGCACCAGGGGGGAGAAGATAAGATCCCCACGCACAGTCCTCCGATGTGATGCCCGCGCTCCGCCCCCGCCGGGGAAGGGTACCAGTCCGGAGCCCCGTCGCCTCTCCACCGCGCCATCGCCTCGCGCCTCCACCCCCTCACGCCGACCAGCGAGCCCCGCGGCCGCGCCTCCAGCGCCTGACCCCGCGCCCGTCAGCTTCGGAGCCGGCCTCCACCGCCTCCTCCCTCATCTGCGACCTCCTCCTCGTCGCCTCCGCACCACCACCTTGCTCCGAAGCCCGCCGTCCACCTTCCCCGTGGCTGAGATGCTCTCCGCCGTATGCCACGACCGGCCGACCTCTGCTTCCTCGCAACCCCAGCCATCCCGGCCGTCCTCGCCGGCACGCCCGACCTCTGCACCCGGGCTCTCCTCCCTGTCTTCCCGGCGTCCTCCGCATCCCCTGGCTGCATCGAGCAGCAGCATGCCAAGTCCATCGCCACCTCGTCAGAGAGCCCCGTCCTCGCCCGGATCTTCGTCGCCAGCCCCAGGCCTCGCCGCTGCTGCCTTCGTTTTGACTGAACTGCGCCCCTGCTCCGCCTCGAACAACAGCAGCAGCTCGCCCGTTTGCCCTCGTGGACTCGTTTCATTCAAATGCCAGGTCCACGGGTCGGCCTCCCGTTCGTTGACCACCGAGACCTGAGGCCCTTTTGTATTTCTTCGCCTTGGATGCGCCAAGATCCTCTCCAACAAACGCACAACTACATCGTGACACGTCCAGTACCCTGCTGCCGTCTCCGAAATCGCCAAGTACCACGACTACCCTCGAGGACATTCGGTTCCGTCAAGATCGACTACACAAACTGCCAGTACCCCTTCGGATAAGCAAGACCGTCTCGGATATCGCCAAGTACCACAACGACCGTCGAGACCGCCAAGTTCCACTACCGATGAACGTTTTGGACCGCCAAGTTCGGCTACGATCCTCGAGACCATCGTGTTGCACGCCAACATGAGTACGACCACGGACGGCTACCTACAGATGGATTTCGTCAAGTTCAACGACGACCCGTGAAGCACATGGGAACATCAAGTTCCTCTCCGAACGTGTACGACTACTATCGCCGAGATCGCAAGTACCACGACAACCCCGAAGGGATTCGGACCCGCCAAGTACCTCTTCGAAAACGAACGTGAACCACTACTGTCGACCCTCGAAGACCCCGTGGACCCCGAACATCCACGGGACATGAACGACTACTTCCCCTACGCCGAGTACGACTACTTCCCTCGGCGATCATCGCGAGAACGTCTACTTCCCTCTACGAAACGCTTTCCGCCCCGAACGCACGCTTCTAAGGTATAACCACCGAGATGACCGACCGTGATCGAATCATCCTTGCGGTGCCCCTCTGTTGCCATGCCACCGTTCCGTGGGAACCCGGTAATCAGGATCACCCCACCATCTTGCATGACTCGCTCACGTCCACACTTTCTTTTTGCTCCGATATCTCCGTGAGCTACCGGAACCGATATATTGCCATGGCATCATTTTCGGATTCGTTGTCGTGGCACCCTTTTTCGTTCCGCCATGGTGACCAAATGCTCATAATGCTCTTGTCAACATTTTCATAAATTGCATAAAACTTGTATATGTCATCCGCATCATGATAACAACATTTAAATGTTTATAATTGTTGTTTGCATTAATTTGCTTAAATGCCATGCTAAAATGATTTATTTCATAACTAAATAACCGTAGCTCCATTTTAAATAAATTATATATGTAAATGGGGTAGAAAAACGCATAGATTAACATGGTAGCATTACTTTGCATGTTTAACAACTCTAAAATTGTGTTCAGGGCAGATCTGTTCCAAATTCGAAATATGCACATGAGGATTTTCCGGAATTGTTGTTCGTTGTTTCCGGCCTCATTTAACCTTGCCTAAATAGATAGTTTATTTATGCTTCACCTCTTGCCATGTTTAATAACATTTAATATTGTTGGGTAGCCTAACCGAGAGAGAACTAAATAATTGGTGTGGTGTTTTGTCAATATGCAACCCGTTGCATATTGAGCTCCACTTAAATTGTAGTTTTGTTTGTGCATATTGCCATGCCATGCATATTCAAACCGGACATGCATCATACTTGATTGTGCATCATGCCATGTTTATGTGATGGTTGTTTACTATGTTGTTTGCTTCTTTCCGGGTTGCTTCTCTCGTTAGCTTCGGTTTCGTTCCAGAGTTGTGAGGATTCGTTCGACTACGTCCGTTTGTCTTCTTCATGGACTCGTTCTTCTTCCTTGCGGGATTTCAGGCAAGATGACCATACCCTCGAAATCACTACTATCTTTGCTTGCTAGATGCTCGCTCTTTTGCTATGCCTATGCTACGATGCCTACCACTTGCTATATCATGCCTCCCATGTTGCCATGTCAAGCCCCTAACCATCCTTTCCTAGCAAACCGTTGTTTGGCTATGTTACCGCTTTGCTCAGCCCTCTTATAGCGTTGTTAGTTGCGGTGAAGATGAAGTTTGTTCCTTGTTGGAACATGTTTACTTGTTGGGATATCACAATATATCTTATATTATTAATGCATCTATACACTTGGTAAAGGGTGGAAGGCTCGGCCTTATGCCTGTGTTTTGTTCCACTCTTGCCGCCTAGTTTCCGTCATATCGGTATTATGTTCCCGGATTTTGCGTCCCTAACGCGGTCGGGTGATTTATGGGACCCCTTGACAGTTCGCTTTGAATAAGACTTTTCCAGCAAGGCCCAACATTGGTTTTACCATTTGCCTCACCTAGCCCTTTTTCCCTTGGGTTTCGGAGCCCAAGGGTCATCTTATTTTACCCCGGGCGGTGCTCGTCGTGAGTGCTGGTCCAAACTATCGACCGCCGGTGTACCGAGGCAACTCTGGGTTCGCCTACGGAAGTTTGGACAATCCGGTGTGCCACGAGACCGAGATATGCGCAGCTCCTATCAGGATTTGTCGGCACATCCGGCGGCTTTGCTGGACTTGTTTTATTCTTGTCGAGATGTCTTGTAGCGGGATTCGAGACTGATCGGGTCTTCCGGGAGAAGGAATATCCTTCGTTGATCGCGAGAGCTTATCATGGGCTAAGTTGGGACACCCTGCAGGGTTTGAACTTTCAAAGCCGTGCCAGCGGTTATGTGGCAGATGGGAATTTGTTAATGTCGGTTGTAGAAAACCGAAGTTGATCTTAATTAAAATACACCAACCGCGTGTGTAACCGTGATGGTCTCTTCTCGTGGTCCCGGGAAGTGAACACGGTGTTGGAGTTATGCTTGACGTAGGTTGTTCTAGGATAACTTCTTGATCATAGTTGTTCGACCGTGCTTTGCCTCCTCTTCTCGCTCTCTTTTGCGTATATTAGCCACCATATATGCTAGCCGCTTGCTGCAGCTCCACCTCACTACCCTGTCCTTCCTTTAAGCTTAAATAGTCTTGATCTCGCGGGTGTGAGATTGCTGAGTCCCCGTGACTCACAGATACTTCCAAAATCAGTTTGCAGGTGCCGATGAAACCGTGCAGGTGGCCTTTTGAGCTCAAGGAGGAGCTCGATGAAGATCTTGTTCTTTGTGTTGTTTCGTTTGAGTTGATCGATAGTGGATCCCAGTTGGGACGATCGGGGATCTGTGTAGCATTTGGGGTAGTCTTCTTTTATTTTGGTTCCGTAGTCGGACCTTGATTGTACTGTATGATGTAATGTTTTACTCATGTATTGTGTGAAGTGGCGATTGTAAGCCAACTATGTATCTCTTTCCTTATGTATTACATGGGTTGTGTGAAGATTACCTCACTTGCGACATTGCTTTCAATGCGGTTATGCCTCTAAGTCGTGCTTCGACACGTGGGAGATATAGCCGCATTGAGGGCGTAATAAGTTAATAATCGAGCCTTCCCGACTTAGGAGCCCCTACTTGATTGTTTCTTGTGTTGTTGAGTCTAGAACGGAAAATGTTTTGAGTCTTAGGATTATATATATCGGAGAGTAGGATTCTTTTTACTCCTCAGTCCCTTCGTCGCTCTGTGAGGTATCCTGACGTAGAGTTTTGACTTTTCTCTTCTCAAATTTCACTAAATTTTTTTTTAGGATCACGCGGGTATCTTGGAATCGTTCGATGGTTTTGTGGCGAGAACATTGTTCTTGGTGCCTCGACATTTAGGGGTTGTGGCAGTGTCCCGGGAGTTGAGCTCCGAGGTGTTGTCGTCACAATTTTATCGTTGCAGTTCTGGAATACCGAGTTTTGCCGACATCGAAATCTCTTTTGTGCGTTGTTGGTGAGATAACCCGATAGCCCGATCTTTGTGGCGAGTCTTGGAGTATTGCCATGACTTGTATAACGGATGTTTTTCAAGGTCGAGGTACACGATTTCGAAGGTTTCTTGGTTATGTGTTGAAGGATGGATACAATTGGATCTAGGTATTGTTAGTTTGGGTGATATATTTTGTGTCCCTGTATCCCCAACACCAGATTGCATAACCAGAAAGTTTCGGGAGTTTATAGGTGGGAATTCAAGTAGCTCCTAGAATATCTTTCCGACAGATGCATGATATGGGATTGGGTAAATCTCTATCATATGTATTTGTTCCGGCTTATTCTGCAAGCCACTCCTTTGTTTTGTTTTAAGTTGTGGTATTCGAGTTGCTTCAATGCCAAGTGTTGATTCCATACCTCATTCTAAATGGTGTTCTCATATTGCTATGTGAATACTAATCCTTCTTGATCACTGAGCTTGTCATGTCAATTCTTTTCTCAACCGGCGTGCTTCTCTTCAAGTGGATCCGATCATTTCAACATTTGCGAGATCAATTCTAAGTTTTCTCAACGGTGTTCGTTTCATCCGACCTAAGTTGTCTTTGTTTTCCCGCCCTCCCACCCCTTTTCTTAAAGGACTCAGATTTCTTAATCAAGTATCCATTTTGTTGAGTGAAGTTTCTTCATTCTTTTCTTTTAAATGTTTTATCCGGTGATTTCTCATGAAGACGTTAAGAAAGCTTTAACCTTATCATTGTTCCATTCTAATTTTCTTCTCCGGTGGATTTAAGTCAAGTTTTCAGTGTTGATCGTATTCTTTTCATCGTTTCAAATGCTTTCTCATGTCGGTGCATCTCTTAATCATCCACTTCTCGCTATTCAATTGTTCCGGAGTGTTGAAGATATCTCAGAAGATTCTAGTTTCCATTCTCAATTCACTCAAGTTCTTTTGAGGATGCTATCTCATTCAAGCCATTTAATTCTACCGGTGCAATATCTATTTCAAACAATTGTTCAACGGTGGTTCTTTTGAGTGGGACCTAACCCACAGGTCTTTTCGCAGGATCTTACCTGACTCTTTTATTTTCCCGGAGCTATTCCCAAATTCTTTTCGAAGTTTGATGTAAGGATGAATTATCATCAGTCAAATGTCTTTCTCCAAGATCTTTCAAATTATTTTCATTGTTGGTTCAACCTTTCTAATTTTCATTCCGGAGTGCTTCAACAATTCATGGTGATGTTTCTCGTCGTCATTCTCGAATTTTGAAGACTGAAGAAGAGTTTCTCTTAAATCTCGCTCCTTTCTCTTCAAGATTCATGGTTCTAGCTTCGTGCCATTCTCATAATTATTTTCGGTTGTGAGAATTCTTTTAACCCACCCGGAGCATTTCAGGAGTCTTTTCAGTTTGATTCTCCGGAGCCCGTCATCTCAGAATTATTCATTCAAGCGTTCAACTCTTGTTTTTCCAAATCTCACCGGTGCATCGTCGAAATATCCTCTAATCAGTTCATGATCTCTTCGTTCTAATGTATCTAAATCCCCTCAAATATCTTCATTCGTTTTCCAATTCTTCCCGGTGAATTGTGCCTTTGCTACGTTCATTCTCAATTCTTACGGTGGTTCGTTCAAGATTTCACTTCCTTCTTTATCATATCAATTCATTTGTTGTTTCCAAATCCCACCGGTGGTTCCATCAATATCTTATCAAGTTTTGCCTGCTTCCTCAACCGGAGAGCTGTCTGAAATCTTTCTTACCCCTTGTGCCATTTTTCAATAGTTCCGGAGGCAGTGTGTTGTTGATTTCATCAAGTATCATCCCATCGTCTCAAGTTCATGATTCTAATTCCTTCCATTTTCAGTCGGAGTGCTGCCCAAATTTTATCAATCTTATTCCTAGTCTATCTAGTTTTAACCGGAGTGGTTTCAATATCTATTTTATCACTTAACCTCTTGGTTCTCGTCGTATCCCATGTTCATCTTTTCTAACAGAGTGTTTTCAACTTTGTTCATCTTCGTTGTTTTCTTTATTTCAAGTTTTCAACCTCTCGAGGTTCATTGGTTTCATTCGTTTGTCAAAGAAGCAACTTTGTTTTACCTCTTCCTCTTCCGTTTTTCTCCGGTGCCATCCTAGATCTCGGGACGAGATCCTCTCGTAGTGGTGGAGTGTTGTAACGCCCCAAGACCGGAGCTTGATTGCCTTCGGGGTTTCGAGTTTTGCCATGTGATTTGTTTTGCTTGTGCATTCATCATGTCATCTCTTGCATTGCATCATCTCATCATGCCATCATATCATTAATTTTTAAAACTCAACTAAATAAATTGTATGGATTTTTCGATCCATTTAAACCGAGGGATTCACATGGCGACTTCTCTTTATAACATATCCTCCCAATATTAAAAATATTCCATTGTTTTGGAATCACCATAACCCACTTGCAAAATAAATCCCATGCCTTTTCTGCTCCGAGTTGACCTCAAAACCTTACCAATTTTATTTCATCATTTTCCGAGTTCCACCAAAATCCTTGGGCCATTTTGTTAAATTCTTCATATTTTTGTGAGCCGGGAAAATTGTCCTCGTTCCCAAATTCTTTCCCTAACCCTCTCTTTCTTTTTGTCTCTCTTTATTGGTTTTTCTGCTAAGTTATATAAGAGAGGAGAGAGAGAGCAGCCACAGTGGGCCTTCTCCCAGCGATCGGCCCAGCCACCGCTGACCTCCGCAGCCCACCACCCAGGCCTAGCCTCCCGAGGCCCAAGGCCCACCAACACCCTCTAACCCTAGCCCGCAGCCTCTCTCCTCGACTCCCTCCAGTGCGCCTCCTTCCCTCGATCCCCATCTCCTCTCCTCCCTCACGCTCACCCGCATCGCACTGTGGGGAGAAGATCCCCACGCACAGTCCTCCGATGTGATGCCCAAGCCCGCCCCCCCGGGGGGTACCAGTCCGGGCCCGTCGCCTCTCCACCGCGCCATCGCCTCGCGCCTCCACCCCCTCACGCCGACCAGCGAGCCCCGCGGCCGCGCCTCCAGCGCCTGACCCCGCGCCCGTCCGCCTCGGAGCCGGCCTCCACCGCCTCCTCCCTCATCTGCGACCTCCTCCTCGTCGCCTCCGCACCACCACCTTGCTCCGAAGCCCGCCGTCCACCTTCCCCGTGGCTGAGATGCTCTCCGCCGTCTGCCACGACCGGCCGACCTCTGCTTCCTCGCAACCCCAGCCATCCCGGCCGTCCTCGCCGGCACGCCCGACCTCTGCACCCCGGCTCTCCTCCCTGTCTTCCCGGCGTCCTCCGCATCCCATGGCTGCATCGAGCAGCAGCATGCCAAGTCCATCGCCACCTCGTCAGAGAGCCCCGTCCTCGCCCGGATCTTCGTCGCGAGCCCCAGGCCTCGCCGCTGCTGCCTTCGTTTTGCCTGAACTGTGCCCCTGCTTCGCCTCGAACAACAGCAGCAGCTCGCCCGTTTGCCCTCGTGGACTCGTTTCATTCAAATGCCAGGTCCACGGGTCGGCCTCCCGTTCGTTGACCACCGAGACCTGAGGCCCTTTTGTATTTCTTCGCCTTGGATGCGCCAAGATCCTCTCCAACAAACGCACAACTACATCGTGACACGTCCAGTACCCTGCTGCCGTCTCCGAAATCGCCAAGTACCACGACTACCCTCGAGGACATTCGGTTCCGTCAAGATCGACTACACAAACTGCCAGTACCCCTTCGGATACGCAAGACCGTCTCGGATATCGCCAAGTACCACGACGACCGTCGAGACCGCCAAGTTCCACTACCGATGAACGTTTTGGACCGCCAAGTTCGGCTACGATCCTCGAGACCATCGTGTTGCACGCCAACATGAGTACGACCACGGACGGCTACCTGCGGATGGATTTCGTCAAGTTCAACGACGACCGTGAAGCACATGGGAACATCAAGTTCCTCTCGAGCGTGTCGACTACTATCGCCGAGATCGCAAGTACCACGACAACCCCGAAGGGATTCGGACCCGCCAAGTACCTCTTCGAAAACGAACGTGAACCACTACTGTCGACCCTCGAAGACCCCGTGGACCCCGAACATCCACGGGACATGAACGACTACTTCCCCTACGCCGAGTACGACTACTTCCCTCGGCGATCATCGCGAGAACGTCTACTTCCCTCTCTGGCGCTTTCCGCCCGAGCACGCTTCTAAGGTATAACCACGAGATGACCGACCGTGATCGAATCATCCTTGCGGTGCCCCTCTGTTGCCATGCCACCGTTCCGTGGGAACCCGGTAATCGGGATCACCCCACCATCTTGCATGACTCGCTCACGTCCACACTTTCTTTTTGCTCCGATATCTCTGTGAGCTACCGGAACCGATATATTGCCGTGGCATCATTTTCGGATTCGTTGCCGTGGCACCCTTTTTCGTTCCGCCATGGTGACCAAATGCTCATAATGCTCTTGTCAACATTTTCATAAATTGCATAAAACTTGTATATGTCATCCGCATCATGATAACAACATTTAAATGTTTATAATTGTTGTTTGCATTAATTTGCTTAAATGCCATGCTAAAATGATTTATTTCATAACTAAATAACCGTAGCTCCATTTTAAATAAATTATATATGTAAATGGGGTAGAAAAATGCATAGATTAACATGGTAGCATTACTTTGCATGTTTAACAACTCTAAAATTGTGTTCAGGGCAGATCTGTTCCAAATTCGAAATATGCACATGAGGATTTTCCGGAATTGTTGTTCGTTGTTTCCGGCCTCATTTAACCTTGCCTAAATAGATAGTTTATTTATGCTTCACCTCTTGCCATGTTTAATAACATTTAATATTGTTGGGTAGCCTAACCGAGAGAGAACTAAATAATTGGTGTGGTGTTTTATCAATATGCAACCCGTTGCATATTGAGCTCCACTTAACTTGTAGTTTTGTTTGTGCATATTGCCATGCCATGCATATTCAAACCGGACATGCATCATACTTGATTGTGCATCATGCCATGTTTATGTGATGGTTGTTTACTATGTTGTTTGCTTCTTTCCGGGTTGCTTCTCTCGTTAGCTTCGGTTTCGTTCCGGAGTTGTTAGGATTCGCTCGACTACGTCCGTTTGTCTTCTTCATGGACTCGTTCTTCTTCCTTGCGGGATTTTAGGCAAGATGACCATACCCTCGAAATCACTACTATCTTTGCTTGCTAGATGCTCGCTCTTTTGCTATGCCTATGCTACGATGCCTACCACTTGCTATATCATGCCTCCCATGTTGCCATGTCAAGCCCCTAACCATCCTTTCCTAGCAAACCGTTGTTTGGCTATGTTACCGCTTTGCTCAGCCCCTCTTATAGCGTTGTTAGTTGCAGGTGAAGATGAAGTTTGTTCCTTGTTGGAACATGGAGATGTTGTTCCTTGTTGGAACATGTTTACTTGTTGGGATATCACAATATATCCTATATTATTAATGCATCTATACACTTGGTAAAGGGTGGAAGGCTCGGCCTTATGCCTGGTGTTTTGTTCCACTCTTGCCGCCCTAGTTTCCGTCATATCGGTATTATGTTCCCGGATTTTGCGTCCCTAACGCGGTCGGGTGATTTATGGGACCCCCTTGACAGTTCGCTTTGAATAAGACTTTTCCAGCAAGGCCCAACATTGGTTTTACCATTTGCCTCACCTAGCCCTTTTTCCCTTGGGTTTCCGGAGCCCAAGGGTCATCTTATTTTACCCCGGGCGGTGCTCGTCGTGAGTGCTGGTCCAAACTATCGACCGCCGGTGTACCAGGGGCAACTCTGGGTTCGCCTACTAGGAAGTTTGGACAATCCGGTGTGCCACGAGACCGAGATATGTAGCTCCTATCAGGATTTGTCGGCACATCCGGGCGGCTTTGCTGGACTTGTTTTATTCTGTCGAGATGTCTTGTAGCCGGGATTCGAGACTGATCGGGTCTTCCGGGAGAAGGAATATCCTTCGTTGATCGCGAGAGCTTATCATGGGCTAAGTTGGGACACCCTGCAGGGTTTGAACTTTCAAAGCCGTGCCCGCGGTTATGTGGCAGATGGGAATTTGTTAATGTCGGTTGTAGAAAACCGAAGTTGATCTTAATTAAAATACACCAACGCGTGTGTAACCGTGATGGTCTCTTCTCGTGGAGTCCGGGAAGTGAACACGTGTTGGAGTTATGCTTGACGTGGGTTGTTTTAGGATCACTTCTTGATCATAGTTGTTCGACCGTGCTTTGCCTCCTCTTCTCGCTCTCTTTTGCGTATGTTAGCCACCATATATGCTAGCCGCTTGCTGCAGCTCCACCTCACTACCCTGTCCTTCCTTTAAGCTTAAATAGTCTTGATCTCGCATGGTGTGAGATTGCTGAGTCCCGTGACTCACAGATACTTCAAAATCAGTTTGCAGGTGCCGATGAAACCGTGCGGTGGCCTTTTGAGCTCAAGGAGGAGCTCGATGAAGATCTTGTTCTTTGTGTTGTTTCGTTTGAGTTGATCGATAGTGGAGCCAGTTGGGACGATCGGGGATCTGTAGCATTTGGGGTAGTCTTCTTTTATTTTGGTTCCGTAGTCGGACCTTGATTGTACCTGTATGATGTAATGTTTTACTCATGTATTGTGTGAAGTGGCGATTGTAAGCCAACTATGTATCTCTTTCCCTTATGTATTACATGGGTTGTGTGAAGATTACCTCACTTGCGACATTGCTTTCAATGCGGTTATGCCTCTAAGTTGTGCTTCGACACGTGGGAGATATAGCCGCATTGAGGGCGTTACACATAGGCAGGATTTGATAGCCGCTTCCCGTACCGAACTTGCGCTTGGTTCAACATAAGACCAACGCACTGAGCCACTACTAGATGATGCCTCCTAAGACCTCCTCCTCGAAGAACTCCTTTCGAAGAAGCTCATTTTATTTGCGTACAATTTCTGAAATTTTTGGGGTCACAAAATTTTGTCAACAGAACTTCACAAGATTGATAACAACTACTCATAGAGATGCATAGAGGCCATATCAAGCATTCAAACTACTTAGAACTCGAATTCAACATGCAAGATCATCTACAGCAGCACCAAGAGTAGCTAATTATTCAATATATAATCCATGAAAGCAAAAAATAATTGGAGCAAATGAGGAATCACATACCAAGTACCAATCCCCCAAAACAGTTTTGGAAATGGAGCTTCGAGCAAAGAGATCAAAATACGCGGGTTTGAGAGCAAGAACACGAGAGAGAGAGAGAGAGAGAGAGAGAGAGAGAGAGAGAGGGAGAGAGCAATGGTGATTTTTTTTCTGGAGGTAGGAGGTGACATGGGCTAAAGAGATAAGTGAGGGGGCCCACGCGGGGACCACAACCCACCAGGGCGCGCCCAGGTGGGTTGTGCCCACCTGGTGCACCCCCCTCGGATGTTATTTTCACATAAATATTCAGAAAAAAATGTATTAAATTTTCAGGGCATTCTGAGCACTTCTATTTTTGGTTCATTTTTTATTGCACGAAAAATCCAGAAAGCAGGATAAACATGGCATTTTATTTAACTAAGTAAAACAGAAAACAAAAGTTAAGGACAGAAGGTAGTGACTACTAAATTCATCAACTTCATGACTCCCAAAAATGATCCTTTAATAAGGTTGATCAAGTCTTATTAATAACCACCTTCATTTAGCATGAAACCGAAGAACTTGCATAAAACACTAAGTTACCTCAACGGGGATATGCATGTCCCCAACAATAAGTATATCATATTTTTTTGGCAGTAGGTAGAGGTAGTTGAAAACTTCTAATAGTGATTGTGGGAGATGTTTCAATAACATTAATACCATTTACTTGGAATTGTTTCTTTGGAAAGTGCACCGTATGCTCATTACCATTGATATGGAAAGTGATCATGCTTTTATTGCAATCAATAACAGCCCCTGCAGTATTCAAGAAGGGTCTACCATGGATAATCGATATGTTCTCGTCCTCGGGCATCTCGAGTATAACAAAGTCAGTTAAGCTAGTAACTTTTGCAACAACAACGGGCACATCCTCATGAATACCGATAGGTATGGCAGTTGATTTATCCGCCATTAGCAAAGATATTTTAGTGGGTGTGAGTTTATTAAAAACAAGTATTTTATATAAAGAGAAAGGCATAACACTAACACAAGCTCCTAAATCACACAAAGCAGTTTTAACATAGTTTCTTTGGATGGAGCAAGGTATAGTTGGTATCCCCGGGTCTCCGAGTTTTTTAGGTACTCCATCCTTAAAAGAATAATTAGCAAGCATGGTGGAGACTTCAGCTTCAAGTATCTTTCTTTTATTAGTGATGATGTCTTTCATGTATTTGGCATAAGGGGCCATCTCTAAAATATCAGTCAAGCAAGTGCGCAAAAGACTGGCCTAACCATCTCGGCAAAGCGTTCAAATTCTTCATGATCTTTCTTCTTAGTTGGTTTGGGTGGAAAGGGCATGAGTTTTTGTACCCATGGTTCTCTTTCTCATCCATGTTTTCTAGCAACAAAATCTCTTTTATCACATCTTTTATTTTTAGGTTGTGGGTTATCAAGATCAACAGCAGGTTCTATCTCAACATCATTACCTGGTTCTTTATCATTGTTTGGTTGAGTGTCTTCATGAACATCATCATTATATTTTTCATTACCACTAGATGAATGTTCATTACCAGATTGAGTTTCGGCATCAGAGATAGAAACTAGGTGCATCAGTGTTAATTCTTTGAGAGTCTTGTTCAACTCTTTTAGGGTGTCCCTCGGGATAAATTGGTTCCCGAGTCATTCTACCTCCTCTAGTTACTACTCTAATAGCGTGCTCTTTCATATTATTGTTCATTTCATCAAGAAACTCTCTTTGAGATTTAGCAACTTGTTCTAACTAAGTGTGAACCATAGAGGCATGTTTTCCTACACCTCTAACATCATTTCAGATTCTAAATAACAAGTCACTCAAGAGAGCAATCATATCAGCGTTGTATTTCAATTGTTTCATAACATTTGCATTGAAGTGATCTTGTTTTCTAATGTAGTTATCAAACTTATAAAGGCATTGACTACGATGTTTATTATAGGGGGTGTCTGCTACCTCTTGAGCTTGTATTGTTTTTCCCTTGAAGAGGAAAGGGTGATGCAGCAAAGTAGCATAAGTATTTTCCTCAGTTTTGAGAACCAAGGTATCAATCCAGTAGGAGACAACGCAACAAGCCACCGAATACCTGCACAAAAAACACCAACTTGCAACCAGCACGACAAAGGGGTTGTCAATCCCTTCACGGTTATTCGCAAAGTGAGATTTGATAGAGATGGATAAACGGTAAAGTAATATTTTTGGTATTTTTGGTTTATGGAACGGGAAGTAAAGATTGCAAAATAAAGGAATGGCGACAGAAATTGGAAAGTTGACGGGAAACTAATATGATGTAAAATAGACCCGGGGGCCATAGGTTTCACTAGAGGCTTCTCTCAAGATAGTAATTATTACGGTGGGTGAACAAATTGCTGCCAAGCAATTGATAGAAAAGCGCAAAGTTATGACGATATCTTAGGCAGTGATCATGAATATAGGCATCACGTCCGTGTCAAGTAGACTGAAACGATTCTGCATCTACTACTATTACTCCACACATCGACCGCTATCCAGCATGCATCTAGAGTATTAAGTTCATAAAGAACAGAGTAACGCATTAAGCAAGATGACATGATGTAGAGGAATTAACTAAAGCAATATGATGAAAACCCCATCATTTTATCCTTGATGGCAACAATGCAATACGTGCCTTGTTGCCCTGCTGTCACTAGGGAAGGACACCACAAGATTGAACCCAAAGCTAAGCACTTCTCCCATTGCAAGAAAAACCAATCTAGTTGGCCAAACCAAATCGATAGTTCGAAGAGACTTGCAAAGATATCAAATCATGCATATAAGAATTCAGAGCATATTCAAATAATATTCATAGATAGGCTGATCATAAATCCACAATTCATCGGATCTCGCCAAACACACCGCAAAAGAGTATTACATTGAATAGATCTCCAAGAACATCAATGAGAACTTTGTATTGAGAATCAAAGAGAGAGAAGAAGCCATCTAGCTACTAGCTATGGACCCCCGTAAGTCTGAAGTAAGCTACTCACGCTTCATCGGAGAGGATATGGTGTTGATGTAGAAGCCCTCTGTGATCGAATCCCCCTCCGGCAAGATGCCGGAAAAGGCCCCAAGATGGGATCTCACGGGTAGAGAAGGTTGCGGCGGTGGAAAAGTGGTTTCGTGGCTCCCCTGGATGTTTTTGGGGTATAAGAGTATATATAGGAGGAAGATCTAGGTCAGGAGGTCTACGAGGGGCCCACAAGGTCGGGGGGGCGCGCCCTACCCCCTGGGCGCGCCCTACCCCCTGGGCGCGCCCTCCACCCTTGTGGCTGCCTCGTGGCTCTTCTGACTTGCACTCCAAGTCTCCTGGGTGTCTTCTGGTCTAAGAAAAATCATCATGAAAGTTTTATTCCGTTTGGACTCCGTTTTGTATTCCTTTTCTCCAAAACTCTAAAACAAGGAAAAAACAGAAACTTGCACTGGGCTCTAGGTTAATAGGTTAGTCCCAAAAATCATATAAAATAGCATATTAATGCATAGCAAACATCCAAAACAGATAATATAATAGCATGGAACAATAAAAAATTATAGATATGTTGGAGACGTATCAGTGTCACCTTCATCAAACTTTAATAAACAATTTACCTTTACCATTGGTGGTCGTGGCGTATCGAGTCCATGTATTTCTTCTATAGGTGGTAAATTCTTAACATCCTCTGCTTTAATACCTTTTTCCTTCATACATTTCTTTGCCTCTTGCATATCTTCGGGACTGAGATATAAGATACCCCTCTTCTTTGGAGTGGGTTTAAGCGGTGGTTCAGGAAGAGTCCAATCATCATAATTTTTCAATATATTATTCAATAAGTCCTCGGCTTGTTCAACAGTTCGTTCCCTGAAAACACAGCCATCACAACTATCTAGGAAATCCCTAGAAGCATCGGTTAGTCCATTATAGAAGATATCAAGTATTTCATTTTTCTTAAGTGGATGATCAGGCAAAGCATTAAGCAATTGGGGAAGCCTCCCCCAAGCTTGTGGGAGACTCTTTTCTTCAATTTGCACAAAGTTAAATAAATCCTGTAAGGCAGCTTGTTTCTTATGAGCAGGAAAATATTTTTCAGAGAAGTAATAAATCATATCCTGGGGACTGCGCGCACAACCAGGAGCAAGAGTATTGTACCATATCTTGGCATCACCCTTTAGTGAGAACATAAATAATTTGAGAATATAATAATAGTGAATTTATCCTCATGAGCAAAAAGGGTGGCTATATCATTTAATTTGGTAAGGTATGCCACAACAGTTTTAGTTTCGTAGCGCCATGGAAAGCAACAGATTCAACCAAAGTAATTAACTCTGGGTCGACAGAGAATTCATAATCCTTATCATCAACAAAGATAGGTGAAGTAGCAAACTTAGGATCACATGTCATTCTAGCATTCAAAGATTTTTCTTTCAGTTTGCATAATAATTTCTTAAGATCATCTCTATCATTGCAAGCAAGAAAATCTCTAGTTGTCTCCTCATCCATAACATACCCTTCAGGTACCTTAGGCAATTCATATCTAGGAGAGCTAGGTCTAATAGGTGTTTCAAGATTTTCAGTTTCAAGAACTTCATCAGTTTCAATAATTTCTTCAGTTTCAATAATTTCATCAGTTTCAGCATGCTCCATATTTTTAGCTCTAGCAATTTGTTCATTAAGAAATTCACCTAGTGGCATATTATCATCAAGCAAGGTACTAGCATCATCATGAGTAGCATTCATAGAAGTAGCATAATCAATAACTTGCGACATATCAAGATTAATAGCATGTGGTGGTGTTGCAAGTCTACTCAAAATAGAAGCTGAATCAAGTGCAGAGCTAGATGGCAGTTCCTTACCTCCCCTTGTATTATAGGGAAAAATCATAGTCTTGATATCCTTCAGATTCTTCATAGTGATAAATAGATAATAATCCCAAGTGACTCAACAAATATTTCTATGCTACCTGGGAACGGCGCTAGAAAAAGATCTTTATAACCCACAAGTATAGGGGATTGCAACCGTTTTCGAGGGTAGAGTATTCAACCCAAATTTATAGATTCGACACAAGGGGAGCCAAAGAATATTTGCAAGTATTAGCAGCTGAGTTGTCAATTCAACTACACCTGGAGATTAATTATCTGCAGGAAAGTGATCAATAGCACAGTAATATGATAGTTTTGATAGTAGTAGTGACAACAATAGTAACGGTAACAGTGGTAGCAATGATTTTGTAGCAAGTGTAACAGTAACAATAGCAGCAGTAACTTAGTAGAAACAATATGTAGGAAATTCATAGGCATTGGATCGGTGAATTCGTTGGATGATATTCCTCATATAACAGTCATAACCTAGGGCGATACAAAACTAGCTCCAGTTCATAAATATAATGTACGCATGTATTCTGTAAATAGTCATGCGTGCTTATGGAAAGAACTTGCATGACATATTTTGTCCTACCCTCCTGTGGCAGCGAGGTCCATAAGGAAACTAAGGGATATTAAGGCCTCCTTTTAATAGAGAACCGGAACAAAGCATTAACACATAGTGAATACATGAACTCCTCAAGCTACGGTCATCACCGGAAAGTATCCCAAATATTGCCACTCCGGGGTTTACGGATCATAACACGTAATAGGTGAATATGACTTGCAAGATTGAATCTAGAACATAGATATAATGGTGAAAACATAAACGGTTCAAATCTGAAATCATGGCACCCGGGTCCAAAGCGACAAGCATTAAGCATGGCAAAGTCATAGCAACATCAATTTCAGAACATAGTGGATACTAGGGATCAAGCCCTAACAAAACTAACTCGATTACATGATGAATCTCATCCAAATCCTCACCGACCAGCGAGCCTACGAAGGAATTATTCACTACCGGTTGGGAGCATCATGGAATTGGCGATGGAGAAGGGTTGGTGATGACGAAGATCGAAGATCTCCCTCTCCGGAGCTCCAAACAGACTCCAGATCTGGCCTCTCGATGAAGAACAGGAGGTGGCAGCGGCTCCATCTCATGAAACACGATAATTCTTCCTCCCAGATTTTTCTCCAAATATAGGTATTTATGGAGACGGGATCTGGGTCTGCGGGGCCACCAGGTGGGCAAAACTCACCTGGGCGCGCTGGGGGGCTTGCCCTGGTGGGTTGTGCTCACCCAGGGGCCCCCTCCGGTGGTTATTGGCTCCAATATTTTTCTTTTATTCTTAAATAATTATCCAAAAAGTTTTGTTCCATTCTGAGAACTTTTATTTCTGCACAAAAACGACACCATGGTAGTTCTGCTAAAAACAACGTCAGTTCAGGCTAGTTTCATTCAAATCATGCAAATTAGAGTAAAAAATAAGAGGAAAAGCGTTAGGAAAAGTAGATATGATGGAGACGTATCACCAACCACCACGAATTCCTGCCGCGGGTTGATGGGAGCGGCAATGCTCGCGCGCCTGGCCCTTCTCGCCCTGTCTCCGGCAGCGGCGGCAACTCCCATAGTCGCTGCCGGCGACTTCCATTCCATGGCTGGCAGGGTATCCTCAGGCCCCACCCATCTGTCCTTCCTGGATGTCAGTGACTGCCACCATGCCAGCGCATCTCGATCCCATCGTCTGACAAAGCAACACCGGCCCCTTGATCCTGGCTATAGGACAAGTGCCTTTAGAAAAAGTGCACGCTCCTGCCGTCGAATATTCGCTGGTCCTCCAACATCTCTTCACCGCGCCCACCTTGCTCGCCTCACCGTGCATGGATGGCTCCAGCCCTGAGCGCTCCAGGGGCCCTCCTCCATGCTCGCATCCCCGACCCAGCCCAGCGACAACTCGGCCATGGTCACTGAATGCACGCCCATCATCGCACTGTTGTGCTCTTCCAATGAGGACCACATAACCGAGACAGGCTCTCTTATTGCCACGCCCAACACTGATCCTTGATCCTCTTCTGCTTTTGTGCCAGCAATCTTAGCCACTCGAGACCCCCCTCATCCTGATCCTGTCGCCTATGCTGCTTCCTGCTTGGGCCCCGTCATCCTCGATTCCTCAGTGCCAAGTCAGCACGGGGCACCAAGCATGCCCATGCGCACCATGCAATCAGACCGAGCCGAACCCATCACCCTTGTGACACACGACTGTGATGGTGACTTCCTAATGCAGCATGCATGTTCTGCTCCCTCCATAGATGCTACGGACAATTTTTCCACCAATGGACAGCTGCAAACCCTCGTAGATGGCATGCAAACCCCGGTGGCACCACTCCTACCCATGCCGGCTACTAGACGGTGGAGATTGGAGATCCCACCCAACTTCACGCCATGACGGAGTGATCGTATCGTTAAAGTGGATCGCGGGCTTAACTTTGAGGCAAAGGCCAAGCGAGTTCTTCTATGGCACCTCGGCATCATCACTAATGATGAGCCCATCTCTGATACGGCCAACAAATGCTACAATAAGCTCTTTGAGCGCCCGCTTGTCAGGGACATCATGCAGGCCTTCGTAGACTTCTATGGATGGCAAATCCCAGCAAACGTGGCGGCCCTGCACAGTCTGCTGCCCGCCCAACCATGCCTAGTGGAGATTTGAGGCACAGCTAGCGATGCTTCTCCTAGCCCATGCCCCATCTTCCCACAGATTGCAACCTAAATATTATCTACTGGAATGTACGTGGGCTCAATAGCCAAGCCAAGCGTACTGCTCCACGAGCGCGGTCTCCGCTGCTTCCCCTTGTCCTCCTTGAAACAAAACATGCTTCGGTCTTGTCGGATATTGTGTTGGAAATACTTGGTCCTCTCTTCCAGGATTTGTACTTCTTGCCTGTTGATGGAACAAGGGGAGGCATCCTTTTGTCCTGGCAGCGCGCCTCCATTGATGTTTCCAATACTGCCCTAGGAACACACCACATCACGGCCCTCGTGTCCCCAAGGGCTGGTAACCACCACTGGTTGGTTACCGGACTTTATGGACCCCCCGGGAAGGCCAAGCCAAGATCAACTTCCTTTCGGAGCTCCAAGATGAGAGAACTAACTGCATTGGCCCGTGGATAATTGGTGGCGATTTCAACATGTTCCTCTCCGCGACGGACAAGAATAACTCTAGGTTGATTGTCGCATCATGAATCGCTTTCGACGGTCCACATCGGACCTTGAGTTGCGTGATATCTACCTACATGGATGAAGATACACTTGGTCCAATGATCAAGAGAACCCGACGCTTGTGCGCAACGATCGTGTGTTGTACACTCCAGGCTGGGATTCGGACCACCTGCATTGCATCCTACAGTGCTTCGCCTCCACCATATTTGATCATTGCCAACTCATCATGGATTGTGCGCCATGTGCTCATGGCCGACCTTGCTTCCACTTCGAGAGATACTAGGCGAAGATGGAGGGATTCCACCAGACCATTCATGATGCATGGAATAGCATGGAGCCGGACCAAGGCCCATTTAGACGCATTCGCGAGTCTTAAATGCACTACCCGCCGCCTGCAAAGTTGGGGCACAAAATCTATAGGAGACATTTCCATGCAGCTACTTCTTGCTCGTGAGATCATCGTGCGCCTTGACGCCGCCCAGGATTTGTGCCCTCTTTCTCCTCAAGAGACACTTCCATGCAGCTACAGTGCAAGCTCAAGTGTGCTTACCCTGGCTTGACCTGCCTTGAGCACTCGATCGCACGCTAGCGTATGCGCTTCTCCTGGCCGCAGGGCGGCGAGACAAGTACTGCCTTCCTAAAGATTCATGCAGCGCATAGGCGTCAGAAGAACCACATCTTCCACCTCACAACCGACGAAGAGTCTATTTTTGATGACATTGGCATGGCCCAGGCTGCCTTTCAACACTTCTCCTCCATACTGGGCTCGCATGAGGAGCGAATCCAAAACATTGATCTCCATGCGATCAGCCATCCCTCCTTCGATCTTGCCTCCCTCGACACGCCGTTCTCTGAGACCGAGATCTAGGAGGTTTTGAAGCGTCTTTCGGCTGGCAAAGCACCAGGGCAGGACGAGTTTACCTTCGAATTTCTTCGAGCCTGTTGGGACATTGTAAAAGATGACATTTGTGAGGCCTTCTAGAAGCTCTTCCACATGAATGGGCGAGGTTTCCACAAAATCAACGAGGCCCTTCTCACCCTACTGCCCAAGAGGCCGGCGATACGTCCATTTTGCATCATGTTTTTATGTTGATATTTATTGCAATATGGGCTGTTATTTCACATTATGGTACAATACTTATGTCTTTTCTCTCTTATTTTACAAGATTTACATGAAGAGGGAGAATGCCGGCATCTGGAATTCTGGACCGGAGAGGAGCAAATCCGAGATACCTATTCTGCACAACTCCAAATGTCCTGAAACTTTACAGAGAATTGTTTTGGAATATATAAAAAATACTGGGCGAAGAAACAACAGAAGGGGACCCACCAGGTGGCCACAAGCCTAGGAGCGCGCCCTACCCCCAGGGCACGCCTCCCGAGCTTGTGGGCCCCTGGCCAACCCTTGGTGTCCATCTTCTGCTATATGAAGGGTTTTGACCTAGAAAAAAAATCATAAGGAGGCTTTCGGGACGAAGCTCCACTGTCTCGTGGCGAAACCTGGGCAGAAGCAATCTAGGGCTTCGGCAGATCGATTCTGTTGGGGAAACTTCCCTCCGGGAGGGGGAAATCGAAGCCATCATCATCACCAACGATCCTCTCATTGCAGGAGGGTCAATCTTCATCAACATCTTCACCAGCACCATCTCCTATCAAACCCTAGTTCATCTCTTGTATTCAATCTTTGTTTCAAAACCTCAGATTGGTACCTCTGGGTTGCTAGTAGTGCTGATTACTCCTTGTAGTTCATGCTAGTTGGTTTATTTGGTGGAAGATCATATGTTCAGATCCTTAATGATATTCAATACCCCTCGGATCTTGAACATGGAAATGCTTTGTGAGTAGTTACGCTTGCTCCTGAGGACATGGGAGAAATCTTGTTATAAGTAATCATGTGAATTTGGTATTCGTTCGATATTTTGATGAGATGTATGTTGTCTTTCCTCTAGTGGTGTTATGTGAACGTCGACTACAAGAAACTTCACCATGATTTGGGCCTAGGGGAAGGCATTGGCAAGTAATAAGTAGATGATGGCTTGATAGAGTGACAGAAGCTTAAACCCTAGTTTATGCGTTGCTTCGTAAGGGGCTATTTTGGATCCACATGGTTAATGCTAGGTTAGATTTATCTTAATTCTTCTTTCGTAGTTGCGTATGCTTGCGAGAGGGGTTAGTCATAAGTGGGAGGCTTGTCCAAGTAAGGAAAACACCCAAGCACCGGTCCACCCACATATCAAACTATCAAAGTAACGAACGTGAATCATATGAGCATGATGAAAACTAAGTTGACGATAATTCCCATGTGTCCTCGGGAGCGCTTTACTTTATATAAGATTTCGTCTAGGCTTATCCTTTGCTATAAAAAGGATTGGGCCATCTTGCTGCACCTTTGCTACACTTGTTACTTGTTACTTGTTACGAATTGTCTTACACTGTTACCGATAATTTCAGTGCTTGCAGTAAATACCTTGCTGAAAACCGCTTGTCATTTCCCTCTGATCCTCGTTGGGTTTGACACTCTTACTTATTGAAAGGACTACGATTTATCACCTATACTTGTGGGTCATCAAGACGCTTTTCTAGCGCCGTTGCCGGGGACTGAAGCGCCTTTGGTGAGTGGAATTTGGTAAGGAAAAATTTATATTACGTGCTGAAATTTACTGTTACTTGTCACTATGGAAAATAATCCTTTGAGGGGCTTGTTAGGGGTATCTTCACCTCGACCAGAAGCACAAAGAGTTGTCCCTCATCCTACTGCACCTAATGCAAATATTTATTATGATATTCCTTTGGGTATGATAGAGAAACTGCTAGCTAATCCTTAAGTTGGAGATGGAACACTACATCCTGATATGCATCTAATCTATGTGGATGAAGTTTGTGGATTAAGCTTGCAGGTTTACCCGAAGATGAAGTCAAGAATAAGTTCTTCACTTTATCTTTGAAGGGAAAGGCATTGACATGGTATAGGTTATGTGATGATATTGGAGCTTGGAATTACAACCGACTGAAATTGGAATTTCATGAAAGGTTTTATCCTATGCATCTGGTTTATCGTGATCGGAGCTATATATATAATTTTTGGCCTCGTGAAGGAGAAAGTATCGCTCGAGCTTGGGGGGGCTTTAGTCAATGTTATATTCGTGCCCCAATCATGAGCTCTCAAGAGAAATTATTATTCGGAATTTTTATGCTCTACTTTCTCGTAATGATCAATCCATGCTTGATACTTCTTGTACTGGTTCTTTTATAAACAAGATTATTGAATTCATATGGGATCTTTTGGCAAGAATTAAATGCAACTTTGAAGATTGGGAGCTCGACGAAGGTAAGGAATCAGGTATAAAGCTTGATTTTGATTGTGTTAAATCTTTTATGGATACCGATGCTTTTCATAATTTTAGCACTAAATATGGACTTGACCCTGAGATAATAGCTTCCTTTTTTGAATCATTTGCTACTCATGTTGATCTCCCTAAGGAGAAGTGGTATAAATATCACCCTCCCATTGAAGTAAAAATAGTAGAACCTATTGAAGCTAGAGAAGAAACTACTACTTATGATGTTGATCCAGTTATTCCTACTGCTTATATTGAGAAACCACCTTTTCCTGTTAGGATAAAAGAACATGCTAAAGCTTTAGCTGTGGTTCGCAAGAGTTGTACAATAATACCTACACCCTCTGAACAAATTAAAGTTGAACCTAATGTTGCTATGGTTAAAGATCTCTTGGTTGAAAATATTCATGGGCATGTTATTTATTTCTGTGATGAAGCCACTAGAATTGCTAAACCAGATGAAAAAGATAAACATAGACCTGTTGTTGGCATGCATGTTGTCCCTGTTAAAAAAGGAGATCATTGCTATCATGGCTTATGTGACTTGGGTGCTAGTGTGAGTGCAATCCCGTTTACTTTATATCAAGAAATTATGAATGGTATTGCACCTGCTGAAATAGAAGATATTGATGTTTCTATTAAACTTGCTAATAGAGATAATATCACACCACTTGGGATTTTGTCGGTGGAGAACGACACCTGTGGGATCACGAGGATCCCTTCTACGGTTGGCAGGCGGGGGGTTGTGCAAAGAGCGGGTCTAGTAGTTAGCACAAGGAGATTTACCCAGGTTCAGGCCGCGCAGATGTGCAATACCCTAGTCCTGCTTCAGTGTATATCTGAGTGTTCTTGAGATCTTGAACTAGCTATGTGCATGCGTAGGCCAAAAGATCTGAATCCTTCCTCAGTACGCCTCGGGCCTCCTTTTATAGGAAAAGGGGTCACCACAGTGGCACACAGGAGGTGGAAAGCATGTACAACGTACAAGCTTATCGCCTGTCATTATAGGACAAAACGCATTAAATGCGCTACTTAGGTGTCATCTTGCTTTATCGAGGACGGTAACGAGGCTCGTCCCATCCATCGCTGCTCCGGCTTGCTCCGACACGCGTCCAAGCCAACGAGGCATGCAGCGCCATGTAGGCTGGCGTGGTGGTAGGGTATTCACGAAGATCTACATGCCACCACGCAGGTGCTTGACTAGTTGGATTAGGAGCCACGTACTGCCATGCGGTTACTTGCCTTAGTTGGTGGGTCCGCCCTTGAGCTGGGACGGCGATGGGGCGGCAAGGCCTTGCGCGCTCTCGCGTATACTCCCGGCAAGGGTCTTGCCGGGGCCTTGTGAGTGCCCTCGGCAAGAGTCTTGCCGGTGCCTCGTGGTATCTTCGGCAGAAGCCTTGTCGGGGCCTTGCGGGCGGCTTCGGCAAGGAGCCTTGTCGGGGCCTCGGGGGCATCCTCGGCAAGGAGTCTCACTGTTTGTCCTATCTTCTGGTTCTTATCCAGGCCTTGCAGGCCCTTTGTCTTTACAAAGATCTGCATGCCACAATGGAGACGCCTCCCGAGCCTTGGGTCCAATGCGGTTGATGGCGTCAGAACTCTCAGGCTCAAGGGGGGCGGCCTCATTGGTGTTGGGCAAGTTGCTCCGGCAAGGCTCTTGCCGGGGCCACGAAGGCCACCCCGGCAAGGGCCTTGCCGGGGGAGTCTCGCTGTGACGCCTCCGATTTAATCGTACACTAATCATGCACGCAAATGTGTACGATCAAGATCAGGGACTCACGGGAAGATATCACAACACAACTCTACAAATAAAATAAGTCATACAAGCATCATAATACAAGCCAGGGGCCTCGAGGGCTCGAATACAAGTGCTCGATCATAGACGAGTCAGCGGAAGCAACAATATCTGAGAACAGACATAAGTTAAACAAGTTTGCCTTAAGAAGGCTAGCACAAACTGGGATATAGATCGAAAGAGGAGCAGGCCTCCCGCAGGATCCTCCTAGGTTACTCACCCGGTCGCCGCCAGCTGGCTGCACGTAGTAGTAGGCGCCTCCGATGTAGTAGTCGTCATCGACGGTGGCGTCTGGGTCCTAGGCTCCATCGTCTGATTGCAGCAATCGAGTAGAGGTAGGGGGAAAAGGGGATACAAGGCAACCGTGAGTACTCATCCAAAGTACTGCAAGCAAGGAGCTACACTACATATGCATGGATATATGTGTAAAGGCCATATCGATGGACTGAATCTGCAGAATGCCGAATAAGAGGGGATAGCTAGTCTTAACGAAGACTACGCTTCGACACCTGCCTTGCAATGCATGTAAGAGGACAACGGAAGTCCTCCAAGTAACATCATATAGCAATAATCCTACCCGGCAATCCCCTGCTCATATCCTTGAGCGAGAGCGACCACCGGTTGTATCCGCACTTGGAAGGGTGTGTTTTATCAAGTATCCGGTTCTAGTTGTCATAAGCTCAAGGTACAACTCCAAGTCGCCCTGTTATCAAGATCACGGCTATCCGAATAGATTAACTTCCTGCAGGGTGCACCATCTTACCCAGACGCTTGATCCCATTTGGCCGGACACACTTTCTGGGTCATGCCCGCCGCGGAAGATCAACACGCCGCAGCCCCACCTAGGCACAACAGAGAGGCCAACACGCCGGTCTAAACCTAAGCGCGCAGGGTCCGGGCCCATCGCCTCGAGCACACCTGCGTTGCGTCTGTGACGCTGCCGAAGCGCACCTAGCCCATCAGCGTTCGGTCCAATCCGGCGCGCGCCGCTCCGTCGCCGACGTCTGAAGTGCTTGGTGATACCACGACGCCGGATACCCATAACTACTCCAGCGTAGATGGTTAGTGCGTATAAGCTCGTAGCCAACCCGATCAAATACCAAGACCTCGTTAACCGTGTTAAGTAACCGCGAACGCCGAACAGGCCAGGCCCATCTCTCTCTAGGCGGTCTCAACCTGCCTGCCGCCTCATACAAAGTATCGATCGGGGCCGTGGGAACCCGTGCCCACCTCTACCGGGATGGAGCCACCCGTCCTTTCACCCCCATCTCCGAACAGTACCACGTAATGTAATAGTGTAAAGTATATGGTATATACCCGTGATCACCTCCCGAGTGATCACGGCCCGATAGTATAGCATGGCGAGCGGAAAAGAGTGTAGGGCCACCGATGGAACACTAGCATCCTATACTAAGCATATAGGATTGCGTAAGGTAACAACATAGTAACAAGGACAAGCTATGCAGCGAAGATAGGATTATCAAAAAAGTAAATATGCTATACTACTCTAATGCAAGCGATATAGAGAAGAGTAGGCGATATCCGGTGATCAAGGGGGGCTTGCCTGGTTGCTCGCAAGAGAGAGGGACGTCGGTGGCGTAGTCGATCACGAGGACATCAACATCGGTCTCGGGGTCTACCGGAGAGAAGAGGGGAAGAAACAGTAAATACATAGCGAGCAAGTGCATAACAGACAACAGATGAGCTAGTCGTGTTCTAACGCAGCGCTAAGCGACTTCGCGAAGAAACATCCGGAAGTTTTCCGGTTCGAGACGTTGTCGAACAGATGAACCGGAGAGGAAAGTTTGCAGGTTCGATAGGTTAGGGTGTGTGGCGGACGAACGGATTGCGATCCGGATTCGTCTCGTCGTTCTGAGCAACTTTCATGTTGAAAATATTTTAATCCGGATTACGGATTAAAAGATATGATTTTTTAAAAGATTTTATTAATTTCTGGAATTTTATTAATTATTTAATTAATTTCGAAAATGCATTTATGACATCAGCATGATGTCATCTTGGCGTCATCGATCAACGAGGTTGGTGAGTCAACCCCCGACAGTGGGTCCCGCATGTCATAGACCCATAGAAATTAAACAGGGTTAATTAGTTTTAACTAAATGATTAGGTTAATCTAATCTGGTTTAATTCAGTTAATTAATTCTCTACTTAATTAATTAATTAATTAATCGGTTAATTATTATATTTATTTTTAATTCCGAAATTTAAAAGGAAATTGTTAGATGCACCCGTGCAAAGCACCGGCGAAACGCATCGTGATTAGTGGTCCACGTTGACCAGTCAAAGGGCGTCGGGGCCCAGCTGTCATAGACTGATAGTTAAATGCTTTTAATTTAAAGGATTTAATTAACAGGGGGGTTTAGTAGGTGGGTTAGGACTTAATGGCCAATCAAGCCGGCGGCTTAAGTCCGGTGGCCTGAGGCCACGACAGAGGGCGGAAGTGGCAGGGGGCGCTGGCTGCCGGGGTCGGCACCGTCGGCCGGAGGCGACGCCGCCTGCAAGCGGAAGCGCGGGGGCGACCAGAGGCGCGGCGCAGGTGGGACGCAGGAGCGACGGCAGCGTGGGAGGAGATCTCCGCCACGGTGGACCATGAGCCAAGCTCATGAACGGGAGATTACGGTGACTACGGGCGACGAGGAAGGAGGAAGCGGGTGGTGCTCACCGGCGCGCAAGGCGCCTGTGCGGGCGGGGGGGGGGGGGAAGGACGACGCCGGGCGACATGGCGAGGGGAGTGAGGACGCGGGCGCTGTGAGGCCTCACCGCACGGTGTAGGGGAGTGGCAGTGGGGTGCGGGAGGAGGTCGGGACGTCGGCGCCGAGGGGATCCGGCGAGGTGGCGTCGTCGAGGCAGGCGTCGGGGAAGAGATGAGGAGGTCCGGTGGGGAGGTCCGTGGTCGAGGCTGCGAGCCGCGACGGCAGCAGGGGCGGGCAAGTGGCGGGCGAGGCGAGGCCTCGGGCAGCGGTTGACGGAGGCGCCGGTCCGTCTGTGAGGGTCGTCCGGGCGAGGCGGGTCGATCCCGATCCGAGACGGGATCGGGCGAGGGGGGTTGGGAGCGAGTGGGGAACGAGGGGGAGTGGGGATCGGGGTGGGTAGGGTTTGATCGGTGGGGGGGAGTTATGGGGCCCGGCTTGGCACGGTGGGCGGCGGTCGGGCGGCCAAGTGGGCTGCTCGGCCCAAATGTAATGGGGGGTTGTTTCTCTTTTTTGTTTGCATTTGCCTTTTTCCTTTTTCTTTTCCTTTTACTGTTTTAATTTAGTTCCTCTTTTATTTTAGCTTTACAAAAATTACAAAAGTGGCACCTAATTTAGTGTTACAAATTGTGCCTTGCCACCAATAATTTAGCTCTTCAAAAATAAAATGGTTTGTAATAGTTTATTATTTTTAGAAGCATTTAAGTAATTGTTTTACCTACTACCTTAATTACTTAAGTGCATTTAAACCTTTTATAAAAATGTGGTTTCTCCGCCATAATTACTCATGAATTAATTGGAACCACCCGAACACTTTAGTTTTAATATCTGTCAATATTTATTGTTTGCTCGATTTTGAATTGAATTTAAATTGGTTTCGAACTAACACGAGATTAGCGATAGAAATCGAAGTGACGTGGCATCATTAGCGGGGATTACTGTAGCATAATTACCCGGGCGTCACAATTCTCCTCCACTACAAGAAATCTCGTCCCGAGATTTAAGAGGGGAGTAAGGGGGAAAGGTCTGGTTAAGATAATCTAACGGATCTTCTCGAAGAAGTTAATCCCTTTCGTTGATGTCTTCAATCCTTTATTCCAATGCATCATGATAAACTGGTCATCATTTCTTCGGGAACTCTATCGTACTTACGAAGGGCAAGGGGCAGCTCACTACGACATAGTGCTTTGAAGGGAAATAATCTGGGGGTTAACCCATGAATTAGTACAAAACTATTTCTCGAGTTGAACACATGAAATACCTCGAGAGTAAGGTACGAAGGTACCATAATAGGCTCCAAGCGGGTAGGTAGCGGCTCGAAGCCTGAACCAGAGTGAGAAAGGGGTTCAGAGTAGCGAGAATAAGTATCGCGTCTGATACCAGGATTGATCAACAGGCAAGTGGCCCGTGAATTACATACAAGGTCAAGCGTGAGGAATAACTTCGGCAACAGGGGTGTACAGGAGAGTCAGGTTTTCGATCCTGTGAAACTGTGGGTCATGGGCCCACCGTGTGGTTAAAAGTAGGAGGTTGGTGACCTCTTGCACGATCAAGTAAGCAAGGCATGTCAGAGGAGAGACTGAGGGTCATGTCGGCAACAACATAGGTACCAAGGGCGAGGGACGAAGAGAACCATTTTCCCGCTTTCGCTGAACGAGGCGGACCAATAGGCAAGGTTCTCGCCCATCGGTGGTTACCTAATGTCATCAACAAATAGTAATAGGGTCTTACTTACAGAGTGGTACAACGAGGTGCTTACCTAAGCAGGGATTATCACCGCTAGATTATATATATCCCAGAAAGGTTCAAACAACCCATGGAAAGTAAAATATGATTATCATATTAAATGTAACAATGGGAAGGAAAATGTGTTTAAACACATATTTCAGGGATATATCCTTACCAAGGATAAGCAGAGCATGATATCCACGACAGGATATAATGTAGAAAACTTTTAGGTAAGGGGGAAGAAATTTCATGACATTACCCATACAACGGTGTTTGGTTAATTGAGCAAGAACATATAGCATTGGGCTTCGAATGTTCTTGTTGAAAATCAGAGTATCACAGACATGCTTCGAGATAGCATTGACATGGCCTCCAGGCGAAGATCAGACTTTGGAATCACGAAGGATCCATCAAGAATAACTTGTAGAATCAGTATTACAATTCCCTCATGGGTGAATGGATAACCCTGCTCAAAAGGAATCTACAATGATAGGTCCTCCAGCCGGGGGGGGGGGGTGCTAGGCATGACATCATACTACCGGGTCATCAAAGGATCAACATCATAACTCTTGGAAGTTGTCCCAACCATCATATCCGACCGAGATTCAGATCCGATTGGTGTCAGGATACCTCAGACTTAGGATACCTGAGAAGACAAGGTGCAACGCAAATTGACGAGATGACATTGTAAGATTCTCGGGAAAATGAACCATGGAGTGATTTCCGTTAACAAAAGTCCATCATTAACCCAAGGAGAGGACAAGGAGGTTTCTGGTGAACTCAACGGCAATTCACCGAGATTCCCAAAAGATGGGTTTCCACAATTAAGTGAACCAGGAGATAACATTTGTCAGATCAAATGATATATAAGGAAGTATGCTCGAGGAAACATACACAAGTAAACATTGGTCGAAAGGTGCGCCCGAAATATGGGTTGGGTTGAACGACCAATGTCAGAATGATGATTTAATAATCAATAGCCTAAGAATGAACCATCGACCATTAACTTAAAAAAATTAGGGTTGCTAGAAGGAAAGAATCCCAACAACACCGTCCACCTGTTGGAATTAACACGGGGACCAAGAAAGAATGGTGATGGTGAGAAGCAACTCAATACCAAGAATTTCTTAAGAGGTGGAGTAATCCTCTCGACATTCTTGTCATAAAAGATGGTAACACTCCAAGGTAAAGAAGAACAAATGCTGGGTAGCAAGGAACTCAAGGTATAACACCAAACATGAACAAGCTTTTGTTGGTGGGAAGGCAATAAAGTGGTCGATGATAATACAATTCACCGAGGGCAAGGATGGTATTTCTCATCATGAATTCAACTGATATCCTGGATGAGCTCAGAATGTTGACGATCACGACACCTTTGTCGCGAGAGTTCATGATGATGTAATCGATCGCGATTTACATCAAGTCAAAGTAATGATGAAGTGAAAGGTTATTGGAACCAAGGGTACGACACAAACTCGAAACCAAGCTTGTTGTTCAAGGCGGAATGATATGACGATGAGGATCGACGTAAGGTTAATTCATCGCCGAAAATTGTGCTCCGAGAAGAAGGACCGGGTAGCACAGTTAAAATCATCACGACAATGGTATAGCCAAACAGGCTAGGAATGGCGTGATCGGGTACAAACTCGTACTTATAGAATCTTACTGAAGAGTTGTTGAACCGTAGTGCGGACTCGGTTCAGTTATCGGTGTCTTTGAGTGTTTAATAACTCAGAGCCCGTGAAAAATTGGAATCGGTGAGAATGTAGCACTTGGTTAAGAACTCATAAGAAGTTATGCAGTTCCAAGATAATCTCGAGATACCAGGGGGTAATACTCGATGACAAATCAAAGTAGAGGTTGGACGGGGGTATTGCTCTACAGAAGACAAGTGCTAAAACTTGCACGAGAAATGGTAATTAAAAGAGGACATGGTCGGAACCAAGACACACAGCCATGTTAGTAAAAGTTTTGCAATGTCTAGACTCGACTTCGGCCAAGGAGTTGGAAGGGGATTCTACAGCGATCGGCTCGATACCAACTTCAGACGCCTTCGATTTAATCGTACACTAATCATGCACGCAAATGTGTACGATCAAGATCGAGACTCACGGAAGATATCACAACACAACTCTACAAATAAAATAAGTCATACAAGCATCATAATACAAGCCAGGGGCCTCGAGGGCTCGAATACAAGTGCTCGATCATAGACGAGTCAGCGGAAGCAACAATATCTGAGAACAGATATAAGTTAAACAAGTTTGCCTTAAGAAGGCTAGCACAAACTGGGATACAGATCGAAAGAGGAGCAGGCCTCCTGCCTGGGATCCTCCTAGGTTACTCCTGGTCGCCGCCGCCGGCTGCACGTAGTAGTAGGCGCCTCCGGTGTAGTAGTCGTCATCGACGGTGGCGTCTGGGATCTAGGCTCCATCGTCTGATTGCAGCAATCGAGTAGAGGTAGGGGGAAAAGGGGATACAAGGCAACCGTGAGTACTCATCCAAAGTACTCGCAAGCAAGGAGCTACACTACATATGCATGGATATATGTGTAAAGGCCATATCAGTGGACTAAACTGCAGAATGCCAGAATAAGAGGGGGATAGCTAGTCTTAACGAAGACTACGCTCGGACACCTGCCTTGCAATGCATGTAAGAGGACAATGGAAGTCCTCCAAGTAACATCATATAGCAATAATCCTACCCGCAATCCCTGCTCATATCCCCGAGCGAGAGCGACCACGGTTGTATCCGCACTTGGAAGGGTGTGTTTTATCAAGTATCCGGTTCTAGTTGTCATAAGCTCAAGGTACAACTCCAAGTCGTCCCATTATCAAGATCACGGCTATCCGAATAGATTAACTTCCTGCAGGGTGCACCATCTTACCCAAAGACGCTTGATCCCATTTGGCCGACACACTTTCCTGGGTCATGCCCGCCGCGGAAGATCAACACGCCGCAGCCCCACCTAGGCACAACAGAGGCCAACACGCGGTCTAAACCTAAGCGCCAGGGTTTGGGCCCATCGCCTCGAAAGCACACCTGCGCACGCTATGCGACGCTGCCGAAGCGACCTAGCCCATCAGCGTTCCAGTCCAATCCGGCTACGCCGCTCGTCGTGACGTCTGAAGTGCTTGGCCGATACCACGACGCCGGATACCCATAACTACTCCCGCGTAGATGGTTAGTGCGTATAAGCTCGTAGCCAACCCAGATCAAATACCAAGACCTCGTTAAGCGTGTTAAGTAACCGCGAACGCCGAACAGGGCCAGGCCCATCTCTCTCCTAGGCGGTCTCAACCTGCCCTGTCGCTCCGCCACAAAGTATCGATCGGGGCCGTCGGAACCCAGCCCACCTCTACCGGATGGAGCCACCCGTCCTTTCAGCCCCATCTCCTAACAGTACCACGGTAATGTAATAGTGTAAAGTATATGGTATGTACCGAGTGATCACGGCCCGATAGTATAGCATGGCGCATTTGAAAAGAGTGTAGGGCCACCGATGGAACACTAGCATCCTATACTAAGCATATAGGATTGCGTAAGGTAACAACAATAGTAACAAGGACAAAGCTATGCAGCGAAGATAGGATTATCTAAAAAAAGAATATGCTATACTACTCTAATGCAAGCAAGATAGAGAAGAGTAGGCGATATCCGGTGATCAAGGGGGGCTTGCCCGGTTGCTCGGCAAGAGAGAGGGGACGCCGTGACGTAGTCGATCACAGGACATCAAGATCGGTCTCGGGTTCACCGGAGAGAAGAGGGGAAGAAACAAGAATACATAGCGAGCAAGTGCATAACAGACAATGCATGAGCTAGTCGTGTTCTAACGCAGCGCTAGGCGACATCTTGGCGAAGGGGGAAACATCCAGAAGTTTTCCGGTTCCGGACGTCTGTCGACGGATGAACCGGAGAGGAAAGTTTGCAGGTTCGATAGGTTAGGGGTGTGTGGCGGACGAACGGACTGCGTATCCGGATTCGTCTCGTCGTTCTGAGCAACTTTCATGTTGAAAATATTTTAATCCGGATTACGGATTAAAAGATATGATTTTTAAAAGATTTTATTAATTTCTGGAATTTTATTAATTATTTAATTAATTTCGAAAATGCATTTATGACATCAGCATGATGTCATGCTGACGTCATCAGTCAACAGGGTTGACTGAGTCAACCCTGACAGGTGGGTCCCGCATGTCATAGACCCATAGAAATTAAACAGGGTTAATTAGTTTTAACTAAATGATTAGGTTAATCTAATCTGGTTTAATTCAGTTAATTAATTCTCTACTTAATTAATTAATTAATTAATCGTTAATTATTATATTTATTTTAATTCAAATTTAAAAGGAAATTGTTAGATGCACCGGTGCAAAGGCACCCGCAAGGCGATTGCCACCATCGCTGATTAGTGGTCCACGCTGACCACCAAAGGGCGTCGGGGCCCAGTTGTCATAGACTGATAGTTAAATGCTTTTAATTTAAAGGATTTAATTAACAGGGGGGGTTTAGTAGGTGGGTTAGGACTTAATGGCCAATCAGGCCGGCGGGTTAAGTCCGGTGGCCTGAGGCCACGGCAGAGGGCGGAAGTGGCAGGGGGCGCTGGCTGCCGGGGTCGGCACCGTCGGCCGGAGGCGGACGCCGCTGCAAGCGGTGGGGCGCGGCTGGGGGCGACCAGAGGAGCGGGCGAGGTGGGACGCAGGGAGCGACGGCGTGCGGGAGGAGATCTCCGGCCACGGTGGACCGCGGAGCCGAAGCTCGCGGGTAACGGGGTTACGGTGACTACGGCGACGAGGGAAGGAGGAAACGGGGTGGTGCTCACCGAGCAGGCGCAAGGCGCACGCGGGGCGGCGGGGGGGGGGGGGGAAGGACGACGCCGGCGACATGGCAGAGGGGAGTGAGGACGCGGGCGCGCGAGGCCTCACCGCACGGTGTAGGGGAGTGGCAGTGGGGTGCGGGGAGGAGGTCGGGGACGTCGGCGTCGAGGGGGCAGTCCGGCGAGGTGGCCGTCGTCGAGGCAGGCCGTCGGGGAAGAGATGAGGAGGTCCGGTGGGGAGGTCCGGCGCGTCGAGGCTGCGAGCCGCGACGGCAGCAGGGGCGAAGCAAGTGGCGGGGCGAGGCAGAGGCCTCGGGCAGCGGTTGGACGGAGGCGCCGGTCCGTCGGGCGGGTCGTCCGGGCGAGGCGGGTCGATCCCGATCCGCACGGGATCGGGCGAGGGGGGGTTGGGAGCGAGTGGGGAACGAGGGGGAGTGGGGATCGGGTGGGTAGGGTTTGGCCGGTTGGGGGAGTTATGGGGCCACTGGGCTGGTGGTGACGGTCTTGGCGGCAGTGGGCTGCTCGCCCAAATGAACAGGGGGGTTGTTTCTCTTTTTTGTTTGCATTTGCCTTTTCCTTTTCTTTTCCTTTTACTGTTTTAATTTAGTTCCTCTTTATTTTAGCTTTACAAAATTACAAAAGTGGCACCTAATTTAGTGTTACAAATTGTGCCTTGCCACCAATAATTTAGCTCTTCAAAAATAAAATGGTTTGTAATAGTTTATTATTTTAGAAGCATTTAAGTAATTGTTTTACCTACTACCTTAATTACTTAAGTGCATTTAAACCTTTATAAAATGTGGTTTCTCCGCCATAATTACTCATGAATTAATTGGAACCACCGAACACTTTAGTTTTAATATCTGTCAATATTTATTGTTTGCTCGATTTTGAATTGAATTTAAATCGGTTTCGAACTAACACGAGATTAGCGATAGAAATCGAAGTGACGTGGCATCATTAGCGGGGATTACTGTAGCATAATTACCCGGGCGTCACACTCGCCTCGCCCCTCTGCTCTTCATGTTTCTAGTCTAGAGCGTTGCCCTTGTAGTCTTGCGACTTTGCTTCCTTCCTCTGCTCCGCTAAGTGTGGCCGCAGGTGCGGCTCTGACTACGCGTGCACAAGTAAAGGGGTACAAAGGAGAGCCCCTACTTTTGTACACCGACAGGAGCCCCCGGGCCTGGGCCATACATAAGCGCGACGCGTTAGTGGGCTGGGCCCAGAACGGTGCGCGGGCACACGGGGCTGAGTTTTTACCGTTGTAACTTTCCACGCCAGTTGCGCTTCCCCACGACCTTCGTTGAATGCGCAATGTGGGGTTTGTGCGTGACGTGGGGGCCATGCGTGGGGCGGTTGCTGCGGGCATGCGTCACATCGTGGTTAATGGTAAAGAGGCGTCGCATGCCTTTGCCATAAAAAAGGGAAAATCACAGACGCGCCGCTCATTTACCCTCTGCGTCTTTTCCAATCTCGGAAGTCGTTCCCCTCTCCCCCTTCAAGTGACAAATCGAAGTCCTTGCCTCCGCTCACCGCCGCCGCGACCCCATAGCCCTTGATCTCTTACCTCCTTCTCAGCCGCCATGGCACCAAAAACCAGCAAGGGAAAGGGAGTGGCCAAGGATGCCGGGAGAAGGAGGCACCGGAGAGCGAGGCGGTGCTTCGGATACAGCACGCCTACTTCCCTTCAACGGTCGACGTGGTCCACCTCAGGGACTACTTCAGGCCCCTGTGGGGGAGGGAGACGACGGGGCATCCTGCCATGCACATCATCCCCGCCGATTTCGTCGAGGCCGGTCCAGACCGGTACCCTTTCTTCGCCGACTACTTTTCTTGTGGGATCTGCCCCCCTTTCTCTGACTTCTTCAATGACATTATGCATACCTACGGCTTCCACCTCCTCGACTTTACACCGAACATCGTGGCGTGCATGGCCTTCTTCGCTCATCTTTGCGAGGGCTTTGCCGGAGTGCTTCCCAGCACGGCGCTCTTCCGCCACTACTTCTATCCTTGCATCCAGCCGGGGACGCCATTTCTGGGTGCATCGCCTGGATCCCGAGGAACCAGGAGAAGGGCATGTACCCAGAGGGCACCTAGAAGGAGAGGAGGGACGAGTGGCGGGGCCGGTGGCTCTGGATCAGGGAGAAAGATCCGCAAGAGTTCTTCCAAGTTCGTCAAAGTCCGCCGGTCTACCGCAGGGACTGGAGTGACCTCGAGGCCAACGACAAGAAGCTCACGATCGCCACCACCAGGATCCATCGCCTCACCATGGCCGGCCTCACCCTTGAGATGATTGGGGCCGATTTTATCCGCCGCCTAATCGCCCCACTTCACAACAAGGGGAGGCCGACTTGGCTCTTCAAGAAGGCGGCCGACATAATGAGGCTCCGCCCTGGCTTGAAGCACAACTTCACGGTGATGGGGCACACCCATTTTTGTCAGAGGCTCTTTCAGCTCAGTGTGGATGATGATGGCAGGGCTGAGAGGACCGGCAAGGCCGCGAAGGCCGGCAAGGCCGTCAAGGGGCCTCTGTTCGGGTTGCCGGTGGGAGTGGTCCCACTGAGCAACAACTCTCGTCAGTCCGCCATCATCGCTATGATGCCGGACTTCAACATGCACGGCCTTGACCCGGCTTGGGTCGAGCCGCCAGCAGAGAAGATGCAAGAGTTCTTTGACAACTTGTCAGAGGGTTATGTCCGCGACGAGCCGGTGCTCATCCGCGACACCACCAAAGAGGAGCTAGACTACATTGCTGCCAGGGCGGTGGAGGCGGTGCTTGCACAGGAGGTCGACAGCGCTGGCCATGTCGAGGACGAGGCCGACACGGCCGTAGAGGAAAAGGAGCTCGCTCAGTGGGCGAAGTCTGCCGGGGAGGCCAGTAGTGCCGGCGCCGGCGTCGGGGCTCCCCTTGTTGAAGACGTGGGTGACGAGTCATCCGAAGAGGAGACCGAGGCAGACAACCCCTCAGCCGCGGAGAAGAAACGCGTCCCGCGACGGGCTAGCTTCGACGAGCCGGTCCGGCCTGGTAGGACCGTGCAGTGGCAACCGGCTCAGGATCAACTTGTGCGCCAGACGAGGGCGATGAAAGCTGCGGCGGCGAAGAAGACGACGAAAGCCACGGTGTCGAAGAGGACGGCGACTGCCACTTCTTCGTCCAAGCGGCACAGGTCCCAATCCCCCTCTCCTCCTCTTGCGGACAGTACCCCTGAGGCCGACTTCGACCTCGGCTCCTTTAGCCCGAAGAGGAAGAGGAGGCTGGTGGAAGAGGAGGTGGAGGACGAGTAAGTACTTCGCGCCTCTTCACCTTCTGACCCCATGCTTATGCTTATCTTTCTTTAACTCGATCTTATCTTCCCAGGGACATGGAGATGCTGGCTCAGAGGGTGGCGAAGAGGGCCAAGGCATCGATGGGCGACAAGCCCCCAGCGAGCACTCCACGTACGCCGGTGTTGGTGGAGAGTGGCTCGGACACCAGCCCTCAGCGCAGCCCCCGCTCCATCCCCCAGCGTGAGTCCATTACTCATTTCTCGTTGATGGGCGTTGGGGTACGATTTCTTGGTGCCGACCTTGCCGTGGTTGCAGGAGGAGGACAGTAGCAGGAGGATCCGCTGAGGGCCACCCCTAGCATGCCGCCCCCATTGACCATGCCGCCTCGAGGGGCGTCCCCGGCAAGGGCACCAAGCATCGAACCCGCGCGCATGGAGGAGGAGGAGGAGGTGAACTTGGGTGGCTCCATCCCGGCAAAGAATGCCGGCGAGGAGGGGAACACTTCTTCCCAGCCCGGCGCGGGTAAGTGGCCGGCCTTCCGTCCCTGTCTTGCCTTCTTTTTCTCTCTATGTTTTGGTCTTGACCTTGTTCTATCCTTTCTTATGGTCTCCAGATCCTCCCTCGATGGACCAGCAAGATATCGACCTCGTCATCGAGGAGGTCGCCAAGGACGCTAAGGCCGAGGCCGACAGGATCGCTGCCAAGGAGGCTGCCAAGACTGCTGCTGAGGAGGCCGCCAAGGGGTTTGCCGGGGAGGCCGGCAAGGCTGCTGCCGAAGGGGCCGGCGAGGCTACCGCTGGGGAGGCCGACAAGGATACTGCCGAGGAGGAGGTGGCCAACGACCAACCTTCCTCTCCTTCGGCCCCCGCCCGAGGCAGATACTTGAAGGTGGGCGATGGCCTGTTCGTCCACCTCCCGGGGGCGGCGGGCACCAGGGCGCCGGTCGAGGGGGAGGTGTTTGACGACGAGGCGCTCGCCACCGCCGGGCTCCAAGTTGTTGATGAGCCGAGCCCTGGCGACGGCGGTTCCCAAGAGGAGAAACTTCTCCAGGCCATGAGCGTAAACTTCCAGAAGCTCCAGGCACTCCACCGTGCTTGCCTGGACAAGGAAAAATCCAGGATGGCAGCGGCGGACAAGGCGGGGGCAGATCTTGAGGATCGCGTTGCTGAGACGCAATACTGGTTCCACGAGGCCCACGAAGAACTGAGGGTGGCCCAGGGTTTGCTGGCTGAGCGCAAACAAGAGCTCATCCTGAAGCAGGCCGACATCGAGAAGGCCCAGGATCTGGCAAAGGAGCAGGCCACCAAAGGTGAGGCCGCTTGACAACAGCACCAGGCTCTACTGAACTCCCAGGAGGAAGATCTTGCCGCCCGTGAGGAGGCGTTCGCCGCGAAACTCCATGGCAAGGATGAGGAGGTAGAGAAGCTTGTGGCGCAGTGGACCCAGGAGCTGGAGCAGAGGCACACGGAGGCACTCGATGCTCAGGCCCTAGTCCATGGAGGCAAGGTGAAGGAGCTAGAGGTGGAGCGGGATGGGCAGAAGAAAAATGTCCTGGAGCTGGCGAAGGAGAAGGACACGATCAACGGCGCTTTGGTGGAGGCGCAGGTCGCAGTCCTCGGCAAGGCCGAGCTACTCTCCAAGCCCAACGACTCCATCAAAGACCTAAAGCTGAAGCTGGATGGCCTGGAGGGGACGCTTTCGGAGGTCAGGGCCCGGAGGAGGCCCTGACCAAGGACCTGGAGGAGGAGAAACAACTGCGGAGGGACGGCGCCACCGAGTACGAGGATTACGCGAAGGGCGTGAACCTCTGGATCGGCCGCCTCGTTGATGTTGCTGGGAGGCTCACCGCGCAGCTGGCCACCATGGGCCTGCCTGATGTCATGTACTCCCAGGAGCCGAACGTGAGCCCCAACGCCAGGCTGACCCTGTTCTTCAAGGGCGTCCTCGGAGCCCTGGAGCGGCTTCAGGCCAACCAAGCGACCTCTCTGGCCAATGAGGCCCGGAAGCTTTGCCGGGGCGTGTTGACCAAGGTCCTCACCTAGGTGGCGTACTGGAACCCCGACGTCGACTTCGCCGACGCGCTGGAGAGCTTGCCGCAGGACGTGAACCTCGCGGCGCTCGAGGAGCGTATCGAGCCCATCATCAGCCGTGTCGACGGAGTTCGGAGGATAGAGGGCCAGCACAGGGACTAGGCATCCCATTTCTCATCACCGCTGCGGGTTCATGACCAAGACAATTTTTATCTCTAGTTAGAACCGCAGCGACATTTGATGTAATATAACTCTGCAGTACTTTGAAACGACACACATTATTTTCCTATTTGATCTCTCTTTGTATGTCCACCCTATGTTTAATTGGATAGGCTTGCCAGCGCGTAAACCCAAGCCGCGACGCCTTGAGGACGGATCCTCAATAGCCTGCCGGGTGTGCTTGCTGCCAGGCAAACCACCTTACCGCTCTCAGCGCGGCAGCTTGACCTATTGAGCGGACTCGAAACAGAACAAGAGCGTTGCTAATAGCGGAAAGGCCACCCTGTCATTCTCGACGCGGCTGCACGAACTGTTGAGCGGACTCGAAACAGAACAAGGGCGTTGCCAATAGCGGAAGGGCCTCACTGCGCGCAGGTTTTCCATACAAAGAGCAAGTTCCTCAGGGGGAATAACCTTATATAAAAAGGAATTGCTCAAAGTTTTGCGTGACTTAGCTTTTCTGTCGCCATACGGGCGGTTGTTGCGTCTGTAGATGATGTCGCTCGCTTGGTCATCTTCTTTCTTGGAGCCTCGACCACAACGAGGCCACCATATCAACAAGACCAGATTTCCACAACCGCCGCCATTTGCCCCTACCTGGCGTGCCAAAGATGTCGGTGGAGAACGACACCTATGGGATCACGAGGATCACTTCTATGGATGGCGGGCGCGGGATTGTGCAAAGAGTGGGTCTAGTAGTTAGCACAAGGAGATTTAACCAGGTTTGGGCCACAGAGATGCGTAATACCCTAGTCCTGCTTCAGTGTATATCTGAGTGTTCTTGTGCTCTTGAACTAGCTACGGTGCGCGTGCAGTCCAAAATATCCGAATCCTTCCTCAGTACGCTTCGGGCCTCCTTTTATAGGAAAATGGGTCGTCACAATGGCACACAGGAGGTGGAAAGTATGTACAACGTACAAGCTTATCGACTGTCATTACAGGACAAAACACATTAAATGCGCTACTTAGGTGTCCTTTTGCTTTATCGGGGACGGTAATGAGGCCCGTCCCGTCCATCGTCGCTCCACCATGCTCCGACACGCATCCAGGCCAAGGAGGCGTGCAGCGCCATGTAGGCTGGCAAGCTGCTGAGCTGGCGTGGTGGTAGGGTATTCACAAAGATCTGCATGCCACCACGCAGGTGCTTGACTAGTTGGATTAGGATCCACGTACTGCCACGTGGGTACTTGCCTTAGTTGGTGGGTCGGTCGCTGAGCTAGGGCGGCAATGGGGCGGCAAGGCCTTGCCGCGGTCTCGCGTATACTCCCGGCAAGGGTCTTGCCGGGGCCTTGTGAGCGCCCTCGGCAAGAGTCTTGCCGGGGCCTCGTGGTATCTTTGGCGGAAGCCTTGCCGGGGCCTTGCAGGCGTCTTCGGCAAGGAGCCTTGTCCGGGCCTCGGGGGCATCCTCGGCAAGGAGTCTTCCTATTTGTCCTATCTTCTGGTTCTTATCCAGGCCTTGTAGGCCCTTTGTCTTTACAAAGATCTACATGCCACCATGGAGGCGCCTCCCGAGCCTTGGGTCCAATGCGGTTGATGGCGTCGGAACTCTCAGGCTCAAGGTTGAGGCCTCGTTGGTCTTGGGCAAGTTGCCCCAGCAAGGCTCTTGCCGGGGCCGTGAAGGCCGCCCCGGCAAGGGCCTTGCCGGGGGAGTCTGGCCTCGCCCCTCTGCTCTTCATGTTTTTGGTCTTGAGCGCTGCCCTGGTAGTCTTGCGACTTTGCTTCCTTCCTCTGCCCCGCTAAGTGTCGTCGCAGGTGTGGCTCTGACTACCCGTGCACAAGTAAAGGGGTACAAAGGAGAGCCCCTACTTTTGTACACCGACAGATTGTTAGAGATGTTGAAGTCTTGTGTGGGAAAATAAAATACCCTACTGATTTTCTAGTTATGGTTCCCCACAAGATGATTTTTGTCCCATTATATTTGGTAGACCTTTCTTAAACACTGTTAATGCTAAGATAGATTGTGAGAAAGAAACTGTTAGTGTAAGTTTTGGTGATGTGTCTCATGAGTTTAATTTCTCCAAATTCCGTAGACAACCTCATGATAAAGAATTACCTAGTAAAGATGCAATTATTGGTCTTGCTTCTATTGTTGTACCTTCTACTGATCCTTTAGAACAATATTTGCTAGACCATGAAAATGATATGTTTGTGAATGAAAGAAACGGAATAGATGAGACATTCTTTAAACAAATGCCTATTTTGAAACACAATTTGCCTGTTGAGACTCTTGGAGATCCTCTTCCACCCAAGAGCGATCTTGTGTTTGAGCTTAAACAATTACCTGATACTTTGAAATATGCTTATCTCGATAAAAAGAAGATATATCCTGTTATTATTAGTGCTAACCTTTTAGAGCATGAAGAAAAGAGATTATTGAAAACTCTGAGGAAGCATTGTGCCGCTATTGGATACACTATTGATGATCTTAAGGGCATTAGTCCCACTCTATGTCAGCATAAAATTAATATGGAACCTGATGCTAAACCAGTTGTTGATCACCAGAGAAGGTTCAATCCTAAGATGAAGGAAGTGGTAAGAAATGAAATATTAAAGCTTCTGGAAGCAGGTATAATCTATCTTATTGTTCATAGTAGATGGGTAAGTCCTGTTCACCGTGTCCCTAAAAAGGGTGGTATTACTGTTGTTCCTAATGATAAAAATAAACTTATCCCACAAAGAATCATCATAGGTTATAGAATTGTAATTGATTTTAGATAATTAAAAAAAGCTACTAGGAAAGATCATTATCATCTGCCTTTCATTGATCAAATGCTAGAAAGACTACCAAAACATACACATTTCTGTTTTTTAGATGGATATTCTGGTTTTTCCCAAATACCTGTGTCACAAGAGGATCAAGAAAAAACTACTTTTACATGCCCTTTTGGTACTTCTACTTATAGACGTTTGCCTTTTGGTTTATGTAATGCACCCTCTACCTTTGAAAGATGTATGACTGCTATATTCCCTGACTTTTGTGAAAAGATTGTTGAGATTTTCATGGATGATTTTTTCGTATATGGAACTTCTTTTGATGATTGCTTAAGGAACCTTGATAGAGTTTTGTAGAGATGTGAAGAAACTAATCTTGTCTTGAATTGGGAGAAGTGCAACTTTATGGTTAATGAATGTATTGTCTTGGGGCATAAAATCTCCAAAAGAGGTATTGAAGTTGATAAAGCTAAAGTTGATGCAATTGAGAAAATGCCATGCCCTAAAGATATCAAAGATATAAGAAGTTTCTTTGGTCATGCTGGTTTCTATAGGAGATTTATTAAAGACTTCTCTAAAATCTCTAGGCCTCTTACTAATCTTTTGCAAAAATATGTTCCATTTGTTTTTGATGATCATTGTGTAGAAGCATTTGAAATACTTAAGAAAGCCATATCTCTGCACCCATTGTTCAACCACCTGATTGGAACCTACCCTTTGAAATTATGTGTGATGCAAGTGATTATGTTGTTGCTGCTGTTCTAGGACAGAGAGTTGATAAGAAATTAAATGTTATCCATTATGCTAGTAAAACTTTGGACAGTGCTCAAAGAAATTATGCTACCACTGGAAAGAATTTTTAGCAGTTGTGTTTGCTTGTGATAAATTCAGATCTTACATTATTGATTCCAAAGTAACTGTTCACACCGATCATGCTGCTATTAAGTACCTTATGGAAAAGAAAGATGCTTAACCTAGACTCATTAGGCGGGTTCTCTTGCTACAAGAATTTGATTTACATATTACTGATAGGAAAGGAGCCGAGAACCCCGTAGCAGAGTTAGAAAATATTCTTGATGACCGACTACCTACTGATGATAGCTTTCCTGGTGAACAACTAGTTGTCATAAATGCTTCTTGTAGTACTCCATGGTATGCAGACTATGCTAATTATATTGTTGCTAAATTTATACCACCTAATTTCACATACCAACAAAAGAAAAGGTTTTTCTATGATTTAAGACCTTACTTCCGGGATGACCCACACCTTTATAAAGAAGGAGTAGATGGTGTTATTAGACGATGTCTACCTGAGCATGAACAAGAACAGATCCTAGGCAAGTGTCACTCCGAGGCTTATGGAGGACACCATGCTGGAGACAGAACTGCACACAAGGTATTACAATCTGGTTTTTATTGGCCTACTCTTTTCAAAGATGCTCGTAAGTTTGTCTTGTCTTGTGATGGATGCCAAAGAAATGGTAATATTGGTAGATGCTACCTCTTGAGAATGCGTTGGTTTTTCCTTTGAAGAGGAAAGGGTGATGCACCAAAGTAGCGTAAGTATTTCCCTCAGTTTTTGAGAACCAAGGTATCAATCCAAAGAGGAGGCCACACGCAAGTCCCTCGTACCTACACAAACAAATAAGAACCTTGCAACCAACGCGATAAAGGGGTTGTCAATCCCTTCACGACCACTTGCAAACGTGAGATCTGATAGAGATGATAAGATAATATTTTTGGTATTTTTTATGATAAAGATTAAAAGTAAAGATTGCAAAATAAACGGCGCCAGAAATAGCTAATTGACGGGAAATTAATATGATGGAAAATAGACCCGGGGGCCATAGGTTTCACTAGTGGCTTCGCTCAAGATAGCATAAGTATTACGATGGGTGAACAAATTACTGTCGAGCAATTGATAGAATTGAGCATAGTTATGAGAATATCTAGGCATGATCATGTATATAGGCATCACGTCCGCAACAAGTAGACCGACTCCTGCCTGCATCTACTACTATTACTCCACACATCGACCGCTATCCAGCATGCATCTAGAGTATTAAGTACATAAGAACAGAGTAACGCATTAGGCAAGATGACATGATGTAGAGGGATAAAATCAAGCAATATGATATAAACCCCATATTTTTTATCCTTGATGGCAACAATGCAATACGTGTCGTTTCCCCTACTATCACTGGGATCGAGCACCGCATGATTGAACCCAAAGCCAATCACGTCTTCCATTGCAAGAAAGATCAATCTAGTAGGACAAACCAAACTGATAATTCGAAGAGACTTGCAAAGATAACCAATCATACATAAAAGAATTCATAGAAGATTCAAATATTGTTCATAGATAATCTTGATCATAAACCCACAATTCATCGGATCTCGACAAACACACCGCAAAAAGAATTACATCGAATAGATCTCCAAGAAGATCGAGGAGAACTTTGTATTGAGATCCAAAGAGAGAGAAGAAGCCATCTAGCTAATAACTATGGACCCGAAGGTCTGAGTTAAACTACTCACACATCATCAGAGAGGCTATGATGTTGATGTAGAAGCCCTCCGTGATCGATTCCTCCCGCCGAGCACCTAAAAGGCCCCAAGATGGGATCTCACCGTACGTAAGGTTGCAGCCGGTGGAAATAGGGTTTCGTGGTGCTCTCGATCGCTTCGGGCACGAGGTATATATAGGAGGAAGAAGTAGCTCGTTGGAGCCACGAGGGGCCCATGAGGGTGGGGGGGCGCCTGGGGGGCAGGCGCCTCCCCTGCCTCGTGGCCTCGCTGCTCGCTTTGACGTCCACTCCAAGTTCTTTGGATCACGTTTGTTCCAAAAATCATGCTCCCGAAGGTTTCATTCCGTTTGGACTCCGTTTGATATTCCTTTTCTGAGAAACACTGAAATAGGCAAAAAAAAAACAGCAATTTGCACTGGGCCTTGGGTTAATAGGTTAGTCCCAAAAATAATATAAAAGTGTATAAATAAGCCCATTAAACATCCAAAACAGAATATATAATTGCATGGAGCAATCAAAAATTATAGATATGTTGGAGACGTATCAGTAGACGTGAGGAAATGCCTATCAATTATTCACTTGTTATTGAACCATTTGATGTTTGGGGATTTGATTATATGGGACCTTTTCCTTCCTCTAATGGGTATACACATATTTTGGTTGATGTTGATTATGTTACTAAGTGGGTAGAAGCTATTCCAACTAGTAGTACTGATCATAACACATCCATTAAAATGCTTAAAGAAGTTATTTTTCCAAGGTTTGGAGTCCCTAGATATTTAATGACTGATGGTGGTCCATACTTTATTCATGGTGCTTTCCATAAATTGCTTGCTAAGTATGATTTTAACCATAGAATTTCATCTCCATATCACCCTCAGTCTAGCGGTCTTAAGCAATAGGGAAATTAAACTAATCTTGCAAAAGACTGTCAATAGATCTAGGAAGAATTGGTCTAAGAAACTTGATGATACATTATGGGCTTATATAACTGCTTATAAAAATCCTATGGGTATGTCTCCATATAAAATGGTTTATGGAAAAGCATGTCCCTTACCTCTTGAATTAGAACACAAAACTTATTGGGCAATTAAAGAGCTCAACTATGATTTCAAACTTGTCGGTGAAAAGTGGTTATTTGACATTAGCTCACTTGATGAATGGATAACCCAAGCCTATAGAAATGCCAAAATGTTTAAGGAGAAAGTTAAAAGATGGCATGACAAAAGAATACAAAAGCGGGAATTTAATGTAGGGGACCATGTCTTGCTATACAATTCTTGTTTTAAGATTTTTTGCAGGAAAACTTCTCTCTAAGCGGGAAGGACCTTACGTTATCAAAGAAGTCTATCATTCCGGTGATATCAAGATCAACAACGCCGAAGGCAATAACCCGAAGGTGGTGAATGGACAAAGAATCAAACATTATATCTCAGGTACGCCTATAAATGTTGAGACCAACATTATTCATTCCATAACACCGGAGGAATACATAAAGGAAACCTTCCAGAATGCTCCAAAAACCCTGAAAGGGAATAGGTATGTGTCACGATAAGTAAACCGACTCCAAAAGTTTTCCAAAGGCAATTTTACTCAGTTTTGGAATATTTAAAAATTTGAAAAATAAGAAGTAGTACGAATAGCGCACGAGCAGGCGACAAGCCTAGGGCGTGCCCTACCGCCCTGGGCGTGCGTCCCAAGTTTGTGGCCACCTCGTGTGCCCTCGGGACTCAGTTTTCTCCCAGAATACTTGTTTTGCACGGTAAAAATTCATTATATAATCTCCGCAAGGTTTTGACCGTCGTATCACGACAATATCCTCTATTCTTGTTTCGAGCTATTTCTGCAGCAGATTTAGAGCAAGATGTCCTCACAAGAGTCGGTCGGGGAGAGTCAGGTCTCTCACACAACATCAGGTCCAAGAGCATACATCGAAGCTAATCCCTTTTGGTGGTCAACAGAGGAAGAGATAGAAGTCGGCCTGAAAAGAGTGAATGCCATGGAAGAGGATCAAGAAGTCACTTCTCTCCCTCAACCTGGAGCCATGCATGTGGAACTTGATGACTCGATCCTCCCAAATTCGGTCACACCTCCCGGTGCTAAATTTATATCTTACAGTAACTTGAAAAAGAGTGTTGCTTCTCCCTCTGCAGCAAGGATGCATCCGTGGGTGGATGGTGTTTTAACGGTGACCGGAAAGCTAAGTAAGGAATTTATGGATATTAAACAACAAGTCAATAAGCTTGAGGAGGAAAATCACATCATGAGGGGCATCATTGCCAAGAACATCTCACTACCACCTTCAAAGAAGGAGACTTGAGTACATGGGTATGGACACTCCCCTTGGCTTGTGCTGGGGGAGGTGTCCCGGTATTGTATCACCATCACATCTTTATCTTTATCATTTACCTTAGTTCGATCCTTTTGGTTAAATCTTGATCTAGTAGAATAAAAGTTTTTAGTATGATCTAGTCTTTTAGTTTTTTCTTTATGATCTATCTATGTAATCGAGTGTGAGAGTTATATAATAATGATTAGTTTTGAGTTGAGGGCTTTGCTTTCTTGCTTTGATCTTGGGAAAGAAAAGGAATAAAAGAAGTAAATATTATATAATAATCTTATGGAGAGTGATGACTTCACATATAAAGAGTATGATGGACGAAATTTGTTGAGGGTTGACAAACATAGTATTGGTCATTGTTGCAGTTAATAGGAAGTACTCCCTCTGTCCCAAAATAAGTGTCTTAACCTTAGTACAACTTTATATTAAAGTTAGTACAAAGTTAAGACACTTATTTTGGGACAGAGGGAGTAATAAAGAAAGAGAGGTTTCACATATAAATACAATATCTTGGACATCTTTTATGATTATGTGCACTCATTAAAATATTATATGCTAATAAGTTGATGTTAGACAAGATAACATAATGTGTTATGTTCCCTTATATCTGAATATAAGTTATATTTCATGGATCATCCAACATGTTGAGCTTGTTTCTCGTCCTATGCTAGCCAAAAATTCCGCACTATGTAGAGATACTACTTGTGCATCCAAAAACCTTTAACCCAGTTTTTGCCATGAGAGTCCACTATATCTACCTATGGATTGAGTAAGATCCTTCAAGTAAGTTTTCATCGGTGCAAGTAATAAAAATTGCTCTCTAAATATGTATTGTATTTTAGTGTGAGGAAAATAAGCTTTATACGAACTTGCGATATGGAAGAAAGCGACGGACTGCATATAAAGTTATCTATCACAAGCGGCAATATAAAGTGACGTTCCTTTGCATTAAGATTTCATGCATCCAACCAGAAAGCGCATGACAACCTCTGCTTCCCTTTGTGAAGGGCCTATCTTTTACTTTTACTTTCCACCTTTATGCAAGAGTCATGGTGATCTTTACCCTTCCTTTTACTCTTTCTCCTTTTGGCAAGCACTATGTGTTGGGGAAAGATCCAGACATACATATCCACTTGGATGTAGGTGATAATGAATTATTATTGTTGACATTACCCCTGAGGCAAGTGGTTGGGAGGCGAAACTATAAGCCCCTATCTTTCTATGTGTCTGACTGAAGCTTTGATCTCATAAGTATCGCGTGAGTGTTAGCAATTATGAAAGACTAAGAGATGGTTGAGTATGTGGACTTTCTAGATAAACCTCTTATATTGACTCTTTCCGATATATGATAAATTGTAATTGTCTCAATGACAGAGATTATAGTTTGTTAGTTTTCAATAAAGTTTTTGGTTCATACTTTACCTTGTGAATGAATTATCACTTTATCATAAGAAGTTATATGACAATATGTTGCTGTTCTAAAGATGATCATGATGCCCTCATGTCCGTATTTTATTTCATCGACACCTCTATCTCTAAACATGTGGACATGATTATCGATTTTGGCTTTCGCTTGAGGATAAGCGAGGTCTAAGCTTGGGGGAGTTGATACGTCCATTTTGCATCATGTTTTTATGTTGATATTTATTGCATTATGGGCTGTTATTTCACTTGATGCACTACAAAAAAATACACTTCCGTGATGATACGTGTTTGTCACAGTAGGTCACGTTTTCTGTCATGCATGTACATCCATGACGATTTTATGACAGAATCAAGATAGTCATGCCTGTGTTGTCGTAGAAGTGTTCCATGACATTACCAAAATTATCATCACGGAAGTGTCCACTTCCATGACGATAAATCGTGCGTCACAGAAGTGCTTTCTTCAAGGGTGACTGACACTTGGCATCCACCGTAATGGAACGCCGTTAAGCTATCGGGTCCGGTTTTGGATCCGATAACCCGTTAATAGCCCCGGCCAATGGGGATTTTCCACGTGTAAAATCATCATTGGCTGGAGGAAACACGTGTCGGCTCACCGTTGGGACAGATGTCATCCACTCATTGGACCCAAAACGCCTATGATACATCGACACGTGGCACGGCCCAACAGAGGCCCATTCCTGTGAAAAGGTCGGTCCGTTTGACTTGGTCAAAAGGTGGCGGGTCGGCCCACGACAAGCTTGTTAACGGCCTGTTCACATATAGCCCATTTACAGCCCGCTAACCCAGGTCCCGTTTACGGCCTATCCGAATTAGGCCCAGTAGCGTCATCTGAGTCGTCCAATATAATTCTAGACCGTTTTAACTTCCGGCCCATGTATGGCCCATGACGTCTTTCGGCCCATATGAGGCCCTTAGTAACTCTCGGCCCATTAACGGCCCGTGGTAAAACTGGCCCGTAATGAACAGTGTATCACTTTATACCCATTAACGGCACGTGGTGAAACTGGCCCGCAATGAACAGTGTATCACTTTATACCCATTAACGGCCCATTATTTCGTTGGGCCGTTTCCAGCCCATGTTATCTTTCAGCCTTCTCAGGGCCCATTTATTCTTGGGCTCATCTCCAGCATTCGTTTACTTACGGCCCGTTACTATTATTTTCTGCTTATGGGCCAAATTCAGCCTGTGGTTACAGTCGGCCGGTTTGTGGCCCGTTAATACGTTGGGCCATTTTCATAGCGTCATCAAATACGGCCGATTAACGATGGCCCATTATGGTTGGCCCATGAACGGATGATATGAACGGATGATTTCAACTCTAGCCCATTTATGGCCATAATGTGGTATGTTATTGGCCCATGTTTGGCCAACCGATCATACGACCCGTAGAAGGCCCATTGATGATACGGCCCGTAGAAGGCCCATAGTGTCTACGGCCCGTATAAGGCCCATTGTTTCTACGACCCGTAGAAGGCCCATTGTTTCTACGGCCCTTAGAAGGCCCATTGTTTCTACGGCCCGTAGGAGGCCCATGTTAACTACAGCCGGTGGGCATCAAAGTTCGCCACTAGTGCAAATATAGGGAACACCCTACACTATAAAAAAAATGGCTTGTTGTTTTCTTCAGCCGGTGGCTGCACGTTAAGAACAAATTTTGTATCGCACCAAAACAAATTACAACTATAAAACAAAAGGAAGGTTGGCATAAAAGTTAACAGCCTAGCGAGATAAATGCACCACCGAAGTTTAGAAGCTCACCATTTGACCCGATCATTACGCTTTCATGCTGTATTGTCCGATGGAGCACCATAACCTTCGCCTTCGCCTCTCCTAGGCTCTGAACAACGTAGCAAATGTCCGATAGTCCGGTTTCAAAACCATGCATATCTTGACAACATCGAACAATGTCTCTCCTTGTTTCACAAAGGGTCTCTGTTAGGGAATGGACTTGTGTCTGGAACGCAGATACAACATTGTTTTGAGCTTGCATATATTGATCATGGGGCAGTTTGGACGAGATTGTCTTAACAACCAACCCAGTATTATGCAGGAACATCCTTTTGGCACTGTTAGTGGACAGGTACTGACCCACTGCAGCAAGAGCTGGCATTGTGGTTATAGTTGCCTCGCCACCTTCATAAGGTGGCGGTTCCACCAATTTTTCCATAGCTCACTGAAAAGTTGAGGTTTTACATTAGTAGTACCAGAACATAAGATATTAAGGAGGCAGCAAAACCAAATAAAATAGCTTTAGTCTATATATAGAACTTATTCTGGTGAACCCATGTAAAATATTAGTTGTATTTTATTGCAAAGTACATAATAAAACCAGGTTCCAAACATATGACCATGTACCATCACTAATGTATTGTCTATTTCTTCACATTGTATTGAGGGCTAAGGATAAAGAGGCGAAGTTTATAATACGATAAGCATAGTATGACATCATTCATATCACAAAACAACTGAGAACAGAGAAACAGGCAATTGTAACGTTGTGTGGGCAAGTCCGGCACGGAACTAGATTACATGTCAAGATCAAAGGAACATCACTCCTCTCTTTTAAACCTTGTAAGGTGTAATGATACGCTAAGACAATTGTGTATAAAATTGAAAATAGTAATAGACATTGGCTGCAAACCATGCAGTTCAAGGCACAAGTCAGAGTAAGTAGTAGTTAAAAGGCATGAGGATTAAGGACTTACAACAGCGGCTTTGACTAGTGTAGTCATGCCCTTCTTCTTGCTGATGTGACAGTCCTTGAAGATTTCCACATCATTTGGTTCAGGTACTTTTTGGTCCTTGCGGGCTTTCCTCTGCATTTGGAACAAGTCAATATAGATATGATAATATGGTACAGCGAAAAGATTGAAACAACAGCTAATTACAAGAGCCTCTCAGTGTGCAATATAGCTACGAGATCCTATCGTCTGTTGGAATTTCACTTTCGTACGGTTGGCCTTGTTCTTTGAACAGTTCACCTACAAGAAGATAGATATTGTGTGGCACATGCGTAAATAGGACTTCAACATGTGATCTGATCACATATATATAATGTACCTGATACTTCGGATCAGACTTTAACGAGGCCCCTCCAGTCTTCATCCGATATATTTTCCACTGGAGATGTTTGGGAAAGTTCACTGTTAGCCTTGCCTTCAAAGTGAGTTTTCCTCAAGTTATACCGACATCTTGCAGAGCAGACTTGAAAACATGGGTGCAAGCTTGTCTGGTTGCATCATCTTGGCTATCCAACATGAACCTCATCTGTTGAAAATTATGGGAGTCTCATTATCAGCAACCTAGAAAGTATGGGATAGAGCAAGGCGATATTACTAGTTTCCATACATAACCATACTTACAGATAAATGGTCGAGGAAGGTGTTGAACTAGGTTTCGTCTCTGTCATTCCTGTACTGAATCCATGTTGGGAGGATACATACATGACACCTAACGGCAACCACTGCCTCTGATACTAACTTGGCTGACTTTGTAGCATCACGTGGCCTTTTTAAACCTGCCTCAAAACGGATCTCCATTCTTCCTCCTCTAGATTTACTTAACCTATCGAGCATTATCCCTGATGTTTGTTTCCTCTTGCGCCTAGGTGCTAGTCCAACAACGAACATAGGAAGTGTTAGTGTACATCAAACTGTGAGACTACATATAAAGAAGCATGCAATCAGAATTTGACTCCAGAACTACCTTCTTGCTGTTGAAGCTCACAAGGTTCATCTGATCTTGCCAACTCATCTTGTGTCAAGAGTGCTTGGGAAGTAGTGTCAGGTGGCAAGGGAGCTTGGGAACGTGCTGCTAGCTCAGTTGACGCACGAGTAACTCGTGCAGCTGGTAGTATTGTGAAAGGTGTTGCAAGAACTAGGGCTGTCTCTGCTTGTTTGGTGGCAGCTATTTGTTTCTGTTTGGCTTTTTCTGCAGCTCGTGTAGCATGGGATACCCTGTTTGTAGAATTTTCCGCTGGACTTTGACCTTCTATTGCACCATCAGTACCAGCAGAATCTGCAGGATTCTTCCGGTTCCCATTCCCTGCCATTCTGTGTTTCTTCCTCTTTCTCTGTGCCATGTTAAGTCAAGCCGACAAGAAAAACGAATAACAATTTAGTTCTTCAGAACAAATTGATGTGTGATACAGACGAACTGAGCTTTTATGTTAGACAACCACATGATAGGAGGATGTAATATGTATGAAAAACAGGACGAAAGAGATAACTAGAACTATGATGTGTAAACTAAGAAGAAGACATTTCACTAAATTAGAAGCAATGCAATGGAAGGTAGACACCATATGAAAGATGCCACAAATATCACTCTGCCAAGTTAACAGTGTCTCATCATAAATGGCGTTCAAACAAATGTGAAGTAGTACAAGAAATAAATCATATGCAAGATGCAAACAACATCACACTACCAAGTTAGAGGTCTCTCGTCATTAGTGCCATTGCATATTCATAGCTTATGATGTGTAAACTAAGGAGAAGGCATTTCAACAAATTAGAAGCAATGAAAGCTAGACACAATATGAAAGATGCAACGAATATCACTCTACCAAGTTAAGATTGTCTCGTCATAAGTGCCATTTCAACAAATTAGTAGTACAAGCTAGAAAAGAATGCGAGATATAACCTATATCACACTCCGAAGTCAAACGTGTCTTATGATAAGTGATTGTTGCAGGTTACACAACAGTAGTAATTTGATGTAAGAACATGGTGTGGTAGACAGATATTGTATGTTCTAGAAACAGGAACACGTGTCTTATTCAAGTATAATGTGTAAAGTAAGCAGATGGAATTCAACAAAATTAGAAGCAATACAAGCTAGACATCACACATAACATGCAACCACATATAACAGTGCCAAGTTAGAGGAAGCACCGGTGATGGTGCACTAGGGGAGATGTGCTCATCATAAACACAGCTACGTCGAGTGTCTATGCATGTGTTGTCTTGGAAATCATCTTGGGGGGATGGAGGAGTAGAAACTGTAGAGGCCCTCTGTTTGGAAGGAGCACCTTTATCCGCTGCCTTGCTAACTTCCTTCCACTTTATTGATTTTGAATTGTCAAGTAAAACCGACAAGAAAAATCAATAAAATTCTCTCTTCAGAACTCATTCATGCATGATACTGACAATCACTACTTTGATGTAAGGCAAACACATGATACCGTGGATGGAATATGTACGAAAACAGGACGGCATGGCATGTTCACAACTATTTGTGTAAACTAAGCAGAAACCATTCCAACAAATAAGAAGCAATGCAAGCTAGACACCACATGAAAGATGCAACCAATATGACTCTACCAAGTTAAAAGCGTCCCATCATAAATGGAATTTCAACAAATTAGAAGCAGCGCATGCTATAAATCATATGAAAGATGCAACTAATATCGCACTGCATATACTAAAGGTGTCTCGTCATATTGATTGATGTCGGATACAAAAAAACAATAGTTTTATGTAAGGACATGCTTAATAGACAGACACTACAAGAAATATGTCAACTTGTGACCTTGACTATTGGTCACTAAAAGGTCATGGTTTTTCATTTGCGACCTTTTTGTGACCAAAAAGAGAAGGTCAAAAGCTGGCGGTCGTTAACTGACTATAGCGACCTTCTCTGTGAGAAGGTCGTAGATGTTTATGACCAAAACAAAAGGTCGTTGAACCCATGACCTTTTGTTTTGGTCACTGGCTATCTGCCCAGGCCACGTCGGATCCAACGTGGCAAAATTACGACCAATTTAAAAGGTCACTACAAGATTCAGCCCGGTCCGATTAGGTGTTTTAGATGGGCCAAGCCCAACAATTCAGCCTTTTATATATTTTTCCCTATAATTTTGGTCAGCTACATGGGCCAGGCCCAACATTATAGCCTTTTTATTTTTGGGTTGTAGCCATATTTTTCTTTTTTTATGCACCTTTGTTTTTGGGTTGTAGCCTTTGTTTTTCTTTGTTCTGTCAAGGTCATGTTCTTCATATTTCAATATACCAATACAGAAAACCGACGCAATACTTCAAATAACAGCAAGAAGCAATCTGCTACATCATTGCTACATCATATAACATACATACAAATGTGATCAGCATCAAGTTTACAATTAGATAACAGCTCTACAAGTGTACAGTCTATCACATGAGTATCACATGAGCCCTACAAGTGTTCTGCTACATCACACATACAAATAGGATCAGCCTAAAGGGTTTCGTTACTCCCAGAACTAGCTCCAATGAGCTAGAACTATGCTTCTTCCAACTTCTTTGTCTTGATGCTCGTGAAGAAACATGAAAGGCCAGCATCTGCACGTTATAGAAAAAAATGATTAGGAACAAAATAAAAGTAATCTAACAGCATATTTACTCTGCAAGGAACCACAACATATTTCTGCAGAAAAAGAACATGTATGCAAACCAACCACCAAACAAATAATGAGCTGGTTCATCTTATACCAGAATAAAAAAGAACACCGACAAGGAATAGAAGCATTCCTTGGTTTTCAAGCAGACCAATTCATAAACATGATTTGGATATGAAAAAGACAAACATAGCAACAAGAGATAATCATAGCAAGTTAGCCATCCTACTATTCAATAAATGGTTCGATTTCACCGTAACAAAACACTTAACAACCTCAACACTTGTATTTTTGCTTGCTGCAATCTAGACAACATCACCACAAGTTCTATGATGCATCCAAACTAGTGAACTTTGTGCATAGATCGGATCGAATCAAAGAGAGAAGGGGAAGGGAAGGTCTACCTTGAGGATCAAATCAAATCAGCCTGCTTCTTCCTACCATCTTCTTGTGAATAGCCTTCTTCTTCCTGCCATCAGTAAAAGCTTTTAAGGAGTACAATAGGAGAAATGTTTCATACAGCGGAAAGGTTGACTTGATCAACATCCACTAACTTCACAAGAGAAAACACCTATCCATCAACAGGAGAATGGCTTTACAACACTAACGAACTTTGAGCACTTTCTGCTCTATCTGTCCAAAAATAACTATGTTGTTCATAAGCATGGAGATTTATTAAAGTAGCTAGCTAGCACCTTATCTGTCTCTAGATTGTTAGGAACAAAAAAAGACGCTACAGGAAGAGGGGGAGGGAGATGGAGGAGCTATCTGCCGCGGTCGCAATGGAAGCAGAGGAGCAGACCCCTCCTGCCCCTCCCCCACGAGCAGGAGACGAGCTCGATGTCATTGCCATCAGGGACCATCTCATACTTGACCTTCTCAGACCGCAAGATGGTGACTCCGTCGAGCATGTCCACCTTCCTCACCTGCAACCAGATCACAACAGAAACCAATTAAGTTCGTAGCACAGAGCTATCTGTTTCTATTACTTTTAAACTAGAAGCTGCTGATTCTGACATTGTTATTTCTTGACAGGGATAATGTTGACATTATGAAGCAGAAAATAAATGCTTCACATAGTCAAAAGTAGGCGTAATGATGGTATAATCTTAGCTTCGAATCTAGAATAGGCTGAAACACGATGTAATACACACAAGAAGATAGAACTGTTGTGGATTTGTTTTGATACGTAAGATAGAATTGGTAAAATCTGTTTGTTTGCAGCTACATCGTGGATTTGTTTTAATCACGTAAGATAGAATTGGTAAAATTTAGTTTGATCTCTGTCATTGAAGAACTGCATCTACAAGATGGAAACAAGTTCTCTTATCTAGATAAGATGTCTGAAGCTAATTAGCTAGCAAGTACAGCTCCAAATGTTGGGGTTGTATCTTGACATGACATACTTGTAGTGTAGTGTAGGAGATTGGTGGGGTTGTACTAGACTGCAGCAGCGCTTGCCACGCTGAGCCCGGTCCCGACAATTCTGCCTAAGCATGTGTCCCGAATAGGCAAGCTTAGCATGTTTTGTTGACAATGTATCACCGAAAAGGCTTGTACTACGAGAGTGATTACCAGCAGCAGCAGCGAGGAACGGAAGCAGTAGCAAAGCAATGCTTTGTGCGTAACTCGGCATGCATGCAGAGTGACACAAACTCATCATCACACAAAATGAATACTGTAAACTCCAATCTTACTTGGACACTAGTGACACAAGTGTCCGAGTAATGCAATGCATGTATCAAACCCTACACAGACCGATGAAAACTTGTGGAACAAATGAGTAAGTAGCATGCAAAATCAGGCAGCAAACAGTAACCACCGGACACTCAGAATAGGAGAATTGTCGATGTAAACTCGTGGGACAAATGTGCAAATGGGTCCAGCTGTAACCCACAAACTCGAATAGGCAGTAAGGATTTAATACTTGTTTAATCAGTTCGATCCACATTTTCTAGCCCTATCTGCACGAATCACCGGACAAAAGTAACATTTTCAAAGATTGAGAGAAGTTGGACCTACCTTCTTCCTCGTGTCGCTTTCCCTTCTTGACAAAGGGCCATAACCATGTCACCAACGCAGCGAAGGAAGCCTGTTCAGCACCCCTTGATTCCCTTGACGGAGATGATGTACAGCTTGGCACCAGTTTTGTCAAGACAGATTGATAAAGGCTGCCACCGCGAACCCATCGACATCCTTAACTTGTTTCCAGGCGGATCCTCCGCGCCTGCAGCATTCGAACAAGCATCCACAAGAAGATAGTTAGACAAAAGGGTCACATATATCTACAGTACACTACACAAACATTCTAGAGATGCATGATAGCCATGATACTGAAAGTCCCTTCATAGCTTAGTAAGTTAGGGTTATATTTATTTACAGAGGCAATACAAATACAAGCATTTGAGAAACACTTTGACCCAAGAAATGCAACAGACTGGATGCTTCATTAAGATCAGAAGATCTGATACAATAACTCTACAGGCCTGAAAGAAATACTAGAACACAATCACCAAGCACAACACCTCCTTGCACTGAAAAGAACCTTTAACAGCCGAAAACTCAATATCTAAGTTGTATGTGCGTCAGTGTGTGAGCTTGATTAAGTAACCCATAGGCAACTAACCTAACTGTCAGTGTATTCTTTCTACAAAATAGGAGTCTCTGCAAAATTACAAAGAAGAACAGGCTTGCATGATGGTGACGATTACTCAAGCAAACCTCTATGATGTAATTTTTTCCACAATAAGTAAATCAGTACACACCACAACTAGATATGAGACCAGGATGCGTGCATGAGAAGCCTCTGTATACACATATATATATCCAGAAACTTAAATTTATGGCCTGGATCAGTTTTCGCAGTACACCTAATAGTCTTATATCATTAGAGACGGGAGAACATTTTGTTTTAAGATAGCAGTAACCATGCGTGCAAAACATCAAGGAATACAGAAGCAGCGGGATCTAATTTTAGATCCAGCGTCTGAATAGACACATAGGCGGTTGCCCTGGTCGTTGGCGATGATCTCGACCTGGTCATGCTGCCACACGCCGACGCAGGGGAGGAAGAGGCCATCCCGCCCATGGCATCCTGGATCTGGGAGGGATAGAACACGAGGTGAGGAAGTGAGGGAGGGATGTGAGGAGGAGGAGATGGAGTGGAGGGACGCACCTGAATCGCTGGGGTGGGGGTGGTGGGCGGCGGCGACGGCGGCAGCCCCTCTCGGACCGCAGGAAGTCGTCCACCTCCTCACGCACCACCTGCAGCGTCGACCCCCGCCGGAACAGCTGCCCGCACGGTAGAAGAGCACGGGCACGCCGGTGGGCCCGTTGGCGTCGTCGCTGTCGCCCGGTGCCGGCGCCTGCTGCGGGGAGGCGACGTGGAAGGACAACCGCCGTGGACACGCCCCCACGACGGGGTGGTGGGTTGGTGTGGGGATCCGGAGCGGGGAGGAGGAGGAGGCAGCCATGGTGGACAGTACGGGGTGCGGGGGCGGCGGGGTTGTGTCGATTGGATCTAGGGGATCGAGGCAGGAGGTAGAGGGCGGAGGCTAGGGAGAGATGGTGAGGAGAGGGATGAGGTGGGCGGTGGGTGAGGAGGACGGCGAGGTCGACGGTGGGTGGGAGGAAGGGTTGCCGCGCAGGGAGAGGACTGGATCTTCATCGTCCTTGGTTGAGGTCGGCGGCGGGAGGGAGGACTGGATCGGGAGGGGGCGGTGGCGCGAGGAGATGGGGGGATCTGAGCTAGGGTTTGGGTGGGGGAAGGGGAGGGGCGTGCGGGAGGCCATGGACGGCGGCCAGCTCCGCCGGAGGGAGGTGCCAGCGGCGATCTGGAAGGGAGGAGGTAGCTCTCTCTCTCTCTCTCTCTCTCTCTCTCTCTCTCTCTCTCTCTCTCTCTCTCTCTCTCTCTCTCGGGCGAGACAGCGAGGAGATGGATGGATGTGGGAAAGAAAGGAGGCGGGGGGTGGATGGAAAATTACCAGCTAGGGTTTCGTGTTTGGTGTGGAAGGGTTGAGGACAACCGTTGGATCCACGAGCATCCGACGGCGTATGATGCACGATCCGCGTGAAACGTCTACAGACCAATCAGAATGCAGTATGATGCTATTACCATCTAAATTGGTCATAGTTGTCTAAAAATAATATGTTAAAATCATGTCAGCTATTTTATGACCTGAGAAATTCAAAAAGAAAATAGAAAACCTTCTCATTGTGTCACCAAAATGTGAACGAGTTTTCAGAAAAAATAACAAACATAAAAAAATATAAATATCTTCAATAAGGTGTAGTGAGAAATGAGTTTTTTTGCAAAAATAAACATTTTTCATTTTTCGAGAGCCCAAAATGAGTTTTTTGTGAAGGACCTACCATATATTTGTTGCAAAATTGGACCAAATCATTTTTCTAAAATACTAGGCCATATTTAATGCACAATTGACAAAATGGTTGGGTGTCAAAAGTTTTGATCCACCTGTGGTGAAAAAGACAAATTCCTGCCGATTTAGTTGGAAGCGGGTCAAATTTGAACTGCAGGTGCCTCATAGTTTGCTATTTATTTTTTCCAAAAATCATTTCTAAGTACATAAGTACCTATTTAATGAGAGAAACACCAAAAAAATTCCAAGATTCAACCACTAGCTAGGAATGGTCATTCCCGCCGTTTTGACTGCATTTTAAAACGGGCATAAAAAATTCATAAAAAATCAAAAAAATTGGGAAACCTTCGCATTGTGTCATTATATGTGGCCAAGTTCCCAGGAAAAATAAGAAACTTGTAATACGGCAATTAATTTAAAAAGTGTTCTCAGAAACGAGCTATCACGTGTGGAGATCAATGGCTTTCAAGCCAAATGATCAATCTTATGGCCACATTCACGGCATAGTTTGTTCAAATGATCTCATATTGTGCACAAGGGTGCATATTGGAATGGCAAACAATGTTGCCTAAGGAAGTTTTCATTTTCTTTGGACGAAAAAATCATTTTCCATTTTTCGAGTGGCCATTTTTTTTGTGAAGGACCTCCCAAATAATTGTTGCAAAATTGTACCAAATCATTTTTCTAAAATACTAGGCCATATTTAATGCACAATTGACAAAATGGTTGGGTGTAAAAAGTTTTGATCCACCTCTGGTGAAAAAGACAAATTCCTGCCGATTGAGCTGGAAGCGGGTCAAATTTGAACTGCAGGTGCCTCATAGTTTTCTATTTATTTCTTCCAAAAATCATTTCTAGGTACATAAGTACCTATTTAATTAGAGAAACACCAAAAAAATTCCAAGATTCAACCACTAGCTAGGAACGGTCATTCCCGTCGTTTTGACCGCATTTTGAAACGGGCATAAAAAATTAAAAAAAAATCAAAAAATTGGGAAACCTTCGCATTGTGTCATTATATGTGGCCAAGTTCCCAGGAAAAATAACAAACTTGCAATACGACAATTATTTTAAAAAAGTGTTCTCAGAAACGAGCTATCACGTGTGAAGATTCATGCCTATCAAGCCAAATGATCAATCTTATGGCCACATTCACGGCATAGTTTGTTAAAATGATCTCATATTGTGCAAAAGGGTGCATCTTGGAATGGCAAACAATGTTTCCTAAGGAAGTTTTCATTTTCTGTGCACGGAAAAACTATTTTCCATTTTTCGATTGCCCCAAATGAGGTTTTTTTGTGAAGGACCTACCAAATAATTGTTGCAAAATTGGACCAAATCATTTTTCTAAAATACTAGGCCATATTTAATGCACAATTGACCAAATGGTTGGGTGTAAACAGATTTGATCCACCTCTCGTGAAAAAGACAAATTTCCGTCTATTCAGTTGGAAGCGGGTCAAATTTGAACTGCAGGTGCCTCATAGTTTGCTATTTATGTTTTACAAAAATCATTTATAGGTACATAAGTACCTATTTAATTAGAGAAACACCAAAAAAATTCCAAGATTCAACCACTAGCAAGGAACGGTTAAGCTCGCCGTTTTGACCGCATTTTGAAACGGGCATAAAAAATTCAAAAAATTCAAAAAATTGGAAAACCTACGCATTGTGTCATTATATGTGACCAAGTTTCCAGGAAAAATAATAAACTTGTAATACGGTAATTATTTTAAAAAAGTGTTCAGAAATGAGCTATCATGCGTGAAGATTCATGGCTTTCAAGCCAAATGATCAATCTTATGGCCACATTCATGGCATAGTTTGTTCAAATGATCTCATATTGTGAATAAGGGTGCATATTGGAATGGCAAACAATGTTGCCTAAGGAAGTTTTCATTTTCTTTGGACGAAAAAACCATTTTTCATTTTCCGAGTGCCCAAAAGGAGGTTTTTTGTGAAGGAACTACCAAATAATTGTTGCAAAATTGGACCAAATCAATTTTCTAAAATACTAGGACATATTTAATGCACAATTGACAAAATGGTTGGGTGCAAAAGTTTTATCCACCTCTCGTGAAAAAGACAAATTTCCATGGATTCGGTTGGAAGCGGGTCAAATTTGAACTGCAGTGCCTCATAGTTTGCTATTTATTTTTCCAAAATCATTTCTAGGTACATAAGTACCTATTTAATCATAAATACATGGTTTGGTGGCGATACGTCGAGGTTTGGGCGGTGTCCGAGGGCCCCAACTCTAGAGCGCGTAAACTCGCATGCCCGCCGCGTGGTCACCGCGTGACCTTGGCGTTGCCATGTGTTCTGGGCGGCCTAGGTATGTCTAGTGGGTTGGGCACTCTCCAGGTAGGTGCTAGGAAGAAAATCACAACATAAGATTCTCACGAGGAGACCGATCGTTGCTCAAACATGAATAAGCAGCCAAGTGTTTGATTTGCGGTACGGGAAATGCACATGGCTAATGGGCGTGAGTTTTGGCTGAGGATGATCAGTTACTAAGAAGACCGTCTTCACAAATTTTCAGCTCAAAAGGAGGAGCCTATGTGGTACTTGCTTTGCAAACTACCACACTGGACATAAATACGAATGTTGAAGCTCGGCTCAAAATAATGAATGGATTGAGCTGGAATTTGGTGGAGGATGGTTATTTGGGCATAGAAAAGCACTGTAGAAAATGGATACTATTTGGACATGCCAAAGTGGTACTTCCTTCACAAACTGTTGTTCTGAACAGAATAGGAAAATGAATATTTTTGAATTATTTTTGAACTAGGCAAGGAAGGTTTTTACATATTTGACGAAGATATGACCCAAAGAATTTATGAGATTTTTTGGGAATTTTGGGAATGACAGAAATATAGGTTGCTTCACAACCTAGGGCAAAAACCGCCACATGGACATGACACATAGGCAAAACTGATGAGGTGGCGCCTAGTCATAGCAACCCACCACAATCTACAAGGCTATGACCATCTATATTGGTCGTTAACAACTAGAAATAAGGCAGCGGACTAGCGCTGTTTGCTTTATGACCTTTTCGTGTAAGGAATTACGACCTTTCTGACAAAAATGGTCGCAATGGTTTAGGGTTTGGAGCCCCTCGAACAGCTTTTGACCAATTGGTCTGAAATGGTCATAGATCTATGACCAATTCTTCCAGGGTCACTGACAGAAGGTCACTAGTTGACATATTTCTTGTAGTGAGATGTACTATGTACTAAATACAGGAAGGCATGTCACATTAACAGGTATAATGTATAGGCTAAGCAGAATAGCACATGCAGTTTAACCAGATTGGAAGAATTACAATCTAGACACCATATGCAACATGCAACCACATATCACGCTGCCAAGTTAGAGCAAGCACTTGCGATGCTAGTGTAGGGGAAATGCGGTAATCAACTACAGATCTACGTTCACTATCTTCATCTAGCCTTGCTGTTTCTTGAGAATCATGTCGGGAGGCTGATACTGCATTCTTTAAATGAGGAGTAGTCCACTTGCCTGACTGCCTCATCATAATTGATTGATGAGGGATACACAAGAACATTAGTTTGATGTAAAAACATGGTTAATACACAGATGTACTAGTATGTACCAAAACAGAAAGGCATGTCATATTCAAAGGTATAATGTGTAAGCTAAGCAGATGCAATTTAACCAAATTGGAAGCAATACAAGCTAGACATCTGGCTGGAGTGGTGAGCATGATCATCTAGGACCAGAGAGCCTGGTGGGAGGCCGGCTGCTTCGCCACCATCGCGGCTTTTTAGTTGGCTTTCAAGTGATGCATGTCTTTGCTGGGCTTGTCACTGGCTCGACCAGTGCCCTGCCTAGCTATTTGTCTTCTGGTGCTCACGGGATGGTGCTTCATATAAAAAATATCTTTCCTTATCTTAATAAAGATCGACTTCGGCCTTTCGAATACAAGCTAGACACCATATGGAACATGCAATCACATATGACACCGCTGGTTAAAGCAAGCACACAGGATGGCGGTTCATTGCGGCGAGGTCATCAACTCCAGAGCTCGTTTACTGTCTCCATCTGCGACATTGCACCCTTTATAGCGCTAGAACGTGTCGTGCTTACCCGCGTGAAAGCTGGAGCAACTTCTCTCTTTTCTTTTCTGCTTCTCTCGAGGCATACTCTGAAATACCCTTGCATAAAAACTCAATAGTGAGAGTATGGGTGAAGTGTGTGCAGAACTAGTGCACTGTAAAAGTAGCAGATAGCAGGTGGCTGAAAAATAAATGACAAGAGACATATGATAGCTCTACAACATTGCATGGCAAACAAAATTAGATTCTACTCCGTATGATTTTGTAATATATGAGCACAGGAAATGCAGGTACTCCTCCAGCACACCACCACATGTGGTCATATCAAGATAACAGTCGACTGAAATAAATAGGTCGGTCGATTTTTTTAATAAACCGTCCGATCTATAAGGAATGGGCATATGGCCTTCGTCTACCTCCCGCCAGTCCCTGTTGACAATCTTTCTCGAACCGCCAGCGACCACTGGCCCAAACCCCTGCCTCTGCCGCCCCGCCCTCCCCTCGACCTCACACCACCGCCGTGCTTGGCAGCGCCCCAGGCCATCCCTTTAATCCCGGCCGACCTCCAGATCGGGCGCCAGTAGCTCTAGGCCCCACACGCCCCTAAAATAAACACCGAGGCACTGCTTCCCCGGCGTAATAGGCAGACTAGCAGCGCCTGTTACGCCGGGGAATGCTTCCGTTAATTTGGAATCAACTGACCGGGAATTGAAATTCAGGGGGGCGACAGACCTCTAGCTAAGGTGAAATAGTATATGAGGAGAAACCTTGTGCATCGCAAGTTACTAGGAACATCTAGTATCAAGAAGAAGCGGTCAACTAGTGTCTTCTGTGGGATGAATACCGTGCAAGCAGACACGTAAGATTTGCACGAATAAGGGAATAGGAGCACCCTTATCGGTTGCCAGTGTGGTCTCCTCCATATGTCACGGCGATCTTATTTTTTCTCCCGGGGGAACCGATGTTTTAGAGAACCGTGGATCCTTGGACAAACCCATGGCCAAATTGTTGACTATGTTGTCATGGCCGTATATCAACGGAGGGGAAGCAGATCCGAGGCGGCGAAGGATGGCGTGGAAGGAACGGCTCTGGTGCGGTGGAGGGTGGCAAAGTTGGAGCGGCAGCGGTGAGGCGCGGGACGGCATGATTGAACTGGCTCGAGTACGGACGGCTCGGCCTCGACTTCAACTACTAGCCGTGGAGGGCGTTGTGGTTGAGGTTGTGGTGGACGACGACGTCGGGGTATCGGCTCCGGTGTGATGGAGGAGGGCGGCGGCTGATGGGTGGGATGGGGTGGCAGACAGAGGATCCCGGGGTTCCGCGGCTGGTGGAGAGGTAGTTTTTGCGCCCACGGAGTACGAATGGGGAATCGGACGGGTGGGCGGGGAGGGGAGAACCATGTTTGATGCAGGGCGCGCTTGTTTTGGCTTTTTGAATGAAGATGGGACGCGCTTGTTTGAAATTTGGGGAAAGTACAAACTTTGCCCCCCTCTTAAAGTTTGGACCTACTGCGGGTCAGGGGTAGGATGGTAATCCCAGGTGTCCCAAATAGTGGGCGGGAGCGATTTCGGCCGCGCGCATGTGTGCTTAGGCGGCCATTGTGTATGAATGTTTTTGGGAGGCAGTTGCGTGGCGTCTAGATGAAGCTACAAACCTACCCTGGTTTAGACGTTTGGACGCCGGGCCGGTAGGTTTAACGGGTCGGATTTATTAGAAAAGTAATTTCCTTGTACTACAAAACATTGGTCTCACGCGGTTTCGAGCGAGTAGAGGCTCTTTTGGCGCTTCGTTTGGAATTTTGAAACACAAGCATTCACGTTTAGAGTACTCTTGAACTTTGAGGATTGACCTAAATAGACAACGTTAAATTTGACCTTGTATGTTTGAAAACCTCATTAAATTATCCGCTTCTTTTTGAAATTTTGACACTTGAAAATCCTATAACTACGATTATTTTGGAATGGAGGAGCTAAATTTGAATCCATTTTGTACACGACTACATATGCTATTATGTACAAAATCAGAGCAAAGATTGGTGCCCCCATAATTTAGGTATGATTTACAAATGCCATGATATCAAATTCAAATAATTGAATGGACTTAATGTTGAATTCAATTTTTTTAAACCACCTTAAGTTGAATTCAAATATATGCTAGTTCATAGGTAGCTATTTATAATGTTCATTGTATAACTTTCGTATGTATAATGTGCTTTACACACACAACATGAACTATACTCACGTTTATATTCGATTGCTAAAGCGATGCATTGTCTGGAGTTCAAAATACTAACTATGTGGATCAATTGTGTCGAATAATAACATAGACATGCTCAAATTCGATAGAATCTAGATGTTTGATGGATCAATGACCGTTCCTTACGCGAATTGCCAATATCATGATCCCATCCTAATATTTGGATACAATTTATATCTTTAATCAATGTGTACAGTAGTCTTTTACGTGTAGTTTCACTCTCTATCGGTGGTCTCTCACACATTCTCACACACTCTCTCCCGAGGTGTCTTTCTTGCACACATGCTCTCGATATAACCCTCCCTCCCTCTCGTAACCATTTACGACTGTTTTCACTAACCTTTATCACAAGAACTCTTCCTCTCGCAAGCATACACACGCACAATCCCCATCGACCCTTTCTATATACATAGACCTGCCTACGTGTCTACTGTACGCACATTATCTTTAGGCCTGTCTCTCACGCATTGTCTCACACATCTCTTCCTAATCGACGAGTATGATTCTAGCAGAGCATTCTGTAGGATGCCCCTTAAAGTTAGGTTGGATGAATAGTAATATCAGAGATAAAGGGGTTACCTTAGTCTGAGAACCTAGGGTTACAAATCCTAACCGGCTTTGTCAGTGGACACAGAGTCCTTCACAATTATGATATCTTTGTCTTGTACGAGTAGTCATCCATGGGTCTCTTTAAATGCGTCACGGGCCGACCAATGTTGTGCAGGACGGAACCGAACGAAGGGCCTCACCTCGACCCACCGGACCTCACGCGGTGACACACCCTCTGCCCCCACGTCTTGTTATCTTCTCACACTCACACATACCAACACAGACACCACACACAAAAATATATTCCCCTGGTGCCTCTATCCTCTCCCCCCTTGCATATAGACACTCAAGGGAATCTCTCGCCGTGACGTCATATTCGTCTCTCTCTCTCTCTCTCTCTCTCTCTCTAGACCACTCTCATTTCTCGTGCTATCTCTCCCACGCCCCCCCCCCCCCGCCGGCCCCTCTATCCATGCCTCTCTCGAATACGTAATACACAAACATACCTCTCTAGGCCCCCCAAATGCATCAACTACACATTCACACATGTTACATCACGTACCCCATTGATCTAAAAGCCTCTCTTCACGTTTATTTCAGATACAACATTCCTTTTGAATAAAGTGTGGCCAAAAATTATTTTAGAATTTCTACATATATACAACATTACAAAGTTATACGGAGGAGTATGAACGCTAATTTGCATTGCTTGGTGCCCACAATGATATTTATTCCGCACTGTGAATTTGTATATTTTTATACTATATATAAAGTTAGTCATAATAAAGAGAAACGAAGAGCATCTCTCTCCATCGCATACCCCTCCCCCGCTACGCCCCTTTCACGTACGCACACAAACTATCTCCAGGTCCTCTAAAAGTAAGCCCCCAGCACATTCACGCATGTTTCATCTTTCTCTCACGATATATACAGTGACGATCATTGTATTTGAAGCGAAAGCACGATACGTACATTGGATTTCAGAATCCACTCATTATGGTCACCATTTACGTTTTGTGGTTATTATAGAGTCACGGGCTCACCGCACAACTCTGTATTTTCTCTAGACACGACTAGTTGACCAGTTAAACGCTCCACGTGGCACCTCTAGTGTTGCATCACATTATCTCACTACCATCGGGCCCACCTGTCGGCTTGTATCTACTCTAGATCTACACTCTTATAAAATACACTCTTATAAAAAACAGAGTTGGTGATGATGGTGTACCTGCCATCGTGCAATATAGGCCGTCCGATTTATATCTGACGGATAGGAAAGAAACTATGGCAATTTTGCAAAAAGGTACCCACACACCTCTCCACATTTGCAAATAAGGCCTTCCCTCGTTCATCGTTTTCTCTCACAAGATAAACTAGTCATACAAATGCATCTTGATGTTACGTGCAACGCACGGGCATCTTGTGAGTAAGAGTGAAAACAAACGACAAAAAAATATTGGATGGTGGTTCGAAGTCATGACTGCGGGCACAGCGGACAAGGTGGCCTTGTATTGGTATGCTGAGCCGTTTGTTTTGACACACAGGAGCAGGTGTGGTGATTATGCACACACGCACGCATGCACACGAACTGCATGCACGCAACACTCACACGAACACATGCACCCACGCACGCATGCAACACTCACACGTACACACGCAGCCACGCACGCACGCAACACTCACACACACACACACACGCATGCATGCACACACCAGTACACCACACGACCAACACACACTCTCACGCTCAAGTTCTCAACCTACATGTGCATGCGCACACATCAGGCCCTGACAGACACATACACAACCAGGCGATTCCCGTGCACGGGTTGGAGTCTTGTCGCGCCTGCGTAAATTTGTGTTTATCTGACCTTTTCCCTATGCAACTGACAGGTGGGACCCACGAGGAATGTGGTCAATTTAACTAGTCAACATGGTGCCACACAGACTATTTGGCCGATCAACAGAGTGCAATCCGATGATGAACCGTGAGCAAGTGACCGTATAATCACCGCAAAATGTATATTGTGACCGTAATCAGCTTATTCTAAAGTTCGGTGACTGCATTACGCTTTTCTCTCTGTAGGCCCTCCAAAACTACATCTCTACATGTTCTCGCATGTTACATCTAACAACTATGCAATACAACACTACTACTACACTCTAACACAATAAATCATATGTGTTTTTAGTTTTACTAGATATCATATTGTTACTTAATTATTCAGTTTGCATACATTAAAATTGCCTTTGAAATGTATGGCCAGTATCATATACCGCGTGGGAAAAATCCCTCCCTTTCCTGTTTAATCGGGTTTGTATCAATGGATCATGCGAAACAGCAAAACTATAGTACTATACAGTACACGTGACAGTTCACTGGGCCATTGTGTCATGTACTCCTCCATCGTAAGAGTGGAGCACTCGCTTCATAAATCTTCTAGTCCCTTTCGCCGACATGTGGGACATCAAGCTACCGGGTCCACGTGCCATACCGAAATACAGTGCAGAGCAGCCGGGGTGAAGCACCTAGTCATGGCGCCGGCGTAGTAATGAGCAATGAGGCGTCAAATCACAAAGCTGCACATTTCCCGCAATTAAGTTGGAGGGACGAAGTAATAATGCTAAAAAAAGAAGTTGGAGGGACGAAGCAACCATCATTTCACTCGTTGCTAAATTCGCTTCTCCCTCGTCTTCTTCAAGTTAACCACATGTTGCTTCTGTTGTTGTTCTGCCTCATGTGGGACGCGGATCGGCTTGGTAAAGCACTGACACGTGGGACCGCATGTTAGCAAACCTCCAGGACAACGTCCTCTAAAAATAAGAAACCTCCCCCGCCATCCGCGCGGCAAAATCACCTCCTTTTACTAATCTTGATTCTATAATTTTTTAGATCAATATAATTGAGATTTGTATAGATAGCACACAGGAGCAAAACCAAGTGGTACGGTTAAGGGCATCCACAATGTGTAGCCAAATGTGAAAATAGATTTTGGCATCGTGGGAACCATTGTGGATGGTGTTGCCAAAGCCAAAAGGATGGAACCGAAGCTCCCTGATTGATTGATTGAAGGAATAGAAAAATGCAACGTCCCTCCTCTTTCTCACATGCTTGGACGCATGTACAATATAGAGCACAAAGTCTACTCCTCTGTCCCTTCTATCACAAATCACAAAGCAGTGAGGCGTCAAATCACAAAGCACGGACGAAGAAACCATCATTTCACTCTTCGCCGACTCCGCTTCTCCATCGTCTTCTTCAAGAAACCATCTCACCGCACTAAGCTAGACGGACGACGCTATTGTGTACGAGTAGTACTAGTACATTTACGCGTCCTTTGGTTCAACGGACTTCCTGGATGCAAATAAGGTGGTTGTCTCGGCTTGCAGGCGGCACTTGCGAATGACTTACCGTGGTCTCTCTCAATGGTGTTCTCCGTCGAACGCACTTTGCCAAACCACATCGTTTGAGATATCGTCGACGTCACCGCAATGGGGAAGGAAGTCAAATATAGTTACTACCTCCAATTTTTATGTACACAAGGCCAGTATATCAAAATTACAATTTGCAAAAGGCCACTAACACTAATCGAGGCAAAATTGATGGGGTTTGCCTCGTACTAGCAACCAAGGACATTAATATCCCCTGCATGCATGCGGAAGTGAGAAGGTTGGTTTGCATGGCGCTGCATTAATCAAGCGACGAGGAGTGAGATGGTTAGCTCTTTGGGCTTTGGAGAAAAAATACGCATTAATTGACATGTGAAACGAGGATTTGTATCGATTAATCCCGCGAAGGAACCCCGCCTTTCTTTTTAACACTAGTACTCCTAGTACGTAGTATGTACTTATCCTGTTTGGGTCCAGGCCTTGCATTGCCATACTTCGCCAAACATTTTTGCCAAGCTTGCCTAAAGTTTTCAAAATGAAAAGGAGGTACACTTGCGCACGGTTGTCGCGGTCGCACCGCACCCTCACACGGTAGCTCCTGCACGCCGCGGTCGCACCGCACCCTCACACCGTCGCTCCTGCACGCCGCAAACCCAACCAAGGGAATGCACCCTCACTGACATGTGCTGTCGCATGTGAACAAACCAAACTCAGCCATCCTACAGCTGACACATAATTTTCGATCATAGAGTATGTTTATCCTACCACATATTGGGGAGTATCCGTACGGCCCGTGCGGTGGTCTGTTGTCGAAGAAGAAGAGGTGAGGAAGAAGGGTTAGGAGACGTAGGATATTCATCCAACCGCCTGAAATGGTAGACTGACCCAATTCAGGTGACTTGCATAACAATATATGTTTTTACACAGCAAAAGATCCATAAAAACAACAACATAAAGAAAAACTATCATTGCTCGCGGAACGAGACGGCCTCGTCGTCTTTGTCTGCTAGCACGAACTAGCCGTAGCTGCCGACGTGTGTCTCTGCACGTGGTTGTCCTCGGCCTCCAGCTACTCATTCATGCGGAGCGTGCGGGCGCTCTGCACGGACGAGAGCACCGCCTGGTTCAAGTCGAGGACGTTCGGTTCCGCTTGTAGGAGGGCCTTGATGGAAGCGGCATCCGCGCGCTCCGCGTCGAGTCGAGCCTCCGCCGCCCGGTTCAAGTCCAGGACATACGGTTCCGCCTGCAGGAGGGCCTCGATGAGAGTGGCATCTACGCGCTCCGCGTCGAGATGAGCCTCGGCCGCCTGGTTCAAGTCCAGGACGTCCGGTTCCGCCTGCAGGAGGGCCTCGATGGCAGCGGCATCCGCGCGCTCTGCCTCAAGTTGAGCCTCCGCCGCCCGGTTCACATCCACGACATCCGGTTCCGCCTGCAGGAGAGCCTCGATGGCAGCGGCATGCGCGCGCTCCGCATCGAGTTGAGCCTCTGCCTCCCGGTCCTCCTTTAGTATCGCCAGGTTGAACTACTAGTCCGCCTGCACCATGGGGGACTCGGACGCCGGCACGAAGACGTCCATAGTCTCATACCCATCGGGGGCCTTCTACACCGCAACCTCCGCCATGAACACTGGATCGGCTTCCTCCTCCTCGTAGCTTGGCTCCAGAGAACTCGGGGATTGGCCCGCCGCAAAGCGAGCTTGGGAATGGAGGTCCGTGGCGCCGACCGCCGCCGCGATTTCTGCGCGGTGCTTCGGCGAACTAGGGGACGGTTGATGCGGGCTAGGGGATCGGAAGATGGGGGAAGGGGCTGGCGATTGGGGGGTTCGGGCAGTGGCTGGCGTAGGCCGAGCAGTGAAGGTTCTGGTGTGAATAGTGGTTTCGGTGACGACCGGTCAATCGGTTTTGACTGTACATCGCTCTTGTCGCGTTCGCGTTGCAGCCCGGCACGCTGGACCCTCCACGTCACTCACCAAATGGAACGCGCTTCGTCTTGCATTTTTTCTCGCTTGTGGGACCGCAGTTGAGATCAAATAGAAGTCCCTCCCCCCCCCATCATTTATATTGCCACTCCCTCCGTTTTATGCGGAGTAAATAAAAATAGAGGGAGTATACTACGGATGAGGATCCCCTGACGTGGCCGAACCCATTGAGTAACTGACATGCGGGGCCTAGCAAGCATGGGGTCCACGAGTAAGTGACCGAAAGGGAGGGTAAGGCAGGGATACCTACGTTAGAGGATCCACTTCCACTACTTCTCCCTCCTTCCATTTACTATACAAGGCCTAATGCATTTTTTGAGGCTAACTTTGACCAAATGTTAGAGTAATAATATATGACATGCAACTTACACAAAGCATACGGTCAAATTCATATGTGAAAGGAGCTTCCAATGATATAATTTTCACATTATACATCTCATGTACTATTAATCTTGTCAATAGTCAAATGCGGTTTTGAAAAACGCAATAGAGCATGGTTAATAATATAGCCAGTCGATGGCTATAAGGAACTGCCATGTCATCTATAGCCATCATCTATTATATGCACTCATACAGTAGTGTGGGCTATAAGGTTGGCTATTTCCCGCAAAAAAAATTATAAGGTTGGCTATTGTGTTAGTACTTTTTTCCATCTCCTCTCCATCTCTTTCTTCATATTTATTGTATTTAACTAGGAATGCATATATAGCTAGGCTCTTGCATGAGATCTCACTCCCCTTACTTTTTCACATCTCTCTCCTCCACATAGGCCCTGTATAAATGGAAGGAGGGAGTACTACTATGAGCACTGCATACTCTAGTACATATGTTGTCAGTACTCCACTAGTACTATTGGACATGGAGCTTAAAAAGTTACTATTGGACTGGCTATACGTGGCGAGGACAACCACATTCACGTGGTTGAAAACAAATTGGAAACCATCTTGAGTACAAATCTAGGAGTACGTACGAATCTAACAGTATTGATTGGGCGTTGTTGAATGTTGATACTTTTTTGATCAAAGTAGAGATACTTTGACTACACATAAAACTTATATGTAAACTAGAAAGGATAGGAGGGAGTATATTGTACGTTCAAAAACGAAACGAACATTGAATACCCTTTATATATGATTTGTGGAAGCTATGATCACCGGTTCAAAATTTTGAATCCGCCTTAGGTATCACACATGCCCCCACTCGTTCTCTCTCGATTTCATCTCGGGGTCCGGAGATCGATTGAAAGAGGACTAGGGTGGGTACAATACGTTTGTTTTGCTTATGAACATACAATATACTCCCTCTGATCCCCACGACCGACCCCTCCCCATGGGTCATTTCTAACATAGAAACAGACGAAACCTTTATCTCCTTGCATGACACGCAATTGATCTCTAACCATCAATCGATCTCGTCAACATGTGTCAGGGCATGAACCGAATGGGATGTCAAAACTAAGGCACGAAGCAACACGTAGTGGAGGCAAAGTGAAACTTTAAATGAACTGTTTGTTTGTATGCATGTTGGACAAATTACAAAACATTGGAAATACAAGCATGGTCTAGGCCCACATGTGAATGATACTCGGCCAAATGTTCAAATGAGGCATGCGGGAGGATGGACTCGACCGGAGGGCGACATGATGGATGGAGAAGAGGGTTGGAGAGGAATGAGAAATAAGCAAACGCCACATGACTATACTTGAACGGCTCAAATAAACAATAAGTTGTCTCGCTTGGCCTACATAGTGGAAGGCCTAATGCGCAACGCGGAGCACTGACGCTTGAATATGGCCGGGAAAACAGGGCAACCGACATGTGGGGCACACCTGTCGGGACGATGTAGAGTAGGCTAGTCCAATGGAGGAGCTGGCCCACGACCTCCTCGCCACCGGCAACCGTTCATGTGGGTCGTCGGGGCCAACAACGTGGCGCAGCTCCAGCACCGCCTCTGGGCACGGCGACCGCGGTGAGCGACACGCTCATCATCGCTAGACACAGTCGGTTTGGTTTGTGGCATTAGTGTTGTGGCACGACCAACTATATGTTTGGTTTGTGCCCAAGGTTGCCCCATCAAAGCATTGGGTAGCCAAAATTTTGGTTGAGGTTTTGGTTGCCAATGATTTGGCCGACATTGGCAAGAAAAATGAACTAGAGTTGGCTAGAGTTCATTGGCATGCCAAAAAAATGGCAACCATCCAAACAAAGACCAATCTTTGGGTCATAACCAAAATTTTGGTAAGGTGCACTTTGGCCACAATCCAAACACACCCCAACACCCGGCTCGTCGAGGATGCACGGGGCGTCGGGACGCGTCCGCGGAGTGGTGTAGCACGGCCAACTGCATCCTCAGGATCTGAGACCATGCCGGGTCGTCTTGATTTTTCAATGACATGCGGGGATCGCATGTGAGCAAAGGGCATCTCCAACGTTGCCACGACCGCAGCTGACTACCCTGGCACACCAAAAACCCTCGTCCCTCGCGCCGTCGTGCGGTGCGTTCCTAGCCGGCACCAGCTGCCCGCATTCATGTCGTCCGTACGTATGCCATCGTTAAGAGGCTCGGTGCCTGAGGAACCAACTCCGGCGACTTAATGACACACCAGGACGCTTGGCCTCACCGGAATGCGCTACTTAAAGCGCCAGCGCCCAACTAACCTCCACACCATACCGCATCGTCCTCCTACCTGGCACCACATCCGCCATGACCGCAAGCGCTTGTCTTCAGGGATGAAGCTCGAGGTCACCGCCCTTGCTCAAGTCGCCTCTCGCGATGCAATAGGGGCGTAGCCAGACGCGGACGCGGGCGCACAAGCTATGGCCACGCTGGCGGCCGACGACTGGAGCACCGTCAGCCACGCGTCCTACTTGCCGCCGTCCAATGTCCGGCACCGCCGAGGTCAGGGACTCCTCCGAGGATGAGTAGGGCATGGGAGGAGGCAGGGCATGGTGTGCCAACTGGCCGGTCCGTATCCCGTGCTCTACTCTTCCTCGCCGGAGACCGCACCTTCACTTCACGGGTCTTGAACCCCTCTCCCGTACATAGAGATCGCATATGGAGGACGTCGGTCTCCGCCGTAGAATAGGTTTAGGGTCGGCTTCTTTTATTTTTCTGTCCTATAAAAGTTCAAAATGTAATGAAAATCTGCCGTGTTTGCATTAATCTTGGCCGGTGTATATCAACTTTCACAATAATATAGTATATTGTAGGAGTACTAGCAAGATGCCCGTGCGTTGCACGAAAGATCAAGATCTTGTGGGAGAAAAGGATGAATGAGGGAAGGCCTTATCTGCAAATGTGGAGAGGAGTGCGGGTAAATTGTCATAGTTTCCTTCCTATCCGTTAGATATAGATCGGACGGACTATATTGCAGGATGACAGGCACACCATCATCACCAACACTGCTTTTTATTGAACCGAGACAAAGCTAACATGCGAAGTAAAATAAACACATAGGGTCTATACATACACAATTTATCTTAGGCGCTCCAATAGTACGTCCACTACACATTCACGCATTTCACATCTTTCTACATCTACGGGAACCAACGAAAGGGTTAACGTAAATTGCCTCTCGCTCTCCTCCCCTGATTTTCACGGTGGTGGGCCCCTCCCTCCCCCCAATCTATAATCAATAGCTCACATGTTTCACATTACGTTAATTACGTAACTGGGATTACGTAGGTGTAGCATTACTCGTCCTAAAAAACCCAACTAAGCCAACCTCCCAAAGATATCGCGGGAAAAGACCCGGCAGCGCCGTTTAGTCGGGATTACAGGATTACTAGTAGTAATATCGATGGATCGCGCGAAGCAACAAGTTTTTTGAGGGGAAGCACCTAGTTTAAGAGGAAAAAGGCGGTACACTCACAGCACCCTGTCGCGATCGCATTGCACCCCACACGTTCGGTCCTGCACACGGCTCACGCATAAGCGGGCAGCGCTTGACTTGCCTCTTCACCGACACGGGACTGCACTTGGAGAAACCGACCATCGCCAAACTCCCCGCCCCGCGAGAAAATCCTCCCCACCCAAAAATTCCCCAAAATCCTAGATTCAACCACCCTTCGGCCAACTAGCCAATAATATTCACCAAACCCCCTCCCCGTCCCCTCCACTCCATTAAGCCGCCAAAGCCGCCCTCCCGCCAGCGCCGACACGTCGGCGCCGCGGTTCGTCGAGGGGATGCACGGCGATCCTCTCGCTCCCACAGTACGCTCTCGTAGACTGTCGTCCTCTAGCCGCGCCGCCACCGCTGGCGACATTCTTGTGGAGGCGCACAGCGGTCAGCGCCACCACTGTTGGCGATGTTTGTGTGGAGACGCACGGCGGTTAGCTTCTCCCACCGTACGCGCATTCTAGACTGAGGCCCCGTGCATGTCGGTGTAGCGCTGAATGTTAGCTGATAGACGTTGTTAATCTCACTGTTTGCCGAAGTAGTTTACAGTCAATATGCTCTGCTTAAGAAGCTTCGTTGCCCTATTCTGCACTCAATCTGCTTAGCTGAGATGGCATGCCAAGGCCGATTAGTTGCTAAAATATCCTGCCATATATTTATTGTGACGTAGATTGCCATGGTCTAGTAGCCAATCTGTTAGGTGAAATAGCTCTACACCATTTTATACTCGATCTTTGTTGCTGCGATGGCCTTCCATAGTTCGATGGCTGTGAGCTCGGCCTCATTGACTGCTGAAACAGCCTGCCATAATTTAGCACTCAAATATGTTTGCTGAATTAGCTTTACATATATTTCATTACTTAGATCTGCTCGTCCAAATATCTTGCCATAGCTTTAGACATCGACCTAGGTATTTTTTCTGGACTTCATAAAAAAGCATATATGTTTTTCCTGTAATATATAGTAGATGAACTAATTTGTATGTCTAACAGATGGACAGGACTTGGATAACTTTTGCTCGAAGATTCTCCGCTGCATATGTCGAGGGGGTTGAAAACTTCATGAACTTTATTAGAGCTGAGTACGGTGGTCCGAAATCAGATGTGCTCTGGCCGTGTAGCAGTTGTATGAATTCGGTTATAAGACCCCAATCAACTGTGCAAAATCATCTAACTTGTATGGGATGTCGGTCACATATACTAGGTGGGTTCATCATGGTGAAGCTATGAACGTCAATGTTATTGACTACACGGAAGCAGCAGATCACCATCTTGATCTGCCTGATGCTCAGGTGGAAGAGGAGGAGGAGGAGGTGGTGGCGGAGCCAGTGAGTTTGACCAACATTGAAACAATGCTATGAAATGCTCGTGCATTCCGTGAACTTTCACCTGCAGAAGAAAAACAATGGGCCCGCATGTTGGAACAATGCAACGTGGCTGTCACCCCAGGAAATAAGCTGTCAGTATTCTCAGCTATGGTCACATTTCTTCAGGTGAAGACATCTGAGCGGATGACCAACAAATCATTCGATGCGATGTTGGCTGCTTTCCGCAAAGCTTTCTCAGATGCGTCTGAGCTGCCACACACCTACAGTAAAATAAAGAATTTCCTTCGTGCAGTTGGAATTGGATATAACTAGACGCCAACCCGTGCAGTTGCACGGGCTAGTTACCTGGATCATGGCAACGATACATGAAGACTTTGGAATCTGAGAATACAAATTGTAATAATAAATGACACCAAAATATTACTCCCTCCATCATATAATATATGATGTAATTACAACCAATGTGCTCATCATATATTGATTGTAAGAACATCTTATATTATGGGATGTAAGGACTATGTTCTTAGATAATATTGCATCATCTTTTTAAGTTTTTCTTTTCTTTCAAGACAGGAAAACTAAATAAAGAAACAAAACTAATTACTTCATTGGTCGCCCTAAGCATTAATTTTTCCACCCAATTTCAGAAGAATGCGGAGCTACACAATTGCTTACTTCCTTAGGTTTATTCATGTGTATACGTATTGACTTTTATACATGTAATAATTTTAGAATATTAGCATTGATAGCAGTGGTAGTCTGAGTACAAAAATACTAAAATGTATTAACTATGGCATGCTAGTTATTCAGAGATACCAAGATTATGACCCTTGTAATCCTATCCTATAAAAATTCATAAGATACCTGCTGTGCTGGCACTTCATGTATTTCAAAATAACCGAGTAAGAAAAACAGTTTGTAATCAAATAATCCGCCTTATTTAACAGTTTAGGAATAAAGTAATGTTGCAAAAAATAGGTTGGAATTAAACAAAGGAGAAACTTATTCTATTTGGAATTTAAAGAACATGAAATCTTATAGAGCTTATACTGTACATATAGGCACGACCTTATAAATAACGAATTTAAATTCAATTAAAATTTAGATTTTAGATTGTATGGACGTACTACATAGGTGATTGTATTAGGACACAAATGGTCTTGCACATTTATGTATAGACCAAGTGACAATAGGTTGCATTTTTGTTGACTGAACACAATAAGTGCTCCGTATATAGTTCTTCTACAATTTGTTTTAGGACCCTGCCATTTGTATCCTCCCATACTTTTGAGCCATCCGGCATATGAATGCACATCAAGATCATTAATAACTTTTAGCCACTGGCTTTATACAACTCTAGATACTTATAAGTAGACATGCATTTTCCAAAGAACAATTTAAGTCAGAGAAATTCTCATGTTATTTTCATCTAGTAATTTCCCTATCTAACATTAGTTACAAACAGGGTAGCTCATGAAGCATCGATTGTCACAATCTTATGCATTCATCCTTGATTGTGACGCAATGTAACTTATTGATCTGGAAAGAAATTAAGGAAACATCAGACAGATATTAGTAGCATGTATGTTTGTGAGTTACAGTAGTAAGAACCAAATAAGACACAATATATGTACAGCTCAGCCATCCGGACAGGCCCCTTACCGGTGAAGTATAGTTCTTCGCCTTATAGAGCTTATACATTCATCCTTTGTAAAACTTCCAATTACGTGCCCGAAGTCTGAATGTGCCTACTGTCGGATAGATGGGTCTTGAGCTTTCCCGTGTCTACGTGACTTGGCTGCGGCGACACTGTCAATCTACTAAGTTTGAGACATGAGATCTTGTTATGGAAAATACAACATGATACACTTTTCTTGTTGTCCAGAACCACCTTGTTGAGGTGTAAATTAATTGAGAACCATCAGAAGCTATACTGCGTTCTGGAGTAGCCGATCGCCTGTGCTTGCTGGAGTCGTCGTGTATGTAAAGCTTACATAGGTTGGGTAGGTCTTCGTGTAGCATGTAGGACGTGATGGCTGGAGAAGATTGCGATATTAAATTTTTCCTTTTTCCTTTTCTCTCAATTACGTGGGATTCATACTCGCTGCTGGTGAAAGAACCACCTGCAACTTGTTATATTGCCAAAGGACCGGCTATTGTCCATATAATGGAACACCTAGACATGGGCAAAACAATTTTGGAAAGAAAGCATTCAAAGTGGTTAGAAGACCAATAGAAAAGAGATTAGAACATTCAAGGGATAGCCCAAGGAGAAGAAAAAATCTTTCAAATAAATCTAAAAGAGTGGCCTGACAATGAAATATTTAGGAATAGAATGTGATTAAACGAAATCAGATCCAAGTACAACAGGAGAAAATGAACTGATCTAGCTGTTGCTTGCTCTAGAACAGTCCATCCAAGTATTGATGGCAAGAAAAAAATTCTAACCACGTCTAACCAATTTATGTTTCACCCCATCTCCACAGGAGGCAGAAAGATACACGATTAGCTAACTTTGTTTGCACCTATATATGACAGTGATTACTTTGTATGCACTTGATATTAACTTTCCTATAAAATAAATATACACATATAGCATTACTTATTTCCTTTTAATACGAAATACACAAATATAAAATATTGGACAGTTTTTGATGTTACTATGACAGTACATGACAAAAAAATACACATCAATTTTGTTGACCTTCTCACCCTGTGTCGGGGAAGCTGATCGTAACCCACGAACACCTATGGGACCGGCGGACCGGGTCCCTTTTGGTTCGGTGGGGGGCGGAGATTGCACGAAGAGCAGATCGAGGCGATGCACACAAGCAGTTTACCCAGCTTCGGAGCTCTCCGGAGAGATAATACTCCTACTGCTGCTTGTCTGGTTGTATTGTGTTCTTGCTAGGGAGCACAGAGAGCTACAAAACCTAGCTTGAGTGTTGTAGTCTCGAATGAGTCGAACCTCCTCTATGTTGCGCATGGGCCTCCTTTTATAGGCTCAAGGGGTCACCAACAGTGTGCAGCGTGAGACGGGGCAAAATGGGAAAATGAGTTGCGGTTGGTACAACTACTTTGTACAGTGTATACTACCTAACTCGACGGCAAGGGACAAAAGCATTAAATGCCCGTCCATATCGCCTAAACAGTCTGAAAGGGACCGTCGGGCGCCACCGCTTGCCACGATGGCACCCTGTCGGCGCCGCTTCTGCTGCTCTCCGCTGGCTGCACTGACCTCTTGACACGCTGCGCTGGAATGGCCCCATGGCGACACGTTGGTGGATGAGCTGGAGCGGAGATGAAGAGAGGTTGCCTGCCGCGGCAAGCACCTTGCCGTGGCTGAATCCTTGTCGCGCCCGGAAGCTTGTCGCTCACCAAGCCTTCCCGACAAGCTCCTCTTGCCGGGGTCTTGTCTTCTGCGTGCCTTGAGTGGCCTTCCCGGCAAGCTCCTCTTGCCGGGGCCTTGTCTTCTTGGCTTAAATACTTTGTTCTTGAATGGCTCCAAAGGAACCACGGAGGACCTTGGCGGTCACTCGGCAGTCTGCCGCGGTCTGTGCTGAATCGCCCGTGCACGAGTTCGGGATACTAGGGTACCCCTACTCTAGTACACCGACAGAGCCCCGGCCTGGGCCAAGCAGCGGTGCCGAAGCGCTGTTGGGCCAGGCCCAAAACAGTGCATGCTGCGGCACACGCGGCCTAGATCACGCCGTGGCGGCTCCGGACCCACCACGTCCCCCACGAACAGCCTGCGCCCGAGCGTGGCGTCGTGGGAGAGATCGTGGGGTTTCTTTAATGGAAAAGCGGGCGTCCGCCCCTCTCCTCCTTATAAACAGAAACAGGGGCAGGTCGTCCACCTCGCCGTTTGCTGTCCCATCTCGAAAACCACCGTCGCTCCCCCATTCTTCTCTGGTCCGAAGAGAGCAACGCTCCGCCCCCCATCGCCACCAGCGCCATCAACGCCGTCGGTCTCCTCCACCGCCTCGCCATGGCTCGAAGCGACAAGGGAAGGGCGTGAAGTCGGCGAGTGCAGCAGCTCATGGCGCTGCGCAAGGCGGGCCCTCTCCCCAGCTCGGCGTAAAGGAGCCGAGGGAGGGCTACTACCTCTTCGGTCGGCGGAGGCGCGCGCATCCGCGCCGAAGGTACTCTCTCCGCCGCGCCGAGTCAGCCTCGGCGGGTACCCCTTCTTCAAGCTCTTCTTCTGTGCGGGCTCTGCCCGCCTTTTCTGAAGTTCTTCTGCGATATCATGAATACCTCGGGTTTCGCCTCCTTGATTTCACCCCAACGCTGTCCTCGACCATGGCGGTTTCGCACACCTCTGCGAAAACTTTGTTGGAATCCACCCAAACGTAGCCCTTTTCGCCACTTCTTCATGCCCCTGTCGAGAGAGAGAGCCACTTGCGGAGGGATTGCTTGGATCTCCGGGATCGGCAAGAAACAATCCTATCTGGAAGGAGAGCTCCGCAGCAAGTGGGAGGTGGAGAGCCGATTGGTGTTGGATCGTTGAGGAGAACCGCAGCCCTTCATCTGCCCAGCGCCAAACTCCAATAGTGCTTGGCAACGATTGGAGCAACTTGGCGCCGGAAGATGCTAGGTTGAAGATTGCCGTGACCGGATCCTGCGCCTCGGGTTTGCGGACTCACTTGTAAGCGCGATTGGCGCAGATTTCCTTCGCCGCGCGCATTGCTCCCTTGCAGAGAGGAGGAGACCTACTTGGGAGTTCCAAAACCCGGCGGATATCATGAGGTTGCGCCCGGGCCTCAACTGGAATTTCACCGTCTTGGAGTTGGACGCAATGCTTCTGGAGTTGTTCAAGCATGACCCTGATCACCCCGAATGGTTCATGTTGCCAAGGGGAGTCGTTCCTTTGTGCAACAACTCTTCGCTCGACCGCATCCGCGCCATGATGCCGTTGTGCGATTCACATGGGATCGTTCCAACCTGGCAAGAGCCTGCGGACGACGTCGTGCGACAGTTCTTCGATAGCTTGGAAGAAGTGCCGATCCGTGCCGACGAGCAGAAGTGGCTCACCCGCGACACCACCGACGCCGAGATGCAGCGCATCGCCACCAGGCTGGAGGAGGCGGCAGCAGCTGCTGCCTCTGGCGAATTTGGATTTACTGCGGAAGAGGCGGAGGCAGCAGAGGCGGCAAGCCTTGCTGACCGAGAGGAGCTTGCCGGCGAGGAGGAGCAGGCCGAGCCCGAAGTTGAGCCAAGCGAGCCTGCCGAGGGCGCCTCCTCCGCTCCTTCAAGTAGCTTGCCGCGGGCGGAGCCCACAGCTCCACCAAGAAGGCGTCTCCGCAAGGCCGGGGAAGTGACGGGGCGGCAGATGGGCCAACAGCCGCAGCGCCGCGCGACGCGCTCCACCGTGGCAAGCACTATTGCCGCGGGAGCGCCCCACACCGCTGCAACAACTGAGGCGGGATCCTCTCAGGCCACCGCTGCCACCCCCGCCAAGCGGTCCAGAGAACCTACTCCTCTGCCCCTTCGCACCGGAGGCGAGCCGGAATTTGATCTCTCTGCGCTCAGCTCCGACGAGGAAGAACAAGAAGAGTAAGCTTCTACGCTGTGCTCGTATTTCTTCAATTTGGTTGCTTTGTCTTGTATCTGATTTGCTTCATTCTGAACTCTTTTCCTTTTCAGGACGCTGGTCCAGAGAGCGTCGAAGAGAGCCAAGACCCCGCTGGTTTTCATCAAAGACGATCCCTCCGTGGCGACAGGAGGCGTGTCTGAGACCCCCTTGCCGGACCCGACAACCCTTCCTTATAGCAGCCCCCAGCACAGCCCCCAGCGTAAGTATATGGTTTATTTCTTACTGTTAGGTGTGCATGGGTGCTCCTTCTTTGCTGATATCTGACTTGTTGATTTGTGTAGGAGCAGAGCAGCCTCATCAGGAGTGCCCGGAAGCCGCTCCCGAAATTCCATCTGCTTCGACTATGCCGCCAAGGGAGAATTCTCCGGCAAGGGAGTGTTCTCCGGCAAGGGAGGCTTCTCCGACAAGGGGCAGCGCCGGCGATCCTCCGGTGGTGGAGACCGCGGCCACAGATCACATCGCAGGTAACCCATTTGCGTGACAATTTCCCTTGGGTTCTTTTTCTTCTGTTCTTCTTTTCGAACATTTGCTTGACTGTTCTTTCTTTTCCTGGTCGTCGACCCATCTGCGGAGAGCCGATGGAGACCGAGGTCGCCCGGCGAGGAGGACGCAGCAACAACGGCGACGCCGCCACCATGGAGGAAGAGGCTGGCGCCGATGGGTCCGCCGGCGAAGAGGCCGCCAAGGCTTCCGCCGCAAAGGCTGGCGAGGGGTCTGGCGATTGTACTGACGACCCTGAGGCCGCAGGAGCGCCAGGCGCTACGCCGACCGCCGATCCCTCCGCCACCGATGCAGCGTCAGGCTCCGAAGAGCCCCAGCCCGACGCCTATCTGAAGGCCGGCGACGGCGTCTTCATCAAGCTCCCCTGGGCGTCGAGCTCCAGGGCGCCGGTCGAAGGGGAGACCTTTGACGAAGAGCTGCTCGCCTCCGCTGGGCTGTCGCTGGTTGACGCGCCAAGCAGCAGCGGCGGCGAGTCTGAGGAGGAGGAGCTGCTGAAGAAGCTGCTGTCGCTCTACCGCGCCCGACAAGCCAAGCTGGAGTCTCGGGAAGCACTTGTCGCGAGGGCGGGAGCAGACATGGAGAAGCGCGCAGAGGAGCTCCGGTGCGCCAACCAAGAAGCTCTCTGGGACATAGCAGAAGAGCGGGGGCTACTCGCTGAAGAGCGCACAGCCTTCATTCTTGAGAAGGCTGAGGTCGAGGAGCAGCAACGGCTTGCCGGCGAGAAGCTATCTGCGCAAGAAGGCGAGCTGGCGCAGTGGAAGATCAACCTTGACAGCTATGAGGAAGAGCTTGCCGCGCGTGAGCAATCACTTGGCGGAGCTCTCAAGGAAGCAAAGGACGCTGCCGCAGCTGCCGAGGCCGCCAAGAAGGAGTTGGAGACAAAAGTGACGCAGCTGGAGGCCAGTCTGCAGAAGAGCGGCGAAGAGCTTGCCGCACTGAAGCACGAGCGCGACAAGGACGCCTACACTCTTGGCGAGTTGCAGGGCCGTCTCGCTGAAAGGATCAAAGAGCTCGATGCCGCCAAGGACTCCAAGGCAGATCTTGAGCTGAAGCTGACCACCCTGATGGAGACGCTGGACGGCGCCAAGGAGCGAGAGGTGGGTCTGCTGGAAAAGATCAAGGCCAACGAGGAGCTGCTGGTGAACGCTACTGCCGCCCAGAGCACCTTCAGGGAGAATGTGGAGCTCTGGACTGAAGGTCTTCTGAATATCGTCGCCGCCATCGACAAGGAGCTGATGGAGCTGGGGATGGTGGATCTCGGGTACTCCTCCGACGAGCGCCTCCAAACTAGCGCCAAGCTCAGCCTGTTCCTCAAGGGCGTGGTGACGGCTCTCCAGCGACTCCGGGAAGAGATCCCGAAGCAGCTGGCCGAGGAATCGCGCCAGATCTGCGCAGGAGCCCTCCAGAAGGTGTTGATGAAGGTGGCCTTCCGCAATCCAGGCCTCAACCTCAACGGCGTCCTCAGATCCTTGCCGCCAGATGCCGATGTGGAGGCGCTCAAAGCCCTTGTCGCACCCATTGTGGACAAGGTGGGCAAGATCAAGCGGGTTGATGGCGACCGCGTAGACTAGGCCGCCAATTTTATCTTTCCCTTGTCGCTGCTGATCATGTTTAGGAGAACAATTCATTAGATCTGCGACAAGCTATTTTTGTAATATAACTCTATCTTAGGCAATGATTGCAATGTTATTTCCTTTACTTGATTCCTTCCTTTGTATATTTGTGCCTTGCGCTTTTAGGGAACTTGTCGGCGCGGGCACCTTTGCCGCGAGCGCTGAGTGCGGAACGTCAGCAGCCTGCTGGCGGTGCCGCCTCCGACAAGCAACCTTGTCGCAACTAGTTGTAGCTCACTTAAGTTTGTTGAGCGGACTCGAAACAAAGTAAGGGCGCAAACTAGCTACGAGTTGGTTCCTCCGCGCACAGGTTTTCCATACAAAGTACTATTGTTCGAGGAACATAACTTAAAAATTTAAAAACTGATTGCTCAACCTTTGGCAACTTAGCTTTTCTGTCGTTTGCTTCCCGGTAAGGCGAAACTTCCTCGAGCGACGCTTGGCGGCCCACACCATTATCTTCTCCTTCCCCCTAGTTAACTTGTGCGCGAGGGAACCTTCCTTTCTTTGAGAAGAAAGAAGAAAATAAAGTTATGGAGCCTTGTGGCTCGTTATTGCTTACGGGTGTGGATGCTGCACAAAATGTCGATAACACATGCAAAATGATGATGAAAGCATGAAATTGACAAGTTCTTGCGCGCAACATATGAGCTTCTTGATGCACGGGTCTGCGCCGGCTTTGTACAAAGGATTACATGCAACATGGGCAAGACTTGTACAAAAGGTGGTTGCGGAACAGGTTCCGCAACCGCGCCTCTATGGGTAAAACTTACGAAGATGTTCAATGTTCCAGAGTTGCTCACGGAATGCCATCTTCGGTCTCAAAGCGGACAGCGCCGGGCCTAGTGACTCGTTTCACCCGATAAGGGCCTTCCCACTTCAAGCGTCAACTTGTTGGAATTCTTGGTGGACTGAACTCGCCAAGAACAAGGTCGCCTTCCTCGAAACTTCGGCACTAACTGCGGCTATGGTAGCGGCGCAAAGCTTGCTGGTAACGAGCAGCTCGTCAATGACTGAAGACGGTCCTCCTCAAGGAGCAGCGCGTCATCTTGTCGCAGCTGCTCTTGCTCAAACTCATCATAAGCGAGTACTCGAGGTGACCCGTATCTGAGTTCCGTGGGAGAACTGCCTCTGCTCCATAGACTAGAGCAAAAGGTGTGCGGCGATGGCTCGATTTGGCGTCGCCCTGATCGACCAAAGAACCACCGGCAGCTCCTCAATCCAGTTTCTTCCGCACCTGTGCAGCCTGTCGAAAGTTCTAGTCTTGAGCCCTCGCAGCACTTCAGCATTTTCCCTCTCCGCTTGACCGTTGCTTCTCGGGTGAGCAACAGAAGCGAAGCAGACCTTGGCGCCAAGATCTTGGGCGTATTGCATGAAGGTGCGGCTCGTGAATTGTGTGCCATTGTCGGTGATGATCCTGTTAGAATCCCAAAGCGACAAACAATCGACTGAAGAACTTGATTGCGACCGTCTTGTTACCTTCCTCCTTGCTTCCACTTCCGGCCACTTTGTGAACTTGTCGATTACAGCGTACAAGTACTCAAAGCCCCGACAGCTTCGGGGAAAGGGGCCGAGATGTCGAGCCCCGGACCGAAAATGGCGAGGATAAAGGGATCGTCCGGAGAGCTTGAGCTGGCTGGTGTATCTGCTTGGAATGGGCCCGCACGCTTCACACTTGGTTACTTGTGCGGTTGCATCACGGAGGGCTATTGGCGGAAGAAACCTTGCGGAAAGCTTTGCGGCAAGTGCTCTTGGCGCCAATGTGGTGACCACATATGCCTCCGTGTATCTCGCCAACAGCTTCATCCATCTTCCCGTGAATACACTTCAATTTCACTCCGTTGAGTCTTCTTACATACAGCGTCTTTGTCGACAAACTGGTACATACTTGACTGTCGGGCTACTCTTTCCGCTTCTTCTTGCTCTTCGGGAAGTTCTGCCGGAAAATAGTCGCCAGAGATCAACTTCCTCTTCTTGTTTTGTCCAGTTGATGGTGTTACGGTTGGTTGAGTCAGCTTGAGCACGAAGATTCCTGGTTCCACAGGTAACTTGAGTGCGGCGCACTTTGACAGGCCATCAGCAATATCATTCTAAGCTCTTGGAACATGTTCCATTTGTAGGCCGTCAAAGTGCTCTTCTAGCTTTCTCACTTCATCAACGTAGGCTTCCATCAACGGACTTTGATTATCTTTGTTTACTTGGCGGACGACAAGCTGCGAGTCACCCCTGACAATGATCTTCTTTATCCCAAGGTCTACCGCGATTCTGAGACCGGCAAGCAAACCTTCATACTCTGCAGTATTATTTGTTGCTTGCTCCTTGGGAAAGTGCATTTGAACTATGTACTTGAGGCGCTCTCCGGTGGGTGCGATAAGCAGCACGCCGGCACCGGCGCCTTGCAGCGAAAAGGCACCATCAAAGTACATCAGCCACTCTTTACTTGCTTCCTTGACGGGGATGCTCGTCTCTGATATTTCTTCATCTTGCGTTGGCGTCCATTCTGCTATGAACTCTGCCAGTGCCCTGCTTTGGATAGTTGAAGTGCTTTCAAACTTGAGGCCAAAGCTTGATAGTTCGAGTGCCCACTCGACAATCCTGCTGTTGCTTCGGATTTTGCAATATTCTCTTCAGCGAAAGCGGTGACAACTGTGATCTCATGTGCTTGGAAGTAATGGCGCAGCTTTCTCGAGGCCATGAGGAGACCGAAAAGCAGTTTCGAACACGAGTACCTTGACCTAGCCCCTGCGAAGGGCCGACAAAAAAAACTGGGCGCTGCACCATCCTTTTACATCTTCTCGCAGATCCTGCGCAGATCCGTCCTTGTCGGGACGAGCTTGCGGTGAAGCCCCACAGCTTGTCGCTGGATGCATCTGCCTTGGTTGTCGGCTCATCATCGCCTCCCTTTACGCTACTAACGCAACACTAACCACTTGATTGGTTGCCGCTATATATAGCAGCAACTTCTCTTGTGGCCTAGGTGTGACAAGTATTGGAGTAGAGGACAGTACCTCTTTAAGTCTGCAGCGCAGCCTCCGCTTCGAGTCCATTTCATTGGACCTGCCTTTTCAAAATCTTGAAAAATGGCGAGGCGCTCAGCAGAACCTAGAGATAAACCTCTTTGAGAGCAGCCACGCAACCGGCAAGTCTTCGTACATCCTTGGCGTGCTTTGGTGCTTCAATCTGCTCAATGGCCTTGATCTTGTCGAGATTGGCTTCAATTCCCGCCGAGACCACGAAGAACCGAGAGCTTGCGGAAGGGACTCGAACACGCACTTCTCGGGGTTGAGCTTGAGGTTGATCTTGCGCAGATTTGCAAGGTCTCCTCTAAATCTTGAACCAGAGTTGCTTTGTCCTTGCTCTTGACCACTATGTCATCCATGTAAGCTTCTACATTTACGTGCATTTGCGGCTCAAAAGCGTCATGGATTACTCTTGCAAGCGTTGAACCAGCATTCTTTAGCCCAAAAGGCATCCGTACAAAACAGTATGTGCCACATGGGGTGATGAATGCGGTTTTCTCCTCATCCTCTTACGCCATGAAGATCGATGATATCCTGAATATGCGTCAAGAAATGAAAGCAAATCACATCCGGCCGTGGAGTCAACAATCTGGTCGATCTTGGCGGCAAGGGAAATGGGTCTTTGGGACAAGCTTTATTAACATCTGTGAAGTCGATACAAAGTCTCCATTTCCCATTTGCCTTTCATACAACTACCGGATTGGCCAACCACGTGGGATGGAGCACTCCTCTGACAAGGCCTGCTGCTTCCAACTTCTTGATTTCTTCGCTATGAATTCTTGGCGCTCCACCGCTGTTTCGACTTTTTGCTTGCCGGGCGCGCGAGGACAGACAGCTAGGTGGTGCTCCATTACTTTCACAGGAACACGGGGATGTCGGACGGTTGCCATGCAAACACGTCGACATTCGCCCGAGAAAAGCAACGGCGCGCCTTCCTATTTAGGGTCGAGAGTGGCGATCTTGTGAAGGTACCACCGGTCCGTCCTCCTTGGCGGGCACCTTCTTGGTCTTCGATGGAGCTGCCATCATCTTCTTGCACTTTCGGTGGAGCTCGATGGTGCGTCCTCGGCGGTAGCGCAGCACTCGAAGGTGCACTTGCCGGAGTGGGCATCCGAGCTCTTGCCGGACTTGGTCTTCTTCTTCCCCCCGGGAGCTTCAGCGGCAAGTGATTTGCTATCTGTTGCAGCTGCTGCCTCCCGGTAGATCTTGTCGGCGCAGATAAGAGAATCCTTCTTGTCGCCATGGACAGAAATGACCCTTATCGGGCCTGGCATCTTGAGCAAGTTGTATGCGTAATGAGAGGCTGCCATGAACTTGGCGAGTCTTTGGGCGGCCGAGTATCCCATTATAAGGTAATGGAAAATCAGCGACGTCGAGCGTGACCCTCTCGATCCTGAAGTTTAGCTCATTGCCAAATGTTACCGCAGCGTGATCTTCCCTTCGGCTTGCTCCTTCCTGGGTTGATTCCTTGGAAAGTGCCGGTCTCTTGAGCTCATTGTCGAGGATCTGAAGCTTCGGAGCACCGCAGAGATGAGATCAGGTTTAAGCCGCCCCGCCGTCAACTAGCATCTTGGTGACCTTGAGGTTGCGGATAGTTGGTGAGACCAACATCGGCAAGCATCCGACCGCAGTTATGCGATCGGGTGGTCCTCAATATCAAAGATGATAGGCGTCTTGGACCATTTCGAGGCTGCGTGACTCTACGGATGGTTCTGCTGCATTAACCTCCCGCATCCATTGCTTGAGTTGGCAGTGAGAGGTATGCAGAGAAGCACCGCCGTCAACGCAGAGGACCTCCGTGGCTTTCTGAAACTCCTGCTCGTCAGCCTCATCGTCTTCCGTATCTTCATCATCATCGCCGTCTTCATCCTTGTCACGGCCGCGGGGAGGTCTGTCTCCTTACCGCTGCTTGGCCTTGCCGCGGCGTCCTCCCCGGCCGGGTCGCTTCTTGCTAGCTCCCCCAGCACCTTCCTGGGCCTTCTCCTTATCGCGCCGCTCGTACTCAGTTTTCTGCCGTTCAACAAGCTGCTCGACCTTCTTGCGGCTCTGGAGGTCGTGGCCCTTGGTGCGGTGAATCTTGCGATCTTGTTTGTTGGAGCTGTCACCTTTGTCGGCGGCACGCCACGGGCTTGCGGTCGGCGCCAGTATCAACCTCCTTGCGGAGCCACCAACTTTGGCTTTCTTGGCGGCACCACCGTTGCGGACTGCTCGACAACTAGTACCTCTTTGCTCTTCTTCTTTACATTGTTCCGTCGCCGGCTCTTCTTCGCGAGGCGGTCTCCTCACTATCGAGATCCTGCTTACGCATTCTCTCGTAGAGTCTTCTTCCTTCCTCATGCGTGCACACTTGTCGGCCAAGGCATACAGCTCAGGCGTCCTTGACTTTGCACATTGCCATCTCTTCCCTCATCCTGCGGTTCCGCGCGTTCGATGAAACGCGCTGATCACCGCGGCGGTGTGGACATCTGGGATGTTGTAGTGCACACGGCTGAATCTCTGGATAAACTTGCACGGGGACTCTCCTTCCTTACAGGCGGCGAGATGAAGGTCGCTCTCTTGGCCATGAGGCTTGTGGCAGCTGTGAAGGCGCCGACAAAGCGATAGCATAAATCTGCCAAGAGGATATGGAGCTGTCCGGCAAGTGCATGAGCCAAGATCTAACATTGGGCTTGAGTACCAGCGGGAAGTAGTTGGCGAGGATCTTGTCGTCTCGTCCCCCCCGCAGCTTGCACCACGATGGTATAGATGATGAGGAACTCCGATGGATGCGTCCTGCCATCATACTTCTCTGGCACGTCTGGCTTTAAATTTTTCTTGTCAGACCCCTTTGGACTTGCCGCAGCTCACGAGTGAGCGCAGGGCAGCCTACAGCGTCTGACAAGTCACTGGTTCCCCAGGCGCATGCACGCGTCAATAGAGGGCCCAGCGCTGGTCGGATTGACGCCGCTTCTCTTGGTGCTCGATCGCGAGTTCGGCGTCTTCTTGTTGCCGTTCTTGAAGAACTTGGCGTTGATCACAGCGAGCTCGTGGATCCGATGGCGGTGGAGTCGCTTGTCGAGGTGGATCCGGCAGTCGGCGATCTTAACCTTGGGGTGGAGAGTGCATGGTGGTTGCACCCCACAGGTCTCGTCGCCACCGGCTCGTGCCTTGTCGTCTCGCCGCGCAGCGAATGTGCTTGGTTGCCGCGAAGCGTCGCCGTTAGCAAAGCCGATGAGACTACGAATGGTGGCCCTCCATTCGTCGACCTTATCTGTCGTGGGAGGTAATCCGAGAAGCGATTGAGCTCGCGCCAAAGCTTCTTCTTGAGTGGAGGTGGCAATGGTGAGCGGTGCGAGGCGGGATATGCTCGGACTTCTAAATATGTTAGAAGGAAGCGGTATCCGTCTGGCGACCGTGCCCCACTCGCACTAACTTTGTTGGCGCGCAAGCTGTTCTTGGCGTCCCGGATCCACCAGCTCGATCTTGGCCCAGCGAGCGCATGGCGCTACGAGCACCATGGCGCTGTCGGTCTCCGCCTCCGAGATGGGCGCGGCACATGAGCGGACACGAGGTTTGCGCCGCCTTGTCCTTGGACTTAGCGGCGACACGGGCTCGCCGTCGGCGTCCGCTCTTCCGCGGTGTCTTCCCCACCACTAGTCGGCTCCGGTGGTGGTGGGTTTGAGCGACGGCTCTGCTGCCGCCGAAGCCTTCTTCTTCGATGGCATGTTGATGAAGATGATGAAGATGTTGCTCGTGTGAGCCGGATCAGGTTCACACAGCCTCGGCCCCTACAGCGCGCCAAAGATGTCGGGAAGCTGATCGTAACCCACGAACACCTATGGGACGGCGGACGGGTCCCTTTTAGTTCGGTGGGGCGGAGATTACCGAAGAGCAGATCGGCGATGCACACGGCAGTTTACCCAGCCGGAGCTCTCCGGAGAGATAATACTCCTCTGCTGCTTGTCGGTTGTATTGTGTTCTTGCTAGGGAGCATAGAGAGCTACAAAACCTAGCTTGAGTGTGTGTAGTCTCGAATGAGTCGAACCTCCTCTCGTTATGCATGGGCCTCCTTTTATAGGCTCAAGGGTCACCAACAAGTGGCAACGTGAGACGAGGGCAAAATGGGAAAATGAGTTGCGGTTGGTACAGCTACTTTATGCGGTGTATACTACCTAACTCGATGGCAAGGGACAAAAGCATTAAATGCCGTCCATGTCGCCTAAGCAGTCTGAGAAAGGGACCGTCGAGGCGCCACCGCTTGCCACGATGGCACCCCTGTCGGCGTCGCTTACGCTGCTCTCCGCTGGCTGCACTGCCTCTTGACCTGCTGCGCTGGAATGGCCCCATGGCGACACGTTGGTGGATGAGCTGGAGCGGAGATGAAGAGAGGTTGCCTGCCGCGGCAAGCACCTTGCCGCGGCTGAATCCTTGTCGCGCCCGGAAGCTTGTCGCTCACCAAGCCTTCCCGGCAAGCTCCTCTTGCCGGGGTCTTGTCTTCTGCGTGCCTTGAGTGGCCTTCCCGGCAAGCTCCTCTTGCCGGGGCCTTGTCTTCTTGGCTTAAATACTTTGTTCTTGAATGGCTCCAAAGGAACCACGGAGGACCTTGGCGGTCACTAGGCAGTCTGCCCGAGGTCTTTACTGCTGCCCGTGCTGCAGTTCGGGATACTAGGGTACCCCTACTCTAGTACACCGACACCCTGTAGTGTAAAAACTAAATATTCTATCCCTGTATATTCGAAGAGTTGTAACTATTAGCAACCATGGTATCTGTACTCATTTACTTCCTTTCGATATACTCACTGAATATGAATCACAGTATCATCAATCTTTGAGAACCCATCAGTTGTATATTTCTCCTCTCACGCTTTGCTAACTTGCATTGACTAGCTAATCCCAGCACAAGTTTTACAAATATTCCACTTCCATGTGGTGGAGAATAGAAGATAAACGTGGCAGTGGAAGATCTATACATTTGTAGAGAGATATGATTGAACCAATGAATACTTACCTGTCTGACGTCCTAGCTTGCTGATCAGGTTACACAACTGTACATATTTATGCATGCATCCATGGCGTACATGATTTATATGCTATGGCATGGATCTGAGCATGTAGTCTGCAATTGAAACAGTTTCTTGTGCGACGGCTGCCCATGCATAGTTGTTCTCCGGTCCGATCTCGATGAGGCATCCAGAAATTGTACGTCAGAAGATTATGAGTTTGATCCAAATCGTGATTAGGTTGAATTCGAGCACAACCTGAAATTGTACGTCAGAAGATTGAGGGTTTGATCCAAATCGTGATTAGGTTGAATTCGAGCACAACCAGTTCACAACAGAGATGCAAAACAATTTAATCAGAATCGAAATTAAAAAAATTGGATAGCAAAACGGCAAAAACGTAATTAATGCAAAATAGTTTTAGGAATGAATCAGATCTAGATCGGTAAAACAAATTTGACACAGTAAGCCTCCTTACCACGCCAGATCCATCACCCCGCTTGTTTTTTTAGATCCATGCCCTGCTTGCTTTACATTAGTTTGGTTTCTATACTATGTGGGAGAGGGATTCGAGAGAGGAAAGGATGATGGAATAGTTCCATGGGGATTAGATGGAAATAGTGGAGAGGAAGGACGATGGGCTAGAGATTTGGTTTTCCACGGGGGAGGGAGACGGAAAAAAGAAGGAAGGGACGACATAATACTTTAGAATCCGATTCTTCTGGCATCTATTGTTTTTCTTTGTTAGATATAATCTACACCGTTATAATTTGGTCCCATCAGATAAACGGCTCCTAATTTCTAATTAACATGGTAATTTGTTGGGAGTCTGTAATTAGTATAGGTATAGATATGATCCATGTTTGTAAGAATAACTGTGTTCTGTTCTGGAAGGATTATGCCAACTTAAGTGAGTGCCCGAAATGCAAATCATCAAGATGGAAAGATGGCGATGCTGTGAAGAGGATTCCTCATAATGTTACGAGACATTTTCCAATTACACCAAGATTGCGAGAGGTTGTTTCATGATCTTTGAAACAAGAGAGGATGTCTTGTGGCATTCTAGGAACCAGAGTCTGAGAGATCGAATGTAATGAGCCATCCTTCACATGGTAGTGAGTGAAAAAGCTTCAATCAAAAACACAAAAGTTTGCTGCTTGACCGAGAAACATTAGACTTGGCTTAGCTTGGATGGATTTAACCCATTTGGCCACAGGCGCCACATATAGCATGTGGCGATTGCTGTTACCCTTACAACATGCCTCCAAATGTCGCACCAAAGAATCAAACTACATGATGGCCTTGCTCATCCCAGGTCCAAAGAGTCTGGAAAGGATTTTGATTTGTTCATGGAGCCTCTTGTGGAGGAACTTCAACAGCTATGGAGGGTGTTCCCTCGAGACCTATATAGCAGCCCACGAGCTGATTTCTTTACGTGTCTTTGTTATAATTTGGTGCATCCATGATTATCCGGCTTTGGGCACTATGTCGAGGCAAGCGACACATGGTTACAATGCATGTGTTATTGTGACAGAATCATTGTCATCGCAATACTTAGCAAGATCATTACATTAGACACCGCCGTTTCCTTGCCAAGGACAAGCCGCATCCTAGAAAATACCGAAGACATGTGTTCAATGCAAAGCATGAAAACCGTGATCGCCAAAGAGGCTCACCGCCGATGATTTGCAAATGGAATTAGAAAGGTCGGGCATATTACACCAGAAACCATCCTTGTAATGGTAGCGGGAAAAGGAAGCATGGCGAGGTAGAAGAGATTATTGTTTACCCGCAGGTCCACTTTGTGGGACTTGGAGTATTGGAAAGATTTGGATCTACGGCATAATATTGATGTGATGCACATCGAGAAATATATAAGTGACAGCATTATCGGCACACTTCTTAATATTGAAGGCAAGACGAAAGATACCTTAAAATCTAGGATTGATTTGACACACCTGAGTATCAAACTGGATTTGCAGGTGCAAGATGAAGGTAAACCATGGAATATGGCACCAGCTGTGTACGTCTTGGACAAGGTAAAAAGAAAAGAATTCTGCGAGGTCATGTCACCTGTGAGATTCCCACATGGATTTGCTTCCAACCCTGAAAGGAGAGTTAGTGCAGATGGAAACAAGGTACAATGGTTGAAAACTCATGACTGCCACGTCCTACTTCAAAGGGTTTTACCTGTTATCCTTAGAGGATTGGGCCATACGACTTATCTGAGCAGTTGTAGAGTTGGGACAATTCTTGAGGAACTCTGTAGTAAAAATATCGGGATAGATGCTTTGGGCGTCTTAGAGACAAGATACCAACTATCATATCGACCTTGAGAAGATATATCCTCCAGCCTTCTTTGATGTGATGGTGCATTTGGCTGTTCATCTACGATGAGGCACTACTTAGAGGTCGATGCAGTATGGCTGGATGTACCCTATTGAAAGGTGGCTAGGCACTTTCAAGGGCTATGTTAGGAACGAGCTAGACCCGAGGGTTCCATTGCGAGGCCTACATTGCTACTGAAGCATTGACATTCTACTCAAAATACATTGAAACAGGTGATCTACTTAGTAAAGAGGTGGGTGAAGACAATCCACAGGCTCAATGTTTTCGATTATTCTGCTAGAGATTCACGGGAAGAGTCGACAAGAGGACAAACCTAAAGATTTGGACAAAATGGTTTGGTATGTGTTGAATAACTGTCTGAGATACTACCTTATATCAAGTAAGTGCTAAATCTTGCAGCTTATACATCGTAATCTACTAAACTTGCAGCACATTCTTATATATTTAGATGTTTGACGCGATCACTATGTTGTGCAGCATCTACAAAAAGGAGTTACTGCCACAAAATCCAAGAAATTGACAAACTAGTTATGGCAGGATTTGCGAAATGGTTCAAGAGCCATGTAAGCTTTTGAATTGCACTGTCAGTTTTTTTAATATATTGAGTACATAAGATGATCACTTGTCTATTTTCTAACCATAGGTTAAGAAGATGCGGGAGGATGGGCAGGCAGTTGATGATGCCCTTTACTCACTAGCAATGGGGCATGATACTCGGGTAAGACATTATGAATCTTGCGTTATTGGAGATGTGCGCTACAACACCCTTGCACGAGATGAAGGAAGGAAGACACAAAACAGTGCTATCATGAGCACGGATACGTATGACAAAGAGATAACTGAAATGTATGCTAACGTAATAGACATTATTCAGTTGCAGTATATCTCGATTTGAGGATCATCGGTGTGTGGTTACATTGTGTTGTCGTTGGTATAACCTGTTTTCGAGATCGCAAAACCGAGCTGATGATTATTTCAAATCCATCAATGTCAAGGCGGCGTGCGGATCAACGAGCCTTTTATTTTGGCAAATCAAGCAACACAGATATTTTTCTTGGAAGACACATTTGCGTAGCGATGGTGGAGAGTATTGCAAAGGTTTGAAGCGGAGGAATTCGTTTAATGAAGTTGCACAACAAGATGATGCTTACTTTGCTCTCGATGTACAAGATAACAGATGTTCCTAATATCTTTGAGAACCATCACGTCAATGGCGCCGGCAAAAAGATTATGCGTCGTCTTTGTGGACATACAAGAGTTGATCAAGAAGAAGCCAACGTTCGAGGACGTTGAGGACGAAGAAGAAGATGACACCATGGAGAATTACGATTCAGACTGATACACATGGCGAATATGTTGACACTGCTGCCGCAGATGATGGTTACATTGCTTTTGTTGTATTTGCCTGTCAGAAGACGTTTTTTTATCTACTATGTGAAATTGTGTTTGCTATGACAACTGAAACATGGTGAACATGTTGTTTAGTATTTTCTTGTGAGAACATCGCTTGTTATGTATGCTGATTTGTGTTTGGTGATTGTATGACGACTAAAACATAATGACATTGTTGTTTAGTTGTACTCATATTTGGTTGTGAAACTTGAATTTGATGACATAGTTTGATGTTGGACTGCAATTTGCTCGACGTCTTCGAATGAGAACAAAGCTGACCCGACAGGGCCTCTACTAATTTATTTATTTATTACCAAAAGGGCCTCTGCTATTTATTTATTTATGAGCAAAAGGGGATACCCCCTGATTTCCGTTAATAGAAATCATTAGATGTTCACAACACTATGCCCAGCCTGCTACACAGGTTTCATTCATTACTAGTTTCAGCAAAGTGCTCATGTCATAGCCACTGAATACATCACGAGTGCTACATACACTGCAAATAAAGAGACAATCATCCTATAGAGCACATCAGTTTTGCCCATTATCTTCACAAGCTCTTTCATCTCCTCATTGCTATCAAGGCCATTCAGCAGCTGTTGCTTGGCCATGATCAGAGGAACTGCATCTTTAACCTACGCTCTGCATCTTCCCCTACGCTGTTCCTTGATTACTTGTCCAACACCCCAACCTGCTGGTATTGGGATTCCTCGGCTAACAAAATAATTAGCGTGTTGCACTCCCCACATCAGCAACTTTCGAAAATACAAATCACATGAATCTTCCCTTTTACGCACGAATCAAATTGGAAGATCAACAACCAAACAATTAAAAAATCAGCAAGCTGAAAGCAGCGAACAACACTTAAACATATTATTACCCCATGATTGGGCATTTGTAGAAGAGTCGGCGAGGGTTGAGGATTGTGGTTGAGGCCTTGACGGATGACTCTGCGTGATTTGCAGCGGTGGCACCACACCAGGCAGCGGGTTGCAATGAGCAACCGGTTGCGGTCGTGTGTGCCAGCGAGGTGTGATGAGACCCACGGTGATGAATGCAGGTGGCGACTTGGCGCATATCTGGTTGTTGCTGCTTTGAAGAAGCGGTGGACGACCAGCCGGTGGACATGGTTCTTTGCGGCGAGCTTCTTATGCTAAGCGAGTAAGTAGAGAAGAGGAGAAGCAAATGTTGGATATGTCAGTTTCATTACTAGCATAGTAGCAAAGCACCATATATAGTCATAGTCTAGGTTTGGATTCGAACCAGCTACAGGAGCACGTCTCTCTTTTTTATAAAACTCAGCAGCGTCTCTTTCTTTGGTACACTAGCTTGTTCTGCGCCTTCTCAAGTCTTTGATTCCTCCATCTGACATCTGGGACCCACCGGAAGGGCCTCTATATTTTGCAAAAAAAACGTGCCCACCAGCTATCTTCGCACGCAAGGAAGTGCCTCCTTATTACGCACAAAAAAATGAATATTCCCCCTGCCAGCTGGAACCCAGCATAGTGGGAGGCTGACTTGTGGGCCTACCAAGTTGTGAGGGACGGAGGGCTTTGTCAACTTAGTCAATATGAGCGATTCTAGCTCCGATTACCGTCGATGTTCATCCAACGACCCGTAGTGCTTCTTCAACCTCTGGTCTTCTTGCTCCGGCCGCCCAAACCAGCGTCGGTCGTGCGCGTGCTCCTGCCTCCGTGGCCGGCTGTGATGCGCGGAGGCCTCACCGCCCTACTACTCCCACTTTGCTGGCGAGCCATCCCTCTACTCACCCACACCCCCTATTATTCTGCGGCGACGGCAGCCTCACACCACAGCCGAACCAGTGAACCCTCGTACTCCTCTCCGCGTGGGCATCCACTGCCGCGTCTTCCCCGGCTCCGCGTTGTCCCCTTGCTAGGCCTCGTCGTCATCCACCGCCTTGGTGCTCTCGGCGCGGCGTGGTTAATGTGGTCAACGACCGACTTCCATCGGAAGAGTACTTTACATGGAGAGGCGACACCGGGTTCACGACCCTTGGGTGGGTCCACGACCACATCCAGTTTTTGTGATTTGCCAAGTAAATCGCTTTGTCAAGCTGTTGGGCTGCAAATCTTTCAAGGCGAGGAGAGCTTCATTAATTGGCCGAGAAAATGGCCTATCAGTAATGAGAAATGGGCTGTACATTTTTAAAACACATCAAACCGGCAATTAGTTTCAAATTTCTTTTGTTCATTTCGAGATTTTAAATTGCATTGATTTTTATGCATCGACAATTTGTTGGATTTTATATTGATATACATTTATTTTTCAAATCAGTTTGAATGTGACTCAAAATTTCGGGATTAAAAACAGTTCGGACCGCACCGAAATATGCAAAATTTCGTATTATTTTTTAACCGTGGCCACAATATGGGCTGTAATGCTAACAAAAAGAATATGGGCTCAAAAAAACCTTAAGAATTAGCAAATGGGCTATAAGTTATTAGAAATAATGGCAGATGGGTTGTATGTTGTTTTCCACAGATTTGAGGCTTTCCTAAAAAAAGGTTGATCTTGAAGTAGTATTTGGATGTCCAACCAATGGCCGTCGTGCTTCTTCAATCTCTGCTCTTCTGCTCCGGCCGCTCAAACAAGCGCCGGCCCGGACTGCATCGCCCTCCTCCCGTGGCGGCTGTTACGCGCAAGCAGCCTCATCGCCCACCGTACTCCCATCGCTGGCCTAGCCATCCCTCTACTCACCCACACCATTTGTTATTCTCCGGCGACGGCGGGCAGACCGATAAACCCTCGTGCGGTCGTACTCCCCTCGCGTGGGAAACAAGCTGCCGAGTCTTCCACAACTCCGTGTCGTTCCTTCCTAGGCCTCGTCGTCGTCCACCGCCACAGTGCTCTCGGCACAGCCTGGTCAGCGTGGTCAACGACCGACATGCATCTGAAGTGGATGTGCGTGGAGAGGCCGACAGCTGGGTCCTGACGCCGCAAGAAATGCCTCCTTATTACGCGGAAAATAATGATTCCTCCACGATATCCGGGACCACCGAAAGGGCCTCTGTATTTGCGAAAAACATTACCGCCCGGCGACTCGGACCCACCAGCTATATCTTCGCAAGCAAGCGGTGCCTCCTTATTACGCACAAAAATGAATAATCCCCACCGGTGGAACCCGGCATAGTGGGAGAGCTGACTTGTGGGCCTACCAAGTTGGCGGGGACGGAGGGCTTTGTCAACTTAGTCAATATGAACTATTCTAGCTCCAGTTACCGTGCGATGTTCATCCAACAGTCGTAGTGCTTCTTCAATCTCTGGTCTTCTTGCTCCCGCCGCCCAAACCAGCGCCGGTCATGTCGCGTGCTCACCTTCTGTGGCGGCTATGATGCATGGAGGCCTCACCGCCCCTACTACTCCCACCAGGCAGGCCATCACTCTACTCACCCACACCCCCTGTTATTCTGCGGCGACGGCAGCCTCACACCGCAACCGAACCAGTGAACCCTCGTACTCCTCTCCGCATGGGCATCAACTGCCACATCTTCCCCGGCTCCGCGTCGTCCCATTCCTAGGCCTCGCTGTCGTCCACCGCCTTGGTGCTCTCGGCGCGGCATGGTCAATGTGGTCAACGACCGACTTCCATCGGAAGAAATCTTGTGCGTGGAGAGGCTGATAGGTGGGTCCTGACTATAGCCTAGTTTTTGGTGATTTGCCAAGTAAGTCGCTTTATCGAGGCATGTTGGGCTGCAAATCTTTCAAGGCGAGGAGAGCTTCATTGGTGGCGAGAAAATAGCCTATCGATAATGAGAAATGGGCTGTACATTTTAAAACACATCAAACCGGCAATTAGTTTGAATTTCTTTTCTTCATTTGAGATTTTAAATTACATTGATTTTTATGCATGGACAATTTGTTGGATTTTATATTCATATACACTTATTTTTAAAATCAGTTTGAATGTGACTCAAAATTTCGGGATTAAAAACAGTTCGGACCGCACCAAAATATGCAAAATTTTGTATAATTTTTTAACCGTGGCCACAATATGGGTTGTAATGCTAACAAAAGAATATGGGCTCCAAAAACCTTAGAATTAGCAAATGGGCTGTAAATTATTAGAAATAATGGCGAGATGGGTTGTATCTTTGTTTTCCATGGATTTGAGGCTTTCCTAAAAAGGTAGGCGCTGGCGTTGGATCGTTGGATGTCCATCCAACGGCCGTCGTCTTCTTCAATCTCTGCTCTTCGTGCTCCAGCCGCTCCAACAAGCGTCGGCGGGACTACCTGCTCCGTCCTCCCCTTGGCTGGCTGTGCTGCCACGCGGGCCTCCTTGCCCCACCGTACTCCCATCGCTGGCCTAGCCATCCCTCTACTCACCCACACCTGTTGTTAGTCTCCGGCGACGGCAGACGAACCAGTAAACCCTCGTACACTCGTACTCCCCTCCGTGTGGGAAACAATGCCGAGTCTTCCACGGCTCCGTGTCGTTCCTTCCTAGGCCTCGCCGTCGTCCACCACCACAGGTGCTCTCGGTAGCGCCTGGTCAGCGTGGTTAACGGCCGACATGCATCTGAAGTGGACTGTACATGGAGAGGTGACAGGCTGGGTCCACGACGCACGCAAGGAAATGCCTCCTTATTACGCCGCAAAATAATGATTCCTCCACCTGACATTTGGGACCCACCGAAAGGGCCTCTGAATTTCACGAAAAAAATGTTACCGCCGCTAACAGCTCGGACCCACCAGCTATATCTTCGCACGCAAGGAAGTACCTCCTTATTACGCACTAAAAATGAATACTCCCCCTGCTAGCTGGGACCCAGTATAGTGGGAGGCTGACTTGTGGGCCTAATAAGTTGACGTGGACGGAGGGCTTTGTCAACTTAGTCAATATGCATGATTCTAGCTCCAGTGACCGTACGATGTCCATCCAACGGCCGTAGTGCTTCTTCAACCTCTGGTCTTCTTGCTCCAGCCGCCCAAACCAGCGCCGGTCATGCCTCGTGCTCCGCCTCCCGTGGCGGCTGCAATGCCGCTGGAGGCCTCACCGCCCTACTACTCCCACCGCTGGCCAGGCCATCCCTCTACTCACCCACACCCTTATTATTCTGCGGTGGCGGCAGCCTCACACCGCACCGAACGATGAACCCTCGTACTCCTCTCGGGTGGGCATCCACTGCCGCGTCTTCCCTGGCTCCGCGTCGTCCCCTTCCTAGGCCTTGCCGTCGTCCACCGCCTTGGTGCTCTCGGCACGGCATGGTCAATGTGGTCAACGACCGACTTCCATCGGAAGAGTACTGTAAATGGAGAGGCTGACAGCTGGGTCCACGGCAGCCGCAAGGAAGTGCCTCCTTATTACGCGCAAAATAATTATTCCTGCACGTGACAGCGGGGACCCACCGGACGGGCCACCGTATTTCATGAAAAAAACGTTCCCCCTGACTGCTGGGACCCACCAGCTACATCTTCGCACGCAAGGAAGTGCGTCCGGAAAAAAAAACAATTCGTCCCCCTGACTGCTGGGACCCACCAGCTATATCTTCGCACGCAAGGAAGTGCGTGACAGTCGGGACCCACCTGGTCGAAGCGTACGTAGCATTGTCATTTTGGTGCAAAGCGTATGCGTACATCTTGCTTTCGATGTAGAGGCGTGCGTGTCGTAGTAGAGGCGCCGCGCGTAGCATGTACGCGTCGTACAACAGCCGGTGTGCAAGAAAGAAAATCTGACCCGCGTCACGCACACACTGGCGGGGTCTCGAGCGCCTACTCGGCGCATATGTGCGGCCAGGGCTCGTGTACATGGATGGGTCGAACAGAGAAACTGCGTCGTCGTCGTGTTCATGAGGAGCCAACCGGCTGGGTCGAACGGAATGTGTCGTCGTGTTCGCCGGGAGGCTTGGGCGAAACAGCCGATGGAAGCGAGGCTGGCGTCTGCATGAAGCGGAGAAGCGGCCTTGTGTTCGGTAGCCCACGTTGAAACGGGATCCTGTTCATCGGGAGAAGTCGGCGTCTGCAAAAGCGGAGAAGCGGACCTCCTACGGTCGAAATGGGGTCTGTTGATCGGGAGGGTGTGGCGTACCGCAAAAGCGGAGAAATGGACTTGTGTTGGGCGCTTCGGTCAAACGGGGTCTGTTCGCCGGGAGGGGTGTGGCGTGCCGCAAGCAGGACTCCACGGATATTGTTCATCTCCACCGTCGACCCCTCTAGCCTCCACAGACTCTTTGTTCATCCACCGTCGACCTCCTCCGGCCTCCACATGTTTGTTCATCCACGGACTCCTGTTCATCCAGCCTCCACCTTGCGCTAGTCCACAGCTCTTGTTCAACCAGCCCTCTCCACGAGCTCTGTTCAACCACCCCTCCATGAGCTCTGTTCATCCAGCCCTCCACCATCTATCGTTCATCCAGCCCTCCACGGGTCCTGTTCATCCAGCCCCAACCGGCTCAATCGATCGAGTCCTGTTCATCCGGAGAGCAACACCATGGGGTCTGTTCATCCACCCCCACCGAGGCTGTTCATCCAAACCAGCAACGCTCCTTTGTTCATCCAGAGCAACATCGATCGGCTTGATTAGCAGCGATGGCGAAGAATCGCTCGATCGGGTTCAATTAACGACTATCGATCGATCACTCGGGTTCGATGTAGCGTAGCCCTACGGTGCAATCGCTCGAGTTCGATGAAGCGACGCCTCGCTCGGGTTCGATTAGAACTCAACGCCTCGCACTGCAGCGTGCGTGTCTGAGAAAAACGCAAAACCTCCATGCATCGCTCGGCCCGACCACCCACCGTAGCAGGAACACCACGATATTTTCCTCGCCCTCGCTTTTACCACGGTTTTTCCGTCATGGGCGGCCCAAAGAATGTCATGCAGGCTGTGTCTCGGCCCGTCCGGGCCGAAAAGCCCATTTTTGTCATGATTTTTTGTCATAAAGTAGGAGCCCACCACATCTATGATGATACCGGGTTTTGTCACAATTATCGTCATAGAAGTGTCATAAGTATGACAGAAAAAATTCGTTCGGCCCAAAATGTCACGGATGTGTCTTTTTTTGTAGTGATGGTACAATACTTATGCCATTTCTCTCTTATTTACAAGATTTACATGAAGAGGGAGAATGACGGCTGCTAGAATTCTGGTCCGGAAAGGAGCAAATTTGAGATACCTATTCTTCACAACTCCAAATGCCCTGAAACTTTATGGAGAATTGTTTTGGAATATATAAAAAATATTGGGTGAAGAAACAACAGAAGGGGACCCACAAGGTGGCCACAAGCCTAGGGGGCGCGTCCTACCCCCCAGGGCGTGCCTCCCGAGCTTGTGGGCCCCCTGGCCAGCCCCCGGTGTCCATCTTCTTCTATATGAAGGGTTTTGACCTAGAGAAAAATCATAAGGAGGCTTTCGGGACAAAGCGCCGCCGCATCGAGGCGGAACCTGGGTAGAAGCAATCTAGGGCTCCGGTAGAGCGATTCTGCCTGGGAAACTTCCCTACGGGAGGGGGAAATCGAAGCCATCGTCATCACCAAGGATCCTCTCATTGTGGGAGGGTCAATCTTCATCAACATCTTCACCAGCATCATCTCCTCTCAAACCCTAGTTCTCTCTTGTATTCAATCTTTGTCTCAAAACCTCATATTGATACCTGTGGGTTGCTAGTAGTGTTGATTACTCCTTTTAGTTGATGCTAGTTGGTTATTTGGTGGAAGATAATATGTTTAGATCCTTAATAATATTCAATACCCTCTGATCTTGAACATGAACATGCTTTGTGAGTAGTTACGTTTGTTCCTGAGAACATGGGAGAAGTCTTGTTATAAGTAATCATGTGAATTTGGTATTCGTTCGATATTTTGATGAGATGTATGTTGTCTTTCCTCTAGTGGTGTTGTGTGAACATCGACTACATGACAATTCAACATGATTTGGGCCTAGGGGGAGGCATTGGGAAGTAATAAGTAGATGATGGGCTGCTAGAGTGACAGAAGCTTAAACCCTAGTTTATGCGTTGCTTCGTAAGGGGCGGTTTTGGATCCACATGTTTAATGCTATGGTTAGATTTATCTTAATTCTTATTTCGTAGTTGAGGATGCTTGCGAGAGGGGTTAATCATAAGTGGGAGGCTTGTCCAAGTAAGGACAGCACCCAAGCAGCGGTTCGCCCACATATCAAACTATCAAAGTAACGAACGTGAATCATATGAGCATGATGAAAACTAACTTGACGATAATTCCCATGTGTCCTCGGGAGTGCTTTGCTTTATATAAGAGTTCGTCCAGGCTTATCCTTTGCTATAAAAAGGATTGAGCCAACTTGTTGCACCTTTGCTACACTTTTTACTTGTTACCCATTACGTATTGTCTTACTACCAAACTATCTGTTACCGATAATTTTAGTGCTTGTAGAAATACCTTGCAGAAAACCGCTTGTCATTTTCTTCTGCTCCTCGTTGGGTTCGACACTCTTACTTATCGAAAGGACTACATTGATCCCCTATACTCTTCGGTCATCAGCCGGATGCTTCGTCGCTCTTCGACTACCGACCAATTAGCCTAATCCATCTCTTTGCAAAGCTCTTCACCAAAGTTCTATCCTCGCGGCTTACTCTGAGGCTGGGAGAGGTGGTGTCGGCCAACCAAAGTGTGTTCATCACCGGCCACGGATTCCACAATAGTTCATGCTTGTGCAAAAGACCGCACGACAACTCCATAATCTCAAGACGTCACGCATCCTGCTCAAGCTCTACATCGCGCATGCGTTCGACTCTTTGTCTTGGCCCTTCCTGCTTGAGATCATGCCACACCTTGGTTTCGAACAAAGATGGTGTGCTTAGATCTCCATCCTCCTCTCAATGTCCTCCTCGAGAGTTATCATCAATGGCAATCCAGGCCCACCCATTGATCATGCACAGGGGCTTAGGTAGGGCGACCCCATCCCGCCTATGTTTTTCGTCCTCGTCATCGACGTCCTCAAATCCATGGTTCAGCACGCTGTCCTCAAAGGCGTGCTGAAGTGTAACGCCCTGAGACCGATGCTCCAGACGCCTTCCATTTATTTTAGTTGTTGTCATGTGTTTATTGTGTTTGTTGCATTATCATAATTGTTTTGCATATTTCATTCCTATATGTTTTTTGCCATGTTCATGATGAATGCCATTGCCATATTTTGCTTCTTGCATCATGTTCTTCATTGGTTACATTTTGCCATCCTTATTGTGCCATGATCATCTTGCTTTGTTGCATGCTTCATGATTTTTGTTGTGCCTCTTAAAACTTTATTGCATTGCATCATGATCATCTTGCTTGTTGTTGCATGTGCATTTTAATTGTGTATGTTATGGTGTGATCTCTTTCCCTTCATCTCCATTGCTGTTGGCATCTTCAGCCTTCAAGTTAATCCATCTCCAAGCAAACACCATCTCCTTCTTTCAAATTTTAGCCATTTACTCGAGTGACACTTTTCCTCCCCCAAATAATGTTCATTATTTTCCTATAAATCTTTCTCCTTGCCTACACCCTCTCTGCTAAATTTCACCCATTTTAGAGTTGCTTTTGTTGGGTTCAAAAATGACCCAAGTTTGAATTTTATTCAAACTTGTATTATTTTTCTACCTCTAAAATAGTCCGAAACAATTTTATCAAATGGTGAATAATTCCAGGAGTCTAGGGGTACATCTATTTCCTCCGAACTCCTCCCCTTTTCCTCTGTTCATTTTGCTCTTTGTTTCTATTTGAAGAAATGGAAAAGCAGCGGCAGCAGCCTACCTGGGCCTCTGCTTCCAGGCCGGCCCAGCTACACCAGCCCCGCAGCCCGCTCAGCGTCGTGCCCACTCCCTCTCCTCTCTTTTCTCACCCAAAACCCAGCCAACCCTCTCTTCCACTCCTCCCACGTGTAGCATAGGACCCATCCGTCGTGGGTGAGGCCTAGCTTTCACCCACCTTTCTCCTACCTCCCTCTCTCCTTTACATGCAGGCCATGGCCACCGTGGACGAGCTCGCGTGGCTCTCCCCTCCCCTCCTATAAAGCCAGCAGGTCGCGCGCCCCTCTAGGCCTCGTTTGGTGGAGGAGGATCGAGAGGGTTTCGAGAGGATTAACCCCGCGGGGCCCAGAAACCTCGACAAACTTTGGCGGCCCATTTGTTTCATGGGGTTTGTGCAGCTCAACCCCCTCGATCCCCCTTCGATCCCCTCCTATCCACGCGTCTTTCAAGCCTCGAGGGCACCCGCAGGAAACGAGACGGGCAAGACACACCGAGACAGAGCGTCGTCCCGACGCCACCGGAGGAGTCCTGCCGCCGGATCTTCATCGCCCCGCCGCCGCCAGATTCTCGACGTGCTCTCCTCCACCGGTTCTTCCCGAGCTGAATCATCCAGTCCTCCACTTCTCCATCCCCTTCCCTGCAAACCCTAGGGCCATGGCGAGGGACACGCCTACTTCCTCCTCCCATGGAGTGAAGAACTTGTCGAGCTCCATGTGTGTCCAGCTCCACCTGGTGACTACTGTCAATCCCCGTTGTGGATCTGCCTATCTAGAGATATATGTAGCATTAGATGGAAAATCGTTGGATGGATGGATATATCGTTTGATGGATAATCATTGTCAGGGTCAGGGAAATTTGGAAGCCACCCAATCGGTGCTCCCTGTCACCTGAATTCGAATCTTGCTAGCTTGCTCTAAATCAAGGCCCTGTCTCCATTGCAAACTCTTCCATTGGCCAATTATTGTTTGTTTGAGGAACAAGCTCTGAATAAATGCACTGTCGCCTGTATTTTCTTCTTCTTTTCAGAACCTAATTCTCACGTATTTTCTTGTCCCCCAAACATCAGGAAATCATGGTCTTGGATGCTTTATGTGCATGAAATTTACCCTGTCCAAAGTCATCTACAAACAAAATTTCAGTATTGTTGCATCATTTGTAGTTTTCACTCTTGCATTACATTTTTTAGTCCTCGATGATAATATGCTTGTTATATCTTGATTTCTTTACACCAGTTAATAATTATCTCCTCTTATTCTTGCATCTATCTTGCTAGTTTTATTCTTGCCATGGGTGCCGCAGATTAATGTTAGCTTGGTAATATTAATCATCTGAGGCAGCAGCAAAGATTCTGGGTAAAAGGGAGGGATTCACCAAATCCTCGTCAATCCCCACCTCTTAAAACCTACTCAATCCACCTCTACCAAAAAAGGCCCTAGGGTTTCCCCATCTCCTCCGCCACCGAGGAAGGGATTCCCCTTCCTCTTACCCCTCTGCCCGATCTCGCCCGAGCGCGAGCAAGAGAACGCCGCCATCACCGTCGCTCCTCCGGTCACCTCCTCCAAGTCCGTCGGCCTCCCCGTCGTCCCCGTCGTCCGCTGCGTCCACTCTGTCGTCGAGGGATCGCCAAGTCCAGTGCCCCGTCGTTTCCCTTGCTTCCTCTCTGCTTCATGATCCGTGCACCATCGCGCCGATCAGTTCCTCCTCACACCTCGGATCGACCTCCTCGCGCCCGTTCGAGCTCGCCTTCGGCACCCCCTCGGTGTGCCGCGTCGAATCCCCTCTTTTCCCGGTTCGATGCATGCATGTAGTTATCTATCTGGTCGTCTGGAGCCACAACCACCATAGTCGGGAGCTCGTGATGCGCACACCCACACACACCTTGTTTTCGCCCCTTCCTGCACATGCACGCAGGCTCACGCAGGTTACACACAGCAGCACACGCTCGCGACCACGTGGTCGCCGCACCTCGCCGCACACCCGCACACCGCGTCATCCGTCCAGCCAGCCACCATGGTAGCACGGCAAGCTCGTGCCTTGCCTCTGGCCGTGCTCGTCTATGCATGCACGCGACCATCTGCTCGCGTGCGCCACCGCAGCACCCGCAGGTCGCTTCCCATGCTTGCCCAGCACAACCGCGTCCTCGCGCAAGCCTTCACGGCCGTCCCATGCATCGCCATGGTCGTCGCCATCGCCACAAGCTCGGCCTCCCGCAAGCCCCACCTGTGCTTCCACACACTCAGCAAGCGCGCGCCCCAACCGAGTTTCCCTTGCCTTCCCGCACCCCCATCGGTGCCCCTTGGCTCCGGTGGTCGTCGTTGTTACTCACAGGCACCGTCGGCGTCTTCTCTGCTGCAGACGAGAAGGGGGCATGTACCAGCCTCAAGTTACCTAAAGAAAAGAGGTTCCCCATTCTGTCAACAACAGTTTCAGCAGCAGCGCAGTGGATCGGGCAACAGCGAGTTATGTAGGGGAGACCCGGGTTCGAATCCCCTCGGGAACATATTTAGAACCCCTATTTTTACCATTTTGGTCTCTATGACAGTAGGGCCCCACACACGCACCTCCCACCTGTCATCCCCCAACCCCTGTTTTCCTTTTCTTTTTATGAAATCCAGTGTATTCCATTTCTGGAAAGTCCTCTCTTTCCATTTTAGGCAAGTCCAAATCTGGACATTCCATTTCTGGAATATTGCCAATTCTGTCAATAGCCATTTTAGGCAGGTTTTCACTTAATGCACTTGTGAGCATTTTCCTTCAGTAACCTAAAAATAGGACTTTAGAACCCCTATTTTTACCATTTTGGTCTCTATGACAGTAGGGCCCCACACACGCACCTCCCACCTGTCATCCCCCAACCCCCTGTTTTCCTTTTCTTTTATGAAATCCAGTGTATTCCATTTCTGGAAAGTCCTCTCTTTCCATTTCAGGCAAGTCCAAATCTGGACATTCCATTTCTGAAATATTGCCAATTCTGTCAATAGCCATTTTAGGCAGGTTTTCACTTAATGCACTTGTGAGCATTTTCCTTCAGTAACCTCAACATATTATATATGTTTTTGGGCTAGAAAAATCCAATGAATCCATTGGTGGCATCCATTTCTTCATTTGAGAAAGTATGCACACATGTCATTTTTACATTACCTTGTTGTTTTGTCATTTATGTGGATATTTATGCAAATGTGATATGTGATAAATTTGTTCATGAACATGCTCTTTTACATGCCATCTTCATGCTAGATTTTATTCCATGTCTTAAAGTGCACTGTGATGAGTGCCACAAGCTTGCAAACATGCCTACATGAATCTGTTTTGCCATGCCATGTTTATTTTTGGCAAGTCTGAATCTGACAACATAACTTGCCATCTTGCATTGATGCTATCATCTTATCTATATGTTTCTGGACAAAGTTCAGTGAGGAAGTTTTATTTAGTGCATTTAGTAGTAGCATGCCATGCTCTTGTTTTTCATGATCAGTTCCTGTAGCGTGTACTTTACTAGCTCTAAACATTGCAACCTGATGTTGTTTTTGCCATGATCAGTATTTTCACTTAAGTCTGTAAATCTGGTATCATTCGTCAGTTTTCTATGTTATTTTAGTGATGATATAGTAAGTTTTAGAAGTAGTTCAGTGATCATGTTCTATAGTGTGTGTTATGTACTTCGATGTCGTGCCATTGTTTTCCATGTTTAAGTGTTGTAGCATATTTAAATGTTGCATTAAAGTTGGCATGTTGCTGTTTTATACAGCTTTGCATTGCATTTTCTTTTGCTCATCATTTGCAAACTGTGCATCCGTTTTCGGTGATCTTTATATCGTTTTCAACTAGAATCTTCCAATCTTTCTAGTGGCATGACTGGGTCACCAAGATTCTGCCCATATCCATCTTGTCTCCACCGTTTCTTTCCCGTTGACGTATCCCTCGTACCGGTAGCCCATTAGCTCCGTCTTTTGCATTCTTCATATGCATTCATGTTCCTCGTGCATGTAGCATGTGTTCTTTTCCATGTCATGTTTACGCTTATGTGTTTACCATGTTGTTTGCTTCTTTCTGGTTGTGCTTCTTCTCGATAGTTCTTGTTTCGTTGCGATCGTGAGGATTCTTCGACTACGCGTGGGTTCGTCTACTTCATGGACACGATCTTCTTCCTAGCGGGATTTCAGGCAAGATGACCGTCACCTTGGATCTTCCTACTATATTTGCTATGCTAATTGTCTCAATGCTATCGCTATGTCGCGCTACCTACCACTTGTTTATGAAGCCTCCCAAATTGCCATGATAGCCTTTAACATTTTCACCTTTCCTATCAAACCGTTGTTTGGCTATGTTACCGCTTTGCTCAACCCCTCTTATAGCATTGCTAGTTGCAGGTGCAGTTGCAGGTTTTCCATGTTGGGACATGGATGTCATGGATATCATGGAATATCATAATATCTCTTATTTAATTAATGCATCTAATAGTTGGTAAAGGGTGTAAGGCTCGGCCTTTTGCCTGGTGTTTTGTTCAACTCTTTCCGCCCTAGTTTTCGTCATACCGGTTTTATGTTCCTTGATTTTGCGTTCCTAACACAGTGAGGGTTTATGGGCCCCTCTTGACAGTTCGCTTTGAATAAAACTCTTCCAGCAAGGCCCAACATTGGTTTTACCATTTGCCTAATAATAACTAAAACTTGCATAGAGACTTTCCGGACCTCGAGGACTTAATCAACCCCCCGGGTCAATGCTCCTCATGAGTGTTAGTCCACCTACCTTGCAGTCGGCGGTGCCGCCTCGGGGCAACTCGAGGTATTTTGGCTATCGTCCACTTAGCATAGACGATGTTGTCCTAAGAACGAGATACGTGTGGCTCTTATCGGGGTGTCGACACACTGGGTGGTCTTGCTGGACTTGTTTTACCTTGTCGAAATGTCTTCTGCACTGGGATTCCGAGTCTGATCGAAGGGTCCTGCGATGGAGGATTGTCTCCGCGTATCGTGAGCTTATAATGGGCTAGGTTGGGACACCCCTGCAGGATTTAACTTTCGGGAGTCGTTCCTGCGATTATGTGGCAGATGGGAATTTGTTAATATCCGGTTGTAGTGAACTTGAAGTAAACTCAACTAAAATACATCAACGGCGTGCGTAACCATGACTGTCTCTTTTTGGGGAAGTTCAAGAGGAGAACACGGTTGGGTTATGTTTGTACGTAAGTAGTTCAGGATCACTTCTTGATCATTACTAGTTTGCGACCGTTGCGTAGTTTCTCATCTTATTCCTATACTTGTAAGTTAGCCACCATACAATGCTTTGTCGCTTGCTGCAACCTCACCACTTATCCTTTCCTACCAATTAAGCTTTGCTAGTCTTCATACTCATGGTAATGGGATTGCTGAGTCATCATGGCTCACAGATTACTACAACAACAGTTGCAGGTATAGGTAATGCGATGATCATGACGTGAGAGCGATGTTTGCTTGTTTTGGAGTTCTTCTTCTTCTTCGATCTTGGGTTAGGTTCCTGGTCGGTAGCCTGGGCTAGCAGGGTGGATGTCGTTTGAGTTTTTGTTTGTTTTTCATCCGTAGTCGGATGTTATCCTCATGTATGATGTATTGATGTATTCTTGTGGCATTGTATATATCCCCAACTGTTATGTAATGGTACGATGTAATGATATCCACCTTGCAAAAGTGGTTGGGGAACGTAGTAATAATTCATAATTTTCTTACCTGTCACCAAGATCAATCTAGGAGATGCTAGCAGCAAGAGAGAGAGAGAGAGACTGCATCTTCGTACCCTTTAAGATCGCTAAGTAGAAGCGTTACAAGAACGCGGTTGATGGAGTCATACTCGTGGCGATTCAAATCGCGGAAGATCTGACCCAAGCGCCGAACGGACGGCGTCTCCGCGTTCAACACACGAACAGACCGGGGACGTCTCCTCCTTCTTGATCCAGCAAGGGGAGAGGAGAAATTGAGGGAGAGCTCCGGCAGCACGATGACGTGGTGGTGGAGCTTGCGGTTCTCCTGCAGGGCTTCGCCAAGCACTACGGAGGAGGAGGAGGTGTTGGAGGAGGGAGGGGCTGCGCCAGGGAAGGGGTGCGGCTGCCCTTCCACCCCCCCCCCCCACTATTTATACGGGGAGGAAGAGGGGGCCGGCCCCCCTAGATGCATCTAGCGGGGGGCGGCGGCCAAGGGGGAAGACTTGCCCCCCAAGCAAGGTGGGAGGCGCCCCCTACCCTAGGGTTTCCAACCCTAGGCGCCTTGGGCCCTTGGGGGTGCACCAGCCCACTAGGGGGCTGGTTCCCTCCCATATTCAGCCCATTAAGTCCTCCGGGGCAGGTGGCCCACCCGGTGGACCCCCGGACACCTTTCGGTGGTCCCGGTACAATATCGATAACCCCCGAAACCATTCCGGCGACTGAAACTGGACTTCCCATGTATAAATCTTCACCTCCGGACCATTCCGGAACTCCGGGATCTCATCCGGAACTCTGAACAACCTTCGTTGACCACATACAAATTCCTATAACAGCTCTAGCGTCACCGAACTGTAAGTGTGTAGACCCTACGGGTTCGGGAAGCATGCAGACATGACCGAGACATCTCTCCGGCCAATAACCAACAGCGGGATCTGGATACCCATGTTGGCTCCCACATGTTCCATGATGATCTCATCGGATGAACCACGATGTCGGGGATTCAATCAATCATGTATACAATTCCCATTGTCCATCGGTATGTTACTTGCCCGAGATTCGATCGTCGGTATCCCCATACCTCGTTCAATCTCGTTACCGGCAAGTCTCTTTACTCGTTTCGTAACGCATGATCCCGTGGCTAACTCCTTGGTCACATTGATCTCATTATGATGATGCATTACCGAGTGGGCCCAGATATACCTCTCCGTCATGCGGTGACAAATCGATCTCGATTCGTACCAACCCAATAGACACTTTCGGAGATACCCATAGTGCACCTTTATAGCCACCCAGTTACGTTGTGACGCTTGATACACCCAAAGCATTCCTACGTATCCGGGAGTTGCACAATCTCATGGTCTAAGGAAATGATACTTGACATTAAAAAAGCTCTAGCAAACGAACTACACGATTTTGTGCTATGCTTAGGATTGGGTCTTGTCCATCACATCATTCTGCTAATGATGTGATCCTATCAACGACATCCGATGTCCATGGTCAGGAAACCACAACCATCTATTGATCAACGAGCTAGTCAACTAGAGGCTCACTAGGGACATGTTGTGATCTATGTATTCACACATGTATTACGGTTTTCGGTTAATACAATCATAGCATGAACAATAGACAATTATCATGAACAAGGAAATATAATAATAACCACTTTATTATTGCCTCTAGGGCATATTTGCAATAGTCTCCCACTTGCACTAGAGTCAATAATCTAGTTACATTATGATGAATCGAACACCCATAGAGTTCTGGTGTTGATCATGTTTTGCTCGTGGAAGAGGTTTAGTCAATGGATCTGCGACATTCAGATCCGTATGCACTTTACAAATATATATATATATATATATATATATATATATATATATATATATATATATATATATATATATATATATATATATATCTCCATCTTGAATATATTCACGAATGGAGTTGAAGGGGCGCTTGATATGCACGGTCTTCTTGTGAAACCTAGGCTCCTTGGAAAGAAGCGATAGCTCGGTGTTGTCACAGAAGAGAGTCATCGGGCCTGACGCATTGGGAATAACTCATAGGTCGATGATGAACAGCTTCATCCAGACTGCTTCCTGTGCCGCCTCCGAGGCAACTATGTACTCCGCTTCACATGTAGATCCCGCCATGACGCTTTGCTTGCAACTGCACTAGTTGACTGTCCCACCATTCAAAATGTACATGTATCCGGTTTGAGACTTGGATTCATCCAGATCTGTGTCGAAGCTAGCATCGACGTAACCCTTTACGACGAGCTCTTCGTCACCTCCATAAGCGAAACATATCCTTAGTCCTTTTCGGTGCCGGGATATTCTTGACCGTTGTCCGATTGCTCCATATCGGGATCACTTTGATACCTCCCTACCAAACTTACGGCAAGGTTCACATCAGGTCTGGTACACATCATGGAATACATAATAGACCCTATGGTTGAGGCATAGGGGATGACACACATCTTTTCTCTATCTTCTGCCGAGGTTAGGCATTGAGCCGTGCTCAATCTCGCACCTTGCAATACAGGCAAGAACCCCTTCTTGGACTGATCCATATTGAACTTCTTCAATATCTTGTCAAGGTATGTGCTTTGCGAAACACCAATGAGGCGTCTCGATCTATCTCTATAGATCTTGATGCCTAATATGTAAGCAACTTCTCCAAGGTTCTTCATTGAAAAACATTTATTCAAGTAGGCCTTTATGCTTTCCAAAAGTTCTATATCATTTCCCATCAATAGCATGTCATCCACATATAATATGAGAAATTCTACAGAGCTCCCACTCACTTTCTTGTAAACACATGCTTCTCCATAAGTCTGCATAAACCCAAACGCTTTGATCATTTCATTAAAGCGAATGTTCCAACTCCGAGATGCTTGCACCAGCCCATAGATGGAGCGCTGGAGCTTGCTTACCTTGTCATCATTCTTAGGATCGACAAAACCTTTTGGCTGCATTTAGATTTCTTCCCAAACCACAATTCATACGGTTTTAATCGCTGAAGTTTCTTAACATAAGCATCGCATCCCCAAACTTTTAGAAACGACAGCTTAGGTTTCTTCCCAAACCACAATTCATACGGTGTCATCTCAATGGATTTAGACAGTGCCATATTTAAAGTGAATGTGGCAGTCTCTAAAGCATAACCCCAAAATGATAGCGGTAGATCGGTAAGAGACATCATAGATCGCACATATCCAATAGAGTGCGATTAAGACGTTCGGACACACCATTACGCTGAGGTGTTCCAGGCGGCGTCAGTTGTGAAACAATTCCACATTTCCTTAGGTGCGTACCAAACTCGTGACTCAAATATTCTCCTCCATGATCTGATCGTAAGAACTTTATTTCCTGTCACGTTGATTCTCTACCTCACTCTAAAATTCCTTGAACTTTTCAAAGGTCTCAGACTTGTGTTTCATTAAGTAGACATACCCATATCTTCATAAGTCATTAGTGAGGGTGAGAACATAACGATAGCCACCGTGACCCTCAGCGCTCATTGGACCGCACACATCAGTATGTATGATTTCCAACAAGTTGGTGGCTCGCTCCATTGTTCCGGAGAATGGAGTCTTGGTCATTTTGCCCGTAAGGCATGGTTCACACATGCCAAATGATTCATAATCAAGAGACTCCAAAAGTCCATCTACATGGAGTTTCTTCATGCGTTTGACACCAATGTGACCAAGGCGACAGTGCCACAAGTATGTGGGACTATCATTATCAACCTTACATCATTTGGTATTCACACTATGAATATGTGTAACATCACGTTCGAGATTCAAAAAAATAAACCATTGACCAGCGGGGCATGACCATAAAACATATCTCTCAGATAAATAGAACAACCATTATTCTCGGATTTAAATGAGTAGCCATCTCACATTAAACGAGATCCAGATACAATGTCCATGCTCAAAGCTGGTACTAAATAACAATTATTGAGGTTTAAAACTAATCCCGAAGGTAGATGTAGAGGTAGCGTGCCGACGGCGATCACATCAACCTTGGAACCATTCCTGGCGCGCATCGTTACCTCGTCCTTCGCCAGTCTCCCCTTATTCCGCAGCTCCTATTTTGAGTTACAAATATGAGCAACCGCACTGTATCAAATACCCAGGAGCTACTACGAGTGCTGGTAAGGTACACATCAATAACATGTATATCACATATACCTTTGGCGTTGCCGGCCTTCTTCTCCGCTAAGTACTTGGGGCCGTTCCGCTTCTAGTGACCTCTTTTCCCTTGCAATAAAAGCACTCAGTCTCAGGCTTGGGTCCATTCTTTGGCTTCTTCCCGACAAATGATTTACCGGGCGCGGCAACTCCCTTGCCGTCCTTCTTGAAGTTCTTCTTACCCTTGCCTTTCTTGAAACTAGTGGTCTTATTCACCATCAACACTTGATGTTCCTTTTTGATTTCCACCTCCCCTGATTTCAGCATTGAATATAACTCGGGAATGGACTTCTCCATCCCTTGCATATTGCAGTTCATCACAAAGCTCTTGTAGCTAGGTGGAAGCGACTGGAGGATCTTGTCAATGAATGAGTCATCTGGAAGATTAACTCACAGCTGAGACAAGCGGTTGTGCAACCCAGACATCTTGAGTATATGCTCACTGGCAGAACTGTTTTCCTCCATCTTACAACTGTAGAACTTGTCGGAGACTTCATATCTCTCGACCTGGGCATGAGCTTGGAAAACCATTTTCAGCTCTTGGAACATCTCATATGCTCCATGCTTCTCAAAACGCTTTTGGAGCCCCGGTTCTAAGCTGTAAATCATGCCGCACTAAACTAGGGAGTAATCATTACTACGCGACTGCCAGGCGTTCATAACGTCTTGAGTTGCTGGGAAAATGGGTACATCACCTAGCGGTGCTTCAAGGACATATGCTTTCTTGGTAGCTATGAGGATGATCCTCAAGTTACGGACCCAGTCTGTATAGTTGCTACCATCGTCTTTCAACTTGGTTTTCTCTAGGAACGCGTCGAAGTTGAGGGCAACATTAGTGTGGGCCATTTGATCTACAAGACATATTGAAAAGATATTTCAGACTAAGTTCATGATAATTAAGTTCATCTAATCAAATTATTTAATGAACTCCCACTCAGATAGACATACCTCTAGTCATCTAAGTGATACATGATCCGAATCAACTAGGCTGTGTCCGATCATCACATGAGACGGACTAGTCATCAACGGTGAACATCTCCATGTTGATCGCATCTACTATACGACTCATGTTCGACCTTTCGGTCTCTCGTGTTCCGAGGCCATGTCTGTACATGCTAGGCTCGTCAAGTCAACCTAAGTGTTTCGCATGTGTAAATCTGGCTTACACCCATTATATGCGAACGTTAGAATCTATCACACCCAATCATCATGTGCTGCTTCAAAACAACGAACCTTCGCAACGGTGCATAGTTAGGGGGAACACATCTCTTGAAATTTTAGTGAGGGGTCATCTTATTTATGCTACCGTCGTTCTAAGCAAATAAGATGTAAACATGACAAACATCACATGCAAATCATAAAGTGACATGATATGGCCAGTATCATCTTGCGCCTTTGATCTCCATCTTCGAGGCGCGGCATGATCACCATCGTCACTGGCATGACACCATGATCTCCATCATCGTGTCTTCATGATGTTGTCTCGCCAACTATTACTTCTACTACTATGGCTAACGGTTAGCAATAAGGTAAGGTAATTACATGGCGTTTATATTGACTCACAGGTCATACAATAAATTAAGACGACTCCTATGGCTCCTGTCGGTTGTCATACTCATCAACATGCAAGTCGTGATTCCTATTACAAGAACATGATCAATCTCATACATCACATATATCATACATCACATCCTTTTGACCATATCACATCACATAGCATACCCTGCAAAAATAAGTTAGACGTCCTCTAATTGTTGTTTGCATGTTTTACGAGGCTGCTATGGGTTTCTAGCAAGAACGTTTCTTACCTACACAAAAGCCACAACGGTGATATGCCAATTGCTATTTACCCTTCATAAGAACCCTCTTCATCGAATCCGATCCGACTAAAGTGGGAGAGACAGACATCCGACTAAAGTGGGAACCAGTCTCACGTAAGCGTACGTGTAAGGTCGGTCCGGGCCGCTTCATCCCACAATGCCGCTGAATCAAGATAGGTAAGCAAATTGAACAAATCATCGCCCACAACTACTTTGTGTTCTACTCGTGCATAGAATCTACGCATAGACCTGGCTCATGATGCCACTGTTGGGGAACGTAGTAATAATTCAAAATTTTCCTATGTGTCACCAAGATCAATCTAGGAGATGCTAGCAACGAGAGAGAGCGTGCATCTTCATACCCTTGAAGATCGCTAAGCAGAAGTGTTACAAGAACGCGGTTGATGGAGTCGTACTCGCGGCGATTCAAAACGCGGAAGATCCGATCCAAGCACCGAACGGACGGCGCCTCCGCGTTCAACACATGTACAGCCCGGGGACGTCTCCTCCTTCTTGATCTAGAAAGGGGAGAGGAGAAGTTGAGGGAGAGCTCCGGCAGCACGTTGGCGTGGTGGCGGAGCTTGCGGTTCTCCTGCAGGGCTTCGCCAAGAACTAAGGAGGAGGAGGAGGTGTTGGAGGAGGGAGGGGGTGCGCCAGGGAAGGGGTGTGGCTGCCCTCCCACCCCCCACTATTTATAGGGGGAAGGGAAGAGGGGGCCGGCCCCCCTAGATGCATCTAGAGGGGCGGCGGTAGCCAAGGGGGAAGACTTGGCCGCCAAGCAAGGTGGGAGGTGCCCCCCTCCCCTAGGGTTTCCAACCCTAGGCGCCTTGGGCCCTTGGGGGCACACCAGCCCACTAGGGGGCTGGTTCCCTCCCATATTCAGCCCATTAAGTCCTCCGGGGCAGGTGGCCCCACCCGGTGGACCCCCGGACACCTTTCAGTGGTCCCGTTACAATACCGATGACCCCAGAAACCATTCCCGCGTCTGAAACTGGACTTCCCATATATAAATCTTCACCTCCGAACCATTCCGGAACACCTCATTACGTCCGGGATTTCATACGAGACTCCGAACAACCTTCGGTGACCACATACAAATTCCCATAACAACTCTAGCGTCACCGAACCTTAAGTGTGTAGACCCTACGGGTTCGGGATGTTGGGGAACGTAGTAATTTCAAAAAAATTCCTACGCACACGCAAGATCATGGTGATGCATAGCAACGAGAGGGGTGACTGTGTCCACGTACCCTCATAGACCGAAAGCGGAAGCGTTATGACAACACGGTTGATGTAGTCGTACGTCTTCACGATCCGACCGATCCAAGTACCGAACGTACGGCACCTCCGTGTTACGCACCGTTCAGCTCGATGGCGATCCCGGACTCGATCCAGCGAGGTGTCGAGGATGAGTTCCGTCGACCTGACGGCGTGGTGGCGATGATGATCTCTACCGGTGCGGGGCTTTGCCTAAACTCATGACGATCGACCGAGGTGGAATATGGTGGAGGGGCACCTTTGCAGCTAAGGAGCGATCCGTAGATCAACTTGTGTGTTCTAGGGTGCGCCCTGCCCCGTATATAAAGGAGCAAGGGGGTGCGGCCGGCCCTAGGAGGAGGTGCGCGAGGAGTCCTACTCCCACCGAGTGGACTCCCCTTCCTAGTTGGATTAGGACTTGGGGAGGGAAAGAGGAAGGCGCCCCCCCTTCCTTGTCCTATTCGGACTAGGGGGAGGCGGCGGCCTGCCCTGGCCGCCCTCCTCTTCTCCCTCATGGCCCACTAAGGCCCATTAACCCCGGGAGGTTCAGGTAACCCGGTGTTCGATAAATCCCGATTTCACGGAACTATTCGAAGTCAAACATAGGCTTCCAATATATCAATCTTTATGTCTCGACCATTTGAGACTCCTCGTCATGTCCGTGATCACATCCGGGACTCGAACAAACTTCGGTATATCAAAACTCATAAAGCTGTCATCGTGGCGTTAAGCGTGCGGACCCTACGGGTTCGAGAACTATGTAGACATGACCTAGAACTATTCTCGGTCAATAACCAATAGTGGAACCTGGATGTTCATATTGGTTCCTATATTTTCTCGAAGATCTTTATCGGTCAAACCGCATAACAACATCGTTGTTCCCTTTGTCATCGGTATGTTACTTGCCGAGATTCGATCGTCGGTATCCAATACCTAGTTTAATCTCGTTACGGCAAGTCTCTTTACTCGTTCCGTAATACATCATTTCATAACTAACTCATTAGTTACAATGCTTGCAAGGCTTAGGTGATGAGTATTACCGAGAAGGCCCAGAGATACCTCTCCGACAATCGGAGTGACAAAACCTAATCTCGAATTATGCCAACTCAACATATACTTTTGGAGACACCAGAGAGTACCTTTATAATCACCCGATTCGTTGTGACGTTTGGTAGCACACAAAGTGTTCCTCCGTAAGCAGGAGCTGCATAATCTCATAGTTGCAGGAACTTTGTATAAGTCATGAAGAAAGCAATAGCAACATACTAAGCGATCAAGTGCTAAGCTAACGGAATGGGTCAAGTCAATCACATCATTCTCCTAATGATGTGATCCCATTAATCAAATGACAACACATGTCTATGGTTAGGAAACATAACCATCTTTGATCAATGAGCTAGTCTAGTAGAGGCATACTAGTGACATTATGTTTGTCTATGTATTCACACATGTATCATGTTTCCGGTTAATACAATTCTAGCATGAATAATAAACATTTATCATGATATGAAAATAAATAATAACTTTATTATTGCCTCTAGGGCATATTTCCTTCAATCTCCCACTTGCACTAGAGTCAATAATCTAGATTACAGTAATGATTCTAACACCCATGTAGTCTTGGTGTTGATCATGTTTTGCTCGTGAGAGAGGCTTAGTCAGCAGATGCGCAACATTCAGATCCGTATGTATCTTCAAATCTCTATGTCTCCCACTTGGACTTGGTCGAATGGAATTGAGGCGTCTCTTGATGTGCTTGGTCCTCTTGTGAAATCTGGATTCCTTTGCCAAGGCAATTGCACCAGTATTATCACGAAGATCTTTATTGGTCGATGCACTAGGTATAACACCTAGATCGGAAATGAACTCCTTCATCCGAGACTCCTTCATTTGCTGCTTCGAAGCAGCTATGTACTCCGCTTCACCGTAGATCCCGCCACGGCGCTTTGTTTAGAACTGCACCAACTTACGGCTCCACCGTTTCATAAAATTACGTATCCGGTTTGCGATTTAGAATCGTCCGGATCGGTGTCAAAAGCTTGCATCGGCGTAACCCTTCGACAAGCTCTTTGTCACCTCCATAAGCGAAAACATATCCTTAGTCCTTTTCGGTATTTCAGGATATTCTTGACCGCTGTCAAGTGACCCACTCTGGATTACTTTGGTACCTCCTGCTAAGCTAATAGCAAGGCACACATCAGGTGCAGTACATAGCATTGCATACATGATAGAGCCTATGGCTGAAGCATAGGAACTCCTTTCGTTTTCTCTCTATCTTCTGCGGTGGTCGGGCATTGAGTCGACTCAATCTTACACCTTATGTCTGAGGCAAAAACCCTTTATTTGCACGATCCATATTGAACTTTTCAAGACTTTATCAAGGTATGTGCATTGTGAAAGTCCAATCAAGCGTCTTGATCTATCTCTATAGATCTTGATGCCCAATATGTAAGCAACTTCACCGAGGTCCTTCATTGAAAAACTTTTATTCAAGTATCCTTTTATGCTATCCAGAAATTCTATATTATTTCCAATCAACAATATGTCGTCCACATATAATATTAGAAATGCTCTGAGCTCCCACTCACTTTCTTGTAAATGCAGGCTTCTCCAAAGTGCAGTATAAAGCGATATGCTTTGATCACACTATCAAAGCCTTTATTCCAACTCGAGAGGCTTGCACGGACCATAGATTGATCGTTGGAGCTTGCACACTTTGTTAGCTCCTTAGGATCGACAAAACCTTCGGTTGCATCATATACAACTCTTCTTCCGAAATCCATTCAGAAATGCAGTTTGACATCCATCGCCATATTTCATAATCATAAAATCGGCGATTGCTAACATGATTCGGACAGACTTAAGCATCGCTTCTGGTGAGAAGGTCTCATCGTAGTCAACTCCTTGAACTTGTCGAAAACCTTTTGCAACAAGTCGAGCTTTATGTGATAACATTACCGTCAGCGTCAGTCTTCTTCTTGAAAATCCATTTATTCTCTATTGCTTGCCGACCATCGGGCAAGTCAACCAAAGTCCACACTTTGTTCTCATACATGGATCCCATCTCAGATTTCATGGCTTCAAGCCATTTTGCGGAATCTGGGCTCACCATCGCTTCTTCATAGTTCGTAGGTTCACCATGATCTAGTAGCATGACTTCGAGAATAGTATTACCGTACCACTCAGTGCGGATTTTCTCTGGTTGATCTCTGAAGTTCAGTAACAACTTGATCTGAAGTTTCATGATCATCATCATTAACTTCCTCACTAAGCGGTGTAGGTGTCACAGAACCGATTTACGTGATGAACTACTTTCCAATAAGGGAGCTGGTACTGTTACCTCATCAAGTTCTACTTTCCTCCACACACTTCTTTCGAGAGAAACTCCTTCTCTAGAAAGGATCCATTCTTAACAGCGAGCGTCTTGCCTTCGGATCTGTGATAGAAGGTGTACCCAATTGTCTCCTTTGGGTATCCTATGAAGACACATTTTTCGATTTGGGTTCAAGCTTATCAGGTTGAAGCTTTTTCACATAAACATCGCAACCCCAAACTTTCGAAGCGACAACTTTGGTTTCTTGTCAAACCATAGTTCATAAGGTGTCGTCTCAGCAGTTTTGATGGTGCCCTATTTAGCGTGAATCGGCTGTCTCTAAAGCATAACCCCAAAGCGATAGCGGTAAATCGGTAAGAGACATCATAGATCGCACCATATCTAGTAAAATACGATTCGACGTTCGGACACACCATTACTGTTGTGGTGTTCGGGTTATAGCGACCGACCTCAGACGGTCAAGCCTCGTGTATCCGTGCCATCCACGGATCGATATCTTTGGGCACACACGGTACATCAATGTATATATCAAAGTGCAATCACATGTATAAATAACGTAAAACTGATATATACCTCTTAAGTTACAGCGGAAACAAATAGTCGGTGTGGAGTCCCATCAACGTCATCGGCAAATTGAGTGTGACCGTAACTTCATGCAGTATTCTTACTCGTCGGAAGAAAGTATACGCAACATGATACGTTGCAGCCGTGTAAGTCGATACATTGAATGTACCGCAAGATCACAACATGAGAAAACAGATGATAAAACTATACTATATGCAATATGGCTTTATGGCTCGTATGCGAGTTTTGTTTGCGTAAAGCTGATTTATTTTCCCTCGTCAAAGGAATGAAGTCTGTACTATGGAGTTTTCTATCATGACATGGTTCCGCCAACCGATGTCTCATAGCCCAAAATCATCATAAGTTGCCCACAATTATGTTATCAGTCCGGTGTTGAGAGTTCGAGATAGATCCAAGTCCGGATGCTCAAATTGTCCGTAATCGGGGACACGGCTAATCGATTAGGTTTTAACCCTCTGCGAGAGGTTTGTACACTTTACCCGCAAGATTGATCCCTCTTTTACGTTCTCGCACTTGAGTGTTTGAGAACAAGATGACCAAACATGGTCTTCCAAAGAGTTCCTCGACCACTTGTCCGGTACTCATCCAATCCTACCGTAGTTCTACATCTGCTAGCACCGTCCCAGCCGAGTCACCACTAAGGTCAACCAAGCGAGCCCATAATGACTTGTGGTTGCAGGTAAGCTTCGGGCATGAAGTATTCTTCCGTCTCTTTGAGTGCAGGTGCAGCTTTCCGCAAGATGTCATGGCGCTTCTCCATGCATCGGCCAACCACTGGTTTCTCCAGGTGCCGTCAACCATCCTTCACCCAGTGAGTGTGTATTGAATTCTTGTCTCGAGTCTTGAAGTCTTGAGGCCTTGAAGATCAGATCCTTGCAGATTCCATCATGGAGTTATCGTCATTGGCGTAGATCCTCCATTCTCACACCACTCCAGAGCACTCATACCAACCCGTCTACTATAGCGTAGCATTAAAATAAATAAGGTCCGGGCTTGGTAACAGGTGATGGGTTCCTACCTCATGCATACTACTCAACTACAAGGATTCAATATCACTACTTGAGGGATTGTTGCGAAGATGACACTAGATGCAATAAAACACATAGGTATGAAAAACATGGGCAAAGTGAACTTGCCTAGTAATACTTGATGAAGATAACAACGCTGTCAGAAAATGACTTGGTAGAACTAATCGTCACTCCGTTGAAAATCTATATAGTCAAACATAGCATTCATATAAGCAAACATCCTAGCAAACAATTTTAACACTCATAATAACAATTAAAACAAAAAAAACTCAATAATAAAACTCCAACAAAGTCCAAAGAAGCTTCAAATAAAACTAGAAAGAAAAACTACTAACGAAAATCTATGACTTTGCTACAAGCATCTAACATAGTTTTGCCCTAAGTAAAAAAACATAACAGCAATTAAAACACTAAACTAATAATTTAACAGAAAATAAAAAGTAAAACAACTAAGTTAACAGAAAGTATTTTTTTCATAAAATTTTATTTGCAAAAAGAAACAAATAAAAAGCTTTTATAAAACTCTAACTATGACCTATAGAAGGTTTCATACAAAACTAAGGAAAATAAAATTTTTTAAATAAAATTAAATTTTTCTCCTGTTGTCTAACAGAAACACAAATTTAAACTGCTCAAATGTGAAATAAAATTTAACTAACAGAAACTTCAGCAAATTTTTGACACATAGCAATTGGAATCACTCAAAAATACTAAAAACTCTAAAAGATATGAATTTTCTAAGATTGCTATTTTCTGAAAAAATGAATTACGGGATTTCGTGGATCTCACCGGAGTAGTTGTCGGAGTTGGGGAAGAAGATCGGATCCGATGTTGCGGTTTCTCCTAGAGGAAAGGAGATCACGGGACGGTGGAGAGGAGATCATATAAACCTCAGGAGAGGTCGAGGCGGCGGCACTTGGCGGCGGTGGTCTTTCTTCTTCTTCTTCTGCGGAGGAGAGGAGAGGAGAGGAGAGGTGTTGGTTTGATGTGTTGGAGGGGGTGCTTGGGTATTTATATTGGGGAGGGAGGGTTTTGCTTGGGGTAGGGGACAAGAAATAGATTAGGATTAGGAAACAAAGGAAAAGATCTAGAAACAAATCGGAATAAGCAAGCAGGATCAAATCCTACTAGTATTAGGAAAAAGGCGGTGCTCCTGGCTTCCTTAGTGCGTGCGATGGTGTTGGCCTTGTGGCGGCGGTGGCAAGTGGCGGCTTGGGCCTTTGGCCCAAAGCGATCTGATTTTTTAAACAAAATTTTCAGAGAACTAAAAAAAACAAAATGACTAAAACTTTTATATAGGCATATAATATACCAAAATTTGCAGAAAAAGATTTTCTACAACATGGACATTATTATAGCATTAAATAAAATACACACAAATTTAAATAAAATAAAGAGTGCTTCAGCTCTAATAAAATCTAATAAAAATCATTTTAAAAATACCAAAATGAATTCAAATTTATTTCTCTCAATTTTCGATGTAGGAATCATGTTACCCTTATTTCCATATATTTTATTTTTGGAGAAAATAATTTGAATAAAACTCAAATAACTCCAAAATGAAAATAAACTCAAAAGAACTTTTAATTCTTTGAAACTCCTAACTCATATTTCATATGTTTTGAAGAAGTCATTTTATCTTAAGCTCGTGAAAATCATTGAGTTGCATAAAGTTTCAGAATTGGAAATATTTTCCAAATGAAATTCAAATATTTTCAACACCCTTGTCATTTAAATAAATGGAAGAAGTCATGTCATCTTCTCTCTAGGGTTTTTGGTGATGAAAAAATTTGAATTCGAAGATCATAAAAGCAAAATGAAGGTTTGGGAAAGTCCTTTTATTCCTCTCATTTAACTTTCAAAAGTTTGAATTTCACTCACTTTCAGTCAATCAATCAAGCAATCAATCAAACAACAAGCATAGTTATTTATTTAATATAACGTTCCAAAATTTAAAATTTTGGGATGTTACAAATCTACCACCCTTAAAATGAATCTCGTCCTCGAGATTCGGAGAAACTAGAAAGAAATAGGTTAGGGTTTGGGGTCTTCAAAATCCATCGATCATCACAAAGTGCAGGGTGCTACCACCCTTAGAAGCATTATTACGGTTCCATCAAAACTCATATACTCCATCCTTATCGTTGTGAGTGTCGGTCTTCTCAGATATTAAGGATAATTCCTTCTCTGGGCTCTTCCGGTAGTGGCATAACCTTTTCCTCGGTTCTTTTGTCTTTTACTCTTGGTAAGGTTATTCCGAGGCTGGGTCTTCATAGGCGGCAGATGCATAAGCCAATAAACAACTATCGAGATCTCATGGTGGTGCGACCATTACAGGTTTCTCCTGCAGGAATAATGGGTTGGTTTGGGTCTCACCGTATGACCTCGTTTGGCAGCGGTTGCGGTACATGGATCAATCGTCCTACCATTCTAAGGTTTTGGCTTGTCGTGTCGGCGCTCTTCTAAAGTTTTCAAGTCTCTGATTTTCCATCAACATATGATAGTTCATGATAGAAGTCTCGGTATGGGGGCCAATCCATCCCGTACTTGAATCATTACCACATACGTAAGCGATGAATCACGTATTCTAACACTTGGGCATACTCACAAGCATTGCAGACTTTCTCTTGTTCTCGAACTGGGTTCGAGTAAATCCTTTGGTTTAGCAAGCCAAACAAAACATCTATCGTTACTTCACCACTCTCGGGTTTTTGCGTAACCTCCTCGAAGCGTATGCTGATTGGATCACTGATTCTTCCAAATTTATTCCTTTATCAAGGTTACATATGTTCCTTTTCAAAATCCTGGGCACATGGGTTATGGCCCACTTCAACACTAGTGCAGCTTTAACTCATCCTTGGAGTAACTCTCTTGTTCCATATTACACCACCTTTAAATCGGTAGTACTCTGTTTCTTCATACCATCATATCAAAAGCAAAACTCCAACTTTTTGTTCCTTGAACTACAGTCCGTGGAATATATATTTTCTTATCCATTAGTCTAGTCTTCTTCACGGGTACTACCACCCTAAAATGAAATTCACAAATCCATCCATAGACCATATTTCTCATATCCTCGAAAATGGTCAAAATCCGTGTTCATAGAGCAACAACTCATACAATTAAACATATGAAAACATGTCACCTTAACTTTATTGATTTCATGAATCCATTACAAACTCTGAGCACCCATTACATAACTCAACTTATTGTACTCATAAAAATGAAATTGCTTTCTATTACTCTTGTTTCCAATATCAAAATTCCAACTACTCAACTCCAGCTTTCATCTTGTTGGGACATTTAGTAGCATAATGTCCTGCTTCCTTGCAGCGAAAACAAAAGACTTCCGACATGTCACGATCCGTAGATCAACTTGTGTGTTCTAGGGTGCGCCTGCCCCGTATATAAAGGAGCAAGGGGTGCGGCCGGCCCTAGGAGGAGGTGCGCCGGAGGAGTCCTACTCCCACGAGTAGGACTCCCCTTTCCTAGTTGGATTAGGACTTGGGGGAGGGAAGAGGAAGAGGCGCCCCCTTCCTTGTCCTATTCGGACTAGGGGAGGGCGCGCGCCTGCCCTGGCCGCCCTCCTCTTCTCCCTCATGGCCCACTAAGGCCCATTAACCCCGGGAGGGTTCCAGTAACCCGGTGTTCGGTAAAATCGATTTCACCCGAACTATTCAAAGTCCAAACATAGGCTTCCAATATATCAATCTTTATGTCTCGACCATTTGAGACTCCTCGTCATGTCCGTGATCACATCCGGACTCGAACAAACTTCGTATATCAAAACTCATAAAGCTGTCATCGTGGCGTTAGCGTGCGGACCCTACGGGTTCGAGAACTATGTAGACATGACCTAGAACTATTCTCGGTCAATAACCAATAGTGGAACCTGGATGTTCATATTGGTTCCTATATTTTCTACGAAGATCTTTATCGGTCAAACCGCATAACAACATACGTTGTTCCTTTGTCATCGGTATGTTACTTGCCCGAGATTCGATCGTCGGTATCCAATACCTAGTTTAATCTCGTTACGGCAAGTCTCTTTACTCGTTCCGTAATACATCATTTCATAACTAACTCATTAGTTACAATGCTTGCAAGGCTTAGGTGATGAGTATTACCGAGAAGGCCCAGATACCTCTCCGACAATCGGAGGACAAAACCTAATCTCGAATTATGCCAACTCAACATATACTTTTGGAGACACCAGAGAGTACCTTTATAATCACCCGATTCGTTGTGACGCTTGGTAGCACACAAAGTGTTCCTCCGTAAACGGAGCTGCATAATCTCATAGTTGCAGGAACTTTGTATAAGTCATGAAGAAAGCAATAGCAACATACTAAACGATCAAGTGCTAAGCTAACGGAATGGGTCAAGTCAATCACATCATTCTCCTAATGATGTGATCCCATTAATCAAATGACAACACATGTCTATGGTTAGGAAACATAACCATCTTTGATCAATGAGCTAGTCTAGTAGAGGCATACTAGTGACATTATGTTTGTCTATGTATTCACACATGTATCATGTTTCCGGTTAATACAATTCTAGCATGAATAATAAACATTTATCATGATATGAGGAAATAAATAATAACTTTATTATTGCCTCTAGGGCATATTTCCTTCAATCTCCCACTTGCACTAGAGTCAATAATCTAGATTACACAGTAATGATTCTAACACCCATGTAGTCTTGGTGTTGATCATGTTTTGCTCGTGAGAGAGGCTTAGTCAACGGGTCTGCAACATTCAGATCCGTATGTATCTTGCAAATCTCTATGTCTCCCACTTGGACTTGGTCCCGAATGGAATTGAAGCGTCTCTTGATGTGCTTGGTCCTCTTGTGAAATCTGGATTCCTTTGCCAAGGCAATTGCACCAGTATTGTCACAGAAGATCTTTATTGGTCCCGATGCACTAGGTATAACACCTAGATCGGAAATGAACTCCTTCATCCAGACTCCTTCATTTGCTGCTTCCGAAGCAGCTATGTACTCCGCTTCACACGTAGATCCCGCCACGACGCTTTGTTTAGAACTGCACCAACTTACAGCTCCACCGTTTCATAAAATTACGTATCCGGTTTGCGATTTAGAATCGTCCGGATCAGTGTCAAAGCTTGCATCGACGTAACCCTTTACGACAAGCTCTTTGTCACCTCCATAAACGAGAAACATATCCTTAGTCCTTTTCAGGTATTTCAGGATATTCTTGACCGCTGTCAAGTGACCCACTCCTGGATTACTTTGGTACCTCCCTGCTAAGCTAATAGCAAGGCACACATCAGGTCTGGTACATAGCATTGCATACATGATAGAGCCTATGGCTGAAGCATAGGGAACTCCTTTCGTTTTCTCTCTATCTTCTGCAGTGGTCGGGCATTGAGTCTGACTCAATCTTACACCTTGTAATACAGGCAAAAACCCTTTATTTGCCTGATCCATATTGAACTTTTTCAAGACTTTATCAAGGTATGTGCATTGTGAAAGTCCAATCAAGCGTCTTGATCTATCTCTATAGATCTTGATGCCCAATATGTAAGCAGCTTCACCGAGGTCCTTCATTGAAAAACTTTTATTCAAGTATCCTTTTATGCTATCCAGAAATTCTATATTATTTCCAATCAACAATATGTCGTCCACATATAATATTAGAAATGCTCTGAGCTCCCACTCACTTTCTTGTAAATGCAGGCTTCTCCAAAAGTCTCAGATAAAGCGATATGCTTTGATCACACTATCAAAGCCTTTATTCCAACTCCGAGAGGCTTGCACTGACCATAGATTGATCGTTGGAGCTTGCACACTTTGTTAGCTCCTTAGGATCGACAAAACCTTCCGGTTGCATCATATACAACTCTTCTTCCGAAATCCATTCGAAATGCAGTTTGACATCCATCGCCATATTTCATAATCATAAAATGCGGCGATTGCTAACATGATTCGGACAGACTTAAGCATCGCTTCTGGTGAGAAGGTCTCATCGTAGTCAACTCCTTGAACTTGTCGAAAACCTTTTGCAACAAGTCGAGCTTTATAAATGATAACATTACCGTCAATCGGTCTTCTTCTTGAAAATCCATTTATTCTCTATTGCTTGCCGACCATCGGGCAAGTCAACCAAAGTCCACACTTTGTTCTCATACATGGATCCCATCTCAGATTTCATGGCTTCAAGCCATTTTATGGAATCTGGGCTCACCATCGCTTCTTCATAGTTCGTGGGTTCACCATGATCTAGTAGCATGACTTCCGAATAGTATTACCGCACCACTCAGTGCGGATTTTCTCTGGTTGATCTACGAAGTTCAAGAATAACTTGATCTGAAGTTTCATGATCATCATCATTAACTTCCTCACTAACTGGTGTAGGTGTCACAGGAACCGATTTCTGTGATGAACTACTTTCCAATAAGGGAGCTGGTACTGTTACCTCATCAAGTTCTACTTTCCTCCCACACACTTCTTTCGAGAGAAACTCCTTCTCTAGAAAGGATCCATTCTTGGCAACGAACGTCTTGCCTTCGGATCTGTGATAGAAGGTGTACCCAATTGTCTCCTTTGGGTATCCTATGAAGACACATTTTTCCGATTTGGGTTCAAGCTTATCAGGTTGAAGCTTTTTCACATAAGCATCGCAACCCCAAACTTTCAGAAACGACAACTTTGGTTTCTTGTCAAACCATAGTTCATAAGGTGTCGTCTCAACGGATTTTGATGGTGCCCTATTTAACGTGAATGCGGCTGTCTCTAAAGCATAACCCCAAAACGATAGCGGTAAATCGGTAAGAGACATCATAGATCGCACCATATCTAGTAAAGTACGATTACGACGTTCGGACACACCATTACGCTGTGGTGTTCCAGGTTGTAGCGACCCGACCTCAGACGGTCAAGCCTCTGTGTATCCGTGCCATCCTGGATCAAGATGTCTTTGGCACACACAAGACATCAATGTATATATCAAAGTGCAATCACATGTATAAATAACGAAACTGATATATACCTCTTAAGTTACAGCGAAACAAATAGTCGGTGTGGAGTCCCATCAACGCCATCGGCAAATTGAGTGTAGACCGTAACTTGCATGCTGTATTCTTACTGTCGGAAGAAAGTATACGCAACATGATACGTTGCAGCCGTGTAGGTCAAGACATTGAATGTACCGCAAGATCACAACATGAGAAAACAGATGATAAAACTATACTATATGCAATATGGCTTTATGGCTCTGTGTCTGAGTTTTGTTTGCGTAAAAGCTGATTTATTTTCCCTACGTCAAAGGAATGAAGTCTGTACTATGGAGTTTTCTATCATGACATGGTTCCGCCAACCGATGTCTCATAGCCCAAAATCATCATAAGTTGCCCACAATTATGTTATCAGTCCGGTGTTGAGAGTTCCGAGATAGATCCAAGTCCAGATGCTCAAATTGTCCGTAACCGGGGACACGGCTAATCGATTAGGTTTTAACCCTCTGCAGAGGTTTGTACACTTTACCCGCAAGATTCGATCCCTCTTTTACGTTCTCGCACTTCAGGGTGTTTGAGAACAAGATGACCGAAACATGGTCTTCCAAAGAGTTCCTCTGACCACTGTCCGGTACTCATCCAATCCTACCGTAGTTCTACATCTGCTAGCACCGTCCCAGCCAGAGTCACCACTAAGGTCAACCAAGCCAGAGCCCATAATGACTTGTGGTTGCACAGGTAAGCTTCCGGGCATGAAGTATTCTTCCGCCTCTTTGAGTCTGGGTGCAGCTTTCGCAAGATGTCATGGCGCTTCTCCATGCATCCCGCCAACCACTGGTTTCTCCAGGTGCCCGTCAACCATCCTTCACCCAAGAGTGTGTATTGAATTCTTGTCTCGAGTCTTGAAGTCTTGAGGCCTTGAAGATGCAGTCCTTGCAGATTCCATCATGGAGTTGTCGCCATTGACGAGATCCTCCATTCTCACACCACTCCCGAGCACTCATACCAACCCCGTCTACTATAGCGTAGCATTAAAATAAATAAGGTCCCGGGCTTGGTAACAGGGTGATGGGTTCCTACCTCATGCATACTACTCAACTACAAGGATTCAATATCACTACTTGAGGGATTGTTGCGAAGATGACACTAGATGCAATAAAACACATAGGTATGAAAAACATGGGCAAAGTGAACTTGCCTAGTAATACTTGATGAAGATAACAACGCTGTCAGAAAATGACTTGGTAGAACTAATCGTCACTCCGTTGAAAATCTATATAGTCAAACATAGCATTCATATAAGCAAACATCCTAGCAAACAATTTTAACACTCATAATAACAATTAAAACAAAAAACTCAATAATAAAACTCCAACAAAGTCCAAAGAAGCTTCAAATAAAACTAGAAAGAAAAACTACTAACGAAAATCTATGACTTTGCTACAAGCATCTAACATAGTTTTGCCCTAAGTAAAAAAAACATAACAGCAATTAAAACACTAAACTAATAATTTAACAGAAAATAAAAAGTAAAACAACTAAGTTAACAGAAAGTATTTTTTCATAAAATTTTATTTGCAAAAGAAACAAATAAAAAGCTTTTATAAAACTCTAACTATGACCTATAGAAGGTTTCATACAAAACTAAGGAAAATAAAATTTTTAAATAAAATTAAATTTTTCTCCTGTTGTCTAACAGAAACACAAATTTAAACTGCTCAAATGTGAAATAAAATTTAACTAACAGAAACTTCAGCAAATTTTTGACACATAGCAATTGGAATCACTCAAAATACTAAAACTCTAAAAGATATGAATTTTCTAAGATTGCTATTTTCTGAAAAAATGAATTACGGGATTTCGTGGATCTCACCGAGTAGTTGTCGGAGTTGGGGAAGAAGATCGGATCCGATGTTGCGGTTTCTCCTAGAGGAAAGGAGATCACGGGACGGTGGAGAGGAGATCATATAAACCTCGGGAGAGGTCGAGTGGGCGGCGGCACTTGGCGGCGGGCGGTGGTGCTGCTGCTGCTTTCTTGGAGAGGAGAGGAGAGGAGAGGAGAGGTGTTGGTTTGATGTGTTGGAGGGGGTGCTTGGGTATTTATATTGGGGAGGGGAGGGTTTTGCTTGGGGTAGGGGACAAGAAATAGATTAGGATTAGGAAACAAAAGGGAAAAGATCTAGAAACAAATCGAATAAACAAACGGGATCAAATCCTACTAGTATTAGGAAAAAGGAGCGGTGCTCCTGGCTTCCCTTAGTGCGTGCGATGGTGTTGGCCTTGTGGCGGCCGGTGGCAGTGGCGGCTTGGGCCTTTGGCCCAAGGCGATCTGGATTTTTTTTAAACAAAATTTTCAGAGAACTAAAAAAAACAAAATGACTAAAACTTTTATATAGGCATATAATATACCAAAATTTGCAGAAAAAGATTTTCTACAACATGGACATTATTATAGCATTAAATAAAATACACACAAATTTAAATAAAATAAAGAGTGCTTCAGCTCTAATAAAATCTAATAAAATCATTTTAAAAATACCAAAATGAATTCAAATTTATTTCTCTCCAATTTTCTGATGTAGGAATCATGTTACCCTTATTTCCATATATTTTATTTTTGGAGAAAATAATTTGAATAAAACTCAAATAACTCCAAAATGAAAATAAACTCAAAAGAACTTTTAATTCTTTGAAACTCCTAACTCATATTTCATATGTTTTGAAGAAGTCATTTTATCTTCGCTCGTGAAAATCATTGAGTTGCATAAAGTTTCAGAATTGGAAATATTTTCCAAATGAAATTCAAATATTTTCAACACCCTTGTCATTTAAATAAATGGAAGAAGTCATGTCATCTTCTCTCGTGGTTTTTGGTGATGAAAAAATTTGAATTCTCAAGATCATAAAAGCAAAATGAAGGTTTGGGAAAGTCCTTTATTCCTCTCATTTAACTTTCAAAAGTTTCAATTTCACTCACTTTCAGTCAATCAATCAAGCAATCAATCAAACAACAAGCATAGTTATTTATTTAATATAACGCTCCAAAATTTAAAATTTTGGGATGTTACAAATCTACCACCTTAAAATGAATCTCGTCCTCGAGATTCGGAGAGGCTAGAAAGAAATAGGTTAGGGTTTGGGGTCTTCAAAATCCATCGATCATCACAAGGGGTCCGGGTGCTACCACCCTTAGAAGCATTGTTACGGTTCCATCAAAACTCATATACTCCATCCTTATCGCTGATGATGTCGGTCTTCTCGAGATATTAAGGATAATTCCTTCTCTGGCTCTTCCGTAGTGGCATAACCTTTTCCTCGGTTCTTTTGTCTTTTACTCTTGGTAAGGTTATTCCGAGACTGGGTCTTCATAGCTGACGGGTCTGTCGCCAATAAACAACTATCGAGATCTCATGGTGGTCGACCATTACAGGTTTCTCCTGCAGGAATAATGGGTTGGTTTGGGTCTCACCGTATGACCTACGTTTGGCAACGGTTGCGGTACATGGATCAATCGTCCTACCATTCTAAGGTTTTGGCTTGTCGACGACGCTCTTCTAAAGTTTTCAAGTCTCTCGATTTTCCATCAACATATGATAGTTCATGATAGAAGTCTCCGGTATGGGGGCCAATCCATCCCGTACTTGAATCATTACCACATACGTAAACAGTGAATCACGTATTCTAACACTTGGGCATACTCACAAGCATTGCAGACTTTCTCTTGTTCTCGAACTGGGTTCGAGTAAATCCTTTGGTTTAGCAAGCCAAACAAAACATCTATCGTTACTTCACCACTCTCAGGTTTTTGCGTAACCTCCTACGAAACGTATGCTGATTGGATCACTGATTCTTCCAAATTTATTCCTTTATCAAGGTTACATATGTTCCTTTTCAAAATCCTGGGCCTGTGGGTTATGGCCCACTTCAACACTAGTGCAGCTTTAACTCATCCTTGGAGTAACTCTCTTGTTCCATATTACACCACCTTTAAATCCAGAGTACTGCTTCTTCATACCATCATATCAAAAGCAAAACTCCAACTTTTTGTTCCTTCGAACTACAGTCCGTGGAATATATATTTTCTTATCCATTAGTCTAGTCTTCTTCACGGTACTACCACCCTAAAATGAAATTCACAAATCCATCCATAGACCATATTTCTCATATCCTCGAAAATGGTCAAAATCCGTGTTCATAGAGCAACAACTCATACAATTAAACATATGAAAACATGTCACCTTAACTTTATTGATTTCATGAATCCATTACAAACTCGAGCACCCATTACATAACTCAACTTATTGTACTCATAAAATGAAATTGCTTTCTATTACTCTTGTTTCCAATATCAAAATTCCAACTACTCAACTCCAGCTTTCATCTTGTTGGGACATTTAGTAGCATAATGTCCTGCTTCCTTGCAGCGAAAACAAAAGACTTCCGACATGTCTCGGGCTTCTTTGTGATTATGTAGGCTCCTTGGATTCTTGGCTTCTTTTCGGACATTTACTAGCATAATGACCTAAATCCTTGCACCTGTAACAAGTGATATGACTCAGGTCCTTCTCTGCGAAAATTGTGTTGTTCAGGGGTTGCCGTTTTTTCTCTTCTGGATTTCTCTGTAATGATCGAGCTTCTATTTCCGAGGGTCAAACTTCACTTCTGCTGTCGGAAATCTCTGAAATATTCTTCTCTTTCCTTGGTACAATACTGTCCTTCTTCTCCACATGAATAGCAAGCGTTGGAGTAAAATCTGTTGAGGCCTTCTCCATCAGGGTCTTCAACACATTCCTTCATCACGTGTTCTTTCATAACTTCTGAGGGCTTCTTTCATTCCTTCTTCCTGCTCCTGAATAGTTTGTTGCACCATGGGGTAAATGTGACACTGAGTCGGGTAGTGGGTGGTTCCTTCACACAAGAAACAAGTCACCTGACTAGTTGGGCATTCCTCAGCTGGGTGTTTCTCCTCACAATGAGGGCATCCATCCTTGTGTTCCTCCTGGGTGTGTCCTATTTCTCCGCAAATCTTGCAGGCACAAGGTTTCTTCTTCGGGTTATCGTAGTGCTTCCGGATGAGACGTGATCTCAACAGGGTCTTCTTGAATTCCTCCCAAGTTCTTGTTCCATTAAATCCTTGTATGGCTTGATGCATTTTCCACCAGGTTGCAGCACTCTCGGTAAAATACTGAAGAGCATATTGAACCTCATACTTCCTTGCAATCATTTTCTTCTCGAAGTGATCCTCCATGTTTTGAATCCATAGTTCTGACTCCAACTGAGTCATCGGTCCAGAGAATACCAGTCCTTCTTCATTCATCATCTATGGGGTCCAAAAGTTTTGGGATGAGATATGAGAGAGGTGGGGAAGGATATACACACAATACAAACAATAGTTTTTGAAGAAACAAGTTTTACTTTGTGGCTGTCGGAAAACATCAAACAAATGACAGCTCACAAATCGTCGCATCTAACGTAAGTGTGTAACAGGGGTTTGGTCTTCTAAAGGTCAAATAATTCTTCAGATTCTTCAAATTCTTCTAGTCTTCGGAGTCTTCAATTGTTGCAGCTTCAACTCTTCTAATGCATGGTCAAATCCTCTTTACTCAAGAGGCCATCGCTTATCCGATATCTTGTCCTTCTTGGAGCGGCTTCGTTGATTCTTCATGTGATCAAAAGGAAAAGGTATATTCTAACAATTTGAGGTGAGAGTGTCTATTCGATAAAACCAGAAAGAGATGAGAAGTAAGAGTCTTTTTGAAAATAAAGTTTTAGAGATTTTCGGTCCTAGGGGCTTTCCGGTTTCTAGGGTCACGTCCTACACTCAACATGTGCTCTGATACCATATCTGTAGCGACCCGACCTCAGACGGTCAAGCCTCTGTGTATCCGTGCCATCCTCGGATCAAGATCTTGCACACACAAGACATCAATGTATATATCAAAGTGCAATCACATGTATAAATAACGTAAAACTGATATATACCTCTTAAGTTACAGCGAAACAAATAGTCGGGTGTGGAGTCCCATCAACGCCATCGGCAAGTTGAGTGTAGACCGTAACTCATGCACGTATTCTTACTCGTCGGAAGAAAGTATCTGCAACATGATACGTTGCAGCCGTGTAGGTCAAGACATTGAATGTACCGCAAGATCACAACATGAGAAAACAGATGATAAAACTATACTATATGCAATATGGCTTTATGGCTCGTGGTCTGAGTTTTGTTTATGTAAAAGCTGATTTATTTTCCCTACGTCAAAGGAATGAAGTCTGTACTATGGAGTTTTCTATCATGACATGGTTCCGCCAACCGATGTCTCATAGCCCAAAATCATCATAAGTTGCCCACAATTATGTTATCATCCGGTGTTGAGAGTTCGAGATAGATCCAAGTCCAGATGCTCAAATTGTCCGTAACCAGGGACACGGCTAATCGATTAGGTTTTAACCCTCTGCAGAGGTTTGTACACTTTACCCGCAAGATTCGATCCTCTTTTACGCTCTCGCACTTCAGTGTTTGAGAACAAGATGACCAAACATGGTCTTCCAAAGAGTTCCTCGACCACCGTCCGGTACTCATCCAATCCTACCGTAGTTCTACATCTGCTAGCACCGTCCCAGCCAGAGTCACCACTAAGGTCAACCAAGCGAGCCCATAATGACTTGTGGTTGCAGGTAAGCTTCCGGGCATGAAGTATTCTTCCGTCTCTTTGAGTCTGGGTGAAGCTTTCCGCAAGATGTCATGGCGCTTCTCCATGCATCCCGCCAACCATTGGTTTCTCCAGGTGCCCGTCAACCATCCTTCACCCAAGAGTGTGTATTGAATTCTTGTCTCGAGTCTTGAAGTCTTGAGGCCTTGAAGATGCAGTCCTTGCAGATTCCATCATGGAGTTGTCGCCATTGACGAGATCCTCCATTCTCACACCACTCCGAGCACTCATACCAACCCGTATACTATAGCGTAGCATTAAAATAAATAACGTCCGGGCTTGGTAACAGGGTGATGGGTTCCTACCTCATGCATACTACTCAACTACAAGGATTCAATATCACTCTTTGGAGGGATTGTTGCGAAGATGACACTAGATGCAATAAAACACATAGGTATGAAAAACATGGTCAAAGTGAACTTGCTCGTAATACTTGATGAAGATAACAACGCTGTCGTAAAATGACTTGGTAGAACTAATCGTCACTCCGTTGAAAATCTATATAGTCAAACATAGCATTCATATAAGCAAACATCCTAGCAAACAATTTTAACACTCATAATAACAATTAAAACAAAAAAACTCAATAATAAAACTCCAACAAAGTCCAAAGAAGCTTCAAATAAAACTAGAAAGAAAAACTACTAACGAAAATCTATGACTTTGCTACAAGCATCTAACATAGTTTTGCCCTAAGTAAAAAAAACATAACAGCAATTAAAACACTAAACTAATAATTTAACAGAAAATAAAAAGTAAAACAACTAAGTTAACAGAAAGTATTTTTTCATAAAATTTTATTTGCAAAAGAAACAAATAAAAAGCTTTTATAAAACTCTAACTATGACCTATAGAAGGTTTCATACAAAACTAAGGAAAATAAATTTTTAAAATAAAATTAAATTTTTCTCCTGTTGTCTAACAGAAACACAAATTTAAACTGCTCAAATGTGAAATAAAATTTAACTAACAGAAACTTCAGCAAATTTTGACACATAGCAATTGGAATCACTCAAAATACTAAAACTCTAAAAGATATGAATTTTCTAAGATTGCTATTTTCTGAAAAAATGAATTACGGGATTTCGTGGATCTCACCGAGTAGTTGTCGGAGTTGGGGAAGAAGATCGGATCGGATGTTGCAGTTTCTCCTAGAGGAAAGGAGATCACGGACGATGGAGAGGAGATCATATAAACCTCAGAGAGGTCGAGGCGGGCAGGCGGCACTTGGCGGCGGCGGTGGTGCTGCTTCTTCTTTGCTGGAGAGGAGAGGAGAGGAGAGGAGAGGTGTTGGTTTGATGTGTTGGAGGGGGGTGCTTGGGTATTTATATTGGGGAGGGAGGGTTTTGCTTGGGGTAGGGACAAGAAATAGATTAGGATTAGGAAACAAAAGGAAAAGATCTAGAAACAAATCGGAATAAACGAAAACGGGATCAAATCCTACTAGTATTAGGAAAAAGGAGCGGTGCTCCTGGCTTCCCTTGGTGCGTATGATGGTTTTTTTAAACAAAATTTTCAGAGAACTAAAAAAACAAAATGACTAAAACTTTTATATAGGCATATAATATACCAAAATTTGCAGAAAAAGATTTTCTACAACATGGACATTATTATAGCATTAAATAAAATACACACAAATTTAAATAAAATAAAGAGTGCTTCAGCTCTAATAAAATCCAATAAAATCATTTTAAAATACCAAAATGAATTCAAATTTATTTCTCTCCAATTTTCTGATGTAGGAATCATGTTACCCTATTTTCCATATATTTTATTTTTGGAGAAAATAATTTGAATAAAACTCAAATAACTCCAAATTGAAAATAAATTCAAAAGAACTTTTAATTCTTTGAAACTCCTAACTCATATTTCATATGTTTTGAAGAAGTCATTTTATCTTCGCTCGTGAAAATCATTGAGTTGCATAAAGTTTCAGAATTGGAAATATTTTCAAATGAAATTCAAATATTTTCAACACCCTTGTCATTTAAATAAATGGAAGAAGTCATGTCATCTTCTCTCCGGGGTTTTGGTGATGAAAAAATTTGAATTCTCAAGATCATAAAAGCAAAATGAAGGTTTGGGAAAGTCCTTTTATTCCTCTCATTTAACTTTCAAAAGTTTCAATTTCACTCACTTTCAGTCAATCAATCAAGCAATCAATCAAACAACAAGCATAGTTATTTATTTAATATAACGTTCCAAAATTTAAAATTTTGGGATGTTACACAGGTGGCGTGAGTTGCGAAACTATTCCGCATTGTTTCAAATGTAGACCAAACTCGTAACTCAAATATTCTCCTCCATGATCAGATCGTAGAAACTTTATTTTCTTGTTACGATGATTTTCAACTTCACTCTGAAATTCTTTGAACTTTTCAAATGTTTCAGATTTATGCTTCATTAAGTAGATATACCCGTATCTGCTTAAATCATCTGTGAAGGTGAGAAAATAACGATATCCGCCACGAGCTTCAACATTCGTCGGACCACATACATCTCAGATGTATGATTTCCAACAAATCTGTTGCTCTCTCCATAGAACCGGAGAACGGTGTTTTAGTCATCTTGCCCATGAGGCACGGTTCGCAAGTACCAAGTGATTCATAATCAAGTGGTTCCAAAAGTCCATCTGTATGGAGTTTCTTCATGCGCTTTACACCGATATGACCAAAACGGCAATTACCACAAATAAGTTGCACTATCATTATCAAATCTGCATCTTTTGGCTTCGACATTATGAATATGTGTATCACTACCGTCGAGATTTAATAAGAATAGACCACTCTTCAAGGGTGCATGACCATAAAAGATATTACTCATATAAATAGAACAACCATTATTCTCTCGATTTAAATGAATAACCGTCTCGCATCAAACAAGATCCAGATATAATGTTCATGCTCAACGCTGGCACCAAATAACAATTATTTAGGTCTAATACTAATCCCGAAGGTAGATGTAGAGGTAGCGTGCCGACCATGATCACATTGACTTTGGAACCGCTTCCCCACGCATCGTCACCTCGTCCTTGGCTAGTGCTCGCTTATTCCGTAGTCCCTGTTTGAGTTGCAAATATTAGCAATGAACCAGTATCAAATACCAGTGCTACTGCGAGCTCTAGTAAGGTACACATCAATAACATGTATATCACATATACCTTTGTTCACCTTGCCATCCTTCTTATCTGCCAAATACTTGGGGCAGTTCCACTTCCAGTGACCAGCTTGCTTGTAGTAGAAGCACTCGGCCAGTGCTTAGGTCCAGACTTGGGTTTCTTTTCTTGAGCAGCAACTTGCTTGCTGTTCTTCTTAAAGTTCCCTTCTTCTTCCCTTTGCCCTTTTCTTGAAACTAGTGGTCTTGTTGACCATCAACACTTGATGCTCCTTCTTGATTTCTACCTCCGCAGCTTTTTGCATTGCGAAGAGCTCGGGAAGTGTCTTGTTCATCCCTTGCATATTATAGTTCATCACGAAACTCTTGTAGCTTGGTGGCGTTGATTGGAGAATTCATCAATGACACTATCATCCGGAAGATTAACTCCCGGTTGAATCAAGTGATTATTATACCCGGACATTTTGATTATATGCTCACCGATGTAACTATTCTCCTCCATCTTGCAGCTATAGAACTTATTGGAGACTTCATATCTCTCAATCCGGGCATTTGCTTGAAATATTAACTTCAACTCCTGGAACATCTCATATGCTCCATGACGCTCAAAACATCGTTGAAGACCGGTTCTAAGCCGTAATGCATGGCACATCGAACTATAGAGTAGTCATCGACTTTGCTCTGCCAGACGTTTACAACTTCGGCGTTGCTCTGCAGCAGGCTCGGCACCCAGCGGTGCTTCCAGATTTAATTCTTCATGCAAACAATGAGGATAATCCTCAAGTTACGGACCCAATCATGTAATTGCTACCATCATCTTTCAACTTTGCTTTCTCAAGGAACGCATTAAAATTCAATGAACAACAACCCGAGCCATCTATCTACAACAAACATAGATAAGAAAAATACTATCAAAAGCTAAGTTCATGATAATTTTAAGTTCAATTAATCATATTATTTAAGAACTCCCACTTAGACAGACATCTCTCTAGTCATCTAAGTGAACACGTGATCCAAATCAACTAAACCATAACCGATCATCACGTGAGATGGAGTAGTTTTCAATGGTGAACATCACTATGTTGATCATATCTACTATATGATTCACGCTCGACCTTTCGGTCTCCATGTTCCGAGGTCATATCTGCATATGCTAAGCTCGTCAATTTTAACCTGAGTATTCTGTGGGTGCAAAACTGGCTTGTGTTGGGGAACGTAGTAATTTCAAAAATTTTCCTACGATCACGCAAGACCATGGAGATGGCATAGCAACGAGAGGAAGAGTGTCCGTCCACGCACCCTCGTGAGACCGAAAGCGAAGCGTTATAACAACGCTGTTGATGTAGTCGACGTCTCCACGATCCGACCGATCCAAGCACCGAACGTCGGCACCTCCGAGTTCGCACACGCTCAGCTCGATGACGATCCCGGACTCGATCCAGCAAAGTGTCGGGATGAGTTCCGTCAAGACGACGGCGTGGTAGGACGGTGATGATGCTCCACCGACGCAGGGCTTCGCCTAAGCTCCGCGACGATATGACTTCTCCCGCAGGCTTCGCCTTAAGCTCCGCGACGATATGACCGAAGTGGAATATGGTGGAAGGGGCACCGCACGGCTAAGGAAAGATCCGTAGATCAACTTGTGTGTCTTGGGGTGCCCCTGCCCCAGATATAAAGGAGACAAGGGGAGGTGGCGGCCCTATAGGAGGCGCATTAGGAGGAGTCCTACTCCCACCGGGAGTAGGACTCCCCCCCCTTTCCTAGTTGGACTAGGTTTGGAGGAGGGGAGAAGGGGGAAGGGGCGCCGCCCCCCCCTTCCTTGTCCTATTCGGACTAGAGGGGGGAGGGGGGCGCGCAGCCCACCTTGGGCTGCCCTTCCTCTTCTCCTATGGCCCATTAAGGCCCATTGACCTCCCGGGGGGTTCCGGTAACCTCCCGGTACTCCGGTAAAATCCCGATTTCACCCGGAACATTTCCGATGTCCAAATGTAGGCTTCCAATATATCAATCTTTATGTCTCGACCATTTCGAAACTCCTCGTCATGTCCGTGATCACATCCGGGACTCCGAACAACCTTCGGTGCATCAATACTTATAAACTCATTATGAACTGTCATCGAAACGTTAAGCGTGCGGACCCTACGGGTTCGAGAACTATGTAGACATGACCTAGAACCATTCTCGGTCAATAACCAATAGCGGAACCTGGATGCCCATATTGGTTCCTACATATTCTACGAAGATCTTTATCGGTCAAACCGCACAACGACATACGTTGTTCCTTTGTCATCGGTATGTTACTTACCCGAGATTTGATCGTCGGTATCCAATACCTAGTTCAATCTCGTTACGGTAAGTCTCTTTACTCGTTCCGTAATACATCATCTCACAACTAACTCATTAGTTGTAATGCTTGCAAGGCTTAGGTGATGTGTATTACCGAGAAGGCCTAGAGATACCTCTCCGACGATCGGAGTGACAAAACCTAATCTCAAATACGCCAACCCAACAAGTACCTTTGGTGACACCTGTAGTACTCCTTTATAATCACCCGATTCGTTGTGACGTTTGGTAGTACCAAAGTATTCCTCCGTAAACGGAGTTGCATAATCTCATAGTTACAGGAACATGTATGGGTCATGAAGAAAGCATTAACATACTAAACGATCAAGTGTTAAGCTAACGGAATGGGTCATGTCAATCAGATCATTCAACCAATGATGTGACCTTGTTAATCAAATAACAACTCCTTGTTCATGGTTAGGAAACATAACCATCTTTGATTAACAAGCTAGTCAAGTAGAGGCATACTAGTGACATACTTGTTTGTCTATATATTCACACATGTATTATGTTTCCGGTTAATACAATTCTAGCATGAATAATAAACATTTATCATGATATAAGGAAATAAATAATAACTTTATTATTGCCTCTAGGGCATATTTCCTTGATCTCCCACTTGCACTAGAGTCAATAATCTAGATTACAAAGTAATGATCCTTACACCCATGGAGTCTTGGTGCTGATCATGTTTTGCTCGTGGAAGAGGCTTAGTCAACGGTCTGCAACATTCAGATCCGTATGTATTTTGCAAATCTCTATGTCTCCCACTTGGACTTGGTCCCAATGGAATTGAAGCGTCTCTTGATGTGCTTGGTCCTCTTGTGAAATCTGGATTCCTTTGCCAAGGCAATTGCACCAAGATTGTCACAGAAGATCTTCATCGGTCCCGATGCACTAGGTATGACACCTAGATCGGAAATGAACTCTTTCATCCAGACTCCTTCATTCGCTGCTTCCAAGCAGCTATGTACTCCGCTTCACATGTAGATCCTGCCACGACGCTTTGTTTAAAACTGCACCAACCGACAGCTCCACCGTTTAATAAAAACACGATCCGGTTTGCGATTTAGAATCGTCCGGATCAGTGTCAAAGCTTGCATCGACGTAACCATTTACGACTAGCTCTTTGTCACCTCCATATACGAGAAACATATCCTTAGTCCTTTTCGGTATTTCAGGATGTTCTTGACCGCTGTCCATGATCCACTCTGGATTACTTTGGTACCTTCCTGCCAAGCTTACAGCTAAGCATCGTCGGGCCTGGTACACAGCATTGCATACATGATAGAGCCTATGGCTGAAGCATAGGAACATCTTTCATTTTCTCTCTATCTTCTGCTTGTGGTCGGGCATTGAGTCCGACTCAATCTTACACCTTGTAATACAGTAAAAACCTTTCTTTGCCTGATCCATTTTGAACTTCTTCAAAACTTTATCAAGGTATGTGCTTTGCGAAAGTCCAATTAAGCGCCTTGATCTATCTCTATAGATCTTGATGCCCAATATGTAAGCAGCTTCACCGAGGTCTTTCATTGAAAACTTTTATTCAAGTATCCTTTTATGCTATCCAGAAATTCTATATCATTTCCAATCAATAATATGTCGTCCACATATAATATTAGAAATGCTACTGAGCTCCCACTCACTTTCTTGTAAATACAGGCTTCTCCAAAAGTCCAGATAAACCCATATGCTTTGATCACACTATCAAAACGTTTATTCCAACTCCGAGAGGCTTGCACCAGACCATAAATTGATCGTTGGAGCTTGCACACTTTGTTAGCACCCTTTGGATCGACAAAACCTTCTGGTTGCATCATATACAACTCTTCTTCCAGAAATCCATTCAAGAATGCGGTTTTACATCCATTTGCCAAATTTCATAATCATAAAATCGGCAATTGCTAACATGATTCGGACAGACTTAAGCATCGCTTCGGGTGAGAAAGTCTCATCGTAGTCAACCCTTGAACTTGTCGAAAACCTTTTGCAACAAGTCGAGCTTTGTAGACAGTTATATTACCATCGGCGTCAGTCTTCTTCTTAAAGATCCATTTATTTTCAATGGCTTGCCGATCATCGGGCAAGTCAACCAAAGTCCATACTTTGTTCTCATACATGGATCCCATCTCAGATTTCATGGCTTCCAGCCATTTTGCGAATCTGGGCTCACCATCGCTTCTTCATAGTTCGTAGGTTCGCCATGGTCAAGTAACATGACTTCCGAATAGGATTACCGTACCACTCAGTGCGTATTTTACTCTGGTTGACCTCACGAGGTTCAAGAGTAACTTGATCTGAAGCTTCATGATCATCATCATTAGTTTCCTCACTAATTGGTGTGGTTGTCACAGAACCATTTTCTTTGAATAACTAATTTCCAATAAGGGAGTAGATACAGGTTATCTCATCAAGTTCTACTTTCCTCCCACTCACTTCTTTCGAGAGAAACTCCTTCTCTAGAAAGGATCCGAATTTAGCAACGAAAATCTTGCCTTCAGATCTGTGGTAGAAGGTGTACCCAACAGTCTCCTTTGGGTATCCTATGAAGACACATTTTTCCGATTTGGGTTCGAGCTTATCTGGTTGAAGTTTCTTCACATAAGCATCGCAGCCCCAAACTTTAAGAAACGACAACTTTGGTTTCTTGCCAAACCATAGTTCATAAGGCGTCGTCTCAGCGGATTTTGACGGTGTCCTATTCAACGTGAATGCGCCGTCTCTAAAGCATAACCCCAAAGCGATAGCGGTAAATCGGAAATAGACATCATAGATCGCACCATATCTAGTAAAGTACGATTCGACGCTCGGACACACCATTTCTCTGTGGTGTTCCGGTGGCGTGAGTTGCAAACTATTCCACAATTTTTCAAATGTAAACCAAACTCGTAACTCAAATATTCTCCTCCACGATCAGATCGTAGAAATTTATTTTTCTTGTTACGATGATTTTCCACTTCACTCTGAAATTCTTTGAACTTTTCAAATGTTTCAGATTTGTGTTTCATTAAGTAGATATACCCATATCTGCTCAAATCATCTGTGAAGGTGAGAAAATAACGATACCATGGCGTGCCTCAACATTCATTGGACCACAAACATCGGTATGTATGATTTCCAACAAATCAGTTGCACGCTCCATAGTTCCGAGAACGGCGTTTTGTCATCTTGCCCATGAGGCACGGTTCGCAAGTACCAAGTGATTCATAATCAAGTGATTCCGAAGTCCATCAAGATGGAGTTTCTTCATGCGTTTTACACCGATATGACCTAAACGGCAAGTGCCACAAATAAGTTGCACTATCATTATCAACTCTGCATCTTTTGGCTTCAACATTATGAATATGTGTATCACTACTCGTCGAGATTCAACAAGAATAGACCATTCTTCAAGGGTGCATGACCATAAAAGATATTATTCATATAAATAGAACAACCATTATTCTCTGATTTAAATGAATAACCGTCTCGCAATAAACAAGATCCAGATATAATGTTCATGCTCAACGCGGCACCAAATAACAATTATTTAGGTCTAAAACTAATCCCAAGGTAGATGTAGAGATAACGTGCCGACCGCGATCACATTGACTTTGGAACCATTTCCCACGCCAAGATCGTCACCTCGTCCTTTGCCGCTGCTCGTTTATTCCGTAGTCCTGTTTGAGTTGCAAATATTAGCAACGGAACCAAGATCAAATACCAGTGCTACTACGAGCTCTAGTAAGGTACACATCAATAACATGTATATCATATATACCTTTGTTCACCTTGCCATCCTTTTATCCGCCAAATACTTGGGGCAGTTCCGCTTCGATTGTCCGATGCTGCTTGCGGTAAAACACTCGATTTCAGCTTAGGTCCAGACTTGGGTTTCTTCTCTTGATCAGCAACTTTCTTGCTGTTCTTTTGAAGTTTCCTTCTTCTTCCCTTTGCCCTTTTCTTGAAACTAGTGGTCTTGTTGACCATCAACACTTGATGCTCTTTCTTGATTTCTACCTCCGCAGCTTTTAGCATCGCGAAGAGCTCAGAATTGTCTTAGTCATCCCTTGCATATTATAGTTCATCACGAAGCTCTTGTAGCTTGGTGGCGTGATTGGAGAATTCATCAATGACACTATCATCCGGAAGATTAACTCCCAGCTGAATTAAGTGATTGTTATACCCGGACATTTTGAGTATGTGCTCACCGACGAACTATTCTCCTCCATCTTGCAGCTATAGAACTTATTGGAGACTTCATATCTCTCAATCCGGGCATTTGCTTGAAATATTAACTTCAACTCCTGGAACATCTCATATGCTCCATGACGTTCAAAACGTCGTTGAAGACCCGGTTCTAAGCCGTAAAGCATGGCACACTCGAACTATAGAGTAGTCATCAGCTCGCTTTGCGGACGTTCATAACTTCACGCTCAAGATCTCGCAGAGCCTCGTCACCCAGCGGTGCTTCGGGGCGTAATTTTTACGCAGCAATGAGGATAATCCTCAAATTACGGACCCAGTCCGTGTAATTGCTACCATCATCTTTCAACTTTGCTTTCTCAAGGAACGCATTAAAATTCAACGGAACAACAAAGACGAGCCATCTATCTACAGAAAACATAGACAAGCAAAACACTATCGGTACTAAGTTCATGATAAATTTTAAGTTCAATTAATCATATTAAAAAACTCCCACTTAGACAGACATCTCTCTAGTCATCTAAGTGATCACGTGATCCATTTAACTAAACCGTGTCCGATCATCACGTGAGACGGAATAGTTTCAACGGTGAACATCACTATGTTGATCATATCTATTATATGATTCACGTTCGACCTTTCGGTCTCCGTGTTCCGAGGCCATATCTGTTATATGCTAGGCTCGTCAAGTTTAACCTGAGTATTCCGCGTGTGCAACTGTTTTGCACCCGTTGTAGATGGACGTAGAACTTATCACACCCGATCATCACGTGGTGTCTGGGTACTACGAACTTTGGCAACGGTGCATACTCGAGAGAACACTTCTTGATAATTTTAGTGAGAGATCATCTTATAATGCTACCGTCAATCAAAGCAAGATAAGATGCATAAAGGATAAACATCACATGCAATCAATATAAGTGATATGATATGGTCATCATCATCTTGTGCTTGTGATCTCCATCGCCGAAGCACCGTCATGATCACCATCGTCACCGGCGCGACACCTTGATCTCCATCGTAGCATCGTTGTCGTCTCGCCAACTATTGCTTCTCGACTATCGCTACTCCTTAGTGATAAAGTAAAGCAATTGCATGGCGTTGCATTTCATACAATAAAGCGACAACCATATGGCTCCTGCCGATTGCCGATAACTTGGTTACAAAACATGATCATCTCATACAATAAAATATAGCATCACGTCTTGACCATATCACATCACAACATGCCCTGCAAAAACAAGTTAGACGTCCTCTACTTTGTTGTTGCAAGTTTTACGTGGCTGCTACGGGCTGAGCAAGAACCGTTCTTACCTACGCATCAAAACCACAGCGATACTTCGTCAAATAGACTCCGTTTTAACCTTCTCAAGGACCGGGCGTAGCCACACTCGTTCAACTAAAGTGAGAGAGCAGACACCCGCGGTCACCTTTAAGCAACGAGTGCTCGGGCGGTGAAACCAGTCTCGCGTAAGCGTACGCGTAATGTCGGTCCGGGCCGCTTCATCTCACAATACCGCTGAACCAAAGTATGACATGCTGGTAGGCAGTATGACTTGTATCGCCCACAACTCACTTGTGTTCTACTCGTGCATATGACATCAACGCATAAAACCAGGCTCGGATGCCACTGTTGGGGAACGTAGTAATTTCAAAAATTTTCCTACGATCACGCAAGACCATGGAGATGGCATAGCAACGAGAGGGAAGAGTGTCCGTCCACGTACCCTCGTAGACCGAAAGCGGAAGCGTTATAACAACGCGGTTGATGTAGTCGTACGTCTCCACGATCCGACCGATCCAAGCACCGAACGTACGGCACCTCCGAGTTCTGCACACGTTCAGCTCGATGACGATCCCCGGACTCCGATCCAGCAAAGTGTCGGGGATGAGTTCCGTCAGCACGACGGCGTGGTGACGGTGATGATGCTCCACCGACGCAGGGCTTCGCCTAAGCTCCGCGACGATATGACTTCTCCCGCGCAGGGCTTCGCTTAAGCTCATGACGATATGACCAAGTGGAATATGGTGGAAGGGGCACCGCACGGCTAAGGAAAGATCCGTAGATCAACTTGTGTGTCTTGGGGTGCCCCTGCCCCGTATATAAAGGAGACAAGGGGAGGTGGCGGCCCTATAGGAGGCGCGCAAGGAGGAGTCCTACTCCCACCGGGAGTAGGACTCCCCCCCCTTTCCTAGTTGGACTAGGTTTGGAGGAGGGGAGAAGGGGGAAGGGGCGCCGCCCCCCCCTTCCTTGTCCTATTCGGACTAGAGGGGGGAGGGGGGCGCGCAGCCCACCTTGGGCTGCCCTTCCTCTTCTCCTATGGCCCATTAAGGCCCATTGACCTCCCGGGGGGTTCCGGTAACCTCCCGGTACTCCGGTAAAATCCCGATTTCACCCGGAACATTTCCGATGTCCAAATGTAGGCTTCCAATATATCAATCTTTATGTCTCGACCATTTGAAACTCCTCGTCATGTCCGTGATCACATCCGGACTCGAACAACCTTCGTGCATCAATACTTATAAACTCATTATGAACTGTCATCGAAGCGTTAAGCGTGCGGACCCTACGGGTTCGAGAACTATGTAGACATGACCTAGAACCATTCTCGGTCAATAACCAATAGCGGAACCTGGATGCCCATATTGGTTCCTACATATTCTACTGAAGATCTTTATCGGTCAAACCGCATAACGACATACGTTGTTCCCTTTGTCATCGGTATGTTACTTACCCGAGATTTGATCGTCGGTATCCAATACCTAGTTCAATCTCGTTACGGTAAGTCTCTTTACTCGTTCCGTAATACATCATCTCACAACTAACTCATTAGTTGTAATGCTTGCAAGGCTTAGGTGATGTGTATTACCGAGAAGGCCTAGAGATACCTCTCCGACGATCGGAGTGACAAAACCTAATCTCGAAATCGCCAACCCAACAAGTACCTTTGGTGACACCTGTAGTACTCCTTTATAATCACCCGATTCGTTGTGACGTTTGGTAGTACCAAAGTATTCCTCCGTAAACAGGAGTTGCATAATCTCATAGTTACAAGAACATGTATGGGTCATGAAGAAAGCATTAACATACTAAGCGATCAAGTGTTAAGCTAACGGAATGGGTCATGTCAATCAGATCATTCAACCAATGATGTGACCTTGTTAATCAAATAACAACTCCTTGTTCATGGTTAGGAAACATAACCATCTTTGATTAACAAGCTAGTCAAGTAGAGGCATACTAGTGACATACTGTTTGTCTATATATTCACACATGTATTATGTTTCCGGTTAATACAATTCTAGCATGAATAATAAACATTTATCATGATATAAGGAAATAAATAATAACTTTATTATTGCCTCTAGGGCATATTTCCTTCAGCTTGCACCCGTTGTAGATGGACGTAGAGCTTATCACACCCGATCATCACGTGGTGTTTTAGCACTACGAACTTTGGCAACGGTGCATACTCAGGGAGAACACTTCTTGATAATTTTTAGTGAGAGATCATCTTAAAATGCTACCGTCAATCAAAGCAAGATAAGATGCATAAAGGATAAACAACACATGCAATCAATATAAGTGATATGATATGGCCATTATCATCTTGTGCTTGTGATCTCCATCTCCGAAGCACCATCACGATCACCATCGTCACCGGCGCGACACCTTGATCTCCATCGTAGCATCGTTGTCGTCTCGCCAACTATTGCTTCTACGACTATCGCTACCGCTTAGTGATAAAGTAAAGCAATTATATGGCGTTTGCATTTCATACAATAAAGCGACAACCATATGGCTCCTGCCAGTTGCCGATAACTCGGTTACAAAACATGATCATCTCATACAATAAAATATAGCATCACGTCTTAACCATATCATATCACAACATGCCCTGCAAAAACAAGTTAGACGTCCTCTACTTTGTTGTTGCAAGTTTTACGTGGCTGCTACGGGCTGAGCAAGAACCGTTCTTACCTACGCATCAAAACCACAACGATAGTTTGTCAAGTTGGTGTTGTTTTAACCTTCGCAAGGACCGGGCGTAGTCACACTCGGTTCAACTAAAGTGAGAGAGACAGACACCCGCCAGTCACCTTTAAGCAACGAGTGCTCGCAGCGGTGAAACCAGTCTCGCGTAAGCGTACGCGTAATGTCGGTCCGGGCCGCTTCATCTCACAATACCGCCTAACCAAAGTATGACATGCTGGTAAGCAGTATGACTTGTATCGCCCACAACTCACTTGTGTTCTACTCGTGCATATAACATCAACGCGTAAAACCAGGCTCGGATGCCACTGTTGGGGAACATAGTAATTTCAAAAAAATTCCTACGCACACGCAAGATCATGGTGATGCATAGCAACGAGAGGGGAGAGTGTGTCCACGTACCCTCGTAGACCGAAAGCGGAAGCCTTATGACAACGTGGTTGATGTAGTCGTACGTCTTCACGATTCGACCGATCCAAGTACCGAACGTACGGCACCTCCGTGTTCTGCACACGTTCAACTCGATGACGATCCCGGACTCGATCCAGCAGGGTGTCGGGGATGAGTTCCGTCAACCGACGGCGTGGTGGCGATGATGATGCTCTACGGCGCGAGGGCTTCGCCTAAACTCCGCGACGATACGACCGAGGTGGAATATGGTGGAGGGGGCACCGCACGACACGCTAAGGAACGATCCGTAGATCAACTTGTGTGTTCTAGGGTGCCCCCCTGCCCAGTATATAAAGGAGCAAGGGGTGCGGCCGGCCCTAGAGGAGGCGGCGCCGAGGAGTCCTACTCCCACCGGGAGTAGGACTCCCCCTTCCTAGTTGGATTAGGACTTGGGGGAGGGAAGAGGGAAAGGGGCGCCACGCCTCTTCCTTGTCCTATTCGGACTAAGGGGGGGGCGCGCGGCCTGCCTGGCCCGCCCTCCTCTTCTCCCTCATGGCCCACTAAGGCCCATTAACCCCCGGGAGGGTTCCGGTAACCCCCCGGTGTTCCGGTAAAATCCCGATTGTTGGGGAACGTAGTAATTTCAAAAATTTCCTATGCACACGCAAGATCATGGTGATGGCATAGCAACGAGAGGGGAGAGTGTATGTCCACGTACCCTCGTGAGACCGTGGCGAAGCGTTATAACAACGCGGTTGATGTAGTCGTACGTCTTCACGATCCGACCGATCCAAGTACCGAACGCACGGCACCTCCGAGTTCAGCACACGTTCAGCTCGATGACGATCCCCGGACTCCGATCCAGCAAAGTGTCGGGGATGAGTTCCGTCAGCACGACGGCGTGGTGACGATGATGATGCTTCACCGGCGCAGGGCTTCGCCTAAGCTCCGTGACGATATGACCGAGGTGGAATATGGTGGAGGGGGGCACCGCACACAGCTAAGGAACGATCACGTAGATCAACTTGTGTGTTATGGGGTGCCCCCCTGCCCCCGTATATAAAGGAGCAAGGGAGGAGGAGGCCGGCCCTAGGAGGAGGGCGCAAGGGGAGTCCTACTCCCGGTGAGTAGGACTCCTTCTTTCCTAGTCCAATTAGGAGAAGGGGAAAGGAGGAAGTGGAGAAGGAAGGAGAGTGGGGCCCCCAAACCCCTTGTCCAATTCGGACTGGGCTTGGGAGGCGCGCCACCTCCTCCCTCCTTCCCACTAAGGCCCATTAAGGCCCAATACTCTTCCCGTATTCCGTAGCTCCCGGTACTCAAATTTACCCGAATCACTCGGAACCTTTCCGATGTCCGAATATAGTCGTCCAATATATCGATCTTTACGTGTCGACCATTTCGAGACTCCTTGTCATGTGCCCGATCTCATCTGGGACTCTGAACTCCTTCGGTACATCAAAACTCATAAACTCATAATATAACTGTCATCGAAACCTTAAGCGTGCGGACCCTACGGGTTCGAGAACTATGTAGACATGACCTAGAACTATTCTTGGTCAATAACCAATAGCGGAACCTGGATGCTCATATTGGCTCCTACATATTCTACGAAGATCTTTATCGGGCAAACCGCATAACAACATACGTTGTTCCCTTTGTCATCGGTATGTTACTTGCCCGAGATTTGATCGTCGGTATCCAATACCTAGTTCAATCTCGTTACTGGCAAGTCTCTTTACTCGTTACGTAATGCATCATTCCGTAACTAACTCATTAGCTACATTGCTTGCAAGGCTTATAGTGATGTGTTTACCGAGAGGGCCCAGAGATACCTCTCCGACAATCGGAGTGACAAAACCTAATCTCGAAATACGCCAACCCAACATGTACCTTTGGAGACACCTGTAGTACTCCTTTATAATCACCCGATTACGTTGTGACGTTTGGTAGCACCAAAGTGTTCCTCCGTAAACGGAGTTGCATAATCTCATAGTTACGGGAACATGTATAAGTCATGAAGAAAGCAATAGCAATATACTAAACGATCAAGTGCTAGGCTAACGGAATGGGTCATGTCAATCACATCATTCTCCTAATGATGTGATCCCATTAATCAAATAACAACACATGTCTATGGTTAGGAAACATAACCATCTTTGATTAATGAGCTAGTCAAGTAGAGGCATACTAGTGACTATATGTTTGTCTATGTATTCACACATGTATCATGTTTCCGGTTGATACAATTCTAGCATGAATAATAAACATTTATCATGAAATAAGGAAATAAATAATAACTTTATTATTGCCTCTAGGGCATATTTCCTTCAGTCTCCCACTTGCACTAGAGTCAATAATCTAGTTCACATCATCATGTGATTCAACACTAATATTCACATCTGTATGTGATTAACACCCATAGTTGACATCGTCATGTGACCAACACCCAAAGGGTTTACTAGAGTCAATAATCTAGTTCACAACGCTATGTGATTAACACCCAAAGAGTACTAAGGTATGATCATGTTTTGCTCGTGAGAGAAGCTTAGTCAACGGTCCATCACATTCAGAGCTGTATGTATTTTGCAAATATTCTATGTCTACAATGCTCGCACGGAGCTACTCTATCTAATTGCTCCCACTTTCAATATGTATCCAGATTGAGACTTAGAGTCATCTGGATCAGTGTAAAAGCTTGCATCGATGTAACTCTTTACGACGGGCTCTTTTATCACCTCCATAATCGAGAAATATTTCCTTAGTCCTCACTAAGGATGTTCTTGACCAATGTCCAAAGATCTACTCCTAGATCACTATTGTACTCCTTGACAAATTCAGAGCAAGGTATGCAATAGGTCTGGTACATAGCATAGCATACTTTATAGAACCTATGATGAGGCATAGGAATGACTTTCATTCTCTTTTCTATTTTCTGCCGTGGTCGGGATTTGAGTCTTACTCAATTTCACATCTTTGCAACACAGGCAAGAACTTTTCTTTGACTGCTCCATTTTGAACTACTTCAAAATCTTGACAAGGTGTATACTTATTGAAAAACTTATCAAGCGCCTTGATCTATCTCAATAGATCTTGATGCTCAATATGTAAGTAGCTTTACCGAGGTCTTTCTTTTAAAGAACTCCTTTCAAATACTCCTTTATGCTTTCCGAAAAATTCTACATCATTTCGATCAACAATATGTTACTCACATATATTTATCGAAAGGCGGTAGTGATCCCACTCACTTTATTGTAAATACAGGCTTCACCGCAAGTCTCAGATAAAACTATATGCTTTGATCAACTTATCAAAGCGTGTATTCCAACTCGAGATGCTTGCACCAGTCCATAGATGGATCGCTGGAGCTTGCACATTTTGTTAGCTCCTTTAGGATTGACAAAACCTTCGGTTGCATCATATGCAACTCTTCTTTAATAAATCCATTAAAGAATGTAGTTTTGACATCCATTTGCCAGATTTCATAAAATGTGGTAATTGCTAACATGATTCGGACAGACTTAAGCATCGCTACTGATTGAGAAAATCTCATTGTAGTCAACACCTTGAACTTGTCGAAAACCTTTTTGTGACAAGTCGAGCTTTGTAGATAGTAACACTACTATCAGTGTCCGTCTTACTCTTGAAGATCCATTTATTTAACATGGCTTGCTGATCATCGAGTAAGTCAATCAAAGTCCATACTTTGTTCTCATACATGGATCCTATCTCAGATTTCATGGCCTCAAGCCATTTTGTGGAATCTGGGCTCATCATCGCTTCCTCATAGTTCGTAGGTTCATCATGGTCTAGTAACATGACTTCCAGAACATGATTACCGTACCACTCTGGTGCGGATCTTACTCTGGAAGACCTACGAGTTTTGGTAGCAACTTGATCTGAAGTTTCATGATCATCATCATTAGCTTCCTCACTAATTGGTGTAGGAATCACTGGAACTGATTTCTGTGATGAACTACTTTCCAATAAGGGAGAAGGTACAATTACCTCATCAAGTTCTACTTTCCTCCCACTCACTTCTTTCGAGAGAAACTTCTTCTCTATAAAGGATCCATCTTAGCAACGAAAAACTTGCCTTCGGATCTGTGATAGAAGGTGTACCCAATAGTTACCTTTGGGTATTCTATGAAGACGCACTTCTCCGATTCGGGTTCGAGCTTATCAGGTGAAAACTTTTTCACATAAGCATCACAACTCCAAACTTTTAAGAAACGACAGCTTAGGTTTACTGTTAAACCATAGTTCATACGGTGTCGTCTCAACGGATTTAGATGGTGCCCTATTAAACATGAATGCAGCTGTCTCTAATGCATAACCCCAAAACGATAGTGGTAAATCGGTAAGATACATCATAGATCGCACCATATCCAATAAAGTGCAGTTACGATGTTCGGACACACCATTATGTTGTGGTGTTCCATGTGGCGTGAGCTGTGAAACTATTCCACTTTGTTTTAATTGAAGACCAAACTCGTAACTCAAATATTCATATCCACGATCAGATCGCGGAAAATTTATTTTCTTGTTACGATGATTTTCTACTTCACTCTGAAATTCTTTGAACTTTTCAACTATTTCAGACTTATGTTTCACCAAGAAGATATACGCATATCTGCTCAAATCATCTGTGAAGGTCAGAAAATAATGATACTTGCCACGAGCATCAACACTCATTGGATCGCATACATCGGTATGTATTATTTCCAACAAGTCAAGAGCTTCGTTCCATTGTTCCGAGAACGGAGTTTTAGTCATCTTGCCCAAAAGGCACGGTTCGCAAGCATCAAATGATTCATAATCAAGTGATTCCAAAAGCCCATCAGTATGGAGTTTCTTCATGCGCTTTACACCAATATGACCTAAACTACAGTGCCACAAATAAGTTGTACTATCATTATTAACTTTACATCTTTTGGTTTCAATATTATGAATATGTGTATCACACGATCGAGATCCAACAAACCATTTTCATTGGGTGTATGACCATAGAAGGTTTTATTCATGTAAACAGAACAATAATTATTATTTAACTTACGTGAATAACCGTATAGCAATAAACATGATCAAATCATATTCATGTTCAACGCAAACGCCAAATAACATTTATTTAGGTTCAACACTAATCCCGAGAGTATAGGGAGTGTGTGATGATGATCATATCAATCTTGGAACTACTTCCAACACTCATCGTCACTTCCCCTTCAACTAGTCTCTGTTTATTCTGTAACTCCTGTTTCGAGTTACTAATCTTAGCAACCGAACAAGTATTAAATACTCAGGGGCTACTATAAACACTAGTAAGGCACACATCAATAACCTGTATATCAAATATACCCTTGTTCACTTTGCCATCCTTCTTATCCACCAAATATTCAGGGCATTTCCGCTTCCAGTGACCATTTCCTTTGCAAAGTAAGCACTTTCGGTTTCAGGCTTTGGTCCAGCTGTGGGCTTCTTCAGGGAGTGACAACTTGCTTGTCATTCTACTTGAAGTTCCCTTTCTATCCCTTTGCCATTCTCTTGAAACTAGTGGACTTGTCAATCATCAACACTTGATGCTCTTTCTTGATTTCTACCTTCGTCGATTTCAACATCACGAAGAGCTTGGGAATTACTTTTGTCATCCCTTGCATATTATAGTTCATCACAAAGTTCTACTAACTTGGTGATGGTGACTAGAGAATTCTGTCAATCACTATTTTATCTGGAAGATTAACTCCCACTTGATTCAAGCGATTGTAGTACCCAGACTATCTGAGCACATGCTCACTAGTTGAGCGATTCTCCTCCATCTTTTACCTATAGAACTTGTTGGAGACTTCATATCTCTCAACTCGGTATTTGCTTGAAATATTAACTTCAATTCTGGAACATCTCATATGGTCCATGACGCTCAAAACGCCTTTGAAGTCCCGATTCTAAGCCCTTAAGTATGGTGCACTAAACTATCAAGTAGTCATCATATTGAGCTAGCCAAACGCTCATAACGCCCGCATCCGCTCCTGCAATAGGTCTGTCACCTAGCGTGCATTAAGGACATAATTCTTCAGGCAGCAATGAGGATAAACCTCATATCATGGATCCAATCCGCATCATTGCTACTAACATTTTTCAACATAATTTTCTAGGAACATATCAAAATAAACATATGAAAGCAACAACGCGAGCTATTGATCTACAACATAATTTGCAAAATACTACCAGGACTAAGTTCATGATAAATTTAAGTTCAATTAATCATATTACTTTAGAACTCCCACTTAGATAGACATCCCTCTAATCTTCTAAGTGATTACGTGATCCATATTAACTACACCATGTCCGATCGTCACGTGAGATGGAGTAGTTTCAACGGTGAACATCAATATGTTGATCATATCTACTATATGATTCACGCTCGACCTTTAGGTCTCCGTGTTCCGAGGCCATATCTGTTATATGCTAGGCTCGTCAAGTTTAACCTGAGTATTCCGCCTGCACAACTGTTTTGCACCCGTTGTATTTGAATGTAGAGCCTATCACACCCGATCATCACGTGGTGTCTCAGCACGAAGAACTTTGGCAACGGTGCATACTCAGGGAGAACACTTCTTGATAATTTTAGTGAGAGATCATCTTAAAATGCTACCGCCAATCAAAGCAAGATAAGATGCATAAAGGATAAACATCACATGCAATCAATATAAGTGATATGATATGGCCATCATCATCTTGTGCTTGTGATCTCCATCTCCGAAGCACCGTCGTGATCACCATCGTCACCGGCGCGACACCTCGATCTCCATCGTAGCATCGTTGTCATCTCGCCAACTATTGCTTCTACGACTATCGCTACCTCTTAGTGATAAAGTAAAGCAATTACATGGCTTTTGCATTTCATACAATAAAGTGACAACCATATGGCTCCTGCCAGTTGCCGATAACTTCGGTTACAAAACATGATCATCTCATACAATAAAATATAGCATCACGTCTTGACCATATCACATCACAACATGCCCTGCAAAAACAAGTTAGACGTCCTCTACTTTGTTGTTGCAAGTTTTACGTGGCTGCTACGGGCTGAGCAAGAACCGTTCTTACCTCGCATCAAAACCACAACGATAGTTTGTCAAGTTGGTGCTGTTTTAACCTTCGCAAGGACCGGGCGAGCCACACTCGGTTCAACTAAAGTGAGAGAGACAGACACCCGCCGTCACCTTTAAGCAACGAGTGCTCGGCGGTGAAACCAGTCTCGCGTAAGCGTCTGCGTAATGTCGGTCCGGGCCGCTTCATCTCACAATACCGCCAACCAAAGTATGACATGCTTGGTAAGCAGATGACTTATATCGCCCACAACTCACTTGTGTTCTACTCGTGCATATGACATCAACGATAAAACCAGGCTCGGATGCCACTGTTGGGGAACGAGTAATTTCAAAATTTCCCTACGCACACGCAAGATCATGGTGGTGGCATAGCAACGAGAGGGGAGAGTGTATGTCCACGCACCCTCGAGACCGTAGCGAAGCGTTATAACAACGCTGTTGATGTAGTCGACGCCTTCACGATCCGACCGATCCAAGTACCGAACGCACGGCACCTCCGAGTTCAGCACACGCTCAGCTCGATGACGATCCCGGACTCGATCCAGCAAAGTGTCGGGATGAGTTCCGTCAAGACGACGGCGTGGTGGCGATGATGATGCTTCACCGGCGCAGGCTTCGCCTAAGCTCCGTGACGATATGACCGAGGTGGAATATGGTGGAGGGGCACCGCACACGGCTAAGGAACGATCACGTAGATCAACTTGTGTGTTATGGGGTGCCCCCTGCCCCGTATATAAAGGAGCAAGGAGGAGGAGGCCGGCCCTAGGAGGAGGGCGCCAAGGGGAGTCCTACTCCCACCGGAGTAGGACTCCTTCTTTCCTAGTCCAACTAGGAGAAGGGGAAAGGAGGAAGTGGAGAAGGAAGGAGAGGGGGCCGCGCCCAAACCCCTTGTCCAATTCGGACTGGGCTTGGGAGGCGCGCCACCTCCCTGGCTCCTTCCCACTAAGGCCCATTAAGGCCCAATACTCTTCCCCAGATTCCCGTAACTCCCGGTATTCAAATTTACCGAATCACTCGGAACCTTTCCGATGTCCGAATATAGTCGTCCAATATATCGATCTTTACGTGTCGACCATTTCGAGACTCCTCGTCATGTCCCCGATCTCATCTGGGACTCCGAACTCCTTCGGTACATCAAAACTCATAAACTCATAATATAACTGTCATCGAAACCTTAAGCATGCGGACCCTACGGGTTCGAGAACTATGTAGACATGACCTAGAACTATTCTTGGTCAATAACCAATAGCGGAACCTGGATGCTCATATTGGCTCCTACATGTTCTACGAAGATCTTTATCGGTCAAACCGCATAACAACATACGTTGTTCCCTTTGTCATCGGTATGTTACTTGCCCGAGATTTGATCGTCGGTATCCAATACCTAGTTCAATCTCGTTAATGGCAAGTCTCTTTACTCGTTACGTAATGCATCATTCCGTAACTAACTCATTAGCTACATTGCTTGCAAGGCTTATAGTGATGTGCATTACCGAGAGGGCCCAGAGATACCTCTCCGACAATCGGAGTGACAAAACCTAATCTCGAAATACGCCAACCCAACATGTACCTTTGGAGACACCTGTAGTACTCCTTTATAATCACCCAGTTACGTTGTGACGTTTGGTAGCACCAAAGTGTTCCTCCGGTAAACGGGAGTTGCATAATCTCATAGTTACAGGAACATGTATAAGTCATGAAGAAAGCAATAGCAATATACTAAACGATCAAGTGTTAGGCTAACGGAATGGGTCATGTCAATCACATCATTCTCCTAATGATGTGATCCCATTAATCAAATAACAACACATGTCTATGGTTAGGAAACATAACCATCTTTGATTAATGAGCTAGTCAAGTAGAGGCATACTAGTGACTATATGTTTGTCTATGTATTCACACATGTATCATGTTTCCGGTTAATACAATTCTAGCGTGAATAATAAACATTTATCATGAAATAAGGAAATAAATAATAACTTTATTATTGCCTCTAGGGCATATTTCCTTCACCGATTTCACCCGGAACTATTCCGAAGTCCAAACATATGCTTCCAATATATCAATCTTTATGTCTCGACCATTTCGAGACTCCTCGTCATGTCCGTGATCACATCCGGGACTCCGAACAAACTTTGGTATATCAAAACTCATAAAACTATCATCGTAACGTTAAGCGTGCGGACCCTACGGGTTCGAGAACTATGTAGACATGACCTAGAACTATTCTCGGTCAATAACCAATAGTGGAACCTGGATGTTCATATTGGTTCCTACATTTTCTACGAAGATCTTTATCGGTCAAACCGCATAACAACATACGTTGTTCCCTTTGTCATCGGTATGTTACTTGCCCGAGATTCGATCGTCGGTATCCAATACCTAGTTTAATCTCGTTACCGGCAAGTCTCTTTACTCGTTCCGTAATACATCATTTCATAACTAACTCATTAGTTACAATGCTTGCAAGGCTTAGGTGATGAGTATTACCGAGAAGGCCCAGAGATACCTCTCCGACAATCGGAGTGACAAAACCTAATCTCGAATTATGCCAACTCAACATATACTTTTGGAGACACCTGTAGAGTACCTTTATAATCACCCAGTTACGCTGTGACGTTTGGTAGCACACAAAGTGTTCCTCCGGTAAACGGGAGCTGCATAATCTCATAGTTGCAGGAACTTTGTATAAGTCATGAAGAAAGCAATAGCAACATACTAAACGATCAAGTGCTAAGCTAACGGAATGGGTCAAGTCAATCACATCATTCTCCTAATGATGTGATTCCATTAATCAAATGACAACACATGTCTATGGTTAGGAAACATAACCATCTTTGATCAATGAGCTAGTCTAGTAGAGGCATACTAGTGACATTATGTTTGTCTATGTATTCACACATGTATCATGTTTCTGGTTAATACAATTCTAGCATGAATAATAAACATTTATCATGATATGAGGAAATAAATAATAACTTTATTATTGCCTCTAGGGCATATTTCCTTCACGGGAACCATGCAGACATGACTGAGACATCTCTTCGGCCAATAACCAAAAACGGGGTTTGGATACCCATGTTGGCTCCCACATGTTCCACGATGATCTCATCGGATGAACCACGATGTCGGGGATTCAATCAATCCCGTATGCAATTCCCTTTGTCCATCGGTATGTTACTTGCCCGAGATTAGATCGTTGGTATCCCCATACCCCATTCAATCTCATTGCCGGCAAGTCTCTTTACTCATTTCGTAACGCATGATCCCGTGGCTAACTCTTTCGTCACATTGAGCTCATTATGATGATGCATTACCGAATGGGCCCAGAGATACCTCTCTGTCATACGGAGTGACAAATCCCAGTCTCGATTCATGCCAACTCAACAGACACTTTCGGAGATACCCGTAGTTCACCTTTATAGCCACCCAGTTATATTGTGACGATTGATACACCCAAAGCATTCCTACGGTATCCGGGAGTTGCACAATCTCATTGTCTAAGGAAATGATGCTTGACATTAGAAAAGCTTTAGCAAACGAACTACACGATCTTGTGCTATGCTTAGGATTGGGTCTTGTCCATCACATCATTCTCCTAGTGATGTGATCCCATTATCAATGACATCCAATGTCCATGGTCAGGAAACCACAACCATCTATTGATCAACGAGCTAGTCAACTAAAGGCTCACTAGGGACATGTTGTGATCTATGTATTCACACATGTATTACGGTTTCCGGTTAATACAATTATAGCATGAACAATAGACAATTATCATGAACAAGGAAATATGATAATAACCACTTTATTATTGCCTCTAGGGCATATTTCCAACAAAAGCGTCTCCAATATGCGCTTCTATCCTTTGTGGGACCTTCAAGTTCCTTTAGGATAGAGTCGCATATTGGGCGTGACAAGTTGGTATCAGAGCCTCGACCAACCATAGGATCCCCCTTGTTTGATCGTATAGTTTGGCCGTTGTCGAGTCTAGAAGAAAGCTTTTTTGGAGTCTAGTTATATCAGAGAGTAGGAATTCTTTTTACTCCTCAGCCCCTTCGTCGCTCTAGTGAGAAATCTTGACGTAGGTTTTGATATACTACTCTTCCCCTTCAAAAAATTTTAGGATCACGAAGTTAGTTTTCCGACCGTTGTGATGTCAGCTCTTTTATCCGGCGCACTTCTCATTGAGTCTTTCGATTCTCGTTGTCTTTTGCAAGATCAATCCTCAGTTCTTTCTCAACGATGTTGTGTCCCCGTATGAAGTTGTCTTTATTTTTCCCACCCGCCCACCCTTTTTCTTCTCGGAGCCGGAGTCCATAATCGAGTATCCATCCTACTCGTGCGAAGCCTCTGCATTCTTTCCTCAATTATTTCAACCTGTGCTTTTCTCTTCAAGTTATTCGTCGGTTCCCCGTTCCAGGTTGCCTTTGTTTTTTCCCGCCCTCCCACCCCTTTTCTTCCCGAAGTCTGAGCCTCTACTCGAGCATCAATTTCATTTGTGCGGAGCCTCTTCAGTTTTTCCTCAATTGTCTCAACCGGTGAATTCTCGTCAACTTCGTCATGGTTCGTCTCGTTTTCTTTCCGGTGGATTCTATTCATGTTTTCCTGGTTGATCATATTCCTTTCTTTGGCTCGAGTGTTCCCCCTTGCTCGTTCGCCTCTCGCCAGTTTATCCTTCCGGAGTGCTCAAGACATCTCAGAGAGATTCGTGTTTGCCTTCAATTATTTCAAGGTTGTCACCTCATTCAAGTCTTTCAGTTGTTCCGGTGCATCATTTATCATTCAACAATCATTTTCCAACGGTGTTTCTTTTCAGTGGGCCCTAACCCACAGGTCTTTTCCCGGGATCTTACCTGGCTCCCCTAATTTTCCGGAATTACTCCCAATTCTTTTCAAGTTTGACGTAAGAATGAATTTTCATCAGTCAGATGTCATCTCCGAAATCGCTTTCAAATTCTTTTCAACTTCGGCTCAACATTTATAGTATTCATTGTTCCGGGGTATCTCTTTAATTATTCACTGTATTTCTCGTCGTCATTCTCAGCTTTGAAGACCGAAGAAGAGTTTCTCTTAAATATTACTCCGTTCTCTTGAAGATTCGTGGTGCTAGCTCGATGTTATCCTCTCAAATTGTTTCCAATCGTGCGATTCTTTTCTTACCCATCCGGAGTATTTCAGGAGTTCTTTTTCCGTTTTGATTATCCGGAGGCCTTCATTTTGGAATATTTCTTCGTTCCAAGTTTTCAGCTTCATTCTCCAATTATTCTAAATTGATGCCACTATGTTCGTCTCCATATCCGTACCGGTGCATTGTTAAAGAATTCTTTAGTCAGCTTGTGATCTCTTCATTCTTTTGCATCTAAATCCCCTCTAACATATTTGTTCTTCTAATTCTTCCCAGTGATTCATTCTCTTTTCTTCCTTCGTTTCATTTCTTACGGTGGTTGATGAAGACCTTCCCATGTTTGCGCCACATCTCAATCTTTAATCCTTTTCAACGAGAATGAGTAGTATGTTAAATCCATTGCGTGTCATCAATTTAAGTTGACGAAGGATAAGCATATCATAATTCTTATTCTTATTTCATCGAGGCGATTTAATTCCTTCTTCCGGAGTTCGTTCAAGATATCAATTCTTGGTTTCAAGTTGTTCATCTTTCTTGTCGGGAGTTCAAAATTTTCTTGGTTGCCTTGTCGTGAAGCTCCATTTAAATCATCGCAAGGTTTCATCTCGTTTTTTTCAACATTCGTTTATTTTAATCCTTTTAATACAGGAGTTCTTCGAGATTTCCTCACGGTGGTTCGTCAAGGATTTAATTTATTCTTCAAGTGTTTATCAAGATTCTTGTTGGAGCTCAAGTATTCCTCTTGCATACCGAAGTCTATACCTATACTAATTACTAACTCCCTGTAAGTTCTCACATTAATCAGTAGCCGTTAATCTGGTGGGACCGAGTTATAACGGTGTGGATTGATCCATGTAATTCTCGGCTGAAACGATTAGATGAAATACCTCATAGGAGTCCTTGCGATTTATCCCCCGCCCTATATTGCAGCCTCTCCAATCCCTAGCTGATCTCCCGCATCATGTCAAACAAAAAAAAAGCACATCATCTGTATTGGTGCAACATGAAAAGGCCTGTACCGTTCCATCTGATGCTCCAATCCACGGAAGCGTTCACCCAAATCCCAATACAATCTCTAAACGATCCCACTGTCCACGCTCGCCACGTTCTTCAAATTGATTCGCAATTGATTTTGATCACTAGAACAAATCACCCAGGGCAGATGTACGTACGTGCAAAACTTGCACGCAAGCAAGCAGACATGCTGCTTAATTGATGAACAATGGCACTAGCTCACGTAGACGTGAGAAGCTAGCTTCAACCGAAACTCTTGATTCGTTCGTGTCTTGACGGGATTGGAACGACTCGGCTCTCACGACAGTCGTCCCGTACGTGAGCTTGCGTGGAGCTAGCTCTAATCGACCGGATTGAGTTACTCCGGCGACGTCCCAAGAACTTCTGGGTAACTTGGCGATTGATCGGGCGGGATCAGAACGACTTGGCTCTCTCGATAGTCGTCCCGTACATCAGCTTGCGTGGAGGGAGCTCTAATCGACCGGATTGAGTTACCCCCGCGCTGTCCCGGGAACTTCTGGGTAACTTGGCGATGGAAGAAACAGATCAGGATATTATATTGATGGCTACAGGTGTGTCGCACCTGTTTTTACTGTATTGCTTTGATCTTAGTACGAGTTACATGGACTGTACATAAGCATCTGGATCACATTTGTTGCCAACCTGCAGCAAGCTAGGTAAGTAGGGTTCTCTACGTCTAGAAATTGACCATTGCCAACCAGTTTACAGAAGGTATATGTTAGATGCTGTAAACTTTTATTCTAATATGCAATAAATCTCATATTATCTGCATGTTGAACAAATAATTTGTATGTCCAGGATTAAGAAAAAAGTATGATGCCCTGGCATCAAATATTTTCATGTACTTTTGACATTTAATATACTATGACTTCCTGGATTTCTCAAGATCATATCTAATACTGCACTATATATGTTTTGATGGATTTGTGAGATTTTAGTACTGTTGCATGTGCAAAAATTTAGATAGATGTATGGCAGATTTATAAATGTCACTGTTTACATGGTTCATTTAATTTATTTGGCAACAGATCTAGATATATGATTTGTTTTATATAAAACGTTCATAACAAAATTTCTGCAATGGTAACCATGAAATCTATAAATCTGCCATACATCTATCTAGATATATTCAGATGTTCATAGCTAACACTTGCAGAAAATACGATGAGGAGTTTTCAGATATTCAGACGGAATTTCAGCCCAGTTGGATTTGAGGCGAAGGAAGGAGGCGAACTCTCAGCAAGGTGACGGTTCTCCCGATGGAGACATAGCATGTCGGGAGAAGAGAACTTATACACACGCCGTTGGCACAGGGAGGCATGAAGATACTTCTTATATTTCTAAAGGAGCATGCACAAGGCTGCACCCTATTTTTGAACAAGCTGTATCCCAATCTCTGGGACATCTTCATGTGCTAACGGCCATGGTGAAGATCAGCTCAATGATCTCGATTCATGTAGTGGTGTCCCTAACGGTGGTCATATGGTGACGCGACATCTCCGGGATCTAGCCATCAAGCATGCTTGCTGAAGTTACGGCCCATGTCAGCGACAAGCAAATTGACCGTTTTGGTCAATGTGTGGCGGCAGTTATGATGCTCCACATAGCTGCAGCTCTCAGGGTTTGATGTTTTGACCACCTTGCCAAAGATGCAGCCTTTGCTGTATGTCAAGTTTCAATGGTACGTCTCTTATTGCGTCATATGGGAAACTGCTGCATTGAGTTGAATTTTTTGGCAGCTACCAATCGCACTTTATCCTGAAATTACTCATATCCGACCTCATACAAAAAACATCAATTCCTTTTTAAGACTGCAAGAAATAGCTTTATATAGTTTACTATGGCCCTAACAAATATGTAGCTATCTCGCAAAAAAAAATATGCCGCTATTTGGTGAGCTCATGTATAAGTGCGGCTACGTAAAATTATGTCGCACAAAATCTTGAATGTCATGCTACATGCCTACATCTACTTCTCACACTATGATATTACTTGATTAGTGTAGGTGATGAAATCTAAAACATTGTACTATGTGGCAAAGCAATGAAGCAGGCAACGACTAACAAACTGTGGTTGAAGAAAATAGAAAATCCAGTTGCCCACCATTGATCTCATTTATATGTGTAGAATACAGATTTAGACAAATATATAATCTAGCAGGGTCAGTGGAAGGTTAGCTTAACTGCAATTCGTTTTTTTACCACGCAGATAATTGCCAACTAAAAATCATCCTCTATCTGTTAGGCCGCTGAACTCTGGATGATCTACAATCTACCATTTGTTAGTTTAGTAATTCGTTTCCTGCATAAGAGCCAACTATCCACTGGAAAAACACTGTATTTCTTATCGTCATGCAAAAAGAATTGTTATCTTGGAAAAATAATGAATTTTGATTATTACTTTCAATGGAGAACAAACTTTTAACAGGTTAACAAGTGTTAACTAGAAATCTTAAATTTTCCAAGCAAGCATTCTGTTTCAATAAGCCTAACTGATTTTTTTTCTTCTATGGTTATGAAGTGTTACATGTCATTCCGTAGTCATCACAAATTGTACTAAGAATCAGCTTGGTGCTCTATATGTGTTATCCACGCACCGCTGAATCTCTACAGTAGAGCTGTGTTAGCAACTTCAACAATGAAACACACACCTTTGAATCTCTACAGTAGTCCTCACGGGATTTTGGTACTAATTCTTTGGGCACCCAATTACAATTTATAATTTACAATACACTTTTTGTTGCACCGTTGGTTCACCTATCCCCACCATACTATGCCTATATACCTTTGAACCCCTTGCTCTCCTCCGTTGCATCTAGCTGCATCATATCTGCCACAGGCACCCTTGATGCCTCTGTACTCCTCAATTGTACACATTCATCGTTAACACGTCCTCCTCTTAGCTAAGGTTCTCAGCTTTCATCGCAGCCATGCATTGGTGACAGAGTACTATCAACAGTGTTCTCTCCTCGGTTTGATGATCCAGGCTAGGCATCATATCAACAATTAAACAACCTCACATGTGGCGTCCAACTCGGACAAGAATATCTGTGTAATTAATTTCATTCCCTCCATTTGTTGAAGATGTCCTATTTTGTGTAGCTTAGTCACGTGTCATTCATACATGCTGCACTTGAGCTTTGAGTAATCCATTTCTGCTTATAATTTTTTGCACCTTTTTCTTTTAGTTGAGTTCCTAAATGAATGGGGTGGGGCCGTGGGGTCAGCTTTGAGTTCGAGCACTTCATGTTTTTTGACAACATGAGCGCCCATGGATTATAAGCTAATATATGATTGGTTCCTTTTGTTTCAGGTATGTGATCCTTGATTCATACTTACTTGATACCTAAGCCACGGTTTCCACAACAATCAACGAAGTTTTAAATATTAGGTGTGGATATTAAACAATATGGACAGCCTTTGGGTTGTTCCAATGCCATTATCTTTTGTTTCATGTATGTGATCATTATTTGTGAGTAGGGAAATCCATGGTTTCCGCAAGACTTGAGCAATTCAAATATTTGATATGGATTCTAAATGGTAATGAGAACTTAAGCAGTCAATTTTTTTTGCAGCAGTTTTGCCTTATCAGACAAAAGTTCAATCCATTAAGAACAACCTCTTAGGTTAAACTTGGCATTTTTGTAAATATTTTAAACCGTAATGTCTTACTACCTACTCCCTCTGTAAAAGAATATAAGAGCATTTAGTGATCTAAACGCTCTAATATTCCTTTATAAAGGGAGTACCTTTTAAGTTTGTACATGCTTTTTTATACTAGCCCGTGCAGACGCACGGGTTTACGACTAGTGCAACTAATTCTTCCTTGTCTTTCGCGCATGTTTTTCGCATCTTTTCTTTCGTCTCAAGTAAATAATCATTTTCGTTTGTGGCCGGTTATCACCTCATAATTTTGAGATGGCTTCCATAAGCCCACAACAAGCTAAATCTTTTCATTCTTGAATTTCCAACAACCCCATTTAATCCTTCCTTGCAAGGATGCTTCTCAATTCTATTATGGTGGAAGTTGTCTTTTGTTTTTCCCCTTTCCTTTCCATCCAATGATTTACTTTATATTCTTTCATTCCGGAGGCATGACGATATTGCTCTTTTCGACCCATTATCTCATTTCTCCAAGACCATTTTATTTCCTCGATTATCCATTTACCGGAGTGTGGTGTCCTCTTTTCAAATCTCTTATCTTGTCTACCTATCCTTTTCTCTTATACCGGGATGATATCCCAAGTCTTTTGTTCTTATTCCTTTTATATCTTGTTCTAATCGGAGTGGTTTTAGAGTCTACCTTATTCCTTGAACTCTTATTCTCGTCTTAATCAACGTTCCTCTTTTCTACCCAAGTGCTCTCGACCTTGTTCATCTTCTCTTATGCTCTTGTTTACCTCATCCTCTTTTCTTCTGTCTCGCTCCTAAGATCTCGGGACGAGATCTTCTGTTAGTGGAGGAGAGTTGTAATGCCCCGAGACCGATGCTCCAGATGCCTTCCATTTATTTTAGTTGTTGTCGTGTGTTTATTGTGTTTGTTGTATTATCATAATTGTTTTGCATATTTCATTCCTATATGTTTGTTGCCATGTTCATGATGAATGTCATTGCCATATTTTGCTTCTTGCATCATGTTCTTCATTGGTTACATTTTTTCATCCTTGTTGTCCCATGATCATCTTGCTTTGTTGTATGCTTCATGATTTTTGTTGTGCCTCTTGACATTTTATTGCATTACATCATGATCATCTTGCTTGTTGTTGCATGTGCATTTTAATTGTGTATGTTATGGTGTGATCTCTTTCTCTTCATCTCCATTGCTATTGGCATCTTCAGGCTTCAAGTTAATCCATCTCCAAGCAAACCCCGTCTCCTTCTTTCAAATTTTAGCCATTTACTCGAGTGACACATTTCCTCCCCCAAATAATGTTCATTACTTTCCTATAAATCTTGCTCCTTTCCTACACCCTCTCTGATAAATTTCATCCATTTTGGAGTTGTTTTCATTGGGTTCAAAAATGGCCCAAGTTTGAACTTTATTCAAACTTGTATTATTTTTCTACCTCTAAAATAGTCCGAAACAATTTAATCAAATGGTGAATAATTCCAAGAGTCTAGAGGTACATCTATTTCCTCCTAACTCCTCACCTTTTCCTCTGTGCATTTTGCTCTTTGTTTCTGTTTGAAGAAATGGAAAAGCAGCAGCAGCAGCCTACCTGGGCCTCTGCTTCCAGGCCGGCCCAGCTACCCCAGCCCCGCAGCCCGCTCAGCGCTGCGCCCACTCCCTCTCCTCTCTTTTCTCACCCAAAACTCAGCCAACCCTCTCTTCCACTCCTCCCACGTGGCAACGCAGGACCCATCCGTCAGCGGGTGAGACTGTAGCTTTCACCCACCTTTCTCCCACCTCCCTCTCTCCTTTACACGCAGGCCATGGCCACAGTGGCCGAGCTCGCGTCGCTCTCCCCTCCTATAAAGCCAGCAGGTCGCAGCTGCCACCCAGGAAGGGATTCCCCTTCCTCTTACCCCTCTGCCTGATCTCGCCCGAGCACGAGCAAGAGAATGCCGCCGCCGCTGTCGCTCCTCCGGTCACCTCCAGTCGCCTCCTCCAAGTACGTCGACCTCCCCGTCGTCCGTTACGTCCACTCCGTCATCGAGGGATCGCCAAGTCCAGTGCCCCGTCGTCTCCCCTGCTTCCTTTGCTTCATGGTCCGTGCACCATCGTGCCGATCAATTCCTCCTCACGCCTCGGATCGACCTCCTCGCGCCCGTCCGAGCTCGCATTCGGCACCCCCTCGGTGAGCCGTGTCGAATCCCCTCTTTTCCCGGTTCGATGCATGCATGTAGTCATCTATCCGGTTGTCTGGAGCCACAACCACCATAGTCGGGAGATCCTGATGCGCACACCCACACACACCTTGTTTTCGCCCCTTGCTGCACATGCACGCAGGCTCATGCAGGTCACACACAGCAGCACACGCTCGCGACCACGTGGTTGCCGCGCCTCGCCGCACACCTGCACACCGCGTCATCCGTCCAGCCGGCCACCATGGTAGCACGGCAAGCTCGTGCGTTGCCTCTGCCTGTTCTCGTCTACGCACGCACGCGACCATCTGCTCGCGCGCGCCACGGCAGCACCCGCAGGTCGCTTCCCATGCTTGCCCAGCACAACCGCGTCCTCGCGCAAGCCTTCACAGTCGTCCCATGCATCGCCATGGTCCCCGCCATGGCCACAAGCTCGGCCTCCCGCAAGCCCCACCTGTGCATCCACGTACTCAGCAAGCGCGTGCCCCAACCGAGTTTTCCTTTTCTTTTATGAAATCCAGTGCATTCCATTTCTATAAAGTCCTATCTTTCCATTTCAGGCAAGTCCAAATCTGGACATTCCATTTCTGGAATATTGCCAATTCTGTCAATAGCCATTTTAGGCATGTTTTCACTTAATGCACTTGTGAGCATTTTCCTTAAGTAACCCCAACATATTATATATGTTTTTGGGCTAGAAAACTCCAATGAATCCATTGGTGGCATCCATTTCTTCATTTGAGCAAGTTTGCACACATGTCTTTTTACATTACCTTGTTGTTTTGTCATTTATGTGGATATTTATGCAAATGTGATATGTGATAACTTTGTTCATGAACATGCTCTTTTACATGCCATCTTCATGCTAGATTTTATTGCATGTCTTAAAGTGCACTGTGATGAGTGCCACAAGCTTGCAAACATGCCTACATGAATCTGTTTGCCATGCCATGTTTATTTTTGGCAAGTCTGAATCTGACAACATAACTTGTCATCTTTCATTGATGCTATCATCCTATCTATGTGTTGCTGGACAAAGTTCAGTGAGGAAGTTTTATTTAGTGCATTTATTACTAGCATGCCATGCTCTTGTTTGTCATGATCAATTCTTGTAGCATGTAGTTTAATAGCTCTGAACATTGCAACCTGATGTTGTTTTTGCCATGATCAGTATTTTCACCAAGTCTGTAAATCTGGTATCATTCGTCAGTTTGCCATGCTGTTTTAGTGATGAACTAGTAAGTTTTAGAAGTAGTTCAGTGATCATGTTTTGTAGTGTGTGTGTTATGTACTTCAATGCCATGCCACCATTGTTTTCCATGTTTGAGTGTTGTAGCATATTTAATTGTTGCATCCAAGTTGGCATGCTGCTGTTTTATACAGCTTTGCATTGCATTTTTTTTGCTCATCATTTGCAAACCATGCATCTGTTTTCGGTGATCTTTATATTGTTTTCAACTAGAATCTTCCAATCTTTCTAGTGGCATGCTTGGGTCACCAAGATTCTGCCCATATCCATCTTGTCTCCACCATTTCTTTCCCGTTGACGTATCCCTCATACCGGTAGCCCATTAGCTCCGTCTTTTGCATTATTCATATGCATTCATGTTCCTCATGCATGTAGCATGTGCTCTTTTCCATGTCATGTTTATGCTTGTGTGTTTACCATGTTGTTTGCTTCTTTACGGTTATGCTTCTTCTTGATAGTTCTTGTTTCGTTGCGGTCGTGAGGATTCGTTCGACTACGTGGGATCGTCTTCTTCATGGACTCGTTCTTTTTCCTAGCGGGATTTCAGGCAAGATGACCGTCACCTTGGATCTCACTACTATCTTTGCTATGCTAGTTGTCTCGATGCTATCGCTATGTCACGCTACCTATCACTTGTTTAGCAAGTATATCCCTCTTCGCGGATGATGTCGTTATCTTTTGCCACCCCGACGAGCAAGACTTACTGGTTGTGCATGAGATCCTATAGTTGTTTAGCCATGCCTCGGGCCTTAAGACAAATTTCGCCAAGTGCTCGGTGACACCCATTCGTTGCTCGCCAGAGGTCTGCGCTCAGGTCGGCATGGCCCTCTCCTGCCCTGTGACCACCTTCCTAGTGACTTACCTTGGACTGCCGCTTTCGATCTGGATGGCGCCATCCTCCACGCTTATGCCCCTCATCGAGAAGATGGCCAAATGGTTGGGCACTTGGCAAGCCTCACTTTTGTCCCGAGGCAAAAGGCTTGCCCTCGTGCGCCATGTCCTCACTGCCATACCCATCCACTTGTTGTTGGCCATGGCCCTCTCTGCTAAGATCCTCAAGCTCATCAACCGCGTCATCCGAGACTTTCTGTGGCATGGCCGAAAGGAGGCTAGAGCCGAAAACTACCTGGTCAACTGGCCCAAGGTATGTCGCCCTCTAGACCTTGGTGGACTAGGGATCTATGACATCCACCGCACTAGCATCTCCTTGCGCGTGAGCTGGATGTGGTTGCGGGACACCAACCTGTCCAGATCATGGCACCATCTTCCCTTTTCCCAACGACACCGATGTCCACGCTATCTACTGTGTGTCTACCTCCTACACTATTGGCGATGGGCGCATATGTCACTTCTAGCTCGACCACTGGCTCGATGATCGATTGATTGCTGAGCTCGCCCTACCCTTGTCGCCTCGGTTCCCTGATGATACCGCAACCTCCACCTGGTCTGCGATGGCCCGAAGAACTGAGCTTGGATTAAGGACATCCATGGTGCACTGGGTTTGATCGCCACCATCGAGTACGTCGACATGTGGCAGCGACTGCGTCATGTCACGCTAACCTCTACTCCAGACTGCATCCACTGGCGCTGGACGAGCACAGGCAACTACACCGCCTCCTCCTAATATCGGACCCTCTTCCATGGCTCTATCCCCGACCCGCACTGGCGCCTAACCTAGAAGGGATGGGCTTCGATGAGCATCAAGGTGTTCCTTGTTGGGGAACGTAGTATTTCAAAAAAATCCTATGATCACGCAAGATCTATCTAGGATAAGCATAGCAACGAGAGGGGAGAGTGTATCCACGTACCCTTGTAGACCGAAAGCGAAAGCGTTTAGTAACACGGTTGATGTAGTTGAACGTCTTCGCGATTCAACCGATCCAGGTACCGAACGTACGGCACCTCCGTGTTCAGCACACGTTCAGCACGATGACGTCCCTCGAGCTCCTGATCCAGTTGAGGATGAGGGAGAGTTCCGTCAGCACGACGGTGTGGCGACGGTGATCATGAAGTTACCGGCGCAGGGCTTCGCCTAAGCACTACAACGATATGACCGAGGTGGTAAACTGTGGAGGGGGGCACCGCACACAGCTAAGGCAATTGATCTTGTGTGTTCTAGGCTGCCCCCCTACCTCCATATATAAAGGGGGAGAGGGGGAGGCTGGCTGGCCCCTCTAAGGTGTGCCAAGAGAGAGGAGTCCTACTAGGACTCCAAGTCCTAGTAGGATTCCACTTGGTGGAAGGGGGAAGAAGGAAGGGAGAGGGAGAGGGAGAGGGAGAGGGAAAGGGGGGCCTTGCCCCCTCCCCTAGTCTTATTCGGACTACCCAAGGGGGCGCCACCTCCTCGTGGCCTGCCCTTTCTCTCCCCTAAGGCCCATATTGGCCCTTACTTTCCAGGGGGGTTCCGGTAACCCTTCCGGCACTCCGATAATTACCCGGTACCTCCCGAAACTCATCCAGTGTCTGAATAACATCGTCCAATATATCATTCTTTATGTCTCGGTCATTTTGAGACTCCTCGTCATGTCTGTGATCCCATCCGGGACTCCGAACAAACTTCGGTCATCAAATCACATAACTCATACTACAAATCGTCATCGAACGTTAAGCGTGCGGACCCCACGGGTTCGAGAACTATGTAGACATGACCGAGACACATCTCCGGTCAATAACCAATAGCGGAACCTGGATGCTCATATTGGCTCCTACATATTCTATGAAGATCTTTATCGGTCAAACCGCATAACAACATACGTTGTTCCCTTTGTCATTGGTACGTTACTTGCCCGAGATTCGATCGTCGGTATCATCATACCTAGCTCAATCTCGTTACCAGCAAGTCTCTTTACTCATTCCATAATGCATCAGCCCGCAACTAACTCATTAGTCACATTGCTTGCAAGGCTTATAGTGATGTGCATTACCGAGAGGGCCTAGAGATACCTCTCCGATACACGGAGTGACAAATCCTGTAGAGCATCTTTATAATCACCCAGTTACGTTGTGACGTTTGATAGCACACAAGGTGTTCCTCCGGTATTCGGGAGTTGCATAATCTCATAGTCAGAGGAACGTGTATAAGTCATGAAGAAACCAATAGCAATAAAACTTAACGATCATTATGCTAAGCTAACAGATGGGTCTTGTCCATCACATCATTCTCCTAATGATGTGATCCCGTTTATCAAATGACAACACATGTCTATGGCTAGGAAACTTAACCATCTTTGATTAACGAGCTAGTCTAGTAGTGGCTTACTAGGGACACAATGTTTTGTCTATGTATCCACACATGTATCAAGTTTCCGGTTAATACAATTCTAGCATGAATAATAAACATTTATCATGTTATAAGGAAATAAAATAATAACTTTACTATTGCCTCTTGGGCATATTTCCTTCATTCTCCAACTTGCACTAGAGTCAATAATCTAGTTCACATCGCCATGTGATTTAATACCAATAGTTCACATCTTTATGTGATTAACACCTATAGTTCACATTGCCATGTGACCAACACTCAAAGGGTTTACTAGAGTCAATAATCTTGTTCACATCTCTATGTGATTAACACCCAAGAGTAATAAGGTGTGATCATGTTTTGCTTGTGAGAGAAGTCTTAGTCTATGGGTCTGCCACATTCAGATCCGTACGTATTTTGCAAATTTTCTATGTCTACAATGCTCTGCACGGAGCTACTCTAGCTAATTGCTCCCACTTTCAATATGTATCCAGATTGAGACTTAGAGTCATCTGAATCAGTGTCAAAGCTTGTATCGATGTAACCCTTTACGATGAACTTTTTTTCACCTCCATAACCGAGAAGCATGTCCTTATTCCAGTAAGGATAATTTTGACCGTTGTCCAGTGATCCACTCCTAGATCATTATTGTACCCTCTTGCCAAACTCATGGTGAGGTACACAATATGTCTGGTACACAGCATAGCATACTTTATAGAACCTATGACTGAGGTATAGGGAATGACTTTTCATTCTCTTTCTATTTTCTGTCGTGGTCGGGTTTTGAATCTTTACTCAACTTCACACCTTGCAACACAGGCAAGAACTCCTTCTTTGACTATTTCATTTTGAACTACTTCAAAAACTTGTCAAGGCATGTACTCATTGAAAATTTTTATCAAGCACTATCTATAGATCTTGATGCTCAATATGTAAGCAGCTTCACCGAGGTCTTTCTTTGAAAAACTCCTTTCAAACACTCCTTTATGCTTTCTAGAAAATTCTACATCATTTTTGATCAACAATATGTCATTCACATATACTTATCAGACAGGCTGTAGTGCTCCCACTCAGTTTCTTGTAAATATAGGCTTCACCGCAAGTCTGTATGAAACTATATGCTTTGATCAACTCATGAAAGCATATATTGCAACTCCGAGACGCTTGCACCAGTCCATAGATGGATCGCTGGAGCTTGCACACTTTGTTAGGGATCGACAAAACCTTCTGGTTGCATCATATACAACTCTTCTTTAAGAAATTCATTAAGGAATGCAGTTTTGACATCCATTTGCCAAATTTCATAATCATAAAATGCGGCAATTGCTAACATGATTCGGACAGACTTAAGCATCACTCTAAGTGAGAAGGTCTCATTGTAGTCAACTCCTTGAACTTGTCGAAAACCTTTCGCAACCAGCTGAGCTTTGTAGATAGTAACACTACCATCAGCGTCCATCTTCCTCTTGAAGATACATTTATTCTCAGTGGCTTGCCGATCATCGGGCAAGTCCACCAAAGTCCATACTTTGTTCTTATACATGGATCCTATCTCAGATTTCATGGCCTCAAGCCAGTTTGCGGAATCTGGGCTCATCATCGCTTCCTCATAGTTCGTAGGTTCGTCATGGTCTAGTAACATGACTTCCAGAACAGGATTACCGTACCACTATGGTGCGGAATGTGCTCTGGTTGACCCACGAGGTTTGGTAGTAACTTGATCTGAAGTTTTATGATCATCATCATTAGCTTCCTCACTAATTGGTGTAGGCATCACAGGAACTAATTTCTATGATAAACTACTTTCTAATTCAAGAGAAGGTACAACTACCTCATCAAGTTCTACTTTCCTCCCACTCACTTCTTTCGAGAGAAACTCCTTCTCTAGATAGGATCCATACTTAGCAACATAGATCTTGCCTTCGGATCTGTGATAGAAGGTGTGCCCAACAGTCTACTTTGGGTATCCTATGAAGACGCATTTCTCTCATTTGGGTTCGAGCTTATCAGGTTGAAGCTTTTTCACATAAGCATCGCAGCCCCAAACTTTAAGAAACAACAACTTAGGTTTCTTGCCAAACCACAGTTTCATACGGTGTCGTCTCAATGGATTTATATGGTGCCCTATTTAACGTGAATGCAGTTGTCTCTAATGCATAACCCCGAAACGATAGTGGTAAATCGGTAAGAGACATCCTAGATCGCACCATATCTAATAAAGTACGGTTACGACGTTCGGACACACCATTACGCTGTGGTGTTCTAGGTGGCATGAGTTGTGAAACTATTCCACTTTGTTTTAAATGAGGGCCAAACTCGTAACTCAAACATTCGCCTCCGCGATCAGATCGTAGACTTTATTTCCTTGTTACGATGATTCTCCACTTCACTCTGAAATTCTTTGAACTTTTCAAATGTTTCAGACTTGTGTTTCATTAAGTAGATATACCCATATCTGCTCAAATCATCTGTGAAGGTCAGAAAATAACGATACCCGCCGCGAGCCTCAACACTCATCAGACCGCATACATCGGCATGTATTATTTCCAGTAAGTCTGTAGCTCGCTCCATTGTTCCAAAGGATGGAGTTTTACTCATCTTGCCCATGAGGCATGGTTCGCAAACATCAAATGATTCATAATCAAGTGATTCCAAAAGTCCATCTGCATGGAGTTTCTTCATGCGCTTTACACCAATATGACCTAAACTGCAGTGCCACAAATATGTTGCACTATCATTATCAACTTTGCATCTGTTGGCATCAATATTATGAATATGTGTATCATTACGATCGAGATTCAATAAACCATTGAGTGCATGACCATAGAAGGTTTTATTCATTTAAACAGAACAACAATTATTCTTTAACTTTAAATGAATAAATGTATTGCAATAAACATGATCTAATCATATTCATGCTCAACGCAAACACCAAATAACATTTATTTTAAGTTCAACACTAATTCCTAAGGTAAAGGGAGTGTGCGATGGTGATCTTATCAACCTTGGAATCACTTCCAATACACATTGTCACCTCGCCCTTAACTAGTCTCTGTTCATTTTGCAACTCCTGTTTCGAGTTGCTAATCATAGCAACTGAACCGGTATCAAATACCCTGGGGTTACTATGAACACTAGTAAAATACACATCAATAACATGTATATCAAATATATCTTTGTTCACTTTGCCATCCTTCTTATCCGCCAATTATTTGGGGCAGTTCCGCTTCCAGTGATTATTCCCTTTGCGGTAGAAGCACTCAGTTTCAGGCTTAGGTTTAGCTTTGGGATCCTTCACGGGAGTGACAACTTGCTTGCCATTCTTCTTGAAGTTCCCTTTCTTTTCCTTTGCCATTTTCTTGAAAATAGTGGGTTTTTTTAACCATCAACACTTGATGCTTTTTCTTGATTTCTACCTTCGCCGATTTTAGCATCGCGAAGAGTTCGGGAATTGTTTTCGTCATCCCTTGCATATTAAGTTCATCATGAAGTTCCAGTAACTTGGTGATAGTGACTAGAGAACTTTGTAAATCACTATCTTATCTACAAGATTAACTACCAGTTGATTCAAGCGATTGTAGTACTCAGACATTCTGAGCACATGCTCACTGGTTGAGTTATTCTCCTCCATCTTGTAGGCAAAGTACTTGTCAGAGGTCTCATACCTCTCGACTCGGGCATGAGTCTATAATACCAATTTCAGCTCTTGGAACATCTTGTATGCTCCGTGGCGTTCAAAACATTTTTGAAGTCCCGGTTCTAAGCCGTAAAGCATCGCGCACTAAACTATCAAGTAGTCATCATACCGAGCTTGTCAAACGTTCTGTATCTGCTCCTGCAATAGGTCTGTCACCTAGTGGTGCATCAAGGACATAATTCTTCTGTGCAGCAATGATGAAAATCCTCAGATCACGGACCAAGTCCACATCATTGCTACTATCATCTTTCAACTTATTTTTTTCTAGGAACATATCAAAAAATAAACGGGGAGCTAGATCGCGAGCTATTGATCTACAACATAATTTGCAAATACTATCAAGACTAAGTTCATGATAAATTAAAGTTCAATTAATCATATTACTTAAGAACTCACACTTAGATTGACATCCCTCGAGTCATCTAAATGATCACATGATCCAAATCAACTAAACCATGTCCGATCATCACGTGAGATGGAGTAGTTTTCAATGGTGAACATCTCTATGTTGATCATATCTACTATATGATTCACGTTCGATCTTTCGATCTCAGTGTTCCGAGGCCATATCTGCATATGCTAGGCTCGTCAAGTTTAACCCGAGTATTCTGCATGTGCAAAAACTGGCTTGCACCCGTTGTATGTGAACGTAGAGCTTATCACACTCGATCATCACGTGGTGTCTCGGCATGACGAACTGTAGCAACGCTGCATACTAAGGGAGAACACTTATACCTTGAAATTTAGTGAGAGATCATCTTATAATACTACCGCCGTACTAAGCAAAATAAGATGCATAAAAGATAAACATCACATGCAATCAAAATATGTGACATGATATGGCCATCATAATTTTGTGCCTTTGATCTCCATCTCCAAAGCACCGTCATGATCTCCATCGTCACCGGCTTGACACCTTGATCTCCATCGTAGCATCGTTGTCGTCTCGCCAACTATTGCTTCTACGACTATCGCTACCGCTTAGTGACAAAGTAAAGCAATTACATGGCGATTGCATTTCATACAATAAAGCGACAACCATAAGGCTCCTGCCAGTTGCCGATAACTTCTACAAAACATGATCATCTCATACAACAATTTATATCTCATCATGTCTTGACCATATCACATCACAACATGCCCTACAAAAACAAGTTAGACGTTACTTTGTTTTTGCAAGTTTTACGTGGCTGCTACGGGCTTCTAGCAAGAACCGTTCTTACCTACGCATCAAAACCACAACAATTTTTTGTCAAGTGTGCCGTTTTAACCTTCAACAAGGACCGGGCGTAGTCAAACTCGATTCAACTAAAGTTGCAGAAACAGACACCCGCTAGACACCTGTGTGCGAAGCACGTCGGTAGAACCAGTCTCATGAACGCGGTCATGTAATGTCGGTCCGGGCCGCTTCATCCAACAATACCGCCGAATCAAAGTAAGACGTTGGTGGTAAGCAGTATGACTATTATCGCCCACAACTCTTTGTGTTCTACTCGTGCATATAACATCTACGCATAGACCTGGCTCGGATGCCACTGTTGGGGAACGTAGTATTTCAAAAAAAAAATCCTACGATCACACAAGATCTATCTAGGATAAGCATAGCATCTAGAAGGGAGAGTGTGTCCACGTACCCTCGTAGACCGAAAACGGAAGCGTTTAGTAACGCGGTTGATGTAGTCGAACGTCTTTGCGATTCAACCGATCCAAGTACCGAACGTACGGCGCCTCCTTGTTCAGCACACGTTCAGCACGATGACGTCCCTCGAGCTCTTGATCCAGTTTAGTATGAGGGAGAGTTCCGTTAGCACGACGGTGTGGCGACGGTGATGATGAAGTTACCGGCGCAAGGCTTTGCCTAAGCACTACCACGATATGACCGAGGTGGTAAACTATGGAGGGGGCCACCGCACACGGCTAAGACAATTGATCTTGTGTGTTCTAGGGTGCCCCCTGCCTCCGTATATAAAGGAGGAGAGGGGGAGGCCGGCCGGCCCCTGTAGGGCGCGCCAAGAGAGAGGAGTCCTACTAGGACTCCAAGGCCTAGTAGGATTCCACTTGGTGGAAGGGGGAGAAGGAAGGGAGAGGGAGAGGGAGAGGGAAAGGGGGGGCGCGCCCCCTCCCCTAGTACTATTCGGACTCCCCAAGGGGGGGGAGCCACCTCCTCGTGGTCTGCCCTCTCTCTCCCCTAAGGGCCCATGTTGGCCCATTACTTCCTCGGGGGGTTCCGGTAACCCTTCCAGCACTCCGATAATTACCCGGTACCTCCCGGAACTCATCCGGTGTCCGAATGACATCGTCCAATATATCATTCCTTATGTCTCGACCATTTCGAGACTCCTCGTCATGTCCGTGATCTCATTCCGGACTCTGAACAAACTTAGGTCATCAAATCACATAACTCATAATACAAATCATCATCGAACGTTACGTGTGCGGACCCTACGGGTTCGAGAACTATGTAGACATGACCGAGACACATCTCCGGTCAATAACCAATAGCGGAACCTGGATGCTCATATTGGCTCCTACATATTCTACGAAGATCTTTATCGGTCAAACCGCATAACAACGTACGTTGTTCCCTTTGTCATCGGTATGTTACTTGCCCGAGATTCGATCATCGGTATCATCATACCTTGCTCAATCTCGTTACCGGCAAGTCTGTTTACTAATTCCATAATGCATCATCCCGCAACTAACTCATTAGTCACATTTCTTGCAAGGCTTATAGTGATGTGCATTACCGAGAGGGCTCAGAGATACCTCTCTGATACACGGAGTGACAAATTCTAATCCCGATCTATGCCAACCCAACAAACACCTTTGGAGACACCTGTAGAGCATCTTTATAATCACCCAGTTACGTTGTGACGTTTGATAGCACACAAGGTGTTCCTCCGGTATTCAAGAGTTGCATAATCTCATAGTCAGAGGAACATGTATAAGTCATGAAGAAAGCAATAGCAATAAAACTTAACGATCATTATGCTAAGCTAACGGATGGGTCTTGTCCATCACATCATTCTCCTAATGATGTGATCCCATTTATCAAATGGCAACACATGTCTATGGCTAGGAAACTTAACCATCTTTAATTAACGAGCTAGTCTAGTAGAGGCTTACTAGGGACACGTTGTTTTGTCTATGTATCCACACATGTATCAAGTTTCCGGTTAATACAATTCTAGAATGAATAATAAACATTTATCATGAGATAAGGAAATAAAATAATAACTTTATTATTGCCTCTAGGGCATATTTCCTTCATTCCTCTGGCCAAACGAGATATGCCTCACCCACAATGATGTGTGCTATATGATCAAGCCATGGAGACCATCCATCATCTCCTGGTTGGATGTGTCTTCTCTAGGGAGATTTGGCACCGCATGCTTGCATGGTGCAAGTTCACCGTCCCTTCGCCTGACGGGACTCTTTCCCTATACGAATGGTTGGCGCAAGCGATGGCCTCCTCGCCATCATGCCTCCGCAAAGGGTTGGCATCTATAATGCCCCTATGTGCTTGGGCGTTTCGGAAGCACCACAACACTTGCGTCTTCGACTAGCAACCGCCCAACATACAGGACGAGGTTCGCGCTTGGGCAAAGGCCGGCGCCAATGGTATCCAGAGTATTCTTAATGTAACCTGAACTTGTGTCTTGGGGCTGAGCATCCCCTCCCTTGCTCATGAGACACTCTAGCACACCTTCTATTGTACGTGTTGGAGCGTCTCCGCCATTGTAAACCTTTCCCACCTATCAATGCAATGATACGCTTCCATGCGTATTGGCGAAAAAATTGTGTGGCTTTCTGCAACTTTGGAAGCCACTTAGCAAGCGGCCCGAGTGAGATGCCATTGACGAGCTTTCTTCCGGCGCAACTTTTGGCACCTCCACCCCCTCCTCTGTTGGGGCCTATTGTTCTGCTGCTGCCCCAACAAGACATGTTTGTTTCTGCTTTTCTATAGGGGTAACTCTATACTTGTATGAAATACGTCGTGGTGGTTAATATAAAGGGGAAACCCTTTTTCGTCAACTTGTCAAGCTAGCACAGTGGGTTACCAAAGTACGAATAGCTTGACAAGTTCAATGACATGACAGAGAATACATTTTTTTACTCTAAAGCAATCAGCTAGTTTAGTTTGTGTGTGCATCTCAGCTAATGCATCAATAACACATTTTACTAGCAAGTTCGGTGACAGTGAACTACACATCTCAGCTACCCGTTTGTGTGGTTAAACTACACATATCATGCAAGTTTATAGACTAATAGAACTATAGAAAAATTGTTGATTTTGGGCAATCTTTGACGGTGTCAATTTTTTGCTTGCCGAAACATTGGCTAGCCAATTTTTGGTTGTATAAATTGTGCTCTTACTCGAAGTTAGAACTGCTCATGTTTGAGCAAAGCATATAATAGAGTAGAATGGAAGTTTCTTGAAGACATGATGATAAAACTAGGATTTGGAAGGGTTTGGGTCCAGCTGATAATGAAGTGCATAACTAGTGTAAAATATCAAATTAAGGTAAACCATGGCAAAACTGATGTGGTCGTACCTCAGAGAGGACTACGCCAAGGAGATCCTTTATTCCCATACTTATTTTTGTTTTATTATTGAAGGTTCCTCTGCAATGTTGAATGAAGCTGAAGCAAATGGAAAGCTCAAAGGCATAATAATATGCATAAACGCCCCTAGTGTTAGCCACCTCCTCTTTGCGGATGACTCATTAGTGTTAATGGAGGCAAGTGAGGGAGCAACACAAGAGGTAAACAGGATATTTAGTACATATGAACAATGCTCAGAGCAAATGATAAACAAGGACAAATCATCAATTTTCTTTAGCAAAAATAAGGATGAGGGACAGAAAAACAATATGTAGAGGATCATGGGCATCAATGTTGGGCTTAACTAGAAAATACTTAGGCCTTCCTACATATATTGGCAAAGGAAAAGCAAATAATTTCAACTATATTTGAGAGAAGGTCTGGAAAAAGATACAGGGATGGAAGGAGAAACTATTGTCAAAAGCAGGGAAAGAAATATTGATAAAAGCTGCAACGCATGCAATGGCATGCTTGGACCTTACCAAAACCTTCTGTGACGACATGAGTGCTCTCATAGGATGCTATTGGTGGAGCCAAATGGATAAGACCAATAAAATCCACTAGACTAGTTGGGAAAAGCTATCAAAGCTGAAAACAGATGGAGGTCTAGGTTTTGGGAACCTGCACTATTTCAACCTAGCTATGTTGGCTAGACAGGCATGGAGAATTCTACAGAATCCCCATTCCTTGTGCTCCCAAGTGTTGGCTGCCAGATATTTCCCAAATGGATCAATGCTTGAGGATATTCCTTGTGCAGGTATTTCCTATACTTGGAGAAGCATAATAAAAGGCATACAATTGCTGGAGGAAGGGATAATATGGAGAGTGGGAACGTGGAAAGTGTTAGATAATAATGAGAAATAAACGAGACAGAGAGACATGGATTTTTACGTGGAAACCCTTGCAGGAGAAAACCACGAATGCACGAAGGCGCAATCACTATGAGGAGGAGTATTACAAGCATGAGACTACTGACCGTCTTAGGTGCGACTACATGAAGTATATATGAGGGGCAACGCATAGGAGTCCTTGTAGGACAAGTAAATGAGTTGTACTCGTACGCATCTGTACCAACGCAAAGGCCCACACCGTATGTACTACGTCTAGTCCAATACAGTACTAGAATTTGGATCACAATTTAACAATCTCCACCTTGAGCCAAATTCCCTCCAGTAGTCGAAGAAAGTGAATAACTCCATCCAAAACAGTATAAACACCTTCTGCGTCAAAGTGCATGGGACTAGTGTGAAATACCAACTAATCCTGAGCAAAGCTCAAACTTATTGGTAGGAACTGGCTTTGTCATCATATCAGCAGGATTATCATGAGTACGTATCTTGCATACCTTCAAATTGCCTTCAGCAACAACATCTTGAATATAATGAAATCTGACATCAATGTGATTTGTCCTCTCATGATACATTGGATTCTTTGTAAGATATATGGCACTTTGACTGTCAGAAAATATGGTAGGGCAAGATGAATCTCTACAAAGCTCAGCGTACAAATCTCTCAACCAGATAGCTTCTTTGCATGCCTTAGAAATAGCCATATACTCGGCATCAGTAGTGGAACAACCCACAATAGACTGCAAAGTTGCTCTCCAACTCACAGCACAACCACCAATGGTGAAAACATAACCTGTGAGTGATCTTCTCTTATCCAAATCACCAGCAAAATCAGAATCAACAAAACCAACAAGTCCATCTCTAGTTTTCCCAAACTGTAAATAAGCATTAGAAGTACCTCGCAGGTATCTAAAAATCCATTGAACTGCTTTCCAATGCTCTTTTCCAGGATTAGCCATGTATCTACTAACAACACTCAATGCATATGATAAATCCGGACGAGAACAAACCATGGCATACATAAGTGAACCAACTCCACTTGAATAGGGAACTCTAGACATGTACTCAATATCTGCATTTGACTTAGGACATAAAGATGATGATAATTTGAAGTGTGCAGCTAACGGAGTACTCACCGGCTTGGCATTATGCATATTAAAACGACGAAGAACTTTATCAATATATCCCTTCTGACTTAGATATACTTTTCTAAATGGTCTATCTCTGGATATTTCCATGCCAAGTATTTTCTTTGCTGCACCCAAATCCTTCATCTCAAATTCATTACTCAATTGCTTCTTTTGTTCATTAATCTCTGATGTACTATTTGCAGCAATTAGCATATCATCAACATAAAGGAGCAAATAAATAGCTAAACCATTGACAATTTTCAAATAAACACAACTATCATAATTAGACCTTTTGAAACCTTGAGAGAGCATAAAAGTGTCAAATCTCTTGTACCACTGTCTAGGGGATTGCTTCAATCCATAAAGAGATTTCTTTAACTTACAGACAAGATTTTCTTTTCCAGGAATAACAAAACCTTCATGTTGTTCCATATAAATATCCTCTTCTAATTCTCCATGTAAAAATGCAGTTTTAACATCCAATTGTTCAAGCTCAAGATCATGCATGGCAACAATACTGAGTAAAGTGCAAATAGAGCTATGCTTCACAACAGGAGAAAAAACTTTGTTATAGTCAATACCTAGAATCTGACTGTAACCTTTAGCAACTAACCTTGCTTTATATCTTGTCTCATCGTTAGGAGAAACATCTTCTTTCCTCTTGAAAACCCACTTGCAACGAATAGGTTTCTTCTCTCTAGGTAATTTTAGTAAATCCCAAGTCCCATTCTTTTCAAGTGATTCCATCTCATCATGCATAGCGGTCATCCACTTATTACTATCACCGGAAATAATAGCCTCAGAATATAAAGAAGGCTCGGCATTACCTTCAATTTCCTCTACAACAGATAAAGCAAAAGAAACAATATTGCACTCTTCAATTAACCTGTCAGGTTTATTAGTACCCCGCCTAACTCTGTCACGTGCGAGATTCCAGCTGGGCGGAACAATAGGCTGATTTGGAGTGGGAGTGACATGATCATCATTAACGACGGGTTCATCATGTGCATCAACAATTTCATTACCAGATGTATTACCTGAATCAATAACATGCTCCACCTGAACAGTAGGCTCGTGAACAATAGGCTGTTGTTCACTCTCAACGGGAACATTAGTAGATGAAACATCATGTAACATAGTAGATTCATTAAAGATAACATTTCTGCTAATAACCACCTTCTGGGTTTCAGGATTCCACAATTTAAAACCTTTAACACCAGACTTATAACCAAGAAAGATGCACTTAACAGCTCTAGGCTCCAATTTTCCATTATCAACATGAGCATAAGCGAGGCAACCAAAAACTCTCAACTGTGAATAATCAGCAGTGAACGGACCATACCTCAATTGGAGTTTTCTTATTAAGAGCAATAGATGGTGAACGGTTAATGAGGTAACAAGCGGTGGAAGCAGCCTCATTTCAAAAACGCCTATGCAAACTGCATTGGACAACATGCAACGGCTCGGAAATAATGGTCCTGTTCATACGCTCAAAGAACACCGTTTTGTTGAGGAGTATAAGGAACGTGTAATGTCTGACAATTCCTTCAGACTTGCAATAATTCTTAAATTTCTTAGAACAGAATTCCATACCATTATCAGTGCGAAGTATCTTTACTTACTTTTCAGTTTGTCTTTCAATCATAATCTTCCACTCCTTAAATGCTGAGAATGCTTCATATTTATGCTTCAATAAATAATGCCAAACTTTTCTCGAATAATCATCAATAATAGTCAGCATGTAACTAGCACCACCTAGTGACTTCTTGCGAGATAGTCCCCATAAATCAGAATGCACATAATCAAGAATACCTTCAGTTGTATGAGTCGAAATGTTGAACTTCACCCTCTTGTGTTTGCCGAAAATACAATGCTCACAAAATTTCAATTTACCAGGTTCATATCCATCAAGAAGACCTCTCTTATTTAACTCTGCTAAACCAAGTTCACTTATATGTCCAAGATGCATATGCCAAAGGTTAGCAGCATCACAATCAGAATTCTTTGAAATAACTGGAGTAGTATTACCCGAAACGGTAGAACCTCAAAGGTAATAAAGACCATTGGTCAAACTTAAGTCACCTTTCATCACAATAAGGGAGCCTTTGGTGACCTTCAAAACACTATCTCCACCTGAATACTTGAACCCTTTGCATCAAGGACACTAACAGAGATAAGATTTCTCTTCATCTTCGGAATATACCGAACATCTGCCAAAGTTCTGGTTGTGCCATCAAACATCTTAATTCGAACGGAACCTATGCCTTCAATCTTGCATGGTGAATTATCAAAACCCAAAACGGAACCAGCAGAAGTAGTGGAATCAAAAGTAGTAAACCAATCTCTATGTGGGTACATATGAAAAATACATGCAGTATCAAGTACCCACTCATCATTGGTCTCAGCACATCCAGCAATAACGACAAGAGCATCATCGGAACTATCATCACGAGCAACGTTAGCAGAATTTTCACCTTGTTTGTTACCTTTCCTCTTTTCCTTATTCTGCAACTTGAAACACTCAGAGATGTCATGCCCGTCTCTCTTGCAATACCTGCAATACTTCTTGTCTCTGGATTGCGACCAACCCTTATATCCGTTTTTACTTTTGCCTCTGTTTTCATTATGTGAGTTCTTCTCCTTTGTCCTACCACAAACAGACAATCCCTCGGCTCGGGATGAACTCGAACCATCATGAGGCACCGGTAATTTCATCTTCTCCTTAGAGTTCAAAGCTTCATAAACTTCATCAAGTGTGAGAGTATCACGACTGTATAATATGGTGTCTCTAAAATTGGTATAAGAACTTGGCAGAGAACAAAGTAACATTAAAGCAGTATCTTTCTCTTCATACTTAATCTCCATTGCAGCTAGATCGGACATGATCTCTTTAAATTCTGAAATATGATTCAAAACATTACCTCCCTCGGGTAACCTGTGCAGGAATATTTTTTGCTTCAGATGCATCTTGATGGTGAGATCTTTAGTCATGCAATACCTTCCAACTTTAACCATAGAGCGGCGGCAGTTTTCTCGCTCAAAACTTCCTGCAAAATATTATTATGCAAATGGAGTTGAATTTGTGACAAAGCCTTACAATCAATTATTTTCTCCTCATCAGTCCAGTCCTGAATTCTATTCTTCCCAAAACTATCCAATGCTTCATCATAGTCGGACTGTGCCAACAAAGCTCGCATCTTGACTTGCCATAGGGTAAACCTTGTGTTACGGTCCGGCAGCGGAAAATCATACTTCATGGAGGCCATAAATAGATAAATCTAGTAGCTTGGTTGACGTAGCAACGCACTAATGAACTAGTACTAGTCACGTACTAGCAATTAGTGGTCAAACAGTAGCTTCACGTGAAAGTAGTACTCGTTGAAGTAGCACTCGATCTGCACTCGGAGTTTGGTTTGTCTTCACGTGGAGTTGCAGCCGCGCGAACGCAGCGACTCGGCGGATTGAGCCTCGATACTTGGAGCATGTACATGGAGGCGTTGAGCAGCTATCACCTCGCGATTTGAAGAGTCCAATCGGCGAAACAGGCTCGGTCTCGGCAGCAGCAGAAATCGATCTGCACTCGGATCAACGGATCGCCAAACGCGTGGGGCACGCGGAACCCTAATTCTCTCGATCTCAAATCTCGTATCTGAAACTTGGCTTTGTATACCACTTGTGATAATAACGAGAAATAAACAAGACAGAGAGACACGGATTTTTACATGGAAACCCTTGCGGGAGAAAACCACGGACACACGAAGGCGCAATCACTATGAGGAGGAGTATTACAAGCATGAGACGAGAGACCGTCTTAAGTGCGACTACATGAAGTATATATGAGGGGCAGCACATAGGAGTCCTTGTAGGACAAGGAAACGAGTTGTACTCGTACGTGTCGGTACCAACACAAAGGCACGCACCGTATGTACTACATCTAGTCCAATACGATACTAGAATTTGGATCACAATTTAACAGAAAGGATCAAAATATAGACTCGTCCGTGGATTCCTAGAGGAAACACACGGAGGCCCAATACACCAAAAGATAACCATCTGGTGACAAAGTAGCTGATCTGATCAACCCGATAATAAACCAACCGAAAAACTAACGCTCACACGTGTGGGCGTTTGCAGATCGCCCACACGCCTCCATCACCACTCATTTTGCCACGTATGAATAGATGACATCAGCAAAAATCTTTTTGATTTTCGGCTTAAAAATGTTTTATCTCCTAAATAAAAAGCGAACTAAAAATCCGTTTTCACCATTAAATCCGTCTCGATGAGATCTTCAAAACTAGACCCCATGTTGATATGTTTTGACGAATTTTTTTTTTTGCCCGGAAGTTGCCATGATGTTTACACAATAGTTGCCATAGTGCTTAAACTAAAGTTGCCATGTGGCAATTTTAGTTTGTAGATCATGGCAATTTTAGTTTTTTGATGATGGCAATTCTAGTACTTTGACCATGAAAATATTTTTTTATTGAACCATGGCAATTTTAAGTGCATGTATCATGGCAATTTTAGTTTATGGTGCATGGTAAGTCTAGTTTCTTAATTCTCCGTTTTATAATATGTTAAAATTTACTTTTAAATGTAAAAGAAAATAGTTGAAACATATCATAGCAACTTAAGTGTAAATATCATGGCAATTCATGTGCAATAGACATGGCAACTTTTAAACAAAAAAAAATTCACCGAAATATATCGATATGAGATCTAGTTTTGAAGATCTTGTCGCGAGGGATTTAATGGTGAAAACGGATCTTCAATCGGATTTTTCATTTAAGAGATAAAACATTTTTAAAACTGAAAATCCGAAAAAAATCTCGCATACATGCATGCTATGATGTGGCAATCTATTTGCATTAAAGATGTGCGGTGCGTCTCTTTTCCTGCTACACGTGTGGCAGTTATCGACGTCCTAAACCAATGGGATATGCAGCTGGTATAACAGACCTTCTCGGATGAGGATGCAAACCTCATCATGCGAATACCCATTCAAGAAGATACAGGTGATTTCATTGCATGGCATTATGATAAAAAAGGATCATTTTCTGTTTAATCAGCTTATAAGGTGGTTGTAGATAGTGCAGCTAGTTAGCTAGAGATTCTGTATTAGGGCTAACATCAACTTCCATTGCAGAAGGGGAAATCTCAAGCTTCAACTGGAAGAAGTTATGGGCGCTCCCTCTACCAAACAAAGTACTGCATTTCTTATGGAGAGTTGCAACGTACAGCCTTCCCTTGCGAATGAAACTTCATAGAAAAGGTGCTCCTGTTGATACTAGGTGCCCTCTTTGTTATAGATTGGATGAGGATGGAGGCCACCTCTTTTTTAAATGCAAAAAAGTTAAAAATCTGTGGAGAGCATCTCAACCTGAACACATCAGACTAAAGTTAGTCGAATGTCATATGACCCAAAGGAAGTATTCGAAAACATTTTCACTTTAAAGAAAACCGAATGCTTGAAAGTTTGCTTACTTTTATGGTTATGGTGGCATGAAAGAAACAACGCTAATAAGGATGAACCCACAAGATGTATACAGGAAGTATCATCTTCAATTGACTTGCATGAAGGACAAGACAAAGAAGGAAGAGATGAGGAAGGAAGCAAAACATAAGTGGAAGCCACCTCCGAAGGGAATTCTCAAGATAAACACAGATGGATCCTTTACTGGAGAAACACACTCAGAAGGTTGGGTTTCACCATCAGGAATGACCAAGGAATGCTCCTGGCGGCAGGTGCTGGAAATCTGAATCATGTCTCCAGTCCATTACATGCTGAAGCTTTGGCCATTCAGCAAGCAACTATTACTGCCACTCATTTGGGCTGCCAACAAGTGATATTTGAAACAGATTCCACAACGCTGAAGTAAGCAATAACAAGTAACAACTACGATCTTTCAGCTTTAGGCACTTTGTTTACAGATGTGAAGTTTAAGATGTATGTAGGTCTGAATGTTGTAAGTGTGAATCATTGTAGCCGTGGTTGCAATAAAGCAGCACATATTTTTTACTTTTTGCGGGGGAGCACATATGTGTTAGCTGCGAGTGGAGTCTATATGGAGAGTGGCTGCTATGAGACTCGGCTTGGCCACTTTCCGCAACCTGACTAGACGCTGTTGCTGGTGATATGGCCAGCGAGAAATCGTAATAGAAATCTGTGTTTGCTTTCAAAAAAAAGACTGCTCATGTTTGATGCTGCTTGGCTGTAAACCGTGCTCTGACCAAGCTAGCATCGGTGCCATTGGAAGCGAGAAACATTATCAAAAAGATAAATTTTGTGACAGCATACTGACTAAGCACGAGGAGCAAATCCACACAGGACTAAGATATTGTAGCACAACAGGCTGATAGAGGACGATTACATAGTAGATGGGCACACAACCAAAGCAGCTGGGACAGCAGCACACCAGAGTTCAGACCCAAGCTTAGGTCAACAATCAGTCATTGCGGAACATGATAATACTAGGTGGATTATGACAGCTTCTCTCTCTCTTTTATCTCTCTCTCCATCTTATTAGGCAGATATCACTGCTTGAGGTGGGGGAAGCACTGGACGAGGTCGCTCTTCGGATGCTTTGCCTCAGCATGCTCCTTGCACTTTGCTTCAGAGGTGGTGCAGATGAAAGTCTGCATGCATATCTTGCACTGCATTGGGAAGGAAGCATTGATCAGATGATCGGGCAATTTAGCAAATAATGTTTCTAAGATCTCTAAACTTATAACATATTCACTAGACGGGTATGATGTGCAAGACAAAGCCACAGAACCATTTCAGCTATCCAATATGGTGCACATCCATTGGCAGACAAGAAATTTGATGAACTCGTAGGCAACATGACTGCCAAGATTGTTTTGTCAAGACTAATTATACACTGCAATGAACAGTTTTACATTATATCAAGAGCCACATCACTTTGTTACTAATTCAAGGTCTGAGCAGTTGGGCTCCAAGAGACTAGAATTTTTCACCTGTGTCGACAGTAAGGAAATGTAGCTATTTGGCATCTCAAGCTCAGTCCATCAAGTTGGTAAGCAAACAACGGGCGCATCCACTGGGATTATACACTAACTTAACAAGAGTCTTCCAGCTACCCCTCCCCCGTGGATCCTAATGATTAACTGGTACCATCCAGAACTAGTTTCAGACACAAGCATAGCCTTGCTTGGTAGCAGTCCAAAGCTGGTTCGGACATGCCACACTCTTAAAGCTGTCAGATTATATCTCATTGAACTACCAAGTGTCTCTTACTCATCAAACAGCGCACACACTGTGAAGGTTGCAACTTTGCTTGGCAGAACTCAGGCAGACAAACAACTAGTAGTAACTTGTAATTCACACGATATGCGATGAGAATACCCCCAGATCTATGCCCGAAGGAGCAATTTTGGTACAATTAACTTGTAATCTAGCATACTAGTATGTTGATACGCTAGCTATAGTCCTGGCAGTCAAAAGTACATGATTCCCTTCGTTTCTCTAGGCGCAATTGAGAAATAAGCTCCAAATCCTACCGATAATCGCCGCACAAAAAAGAAAAAAACATCCACCCAGAGTCCTATCGAGAAATAGGCTACCAATCTTCGTTGCAACTGACGGGGCACGCATCCCGTCCCAGTCAAAGGCGTAATTTCAACAAATTCAACAGATAACAGTCTCGTCAGCGGGAAAAAAATCCCCAATCGCTGGAGAGGGTTAGATCGATTCGATCGATTGGATAGGCGGGATTAATCGGCGCACCTGGATGTTCATGGCCTTCTTGTTGGCCTCGAGCTGGCTCCCTGCGAAGGATCAGAAGAAAAAACACCGACAGGATCAGATCAGGAAGACCAACAAGATCTGACGACCAAGAGAAGGGGGAATTAGCTCCGTTACCCTTGCCGCCCTTCAGCTTCTCGAGGTTCCTCTCCCTCGCCATCTTGGACTTCTGCGCGTTGCCGCCGCCCATGGCTGTTGATTCCTCGACGAGACGATGCTTTTTCTGCTTCGGCGGAAATTTGGTGGGGAAGGCGAGAAGCAGGAGGCGGCTGCGTTTAATAGACGTGGAGGTGGGAGGTGGAGGCGGAGGCCGACGTTGGCGTCAATCAATCGCGGGCAACTTGCGCGTGCCAGTGTCCTTGTGGACCCCCGCTGAAGGAGGGCGTATCGGGACCGTCCGTTAGCTGCTCGTTCCGAGGTCTAGAACCATCTGTGAAAGTGGTGCTATGAACCGGGTCTAGAAATAGCTGTAAGAAAACTGGGTCTATAAATAAAATTCAAAATGCTTTAATGGAATCGATAAAAATCTGACGTCGGATTTTTAGATCTGGAAACAAACGTGTCCTGGACCGTTGATTTCTGACAAGAACCTCGCAGCTACACCGGGACCAATATCATGGTGCCACGTGGCAGAGATGAGCGGGTTGTGCCGTCCTCGGAGCATTGGGGGCATAGGGGGGAGGGGAGGAGACCACATAGCCGCCCCATGGATTGCACAGGTCAGCCATCACTTCAGCAAGCCAACATCGATTCCGTCACGAATTCCGACCTGTGTCGGCATCGCCGCGCCGTCACTTCATATCATGCCGACGTCCACCATCCCAGCCTGCTCCGTCACGTCGGCTGACGTGAGGGCTCCAGCGTCACCTCATCGATTTGCCCCCACCACCTCGGCTGGCTCAAGGAGTTAAGGGCTTCGGCGTCATCACTTCATCGACCTACTCTGGGGGCTCCAACGTCGCCCCGCTGACCTGCTTCGTCATGTCAGCTGGACCAAAGGTTTCGACTCGCAACATCAACTGTGTTGTATCGTCACTTCATCAACCTACTCTAGGGGCTCCAACGTCACCCCGCCGACCCGCTTCGTCATGTCAGCTAGACCGGAAGCTTCAATTCGCAACGTCAATCGTGTTGTGTCGTCACTTCATCGACCTACTTTGGGGGATCCAACTTCACCCCGGCGACCTGCTTCGTCATGTTAGCTGGACCGGAGGCTTCGACTCGCAGCGTCAACCGTGTTGTGCCGCCACTTCGTCGAGTCGACCTCCTCACTCCGCCACATCGAGACCAACTTGGGGGCTGGGATCTCGAGATGTCTCAAGGACGGACAACGTCATTAACAACGAGAGCATAAAGCATCTAAGTAACTTTCATGCTTAATTTTTTTTAATAATTTGTTTAGCTCGGTTAGGCATTATAAATGTGTTGAATAGAGATGTTTTTTCTTTGTTTGATTTGATCGTTCTAAAAATTTTACGTCTAGCTTCACCAAACTTGGGGGATGTTAAGGCCTTTACTTTATTCTGTGTCATAACGGCCTAAGTGTTTGCTTCCTCGGTCATTCTGAAGTCTTTTCCTATTGCTTCTTCTTCTGTCGAGTACTCGGCCAATAGACGACGTGCCTTGTGGAAGGATCGTATGGTTGACTAGAAGGGGTGGGGGTTGAATAGGCGACTAACAATTTTAATCTCTTTTGCAAATTTTAGGCTCAACAAAATGATAGGTCGTCTAGATATTCAACTAAGTGGACAATCTATATGATAAGCGGAACGAGCAACACAAGCTAACAGGAGTTAAAGACAAGGCAGAAGCTAGCAACAAGTAAAGGAATGAGATAACTACAAGTGGAGACGAAGAAGACGATGTGTTTCCAAAGTTTCCACCTTTGGGGGAGGTACGTCTTCATTGGAGGGGTGTGGAGGCACAATGCTTCCAAGCGTCCCACAGAGTCACCCTATTCTCTTTATGCCCTCGCACAATACAAGGTGCCGCAAATCTACTAGCAGCGCCCTTGAAGGTGGCAACCGGAACCTTTACAAACAAGGTTGGGGCTTTCTCCACAACTGTGGGAGTCAAATCTAGCACACCTTCGGTAGGGAGTCCCGAGCTGGTAGCCTTCGTATGATGCTAACATAGACACATGATTGACCCATGTTCGGGCTCTCTCGAAGAGACAATACCCTACATCATGCTTTGATTGTATTGATTTGGAGGGAGTACAAGTTACACGCTGATCTACCATGAGATTGTTTGTGTATGAGAATTATCGTCTACGACCCCCACCCCTTGGCTTATATAGATACTAGGAGTACCTAGGGTTTACACATAGGTCGGTTACATCTAGGGGTAATCACGACGAAGACAACATCTAAGTCTTGGAGTATGCGCCAAGTCTTCGGAACATTCCATCTTGGCTTTGCTTGGTCCGACGATCGGGGCCCGCTAGTTGATAATCTTGGGGGTCCTCGGCCTGACCCACCTGGTCGGGAACCAGCATGGAAAGCACCCCCTAGTCCAGGACACCATAAGTAGTCCCTAAACTGGTCTTCTAGTGGAGGACGCTCATCGGTCCTTCTGAGTTCTTCTCCATTTTCGGTTATCGATCTTGCAAGTTGGTTCTATAAGTTGTCCATGCCTTTTTCCGAAGTGATAAATTTTCACCGAGGAGGTATATTTGTGGGCATCCGAGGAGTCCTTCACAATTTCCAAAAACCCTTTTACATGAACTTTACCGTTTCCGAGGAGTTCCTCGGGCTCCAAGGACTTTCCTTGCGCATAACTGCCTTGACAGTGAAGCCTTACCGTGCCCAGATAAGGATGACGATTCAGTCCTGCCATGGTAGCTTTGACCGACATGAACCATCATCACGCTCCGCAGAGTCATGCAGTCATTTCAGATGTCATCATAAACATGCTAGCGTGGCTCGAGGCCACCGCCATTTGGTGTGTCCCATCAATAAAGAGATCATGCCCCGGATATGTAGCGACATCATTAACAAACCCCTTGATTCCCTCACGCGCTTAATGCACATCGTATGGGGAACTCGTGAAATTACTACCACGCGACATGCTTAATCTGCATTCTTACTTGCTTAGAAAAGGCCAAAGGTGCGAGAAACTTAGCTTTACACTTCCAATCTTGCTCTCGCCTTCGTCATCCTCGGGCTCTAGTGCCCAACTAGAGCCTCGAAAAAGCTTCTCGTTTCCTCTTACCTTTGCTCCTTTCAGTAGATGGTCGCTGAAGGTGGTCACACCATGGCGGCGAAGCCTTCGAAGGGCGGCCCAAAGACCACCATGAGGAGCCAGAAAGCAGTTAGAGAAAGACAGAAGCCGCAAGCACAAGGGGCTATGGTGATCCTCCCTCATCACCAAGGAGGACATTGTCGCGCTCTAGGACACGCTGGGTACATCCCAACGCCTGAGGTCGCCCGGGCCCGCTCTCCGCTCGTCAAAGGACCGGCAGGTCTCTCCTACGTCAGTCCCCGAGCCTCGCATAGGCAAGCGCATCATTTTTACATCCCATCTCCTCTGAGGTTTTGGATTTTCCTATCCATCCCTTCCTTCGAGGTATTCTTTACTTTTATGGTCTTCAGTTCCACAACCTAACCCCCCAACTTCATTCTCCACATCATCTACTATGTCACTTTTTGTGAGGTGTTCCTCTGCTTTGAGTCCCACTTTGGACTCTGGCTCAAGCTTTTCCATGTCAAGATGCAGCCGAATGGCAACAAGCCGACGCAGTGTGGGACAACCATGATAACTAAGATTCTGGGCACCAAGTGGTTTCCAGGAAAATTTATCAAAACCGTGAAGCATTGGCAGGAGGAGTGGTTCTACATGGTTAACGTGCCATTGGGCAGCAGAGAAGGGGCCACACCCACATTTTTCGGCCACCCCACTAGAAAGGCTCCACTGTTGGAACCCCAAGAACACCAGCTGGGGGGAGGAGGTGAAGGTGACGAAGCTTCTGGAGAGGGTGGACTTCTTCATCGCGAAGGGCGTCACCTCATTTCACATGATGCATGTGGCGCTCCACCGTGACGTTCAGCCCCTCCAAGCCCGCGCTCACCCCTTGTGAAGTTGCATTGAGGAGAATGACGAGACCTCGATCATTCAAAAAATTTACGGAAGGAGAACCATCTTGGGACTACAAACCCTCCTCTTTACCAGTAAGGATCAATCCTTCAGGGTCCAGGGGCCCGACGTTGGTTGCTGAGCAAAGTGTCGTCCCAACAAGGTTCGCCGCCCTGTTCTTCTTCTTATCAAGCAGTGTCATTAATTTTGTGGTGCCAGTATTGAAAGGATCGATATGTTTGACTAGAGGGGGTGAATAGGCAACTACCAATTTTTTAGCTTTTGTTATCAAATAAGGTTTAGCAACAAAAAGGTTGTCTAGATATGCAACTAGGTGACAACCTATATGATGCTAACAATAACAACACAAGCAAGCAAGCAAAGGATACAACACAATACAAGCTTGCACAAAGTAAAGGTAAGAGATAACCACAAATGGAGCCGGTGAAGACGAGGATGTGTTACCAAAGTTCCTTCCTTTTCGGGTAAGTACGTCTCTGTTGGAGTGATGTCGAGGCACAATGCTCCCCCAAGAAGCCACTAGGGCCATCGTATTCTCCTCACTCCCTCGCACAATGCAAGATGTCATGATTCCACTACTGGTGCCCTTGAAGGCAGCGATCGAACCTTTACAAACAAAGCTGGGGCAATCTCCACTACTTAATTGGAGGCTCCCAACACAACCATGATGCTTCACCACAGTGGATTGTGGCTCCAAGGTGACCTCTTCCGTGTAGGGTGCACAAACACCCAAGAGTAATAAGATCCGCAAGGGATTAGTGGGGGGAATCAAATATCTCTTGGTGGCAGTGTAGATCGGGGCCCTCTCAACCAAACCCTATAGAATCAACAGGTTTTACTGGCTAGGGAGAGAGATCGGGCGAAAATGGAGCTTTGGGAAACAATGAAGTTTGGGAGGATAAGAGGTAAATTTTCTTGGGGAAGAAGGCCCCGTATTTATAGTAGGAACAAATCCAACCGTTTTTCTATCCACATCCCGCACACAAGCGGTACTACCGCTCCAGGGAGTGGTACTACCGCCCAGGCGGTAGTTCCCGAAGTACAGTGCATGGGCGAGACACCCCAAGGCGGTAGTGCCGCCCCAGCGGTACTACCGCTGCAGTTGCAGTACACAGGAAGTAGCGGTAGTACTACAGAGTATGATGGCAGTACCGCAGCAGCCGTACTACCGCTCTACTACCGCAAAGTGCCAAATGAGTCCAGAGGCAAAGAAATAAGCGGATGTAGCAGCGGTAGTGGCTGGACGGTAGTACCGCTTACAAGAGGTACTACCGCTCTTACTGTTGCGCTACTGCCGCTTATCTATCTGTGTTACAGCGAGGGCAGTGGTAGTGGAGCGGTGGTAGGGGCGGAAGTACCACAACCGGTACTACCTCCCTACTGCCGCTCAACTACCGCTGAGCCCAAAACGATAAGGAAGACCAAGAATAAGTGGTAGTACACACGGTACTGGAACAGTGGAAGTACCGCTTATAAGTGGAAATATGGCTTATAAGCGGTACTACCGCTGCCCAGAGCGGTACTACCGCTGGATAGCCTTAGGACACATTCTGAGGAAAACAGAAGGGAACTCCAAAGACATGGGAAGGAAAAGTGGGTGCAAAGGGAAACATGTACGTGCACTACAAAATTTTGTCTATTTAGGGACAAAAACCCTGGCGAAGAAATAGGAAACGTCGCCTAAAATCATTTTCTGTGATGGTCCATCATCACGAGGTGTTTTCCTCGCGGGTTAGCACCCTAACCAACTTCGGCAACGTTTTGGCCTTCAATTGTGCGATGCTTTTGGGCGTCACTAGGCATGTCCGTTTTCCTGGACGATTTGTAGTGTCACAATTTTTTTCATGTCACAAACAATGTTAGGCGGGCTAAAAACGATTAAAAAATGGTGTGTTGGCGTTCAGAATGTAGTACCTCATAAATTCCGCTACAACAGAGTTTATAACAAATTACATTCTAATTCTCAGGGTTTAGGTTTTGAATGCTCTTATCAAAATCCATTATTTATTTCTCCGTGCGTGCTCTCACTATAGTGAACTATAAGAGCATGAACGGGAAAATATGATCACATAGAAATATATTCCATTATGTACGAGTTAATCTAAAATTTCATCAAGCCGAAAGGTGGACAACAAAATAGTTTGTTTTGTACAAACGAACAACTTTGCCTTTTCGATCATCTCAACCCCATGTCATGCGGACGCCATCCGCTTGCATCCGTACTCGGGCAGTACTCTATAAATTGCAGCAGTAAATTTCAAAGAAAAAAGAAGACATTTCCATTTCAAACATTGTATCACAAATACTAAATATTACAAGGTTCAAATTACAGTACGACAAGGCCCAAACTCAGAGATTACAAGGTTCAAACTGATATTACATATCAAATTCATCTTCTTCAGAATCTTTGCCATGCACTATTTCTAGAATGGATCAGCCACCGAGAAGTCATATATCGGCTTGATAGAATGACTTCCGAATAATCTGTCATTTGAATTTCCAAAATGAAATTCAGCTTGTGCAGAGCTTTTTCCATTCAGCTGAAGATGCCCGCACTGATCAGCAAACCATTCATTTTTGCGCACTAAATATAGGGCAAACCTCATTACCTTGAGCACACTTGCTTTCTGAACAAAGGACCTGGCGAATTTCATCACTTGTGTGGTGCCTTGGTACTCATTCAAAGTAATTTATGCTAGATGGATATCAAGGCATTCGATGGGATTGTTATATTGTGCCACATTTTCCACTTTCGGGCATGCTTGTATCTGCAAACAAAGACAACACATTAGTATCTAGATGCAGTGTTGATCACTACGGGCCTCTTTGATTTGCTGGATTTCTAGAATACACAAATAGAGTGACATGCCATCTTTAGTTGTTCATGATTAACATCTCAAAAAAGTATTGAAATGCTCCAAAATTCCTTTAGAAATTATAGTACATTTGTCATTGTAATCATGGGTAAAAGTACCAAAAAATTGAAATATATTGTGGTTATCAATTACTAGTAATAGGAAAGGAGCATCACCTCGATGTATAGCTTCTCCGTGCACTAAAACCATCTGAGGAATCTAACAACTTGATCCAGATCGGGGCCGATAGATTGTAGTGCCAAGTTCTTCACTGTGCGCAGGAATGGGGTCATGCTTGTGGGAATCGTTGTCTGAATGACAGTCATACATAGATCAACAAAATTATATACAATGTGATGTATAATAAGAGTGAGAAGAAGAAGAATGGATGTACCTGAACGGATATGGATCCAGTTACAAGTTCAAAGAATTCAGCACACGAACAGCCCAACACTGTCAATTTTGGTGCGTCAATGACCATGATTCTTGTTGGACCTTCTTTACCAACCACAATCTCGCAAGGAAAGACACGTTTTCAATGACCATATCGTGAAACACCTCAACTAACTGCCTATTGTGGCACCAACAATGCACATAAATAGGACGGACATTCGTCGAGGCGGTGTGGAGGCTACTGAACCCATCCATTACCTGAAGACGAAGGAACTCGAGTGTTGTACAGCCGAGGAGCAGGCGCTCCATATCCTCCTTCGAGATGCTGACGCCCAAGTGCTTGAGGTGCTTCAGTTTAGCGAGATGAAGAGCGGGCTCAGCATTAATCTGGGGGAAAACACACTGCATGAACCTAGCGCGGTGCAGCGTGGGTGCAAGTCGGAGTGCGGACGGCGACAAAGAGCGCAGATGCCCATCTTGAATGCTCATCTCCTCGAGACAATCTAGGACCATGGATTGGAACTACTTGTGAAACTTGGGTTCGACCTTGTAGTTGGAACATAACATACCGATGGCAAGGCGTCTGACTGGCCCATGGTGTGTGGCGAGGATGTGGGACAATGTGTCCAAGCGTTTTCGAACTCCACGGCAAACCTCATCGTCGTCGATGTGGTCCAGGGGGTGGAGTGCTAGAGGCACCGCCACCAGGAGAGGATGGTGGTCCGCACGCCAGTTCTGATGGGGAGGAGGGATAAGATGGTTACCCACATCTCGTCGGGAGGCTGCTAATGAAGTCCAGGCTTGCTGGAGGCTCTTCTGGTTCTGGATCGACCCGGCCCCGCTTGTTGGACGACTCATCCTCCATCGCAATAGGTGGCGATCCTCGGCGTCAGCGCTTATAGATAAGAATGGAGTAGGAGGAGGAGCATCGGAAATTGTTCTACGTACCTTCCCGAGGAGGCCGAAGCTTATGTGACAAGCTAGATGAGAAGGCAGGTAAATCAGGAGTCGTACATCCTCCGTATGGTAGTTCATAGTGCTTCAAAGAAGACGAGTAGGAAGCGACACAGAGCCCGCACATCATGAATCCAATGGCCAAGAATATTACAGCGTTGTTGACTAAATATGCCTGTCAAAAGATTAACATGTTTTGTTTACATTCATTCGTAGGCTTTTTTACCTCACTGATACGACCACAGTGTGGCGCGTCGGTACAACAAGAACTTAATATAAGTTAAACTAAGTCATGATGAAAATTAATTAGACATTACAATTTACCTAGTTTGCATTGGTTACACATGCCAGATTTGAACACCACGGTTCAAATCACAAAATATATACTTCCAATTATAGTAAAACTGGAAGGACGGCGCAACCAAATCCAGAAGTAGAGCCTTTGAAGTCACCGCTCAACCTAATTGTCATCGTTTGATAGCACAAGGACTACATCGTTGACGGAGGCAAACCCGGAGCCCTTTGTGTCCTGGTTTGCAGGAGGCAAGGTCGCCGACGGCCGTAGCATCCCAAGGGTCGAGGGATCCAACGGATGCTCCACCGTCGCCTCTTGCAACATTGCGTCTTGGGATGCAGGATGCGGCAGTGGAGCTAGAGCCAAAGGCCGCGGCTTCTCCTGGCTGTCGTTGGAAGGAATGGACATGAAGAAAGCAGCAACCTCCCTTGCGTCTCTTGCAGCTGACGCTGCTTCATCACGTACGCCACCCTCGCCTCCTTGTCCGTACATAGGGACTCGAAGGAGTAGTCCATGGCAAGCTACATGTTAGCGAAAACCGGATCTGCGTGGTACAGGGCTAGGAGGTCGGAGATCACGAGCCCCGCCTCAATCTATGCTCCGCCGCGAGATGCATCTGCATCGCCACCTTGCCTACCATGTCGATTTCCCACGGCAGCGACGGAGGCGGCGTCCGCATCGGGGATGGCGATGAAGACCCTCCAGAATCTGAGGTACGGGATGGATCCAGGGACGCGGCCATTGAGAGGATGACGAGGGTGCCGGCCGGTGGGAGAGGGTGGTGGGAGAAGAAATGGGAGGCGGTGGCACGTTTATTCGAGGGGAGTCGATAAGCACAATTCACTCTTGGATGGAGGGGTTATAGTACCGCCAGCCTCGATTCTTTTCTTTTTACCAATTCGTTAAGATATATGTAAACGTCATTTGTACAAATTTAAATGTGACAACCATCAACACGATGCACCATACGTAATTAGACATTTCACATGATTCGTGTAAGAGTACGGAGGATGCCAAGATATGACGTGAGAACTGATAACACTACTTTGCATTTGAAATAAAACACCCCGACGACACCATCACACTTAACATGATCATCTTCACTGATAAAGCTACATGCACAATTGCTAATATATTATTGTGCATCACGAACCTCTAAGATTCGCCTAGAAATGACTCAAAAAGTGTCGTAGGGGATGTACTAACGACATTTAGTAATCCAATGCACAATGTGCCATGCAACATCTGGACTAACAAGGACGGAGTACACTTGGATTTATGTTGTCGCAAGATGTTCATGACGCGTTCATAGACGAGGGAGATCGTGTAAGAGTACGCAAGATGCGAAGATAAGAGGTGAGAACCGCCAACACTACTTTGCATTTGAAATAAAACACCCCCATGACACACCATCACACTTGACATGATCATGTTCATTGATGAAGTTACATGCACAATTACAAATATATTATCATGCATCATGATTCCCTAAGATTCACGTTTCACATCTGAGATTCATGCTTGTGCATCGCACACGTCACATGGTACATTACATATATATGACCCCGTGCATTAGTCCAAATAATTACATAGACCGGTAGGCGTGTTTTTAAGCATTATGTAATGAACAATGAGTACAAAATGCATAGAAATGACTCAAAAGTGTCGTAGGGTAGGTACATAAACGACATAATCCAATGCAAAATGTGCCATGCATCATCTTGACAAAAAGAGGACAGAGTATGATTGGATCTATGTTGTCCCAGGATGTTCACGACGCTTTGAAGACAAGGGCTATCGCGTGAGAGTACGCATGTAAGATGCCAAGATATGACTTGAGAACCGGCGTCACTACTTTTCATTTGAAATAAAACACCCCCATGACACCATCACACTTGACATGATCATATTCATTGATGAAGTTACATGCACAATTACAAATATATTATGCAGTGTGATCCTCTAAGATTCGCCTTCAACATCTCTGGTTCAAGCTTGTACATCACACACCTCATAAATGCGTTGAAAGACAAGGGCTATTGCCTACGAGCACGTTGATACGTCCATTTTGCATCAGGTTTTCCTACTATTATTTATTCAGTTTTGGACTGTTATTTTCACTTTATGATGCAATTCTTATGCCTTTTCTCTCTTATTTTGCAAGTTTCACATGAAGAGGGAGATTGCCAGCAGCTGGAATTCTGGACCGAAAAGGGCTACAACAGAGATATCTATTCTGCACAACTCTAAAGGACCTGAATTTTGGAGAATTGTTTTGGAATATATAAAAATACTGGTGAAAGAATGACCAGAGGGGGACCCACCAGGAAGCCACAAGCCTTGGGGGCGCACCCTACCCCAGGGCGCGCCCCTCGAGCTTGTGGGGCCTCTGGTAGGCCTCCAAGGCCCATCTTCTCCTATATGATGCCATTTGCCCTAGAAAAATGAGAAGAAGACTTTCGGGACGAAGTGCCACCATCTCGAGGCGGAACCTGGGCCGGAGCACTTTTGCTCTCTGGAGGAGCGATTCCGCCGGGGACACTTCTCTCCGGGAGGGGGAAAACAATGCCAATGACATCACCAATGATCCTGTCATCATGGAGGACCAATCTTCATCAACATCTTCACCAACACCATCCATCTCAAACCCTAGTTCATCTCTTGTATTCAATCTTTGTCCCAAAACCTCAGATTGGTACATGTGGGTTGCTAGTAGTGTTGATTACATCTTGTAGTTGATGCTAGTTGGTTTATTTGGTGGTAGATTATATGTTCATATCCTTAATGATATTCAATACCCCTATGATCTTGAATATGATTTGTGAGTAGTTACTTTTGTTCTTGAGGACATGGGAGAAATCTGGTTATAAGTAATCATGTGAATTTGGTATTCGTTTGATATTTTGATGATATGTATGTTGTAGCTTTCTTTAGTGTGGTGTCATGTGAACGTCGACTACATGACACTTCACCATACTTGGGCCTAAGGGAAGGTATTGTGGAGTAATAATTAGATGATGGGTTGCTAGAATGACAGAAGATTAAACCCTAGTTTATGTGTTATTCCATAAGGGGCTGATTTGGATCCATATGTTTCATGCTATGATTAGATTTATCTTAATTCTTCTATCATAGTTGCGGATGCTTGCGAGAGGGGGTAATCATAAGTGTGAGGCTTGTTCAAGTAAGAACAGCGCCGAAGCACCAGTCCAACCACCTATCAAATTATTAAAGTAGCGAACGTGAATCCAACAAACATGATGAAAGTGACTAGATGATAATTCCCATGTGTCCTCAAGAACTCTTTGCTTGTTATAAGAGAATGTTCCGGCATGTCCTTTGCTACAAAAAGGATTGGAATACCTTCCTACACTCTTGCTACTATTGTTACTTGTTACCCTTTATGAATTTTCTCGCTATAAAACTATCTATAACTGTTACTTACAACACTTGCAGAGATTACCTTGCAGAAAATGGCTTGTCATTTCCTTCTGCTCCATGTTGGGTTTGACACTCTTACTTATCGAAAGGACTATGATTGATCCCCTAAACTTGTGGGTCATCACAAGTAGGATGCCAATATCTGACGTGACAAATGGCAACATGACTTTGGATTTGAAAGTAAACACCCATGACACCATCACACTTCACATGATCATGTTCATTGCTAAATTTACGTGTGCAATTACAAATATATTGTGCATCACGATCCTCTAGCATGGTACAACTTATAACACACTTAGGTGCGATCCTTCCCTCCCATTGACTCACCCTCAAAATAGTGTTCCCTCCAACTATCCTTTTCTTGGAAATAAATTCTTCTCTCCAAAATATCTTTACCTCCAACTAGCCTCCCTCAAAAAAATTCGTTCCTCCAGAACGTTTGAATGGCCTGCTCGATTAATCCCCACCTCCTCCATAAATACAACCTATCCTTCATTATAAGTGTCGCCACATCTCCATCCAACAAACAAAGCGCCTCCTCATCTTTATCTTCTAACCTACTTCCTCTCCCCCTCCCTCTGCTGCTCCGGTGGCTCTAGCTCCACCTCAACTAATCATTCGGTCCAATCACGGTGCACGACATGATTGACGGCATTACAATGGACCACATACGCTCTGAAGGTAAAAGCACTCCAATAGCTCACCTTAGATGACGAGGTCACACCCCTGATAACCCACAAGTATAGGGTATCGCAACAATTTTCGAGGGTAGAGTATTCAACCCAAATTTATTGATTCGACACAAGGGGAGCCAAAGAATACAACATCAACTTGTTTGTTCCCTTGGCTGAACGCGCCGAAGGACATGGTCGCCTTCCTCAAGGCTTCGGGCATGAACCTTGTAGCTATGATAGCGGTGCAAGGCTTGCTGGTAGCGTGCAGCTTGCACAGCTGCCCAAAGACGATCTTCCCCAAGGAGCACGACATCGTCATGCCGGAGCTGCTCTTGCGCTACTTCGTTGTAGGAAAGTAGTCGAGGTGACCCGTATATGAGTTCCGTTGGTAACATCGCTTCTGCACCATAGACTAGGGAGAAAGGTGTTTGGCCAGTAGCTCGATTTGGTGTCGTTTTGAGTGACCAAAGAACCACCGGCAACTCATCAATCCAACTACTCCCTCACTTGTGCAGCTCGTCAAAGGTTCTTGTCTTTAGCCCTCGCAGCACTTCACCATTCGTCCTTTCTACTTTCCCGTTACTCCTTGGGTGAGCAACGGAGGTAAAGCAAAACTTGCTTCTAGGGCTCTGGATGTATTGCATGAAGGTGCGGCTCGTAAATTGTGTGCCTTTGTCGGTAATGATTCTGTTTGGAACCCCGAACCGACAAACTAATCCTTTGAAGAACTTGATAGCTGACTGTGTAGTTACCTTTCTCACTGGCTCTACTTCATCACGGGGGAAGGGGCCCAAAATATCGAGCCCCTAGACTGAAAAAGGCCAGGAGAGAAGAATTGTTTGGAGGGCTTGTGCTGGCTGATGTATATTCTTTGAATGGAACTAGCATGCTTCACATCTTGTTACTAGCTCAGTTGCATCCTGGAGGGCAGTGGGCCAATAAAAACCTTGCCGGAAAGCTTTCCCGACAAGGGCTCTTGATCCTATAGGAGAACCACATATGCCTCCATGTATCTCTGCCAACAACTTCAGTCCATCTTCCCAACAAATGCACTTCAATTTTACCCCGCTCGGTCTCTTTATGCACAGGATGTTTTCCACAAACTGGTACATACTTGATTGACGGGCTACTCTCTCAGCTTGCTCTTGTTCCTCGGGAAGTTCCCCTGTTTGGAGAAACCGAACTATCTGTTGGGCCCATGCCGGAGCTTGTGGCTCGATGATAAGGACTAAAGGCATTCTTCAGCTGTGGGAGCGCTAACCTTGATGGCAAGAATCCGAGACTCTGCCCAAGGCCGCTACTCACCGGCAAGCACATCATCATTCCCGGCAACATTCTTGTCGACGGCTTCAGGGAGTTCTGCCCGAAAATATTAGCCAGTGCTTATCTTCCTTCTCTTTCTGGCTCTCATTGACGGGGTGACTTTTGGTTGATTCAAATGTAGCACGAAAGTTCCTGGTTCCACATGGAGCTTTTGGGCGGCACACTTTGACAGTTGATCAGTGATGTTATTTTTCGCACGGGGAATGTGCTCTGTTTGCAAACCATCAAAGTGTTCTTCCAATTTCCTCACTTCATTCACATATGCTTCCATCACGGGCTCTGGTAATCCTTATTCACTTGTTTTACCACAAGTTGCAAATCTCGATGGAAGATTGGCCTTCTTATTCCCAATTCCACCGCAATTCTGAGGCCGGCAAGCAGTCCCTCATACTCTGTAGTGTTATTGGTAGCTTCCTCCCTGGGAAAGTGCATTTGAATCACGTAATTGAGATGCTTTCCGGTGGGTGTGACAAGCAACACTTTGGCACCGACGCCTTGTAGCGAGAAAGTATTGTCAAAGTACATGATCCAATCATTTTTGGTTTCCCTGTCGGGGAGGGCTGATTCCTGGATCTCGTCATCTTGCGTTGGTGTCCATTCTGCAATGAATTCCTCCAATGCTCTGCTCTGCATAGTTGATGTACTCTCAAACTTGAGTGAAAAACTTGACAGCTCCAATGCCCACTCTACTTTCCTTTCAGTTGCCTCTGGAATCCTCAGAATGCGCTGCAACGGGAAGCGAGTGATCACAGTTATCTCATGAGCTTGGAAGTAGTGGTGCAGCTTTCTCGAGGCCATGAGTAGGCCAAAGAGCAGCTTTTGCATGCTCGAATACCTTGATCTAGCCCCCTGCAAGAGAGAGCTAACAAAGTATACCGGCCACTACACCACCTTCTTCAACGTGATCTGCTGATCGACTTCTTTTCGTCGAACTACTTTCACCTTGCTGGCATCTGGACCTGCCGGGGGGAACTCTGCTTTGCCGTGGAGTGGCTTTGTTGCCGTTGTTTCTGCATCGCTAACTTCTCTCTGTGCAACCAGTGTAGCACTGACCACTTGATTCAATGTCGCTAAGTATAGCAGCAACGGTTCTTGTGGCTTGGGCGCGACTAGAGTTGGCGCAGAGGACATGTATCTTTTCAGGTCTTGCAGCGCAGCCTCCGCTTCTGGAGTCCATTTTACTGGACCCACCTTTTTCAATATATTGAAAAACGGCAGGGTGCTCTCAACAGACCTTGAAATAAACCTACTCAGAGGTGTGACACAACTGCCAAGACGCCGCACATCCTTGATGGTCTTGGGTGCTTGAATCTGCTCAATAGCTTTGATCTTCTCGGGTTTTACTTCAATTCCACGCTGGGTGATACATCTCTAGGGTATCTATAATTTATGAAGTATTCATGCCATGTTTACAACAATTTTATATTGTTTTGGTATGATTTGATTAGAACTAACCCAGACTAACGCAATTTTCAGTACAACTACCGTGGTGTCGTTTTTTGTGCAGAAATAGAAGTTCTCGGAATGGGCTGAAAATTTACGGTGATTTTTATGGACCAAAAGAGACCCCCGAAGCACAAGAGCTGGGCCAGGAAGTGGACGAGGTGGCCACAAGCCTGGGGACGCTCCCACCCCCTAGGGCGCGCCTCCCGATCTAGTGGGCCGCTCGGGCACTCCCTTGATGTGAGGCCGATGCCAAAAATTCCTATAAATATAAAAACCTTCAAAAAGAACTCTAGATCGGAAGTTCCACCGCTGCAAGCCTCTATAGCCATGAAAAAACCAATTGGGAGCCCATTTCGGCACCCTGCCGGAGGGGGAAACCATCACCAGAAGCCATCTTCATCATGCCGGCGGCCACCATGATGAGGAGGGAGTAGTTCACCCTTGGGGCTGAGGGTATGTACTAGTAGCTATGTGTTTGATCTCTCTCTCTCTCGTGTTGGCACGATCTTGATGTACTGTGAGCTTTGTTACTATAGTTGGATCATATGGTGTTTCTCCCCCTCTACCTTCTTGTGATGAATTGAGTCTTGCTCTTTGAGGTTTCGTTCTGTTGGATTGAGTATTGGATTGGAGAACACTTGATGTATGTCTTGTGATGGGATATCTACGGTGACAATGGGATGTTCTATTGATTCACTAGATGTATGTTTTGACACTCAACTCACGGATTCCCGAGGTGACATTGGGGTAATCTATGCATAGGGGTTGATGCACGTTTTTGTCCTACGTTCTCCGATAGAAACTTTGGAGTGATTCTTTGTTGCATGTTAAGGGATTGTTATATGATCCAATTATGTTATCATTTTTGAGAGACTTTGCACTAGTGAAAGTATGAACCGTAGGCCTTGTTTTCAAGCATTGCAATACCGTTTTTGCTCACTTTTGTTACTAGTTACTTTGTTGTTTTTATATTTTCAGATTACAAAAACCTACATCTACTATCCATATTACACTTGTATCACCATCTCTTTGCCGAACTAGTGCATCTATACAATTTACCATTGTATTGGGTGTGCTGGGGACACAAGAGACTCTTTGTTATTTGGTTGTAGGGTTGTTTGAGCGAGACCATCTTCATCCTGCGCCTCCCACGGATTTATAAACCTTAGGTCATCCACTTGAGCGAAAATTGCTACTGTCCTACAAAACTCTGCGCTTGGAGGCCTAACATGAGTCTACAAGAAGAAAGATTGCGTAGTAGACATCACCGGGACACAAAGAACCCGGGAAGTTTGCCGGACGAAACTCCAAACACACACTTCTCGTGGTTGAGCTTCATGTTGATTTTGCGCAAGTTCACAAATGTCTCTTCCAAATCTCCAATGAGAGCTGACTGATAACCCACAAGTATAGGGGATCAATTGTAGCCTCTTTCGATAAGTAAGAGTGTCGAACCCAACGAGGAGCTAAAGGTAGAACAAATATTCCCTAAAGTTCTAATGACCACCGATACAACTCTACGCACGCTTAACGTTTGCTTTACCTAGAACAAGTATGAAACTAGAAATACTTTGTAGGTGTTTTTGGATAGGTTGGCAAGATAATAAAGAGTGCGTAAATAAAAAGTAGGGGCTGATTAGATAAAGAAACAATAAAGTAAATATAGCGAGTGTGGAAAAGTGGTGGTAGGAGTTGCGAAATTGTCCCTAAGCAATTGACTACTTTACTAGACTGATAGCAAGTTTTATGTGGGAGAGGCCACTGCTAGCATGTCATCCCTGACTTGGAATTCTATGCACTTATGATTGGAACTATTAGCAAGCATCCGCAACTACTAACGTTCATTAAGGTAAAACCCAACCATAGCATTAAGATATATTGGTCCCCCTTCAATCCCGTATGCATTAATTTCTATGCTAGGTTGAAGCTTCTGTCACTCTTGCCCTCCAATACATAGTCCTATCAACATACAACTAACCCTATGGTGTGATCCATGCGCATGCTCATGTGATGGGCACCAAAGGACAACAACATAACCACAAGCAAATTAAATCAATCATAGCAATTCATCAACCACCGATAGGACAACGAAAATCTACTCAGACATCATAGGATGGCAACATATCATTGGATAATAATATGAAGCATAAAGCACCATGTTCAAGTAGAGGGTACAACGGGTTGCGGGAGAGTGTACCACTGTAGATGGAGATGTTGGTGAAGATGGCGGAGGTGTTGGTGAAGATCGCGTTGATGATAATGATGGCCACGGCAGAGTTCCGGCGCCACCGGAAGAGAGGGGGAGAGGGGGCCCCTTCTTCTTCTTCTTCCTTGACCTCCTCCATAGATGGGAGAAGGGTTTCCCCTCTGGTCCTTGGCCTCCATGGCATGGGAGGGGCGAGAGCCCCTCCGAGATTGGATCTGTCTCTCTGTCTCTCTCTGTTTATGCGCTCTCCTCGTCTGTCCTTTCACCGTTTCGTATATATATGGAGATCCGTAACTCCGATTGGATTGAAACCTTCGCCGAGATTTTTTTTCTGAAAATCAGCTTTCTTGCGGCCGAAGAAGAGCAGCAACCGCCTTACGGGTGGCCCATGAGGGGGGCAGGCGCGCCCCTACCTCGTGGCCACCTCGGGCACCATCTCGCGTTGATTCTTCTTCCCATATTTTCCAAATATTCCAAAAATATTCTCCGTCCGTTTTTATCCCGTCTGGATTCCGTTTTATATGGGGTTTCTGTGAAACGTAAAACATGCAACAGAGAGGAACTGGCACTAGGCACTGGATTAATATGTTAGTCCCAAAAATAGTATAAAAAGTTGCCAAAAAGTATATGAAAGTTGTCTAATATTGGCATGGAACAATAAAAAATTATAGATACGACGGAGACGTATCAGCATCCCCAAGCTTAATTCATGCTCGTCCTCGAGTAGGTAAATGATAAAAAAGATAAATTTTTAAGTGGAATGCTACCTAGCATAATCTTGATCATGTATCAAATCATGGCATGAATATTAAGACACGAGTGATTCAAAGCAATAGTCTATCATTTGACATTAAGACAATAATACTTCAAGCATACTAATAAAGCAATCATGTCTTTTCAAAATAACACGGCCAAAGAAAGTTATCCTACAAAATCATATAGTCTGGCTATGCTCCATCTTCACCACACAAAATATTCACATCATGCCCAACCCCGATGACAAGCCGAGCAATTGGTTCATACTTTTTAATGCGCTTCAGCTTTTTCAACCCTCACGCAATACATGAGTGCAAGCCATGGATATAGCACTATAGGTGGAATAGAATATGATGATGGGGGTTATGTGGAGAAGACAAAAAAAAGAGAAAGTCTCACATCGACGCGGCTAATCAACGGGCTATGGAGATGCACATCAATTGATGTTAATGTGAGGAGTAGGGATTGCCATGCAACGGATGCACTAAGAGCTATAAGTGTATGAAAGCTCAAACTGGAAACTAAGTGGGTGTGCATCCAACTTGCTTGCTCATGAAGACCTCGGGCATTTGAGGAAGCCCATCATCGGAATATACAAGCCAAGTTCTATAATGAAAATTCCCACTAGTATATAAAAGTGATAACTCAAGAGACTATCTATATGAAGAACATGGTGTTACTTTGAAGCACAAGTGTGGTAAAAGGATAGTAACATTGCCCGTTTTTTTTTTTGCGGGCTTCTTTGGCCCCCCTTTTTTTTATTTAGGCTTCTTTGGCCTCTATCTTTTTTTTTGGGGGGGGGGGGCAATGCTCTAATAATGATGGTCATCACACTTTTATTTACTTACAACTCAATATTACAACTCGATACTAGAACAAAGATATGACTATATGAATGCCTCTGGCGGTGTACCGGGATGTGCAATGATCTAGCATAGCAATGGCATCAAAAAACGGACAAGCCATGAAAACATCATGCTAGCTATCTTGCGATCATGCAAAGCAATATGACAATAAATGCTCAAGTCATGTATATGATGATGATGGAAGTTGCATGGCAATATATCTCGCAATGGCTATGGAAATGCCATGATAGGTAGGTCTGGTGGCTGTTTTGAGGAAGATATAATGAGGCTTATGTGTGATAGAGCGTATCATATCACGGGGTTTGGATGCACCGGCGAAGTTTGCACCAACTCTCGAGGTGAGAAAGGGCAATGCACGGTACCGAAGAGGCTAGCAATGATGGAAGGATGAGAGTGCGTATAATCCATGTACTCACATTAGTCATAAAGAACTCATATACTTATTGCAAAAGTTTATTAGCCCTCGAAGCAAAGTACTACTACGCATGCCCCTAGGGGGATAGATTGGTAGGAAAAGACCATCGCTCGTCCCCGGCCGCCACTCATAAGGAAGACAATCAATAAATAAACCATGCTCCGACTTCGTTACATAACGGTTCACCATACGTGCATGCTACGGGAATCACAAACCTCAACACAAGTATTTCTACTAATCCACAACTACCCACTAGCATGACTCTCATATCACCATCTTTATATCGCAAAACTATTGCAAGGAATCAAACATATCATATTCAGTGATCTACAAGTTTTATGTAGGATTTTATGACTAACCATGTGAATGACCAATTCCTGTCATCTCTCTAAATAGATATAAGTGAAGCAAGAGAGTTTAATTCTTTCTACAAAATATATGCCCACGCTCTAACAAATATAAGTGAAGCAAAAGAGCATTCTACCAATGGCGATTTTCTATGTGAAGAGAAACAAGCAATCCAAACTTCAAATGATATAAGTGAAGCACATGAAGCATTCTATAACGCCATACTCAAAGAATATAAGTGAAGTGCAATGAGCATTCTATAAATCAACCAAGGACTATCTCATACCAGCATGGTGCATAAAAAAATATGAAAACTAAATGCAAAAGACGCTCCAAGATTTGCACATATCGCATGAACGAAACTAATCCGAAAACATACCGATACTTGTTGAAGAAAGATGGGATGCCTTCTGGGGCATCCCCAAGCTTAGACACTTGAGTATACTTGAATATTTACTTGGGGTGCCTCGGGCATCCCCAAGCTTGAGCTCTTGCCTCTCTTCCTTCTTCTCACATCGAGACCTTCTCGATCATCGAACACTTCATCCACACAAAACTTCAACAGAAAACTCGGTAAAATCCGTTAGTATAATAAAGCAAATCACTACTCTAAGTACTGTTGAAAACCAATTCATATTTTGTTTTTGCATTATATCTACTGTAATATAACTTTTTCATGGCTTAATCCACTGATATAAATTGATAGTTTCATCAGAACAAGTAACCTATGCATCAAAAACAGAATTTGTCTAAAACATAACAGTCTGTAATAATCTGAACATTCACCATACTTATGATACTTTAAAAATTCTTACAAAATTAGGAAAAATAAAAAATCTGTATATAAATACAGTGCAAAAAGAATCAGAACCGTTTGACGTTCCAGTAAAAAATAAAAAATCGCGCACTACAGCCAAAGTTTCTGTCCTGCACCGCACAAACCAACAAGCATTGTAAACATCCTAAAGGCAAACCTTGGCACATTATTTTTATAATACAATGGAATTGTACAAGGGGATAATTATTTTTGTTGAAAATTTTCTGTAATTAAGATTCACAAAGTTTCCATGGGCATGAACAAAGTTGAAGGACGTCCCCCACTTTCACAATGCTCGTCTATCTCACTTTCCCTTTTCTTTTTGAAAAGTTTTGGGTTCCCCTCTTTATTTTTTTGTTTTAAATTATATAAAAGCACTCAACAGAAATAAATGACTCTCTAAAACTTCCCGGTTGTCTCCCTGGCAGCGCTTTCTTTAAATCCATTAAGCTAGGCATATAGTGCTCAAGTAATGGATCCACCCGGATCCCAAGGTATATCAAAGCCAATTTTAATTAACAATGATTTGTAATTTAGTAGTGAGCACAAAGTAACATATATCAAGAAACAATGAAGTCTAACTCTCTTCCTATGCATCGGCATGTCATAAAAGAACAATTCATGCACGCCAAGTAAAGGCCAATGCATAGTATAAGCAGTTTCTTGCAATTCTATCATATTGGAAACATAGAGAGGTGGAGATATAGTTCCTCTCTCATAATAATTGCAAGTTGGAGCAGCAAGCACATGCATATTATATCTATCAAAATCATCATGTGTAATAGTAAAAGGCAACCCATCAATATAATCCTTAATAAAAGCAAACTTCTCCGATATAGTGTAGTTTGGAGAATTCAAAAAGATAATAGGACTATCATGTGTGGGTGCATGCAATAGCAACAATTTCATGTTTAACATAAGGAACTACAGCAGGTTCATCTCCATAAGCATCATTCATATTTGGCATCGTGGCCACAAGCATAGGAAGCATCATCAAAAAGGGATATTTCAAAAGAGTCAACGGGATCATAACAATCATCATAGCAATCATCCTTCGGTAAACACGAAGGGAAATTAAACAATGTATGAGTTGAAGAGTTACTCTCATTAGAAGGTGGGCACGGGTAGCTAATCCGCTCTTCCTCCTTTTGTTCTTCGCTCTCCTCATCATCTTTTTCATCCAATTAGCTCACAGTTCCATCAATTTCTTCTTCCATAGACTCCTGCAAAATATTAGTCTCTTCTTGGACAGTGGAGACTTTCTCAATAAATGCATCAATATCGGAATTGAATTCATAATTGTCATAGAAATATTTTAGGATAGCTAAATTTTCAGGTCTATAAACAGCATCATAAAGATTTTCAAACTCTTTGAACATAGAATCAATTTCATAAGCACCCATAAAAGCAACGAATTCTTCTATTTGTTCCACATCATAGTAATCATATATGCCATTAGCATAAGAAGCTAAGCTTTTATTATCATTAAATTTGCATGAAAAGGGAAGGTGTGGAGCCTTCATCCTAGAGCAACAAGTATAATCATATCTCAAGCATACTTGCCGAGCATACCATTTCAACATATAAATTTGATCCCATAATAGTTTCCCTTTTTGAGTCAAGTGATAATCCCTAAAGTATTCACGTTGGTCCAACATGTCTCCCATTACATAATTGAATGAGGTTTTCTCAGGATTATCAAAGTGGTACAAAATATTTTTCACATAATGATCAACGAGGGTTTTAGGAGGTTCCCCTTCTCCATGAGTAGCAAGTACACCTATTTTTTTTGGTATTTCGTGTTCCATATCCATAACTAAAGATAGAGAACAACTTAGAACAACAAATAAAAATTACTTAGTGATAAAGCAAACAAGCACACACGAGAATATTCACTCCAAGCTATAACTCCCGGGCAACGGCGCCAGAAAAAGGTCTTGATAACCCACAAGTATAGGGGATCAATTGTAGCCTCTTTAGATAAGTAAGATTGTGGAACCCAACGAGGATCTAAAGGTAGAACAAATATTCCCTAAAGTTCTATCGACCACCGATATAACTCTACGCACGCTTAACGTTTGCTTTACCTAGAACAAAGTATGAAACTAGAAGTACTTTGTAGGTGTTTTTGGATAGGTTGGCAAGATAATAAAGAGCGCGTATATAAAAAGTAGGGGCTGTTTAGATAAAGAAACAATAAAGTAAATATAACGAGTGTGGAAAAGTGGTGGTAGGAGTTGCGAAATTGTCCCTAAGCAATTGACTACTTTACTAGACCAATAGCAAGTTTTATGTGGGAGAGGCCACTCCTAGCATGTCATCCCTGACTTGGAATTCTATGCACTTATGATTGGAACTATTAGCAAGCGTCCGCAACTACTAACATTCATTAAGATAAAACCCAACCATAGCATTAAGATATATTGGTCACCCTTCAATCCCGTATGCATCAATTTCTATGCTATGTTGAAGCTTCTGTCACTCTTGCCCTCCAATACATAGTCCTATCAACATACAACTAACCCTATGGTGTGATCCACGCGCGCGCTCATATGATGGGCACCAAAGGACAACAACATAACCACAAGCAAATTAAATCAATCATAGCAATTCATCAACCACCGATAGGACAACAAAAATCTACTCAGACATCATAGGATGGCAACACATAATTGGATAATAATATGAAGCATAAAGCACCATGTTCAAGTAGAGGGTACAACTGGTTGCAGGAGAGTGGACCGCTGTAGATAGAGGGGGGAAGGTGATGGAGATGTTGGTGAAGATGGTGGAGGTGTTAGTGAAGATCGCGGTGATGATGATGATGGCCACGGCAGCGTTCCGGCGCCACCAGAAGAGAGGGGGAGAGGGGCCCCCTTCTTCTTCTTCTTCCTTGACCTCCTCCCTAGATGGGAGAAGGGTTTCCCCTCTGGTCCTTGGCCTCCATGGCATGGGAGGGGCGAGAGCCCCTCCGAGATTGGATCTGTCTCTCTGTCTCTCTCTATTTCTGCGCTCTCCTCGTCTGCCCTTTCACCGTTTCGTATATATATGGAGATCCGTAAGTCTGATTGCATTGAAACCTTCGCCGACATTTTTTTCTCTGAAAATTAGCTTTCTTGCGGCCGAAGAGGAGCAGCAACCGCCTTACGGGTGGCCCACGAGGGGGCAGGCGCGCCCCCTGCCTCGTGGCCACCTCGGGCACCGTCTCGCGTTGATTCTTCTTCCCATATTTTCCAAATATTCCAAAAATATTCTCTGTCCGTTTTTATCCCGTTTGGATTCCGTTTGATATGGGGTTTCTGCGAAACATAAAACATGCAATAGACAGGAACTGGCACTGGGCCTTGGATTAATATGTTAGTCCCAAAAATAGTATAAAAAGTTGCCAAAAAGTATATGAAAGTTGTATAATATTGGCATGGAACAATCAAAAATTATAGATACGACGGAGACGTATCACTGACTTGTCCTTGGTTTTAATCACCATATCATCCATGTAAGCTTCTACATTTCTGTGTATCCGTGGCTCAAAACCAATTTGGACTGCTCTTGCAAACATTGAATCAGCACTCTTTAGACCGAAAGGCATACGTACGAAACAATAAGTACCACATGGAGTAATGAATGCGGTCTTATCCTGATCTTCCTTAGACATGAATATCTGGTGATACCCGGAGTATGCATCAAGAAATGAGAGAAAATCATGACCGGCAGTGTAGTCTATAATCTGATCAATGCGCGACAAGGGGAAAGGATCCTTTGGACATGCTTTGTTGAGCTCAGTGTAATCAATACAAAGCCTCCATTTCCCATTTGCTTGCGCACGACAACCGGATTTGCCAACCAAGTTGGATGTAACACTGCCCTGACCAAGCATGCTGCCTCAAGTCTCTTGATCTCTTCCGTTATAAACTGTTGCCGTTCCAAAGCTTGCTTCCTGACCTTCTTGTTGACGGGCCAAGCTTGAGACAAACAACAAGGTGGTGCTCAATTACCTCCCTGGGAACACCGGGGATGTTAGATAGTTGCCATGCAAACACATCTACATTCGCCCGCTGGAAGGTAATGAGCGCACTTTCCTATTTACTGTTAAGGGTGGCACCGACGGTAAAGGTACCTGATACGTCTCCAATTTATCTATAATTTTTGATTGTCCCATGCTATTATATTATCTGTTTTGGATTGTTTTATATGCATTAATATGCTATGTTATATTATTTTTGAGATAACCTATTAACCTAGAGCCCAGTGCCAGTTTTTGTTTCTTTCCTCGTTTTTGAGTTTTACAGAAAAGGAATATTAAACGGAGTCCAAACGGAATAAAACTTTCGCGATGATTTTTCTTGGACCAGAAGACACCCGCATGACTTGGAGATGAAGTCAGAGGAGTCCCGAGGCGACCACAAGCCTCTGGGGTGCACCCTAGGAGTGGGCGCTGATGTCTACTATGCAACTTGTTCTTGTAGACTTGTGTTGGGCCTCCAAGCGCAGAGTTTTGTAGGACAGTAGCAATTTTCCCTCAAGTGGATGACCTAAGGTTTATCAATCCGTGGGAGGCATAGGATGAAGTTGGTCTCTCTCAAACAACCCTGCAACTAAATAATAAAAAGTCTCTTGTGTCCCCAACACACCCAATACAATGGCAAATTGTATAGGTGCACTAGTTTGGCGAAGAGATGGTGATAAAAGTGTAATATTGATGATAGAAATATATTTCTATAATCCGAATAAATAAAAACAGCAGGGTAGCAAATAGTAAACGGGCACAAAAACGATATTTCAATGCTTGAAAATGAGGCCTAGGGTCCGTACTTTCGCTAGTGCATTTTCTCAACAATGCTAATATAATTGGATCATATAACTATCCCTCAACGTGCAACGAAGAATCACTCCAAAGTTCTTATCTAGCGGAGAACATAAGAATAATTTGTTTGTAGGGTACTGATACATCTCCAACGCATCTATGATTTATGAAGTATTCATTCTATTATATTATCTGCTTTGGATGTTTATGGGCTTTATTATGCACTTTTATATTATTATTGGGACTAACCTATTAACCCACAGCCTAGTGCCAGTTTCTGTTTTCCCCTTGTTTCAGTGTTTCGCAGAAAAGGAATATCAAACGGAGTCCAAACGGAATGAAACCTTCGGGAGCGTGATTTTTGGAACAAACGTGATCCAGGAGACTTGGAGTTGAAGTCAGGGAAGCTTCGAGGTGGCCACGAGGCAGGGAGGTGCGCCTGCCCCAGGTGCGCCCCCACCTCGTGGGCCCTTGTGGCTCCCCTTTCTTTCTATATATATATATATATATATATATATATATATATATATATATATATATATATATATATATATATATATATATATATATATATATATATATATATATATATATATATATATATATCCATATACCCTAAAAACATCGGGGAGCAGAATAGATCGGGAGTTCCATGCCGCAAGCCTCTGTAGCCACCAAAACCAATCAGACCTGTCCGGCACCCAGCGGAGGGGGATCCTCACCGGTGGCCATCTGCATCATCCGGCGCTCTCCATGACGAGGAGGGAGTAGTTCACCCTCGGGCTGAGGGTATGTACCAAGAGCTATGTGTTTGATCTCTCTCTCTCTCTCTCATGTTCTTGAGGTGGTACGATCTTGATGTATCGCGAGCTTTGCTATTATAGTTGGATCTTATGATGTTTCTCCCCCTCTACTCTCTTGTAATGGATTGAGTTTTCCCTTTGAAGTTATCTTATCGGATTGAGTCTTTAAGGATTTGAGAACACTTGATGTATGTCTTGCATGTGCTTATCTGTGGTGACAATGGGATATCACGTGATCCACTTGATGTATATTTTGGTGATGAACTTGCGAGTTCCGTGACCTCGTGAACTTATGCATAGGGGTTGGCACACGTTTTCGTCTTGACTCTCTGGTAGAAACTTTGGGGCACTCTTTGAAGTAATTTGTGTTGGTTTGAATAGATGAATCTGAGACTGTGTGATGCATATCGTATAATCATACCCACGGATACTTGAGGTGACATTGGAGTATCATGGTGACATTAGGGTTTTGGTTGATTTGTGTCTTAAGGTGTTATTTAGTATGAACTCTATGATAGATTGAACGGAAAGAATAGCTTCGTGTTATTTTACTACGTACTCTTGAATAGATCGATCCGAAAGAATAACTTTGAGGTGGTTTCGTACCCTACAATAATCTCTTCGTTTGTTCTCCGCTATTAGTGAATTTGGAGCGACTCATTGTTTCATGTTGAAGGATAGTTATATTATCCAACTATGTTATTATTGTTGAGAGAACTTGCACTAGTGAAAGTATGAACCCTAGGCCTTGTTTCCTAGCATTGCAATACCGTTGACGCTCACTTTTATTATTAGTTACCTTGCTGTTTTTATATTTTCAGATTACAAAAACCTATATCTACCATCCATATTGCACTTGTATCACCATCTCTTCGCCGAACTAGTGCACCTATACAATTTACCATTGTATTGGGTGTGTTGGGGACACAAGAGACTCTTTGTTATTTGGTTGCAGGGTTGTTTGAGAGAGACCATCTTCATCCTACACCTCCCACGGATTCATAAACCTTAGGTCAACCACTTGAGGGAAATTTGCTACTGTCCTACAAACCTCTGCACTTGGAGGCCCAACAATGTCTACAAGAAGAAGGTTGCGTAGTAGACATCAGGTACAAAACCACCTCAAAGCTATTCTTTCCGTTTGATCTATTCAAGAGTTCGTACTAAAATAACACAAAGCTATTCTTTCCGTTCGATCTATCCTAGAGTTCGTACTAAAATAACACCAAAGCAAATTCATATTCATAATAATCAATCCAACACAAAGAACTTCAAAGAGTGCCTCAAGATTTCTATCGGAGAAACAAAGACAAGAACGTGCATCAACCCCTATGCACAGATTACCCCAATGTCACCTCGGGAATCCCTGAGTTGAGTGCCAAAACATATATGAAGTGAATCAATACGATACCCCATTGTCACCATGAGTATTCAATTGCAAGACATATATCAAGTGTTCTCAAATCCATGAAAGTATTCAATCCGATAACAACGAAATCTCAAAGGGAAAACTCAATTCATCACAACAAGATAGAGAGGGGAAAACACCATATGATCCAACTATATTAACAAAGCCCGCGATACATCAAGATCGTGACATCTCAAGAACATGAGAGAGAGAGAGAGATTAATACATAGCTACTGGTACAAACCCTCAACCCCGAGAGTGGACTACTCCCTCCTCCTCGTGGTGGCCGCCGGGATGATGAAGATGGCCACTGGTGATGATTCCCCCCTCTGGCAGGGTGCCGGAACAAGGTCTAGATTGGTTTTCAGTGGCTACAAAGCCTTGCGGGGGCAGAACTGCTGATCTAGGTTAACCCCGAGGGTTTTGGAACATTTGGGAATTTATAGGGCAAAGAGGGGGTGCGGGAGGCCACCGAGGTGGGCACAACCCACCTGGGCGCACCCTGGTGGGTTGTGCCCCCTTCGGGGCACCCCCCAGGTGCTACTCTGGCCCATCGGGAGTCTTCTGGTCCATAAAAAATCCACAAAAAGTTTCGCGGTGTTTGGACTCCGTTTGATATTGATTTCCTGCGATGTAGAAAACATGCAAAAAACAACAACTGGCACTTGGCACTATGTCAATAGGTTAGTACCAAAAAATGATATAAAATGACTACAAAATGATTATAAAACATTCAAGAATGATAATATAACAACATGGAACAATAAAAAATTATAGATACGTTGGAGACGTATCAGCATCCCCAAGCTTAATTCCTCCTCGTCCTCGAGTAGGTGAATGATAAAAACAGAATTTTTGATGTGGAATGCTTCCTAACATGTCATCTCATATTCTTTTCTTTGTAACATGAACATTTGGACTTCTATATGGTTCAAAGCAATAGTCTAGTTTTGACATGAGGACTTTAATACTCAAGCATACCAACAAGCAACCATGTCTTTCAAAATATCAACGCTAAAATAAGTTATCCCTAGTCCATCATGCTCAATCATTGATCCATTCATGAAACACACTCGCATATTAACTACACCCAATGCTCAAGTACGATCATAGTGCCCCCTAGTTGGTGCTTTATAAGAGAAGATGGAGACTCAAATTAAAAAAAATTGCATAAAGTAAAAGAAAGGCCCTTCGCGGAGGGAAGTAGGGATTAGTAGAGGTGCCAGAGCTCAAAGCAAAAATTGAGAGATAAAAACATTTTGATAAGCATACTTTTCCCACCAACAAAAACGACTTAGGGCAAGTTCTTTTGGCGGCTTAAAAAAATAAGCCGCCTCCTCCCCAACTTTTTCTATAAGCCGCCTCCCTCATTCATTGGGGCTTCTGAAATAGTTATGGGATAACTAATTTAGAAGTCTCAACAAATTTTGAGAGTGGCTTATTTTTTAAGCTAGGGAGAGGCAGCTTATTTTTAAGCCGCACAAAAGAACTGGCCCCCCCAACACTTTCCATGCTAGATATATCGTAGGCGGTTCCCAATCAGAAAATAAAGTTTATTCCTTTTTCCACCATACTTTCACTTTCCATGACTAACCGTATCCACGGGTGCCCTCCATACCAACACTTTCCAAGGAATTTATTATTTGACAACACAAAGTAAATTCATTTTTCATTTCGGGACTGGGCATCCCTAATACCTTTGCCTTACTCTCGTGCAATGACAAGTGAATAAACACTCATCATGAGAATAACACATCTAGCATGGAAAATATTGGCCATCCCTCACCGCCTGCGAGTGGTACGAGCACACAAAAGAGAAATTTATTTTGAAAATTAGAGATGGCACACACAAATTTGCTTAGAACGGCAAAAGAATACCGCATATAGGTAGGTATAGTGGACTCATGTGGCAAAACTGGTTTAAATGATTTTGGATGCACAAGTAGTGATCATACTTGGTGCAAAATGGAGGCTAGCAAAAGATTGAGAAGCGACCAACCAAGAAACGAATAATCTCATAAGCGAGCATTAAGCATAATTAACACCTAATAATGCACCACAAGTAGGATCTAATTTCATTGCATGATTATTGACTTTCGTCCTTGCATAGGGAATCACAAACCTTAACACCAATATTATTACTAAATCACAATTACTCATCAACATGACTCACATATCACATCATCATATCTCAAAACTATTACAAGGAATCAAGTTTATTTTGTTCAGTGATCTTCATGAAAGTTTTTATTATATCCTTCTTGGATGTCTATCACTTTGGGACTAATTTTCATGTGTTGCTTTTGATAAGCTCAAACAAATATAAGTGAAGATCATGAGCATAATATTTCTTTCTCTCAAATTATTTAAGTGAAGCAAGAAGAATTTATTCAAAAATACTAAAGCACGCCGTGCTAAAAAATATATAAGTGAAGCACTAGAGCAAATGACAAACTACTCCAAAAAAAAGATGTAAGTGAAGATCAAGCGAGTAGTTAGTAAATAGATAGCTATGTGAGGACTCTCTCTTATTTAAAACTTTGAGATCTAAGTATTTTATTAAAACAACAAGAAAAACAAAACAAAATGACATTCCAAGAATTAGCACAACTCATGTGAAGAAGCAAAAACTTAGGCTCAACCGATACTAACCGATAATTGTTGAAGAAGAAAGGTGGGATGCCTACCGGGGCATCCCCAAGCTTAGATGCTTGAGACTTCTTGGAATATTAACTTGGGATGCCTTGGGCATCCCCAGGCTTGAGCTTTTGTGTCTCCTTAATTCCTTTTATATCACGGTTTCCCTAAATCTTAAAAACTTCATCCACACAAAACTCAACAAGAACTCGTGCGATAAGTTAGTATAAACCAATGCAAAAACCTTATCATTCTCTACTGTAGCAAATCACAAAAATTATTATTCAACATTGCATACTAAATGCCTCTGCATATTTAATACTCCTATCCTCGAATAGAATCATTAAACAAGCAAACATTTGCAAACACAGCAGCAATCTGCCAAAACAGTACAGTCTGTGAAGAATGCAAGATTCATCATACTTCCCTAACTCCAAAAATTCTGAAAATTTACCACAGTGTAGAGAATTTATCATAGCTTATTATGCAAAAAATTCAACATTTTATCATTCTGACTTTTCTAGCGAATTTTTGCAACAGCGATAAACTTTTTGTTTTGAAACAACAACATGTATACTTGCAAAATAAGCATGGCAAAGGCTATCCTTGACATTTTTGTTGAAGTAAAAGATGCAAAACATTATTCTAAATAATAGAAATCAAATCCTAACAAAATAAATTGACGCTCCAAGTAAAAGACATGGCTTGTGACGAATGAATACATAGCCCCAAGTGAGGTTACCGATAATGTTGGAGACGAAAGAGGGGATGCCTTCCGGGGCATCCCCAAGCTTAGTTGCTTGGATCTTCCTTGAATATTACCTTGGGGTGACTTGGGCATCCCCAAGCTTAGGGTCTTATCACTCCTTATTCTCCTCATATTGATATCTCACCCAAAACTTGAAAACTTCAATCACACAAAACTTAACGGAACTTCGTGAGATAGGTTAGTATGATAAAGAGCAAATCATTTCACTTTGGTACTATCAAAGACACGATTCATAATTATTTCCACACAATTCCGACTGTAGAATATCATTCCCACAATTTATATTGAGCAATATAAGCCATAGAAACTAGAAAACAAGCAAACTATGCATTGAAAACAGAATCTGTCAAAAACAGAACAGTATGTAGTAATCTGTACTCCAACCATACTTCTGCCACTCCAAAAATTCTGAAAAATTTAGCAAAACATAGAGAATTTTTATATCAATAGCCTGTATAAAATTCAGATCAAAAGCACGTTCCAGTGAATTCTCAAAATTCCAGGACTGACCGCAAAAGTTTCTGTTTTTGCACAGATTCAAGTCAACTATCATCCACACTATCCCAAAGGCTTTACTTGGCACTTTATTGAAACAAAAGAAATAAAACATGATTAATACAGTAGCATAATCATGTGAACACACAAAAACAGTAGGTAAAAGTGTTGGGTTGTCTCCCAACAAGCGCTTTTCTTTAATGCCTTTTAGCTAGGCATGAAGATTTCAATGATGCTCGCATAAAAGATAAGAATTGAAACATAAAGAGAGCTTCATGAAGCACATGACTAGCACATTTAAGCCTAACCCACTTCCTATGCATAGGGATTTTTTGAGCAAATAACTTTTGAGAGCAAGAATCAACTAGCATAGGAAGGCAAAACAAACATAACTTCAATATTTTCAACGCATAGAGAGGAAACTTGATATTATTGCAATTCCTAGAAGGATATGTTCCTCCCTCATATTAATTTTCAGTGGCATCATGACTGAATTCAACAATATAACTATCACATAAAGCATTATTTTCATGATCCATAAGCATAGAAATTTTATTACTCTCCACATAAGAAAATTTCTTCTCATTCACAATGGTGGGAGTATCATATGAAACTTGAATACTATAAATTTTTTCCACATTAAAAGAGCAATGTTCAGGAAAAGGGTAATCATAACTATGACAAGTTTTATAAATATAATCATCACTACTTTTTATAACATAAGTATCATCTAAAAAATCACCATAAGTAGCAACTTTGTTCTCATCATAGATAGGAGGCATGCAATCATCATATCCAATTTGATCATTCAAAGTAGGGGGACTAAAAAGATTATCTTCATTAAGCATGTCATCCCCAAGCTTGTCACAAACATTAATTGTAGAAAATAAATTCTCAAACATGTCATTCTTATCAAACATAGCATCCCCAAGCTTGTGACTTGGCATATCATAAGCATAATCACTCGCATCATTAATAGTATGAATAGAACCAATGATATAACAATTGCTATCATCATAATTTCCCAAGTTGGTGCCAAAAAGATTTCCGAGATTATAAGAAGTATCATTATCTTCCCAATCATAATCATCACAACAAGCAATAGGCATAACAAAATCATCATCATTAGTGCTCTCGAACATTGTGCCATAAGACATAGAAGCAATATCATCATCAAGTGCATCATCTTACACAGTTATTTTTGATTCGTTTTCATGAGGCACAACAATAATAGGAGAAAGATTATTTGGGAGAGATACCATTTTACCTCTATTCTTTCTTCTTTTCTTCTTCTTCACCACATCATGTGTGGTTTTAATTAATTTTTTCAAGCTTCTTATTGATGAGATTGGTTGAATAGGGAGCTCCTCCACGTCACCTATTTCATCATGAGAGACAATACGAGGGAAAGTTGAAATCTTTACCCTTTCATTAGTATTCCTTTCATATTATATTAGTTTTCCCATCTTTCTATAGTTGGCAATATAAGCATTCTCATTGCAATTTACCATGCAAAACATATAGATATTTTTTAGATTAGTTTCAATGTCGCCCGTGACAATGAATACTTCAAACCAATTATTTTTATGTGTCAATTATTCACTCCCCAAAAATAAACAAAGTTCATTATAAAGTTCTAGGGTGATCAAATTATTGCAATATTTGGACACGATTCGATCATGAAAAAGCATGCATTGCAAATTAAGATGACCATCCTTATTGCAAAGTTCACAAGTAATAGGACCAAGAGAACATAATGTTGTAGCAAATTCATCTATCACTTTGAGCAAAGAATTGGTTCTATCATGCTTATGCTTCTTACAAAATCTATCTTGCCTATAAGGCACGGCTTCACAGACTTTTATGCACTCCACAAAAATTTACATGCTTATAAGAATCATTTTTGTCATGACTTGTGCAATCATGATACGTCCATTCTGCATCATGTTTTCCTACTGTTATGTATGATGTTTTTATCCATAATAATGTTTTTTTGGAGTAATTCTAATGCCTTTTCTCTCATAATATGCAAGGTACACACAAAGAGGGAGAATTCCGGCAGCTAGAAATCTGGACCTGAAAAAGCTACGTCAGGCTACCTATTCTGCACAACTCCAAACAAGCTGAAACTTCACGGAGAATTTGTATGGAATATTTGATGAATATTGGAGCAAATAAGTATGAGAGGAGGCCCACCAGGTGGGCACAACCCACCTGGCTGCGCCAGTGCTCACCTAGGCCCACCTCCGGTGCCCATATTCTGGTATATAGGTCATTTTGACATAAAAAAATGAGGAGAGGACTTTCGAGACGGAGCGCTACCATCTCGAGGTGGAACTTGGGCAGGAGCACGTTTGCCCTCCGGCGGAGCGATTCCGCGGGGGGAACTTCCCTCCCAGAGGGGGAAATCATCGTCATCATCATCACCAACAACTCTCCCATCTTGGGGAGGGCTATCTTCATCAACATCTTCAACAACACCATCCATCTCAAACCCTAGTTCATCTCTTGTGTTCAATCTTGTTACCGGAACTATAGATTGATGCTTGTGGGTGACTAGTAGTGTTGATTACATCTTGTAGTTGATTACTATATGATTTATTTGGTGGAAGATTATATGTTCAAATCCATTATGCTATTTAATACCCCTCTAATCTTGAGCATGCCTATCATTTGTGAGTAGTTACTTTTGTTCTTGAGGTCACGGGAGAAATCATGTTGCAAGTAATCATGTGAACTTGATGTGTGTTTGATATTTTGATAGTATGTATGTTGTGATTCCCTTAGTGGTTGTCATGTGAACGTCGACTACATGACACTTCATCATATTTGGGCCTAAGGGAACGCATTGTGGAGTAGAAATTAGATGATGGGTTGCGAGAGTGACATAAGCTTAACCCCAGTTTATGCGCTATTCCGTAAGGGACCGATTGGATCCAAAAGTTTAATGCTATAGTTGGAATTTATTCTTAATACTTTTCTTATAGTTGCGGATGCTTGCGGGAGGGTTAATCATAAGTAGGAGGTTTGTTCAAGTAAGAACATCACCTAAGAACCGGTCCACCCACATATCACATTATCAAAGTAGCGAAGACAAATCAAACCAACATGGTGAAAGTGACTAGATGAAATTCCCGTGTACCCTCAAGAACGCTTTGCTTATTATAAGAGACCGTTTTGGCCTGTCCTTTGCCTCAAAAGGATTGGGCTACCTTGCTGCACTTTTGTTACTACTATCGTTACTTGCTCGTTACAAATTATCTTGCTATCAAACTACTCTGCTACTTAGAATTTCAGCATTTGCAGACATTACCTTGCTGAAAACCACTTGTCATTTCCTTCTGCTCCTCGTTGGGTTCAACACTCTTACTTATCGAAAAGAGCTACAATTGATCCCCTATACTTGTGGGTCATCAAGGCTATTTTTTGGCGCCGTTGCCGAGTAGTGAAGCGCCTTTGGTAAGTGGAATTTGGTAAGGAAACATTTATATAGTGTGCTGAAATTTATTGTCACTTGTTACTATGGAGAACAATCCTTTGAGGGGTTTGTTCGGGGTATCTTCACCTCGACCGGAACCACAATTAGCTACCCCTCAGCCTACTGCACCTACTGAAAATATTGAATATGAAATTCCTTCGGGTATGATAGAACAACTGCTATCTAATGTTTATGCAGGAGATGGAACAGAACATCATGATATGCACTTGATATATGTGGAACAAATTTGTGGACTGTTTAAGCTTGCAGGTTTACCCAGAGATGAAGTTATGAAGAAGGTTTTTCCTTTATCTTTGAAGGGAAAAACATTGGCACGGTATAGGCTATGCGATGATATTGGATCCTGGAATTGGAATCGATTGAAATTGGAGTCCCATCAAAAAAATTATCTTATGCATCTAGTTCATCGTGATCGGAATTACATATATAAATTTTAGCCTCGTGAAGGAGAAAATATCGCTCTAGCTTGGGGGAGGCTTAAGTCAATGTTATATTCATGCCCCAATCATGAGCTCTCAAGAGAAATTATTATCGAGAATTTTTATATTCGGCTTTCTCGTAGTGATCAAACCATGCTTGATACTTCTTGTGCTGGTTCTTTTATGAAGAAGACTATTGAATTCCGGTGGGATCTTTGGGAAAGAATTAAACACAACTCTGAAGATTGAGAACTCGACGAAGGTAGAGAGTCAGGTATTAAACTTAAGTATTTTTGTGTTAAATCTTTTATGAATACCGATGCTTTTCAAAAGTTTAGCACTAAATATGGACTTGACTCTGAGATAATAGCCTCCTTTTGTGAATCATTTGCTACTCGTGTTGATCTCCCTAAAGAGAAGTGGGTTAAATATCACCCACCTATTAAATAAGAAATTAAATAACCGGTACCAATTAAAGAAGAAACCATAATTTATAATGTTGACCCAATTGTTCCTTCTGCTTATATTGAGAAACCACCTTTCCCTATTAGGATAAAGGAACATGCTAAAGTTTCAATTGTGGTTAACAAAAGCTATATTAGAACACCTAAACCTGATGAACAAATCAAAGTAGAACCTAGTATTGCTCTGCTTAAAATGAGCATGTTATTTACTTCTGCGAAGAAGCTGCTAGAATTGCCAAACCTGATAAAAAGGATAAACATAAACCTGTTGTTGCATGTCGGTTGTCTCAGTTAAAATAGGAGATCACTGTTATCATGGTTTATGTGACATAGGTGCTAGTGTGAGTGCTATTCCTTACACCTTATATCAAGAAATTATGAATGACATAGCACCCGCAGAGATAGAAGACATAGATGTTACTATTAAACTTGCTTATAGAGATATTATATCACCAATTGGGATTGTTAGAGATGTTGAAGTCTTGTGTGGGAAAATAAAATACCCTACTGATTTTCTTGTTCTTGGTTCCCCACAAGATGAATTTTGTCCCATTATCTTTGATAGACCTGTCTTGAACACCATTAATGCTAAAATAGATTGTGAGAAACAAACTGTCGGTGCTAGTTTGGGTGATGACTCTCATGAGTTTAATTTTTCCAAGTTTAGTAGAAAGCTTCATGAAAAAGAATTGCCTAGTAAGGACGAAATAATTGGTCTTGCTTCTATTGCTGTGCCGCCTACTGATCCTTTAGAACAATATTTGCTAGACCATGAAAATGATTTACATATGCATGAAAGAAATGAAATAGATAAGATTTTCTTTGAACAATGTCCTCTGCTTAAACACAATTTGCCTATTGAAACTCTAGGAGGTCCTCCTCCACCTAAAGGTGATCCTGTGTTTGAATTAAAACAATTGCCAGACACTTTGAAATATGCTTATCTTGATGAAAAGAAGATATATCATGTTATTATTAGTGCTAACCTTTCAGAACATGAAGAAGAAAGATTATTGAAAGTTCTAAGGAAGCACCGAGCTGCTATTGGATATACTCTTGATGATTTAAAGGGCATTAGTCCCACTCCATGTCAGAAAAAATTAATATGGAACCTGATGCTAAACCCGTTGTTGATCACCAATGTCGATTAAATCTGAAGATGAAAGAAGTGGTAAGAACGAAGATATTAAAACTTCTGGAAGCAGGTATAATCTATCCCATAGCTGACTAGATGGGTAAGTCCTATTCATTGTGTCCTTAAGAAAGGAGGTATTATAGTTGTTCCTAAAGATAAGAATGAACTTATTCCACAAAGAGTTGTTACAGGCTATAGAATGGTAATTGATTTTAGAAAATTAAACAAAGCAACTCGAAAAGATCATTACTGTCAGCGTTCTGGGAACGAGGGTCCCCAGACTTGCCTGCCTGCGGCCCACAGCGTGGCTGAGCGGCAGGCCGTACGACCCATCTTCATCGACAAGGCATCCAAGACCCTTGCGTGGGTCCAAGCCTCGCGAGGCGGACGACGCAAGACTTCCTCTGGAGTGGCCTAGCTAGCCAGGCTCACGAGGAGCGGAGATATCAAGGCAGGGAAAACCTCACGAGGCCCTCATGACGTGAGCCATGACGAACGACACCAGGCGGGCGCCAGAGCGCACATCGTCTACATTTCCTATTTGGTGCTAAGGAGGCAAGCGCAGGCGAAGAGTACCGAGGCATTAGGCAAAGGTTGCCATATTGGTGCAACGAGACCAAGACCAGGAGGACGGCAAGGCGGAGGTCATCGTGGAGCCCAAGTCGGCGTCACCACAGAGCTTTTCGCAGGCGAAGACCGCTTTTGTCAAGATAGCTTGTACTAGTTGTCCCCCTTCAAATTTGCCCGCCGTTGTTGGCTCCCTTCCCGCTCAATATTTGGGAAGAGGACCAGGGCCTCTATAAATAGGACTAGCCCCCACAGTAGGAGGCAACCAATCTAGCACTAGCTCAGATCATCCTCGACTACACAAGCACAATAACACCAAACCTCAGGAGGCTGTTCTTCCCTTGTACTGTTCATCATCAGCCCAAGAGGCAATCCACCACCACCACACTGGAGTAGGGTATTGCACCACAATGGTGGCCCGAACCAGTATAAACCTTGTGTCTCTCACTGTGTTGTGAGTTCATCGAGTTCGTCCGCAAGATCCTAGCGAGCCAGAGCGTAGATCGGTAGGAGGGAAAGACTTCGCGCACACCCCAGTGTTCGAACCTTAAGGGTTTGCCGAAACCCCACATCTGACATTTGGCGCGCCAGGTAGGGGTGCGCCATAGTTTCCCTTCCGTCGGTTCATCGCTCCAGCGCTCCGTCGTTTCCATGGCGGACGCTCGCCATGCTCGAGCTAAGCGTCGGGCTGCCCTCTCCGCCCGCGTCGCTCAGACGGCTCCCGTAGGCGGGCAACCTCACCGCTCTCCGTCTCCCACCGCCAATGCTGCCACCGGCCCGGCGGGGAACGAGCGGCAAGCGTCCTCGCTACATCGCTCGGTGCGGCAGGACAGCCGCACCGCTACTCCGTCGCTCACCCCTGCGGGTTCTTCGTCCCACGTGCACCGCGCTCCCATGGAGGCGCGGGCCACGCTCCATACGGCGAACGAGCTCATGTGTTACCGCCCCATCGACGACCTCGACGAGGAGTGGCTCAACCGCGTCGCCGAGCTCGTCCGTGCCGCACGGAGCTCTCCGGCACCATCCCACTCTCTGCCTCCCCCTCAACTAGCCGCGGGCGACGGGACTCAAGGCATGCCTCCACCGCCTCAACCCCAAGACGGTGCCCTGGCACCAAGGTGTGCGCCTCCGCGGCATGATCCACCACGCCCGGTGCCCGCACGAGAAGAAAGAAGCTGCCAAGAAATCCCGCGGCCGCGAGAAGCTGCGCCGGCGCTCCCCGCGCCACCTCGTCAAGACCACGCACCGCCCGCAGCGGCGCAGTGCAAACCCCGTCAAGACCAAGCTCCACCACCGAAGCGGGCCCGGGCGACCACTGCCGGCTGCCGTGCCTTCACCCCCGAGCTGCGTAGCGTCGCCTGGCCAGGCAAGTTCAAGCCAGACCTGCCTCCTCGCTATGATGGCCGCCGACCCCGCGGAGTTCCTGCAACTCTACGAGATGAGCATCGAAGCAGCCAACGGCGACGTGAAAGTCATGGCGAACTGGTTTCCCATGGCTCTCAAGGATAGGGCCCGCTCCTGGCTCCTGAACCTGCAGCACGGCTCGATCTCCTCCTGGGATGAGATGCGCGACCGTTTCGTCGCCAACTTCCAGGGCACTCATGGCCGCCCACCGGCCGTGGGTGATCTACGCCGCATCATGCAACAGCCAGGAGAAACTCTCCAGAAGTACATCCAGCGCTTCAACAACACCCGCCTCAAGATCCCCAAGGTCACAGATGAGGCCATCATTTTCGCGTTCTCTGACGGCATCCGTGACGTCAAGATGAAGGAAGAGCTGGCTATCCACGAGGATCTCTGCACTTCTCAGGAGCTGTTCAACCTGGCGACCAAGTGCGCAAGAGCTGAGGAGGGGCGCCTCTCTCTCCTTGAGCTGCCGGCTGCAGGAGATGAAGAAAAGAAGACCAAGGCTAAGGACGTGAAGCGCAAAGAGGCAATGGTGCTCGCAGCGGAGCCCGACACCAAGCGAGGCAGAGATCAGCCTGAGTCATCCAAGAACGGCCAACCGTTCTGCGCCTTCCACAACCTGAACACCCACAACACCAGCGACTGCCAAGAGCTCAGAGCCATACGAGAAGGACGCGCCCGAGCGCAACGACCGGAGCTACGACCGCGGAGGAGGACGTGGAGGCGGATGCTGGGACGGCCGTGGCCCGCGCCAGGAGTGGCGCGACCGGCCTCGCGAGGACCGCTGGCAGGACCAACCTCGCGAGGGTGCCTGGAGGGACCCGCCTCGTGAGGATCGCCCTCAGGGCAACGCCGGTCTTCCCCCGCTGCCGCCACCAAGAAGGAACTACGACCACCATCAGGACGAGGGGGCTGGGGGCTTCTAGGAGCCGCGTGCGATCGCTTGCATCTTGGGCGGTGCTTAGGCCCCCACCTCTCAACGCATCTTCAAACAGTTCGCTCGCGAGGTGAACGTGGTGCTCCCCAAGCTCGAGGCCACGCGCCTGCTCAGGTGGTCCCAATGCTCCATCACCTTCAACTTGGCAGACCAGCTCAAGTGCGCGGCCACCGCGGGCGCACTCCCATTGCTGTGATCCCCAGTCATCAGCAATGTGCAAGTCACCAAGACTCTCATCGACGGCGGTGCAGGGCTCAACGTCCTATCCGTCGACACGTTCGACAACCTCCAAGTGCCCTATGAGCAGCTCCAGCCAACCAAGCCTTTCTCGAGAGTGACCAACGGTTCCACCACACCGATAGGGCAAGTCCGCCTGCCCGTCACCTTCGGGGAGCGCAAGAACTACCGCACCGAGCTCATCGACTTCGACATCGCGCACATCCGCCTGCCATACAATGCCATCCTCGGGTATCCGGCCCTGGCCAAGTTCATGGCAGTCGCTCACCACGGCTACAACATTCTCAAGATGCCAGGAAGCGGGGGAATCATCACGGTCCCATGTGAAGAGAGGGATGCGGTGTGCTCCTTTGAGCGTGCCTTCCAAGCCGCAGCGATTGACAACCCTGGCAGCAGAAGTGAAGGCCCTCTAGAGACCATCCCCAAGAAGAAGGTGTCGCACCGACCCCAAGGAGATGGCGACGCAGCAAGAGCCTCGTCAGGATCAGCGCCTGCTCTAGGGGCGCCTCCCTCCATCGCATAGGAAGGCGCGCCCGGCGCCCTCCTCAGGCAGGGCTCGGGGGCTCTCTCCTGGAGGGCCTCGGACCTTGCCAACCTCACGAGGGAGGCGCTTGGGCACCACTTGGAGGCGTGCTTCACGGCACGTTCCCCTTAGGAGAACACAGGGCAAGGAGCGCCCACCACCCAAGAGTTCATCAACAAGACCACCCAAGAACTACAGGAAGCAAGAGCCATGCGCGGCGACAGCCGCTCACGAGGCGCAGCTCCAAATCCCGGCGAGGATGCTGGGCTGCGTGTTTGCATCGACGTCCCAGGGCTCAACAGGGCCGCATCTCAGGAGCGTTTCTGGCCATCACGTGTGGGACGCTGTGAGGGCCCACCACACAGCTATGTTCGCATGCCCTTCGGCTTGCCGGGCGTGGTGTCGGCCTACCAGCGCAACGTGCGGCAAGTCCTGGCGGCTTAGGAGGCCAGGATCCACGCCGTTCTGGAGGAGATGGAGATGGTCTTCAGGGAACCTTCTGAACCCCCAGAGCCTCCCGAGGCTCAAGGTGCTGGTGGCTCATGAGGAGCCCTTCCTTCAACGCGTGGCTTCAGCTACACCAACTCTACTTCGTCTACAGAACCAGGTGACATCTTCCAAGTTCGTTTAAGCTGGGAGCGCCCCTCGGGCTGCATTATTCCCAGGCCACATGGGTCCGTCCCCGTGGCATGTATCCCTTTTGCTTAAGTCTTTAGCTTACCTTGCTGGAGGCGCCCCTCAGGCTGCATCATCCCCAAGTCGCTCGGGCCAGGCCCAGTGGCATGTATCTTCCTGCATTTATCCAAGTCGATCTACAATTTATGATTGACCTGCCAACGGCTATCGCCTGCTCAATCATCGCCTCCCCGGAGCCTTCACACAGGCACAGCGCTGGTGCATGGGTCCGTCCCTGCCACGACCGACAAATCTGAGTGGTCGAGCTCTGGCTCGCGGCACGCGCCGTGTACGTCACCTCACCAGGCCCTCGGTGCCTTTGCCTCACCCAGAGCAACCAGCGACAGGCTAACAACTGTAACAGTCAACCATGTTTCTTCTTGTGCCAGTTCACAGGAGTCCCGAGGAAGGATAGCAGACGGCACCCGTGAGCCTCCTTTTCTCTCGTGCGATTCGCTTGCGCGTTAAAAGGGGAGCTCCTGAGCATCGCGACTCAGGAGCTCTTACTGGCTCTCCAGCCCTCACCCCCTGGCCTTGACCACGGCATCACGACCTGGCATACCAGCAGTGGCTGAGCTCGCTCGAGGGCCGGGACCTGAGGACGTAGAGCACTAAGGAGAGCATGGGGGAAGGGAAACTCGTATGGGCCAGACTAGCTATGCCGCGCAAGTAGGCGCGCAGATCTAGCGCCACGTCAGGAGTCACCCCAACATCAACGAGATAAGTCCTGCACCAGGATCGGTTAAATGTTTGGGCCTAATGGTCGCTCACGGCCTGGCCGCAACCCCGTTGCGGCCACGTCAACTCCCTTTCTTGCCTTACCATGGCTGCTTGAGCGCTAAGGGGGACCTCCTGAGCATCGCTACTCAGAGCTCTTCTCGGACCTCGGCCACGCACCTCCTGGCCTTGACCACGGCATGCGACCTGGCATACTAGCGACGGCTGTAGCCGCCTTGGGACCGGGACCCGTCAGCATAGAGCAACAAGCTATCGCGAGGAAAGAAAGGGGGTGCAAGCCTTAACGGGATGTGCGTTCACCAAGTTTTTATAACAAGGAAGATAAACACGAAATACATTACAGACCCTTACATGCCCCCACGGGGTGGTTCATGACCCTTCGCAGGAAACAAAAGCTGATACTAAGGAGAATCCTATCTACACCCTCCCGTGGAGGACGCCATCATCAACAGTGGGCCACGGGAGGCCAGTTCCAACCCCATCCAGATCAGCGGCGGCGGCGGCCGGAAGCCGCAGCCCTCCTCCGAGCGCGGCGAGAGCTCGGGGGGACATAGCTATCGTTGCTCGTCTCCGGAGTCTCGTAAAGCTCAGGAGAGCTGCCGGACTCCCAAGAACTATTGTTGCTATTGGAGCTGCCGCGATCGGAGTGCACGACGGCCTGGCGCTCCTCTCCAGAGCAGCACTCCAAGCGACGGCCCTCCGCATCGAAGACCTTGAAGAAGATCGTGGAGGCGCCGTCGTACTCGAAGTGTATCGAGGGCTCCCCTCGCATAGCAAACCCGCGTGATCTCGCCCCAGCCGCGAGTCATGAAGATCTTGTCAGTGGGGACCGCCTCGATCTCCGCTCCGGTCGCCGGAGCACTGCAGTCAGGGTGCTGCAGCCAGAGCTCGAGCGGCCCCCTCAGCGACATCACGTCAGAGAAGAACCGCGGGAAGCGGATCCAGGAGCTCGGAGGCATCGGCGCCCATAGCACCAACTCGCGCGAGGAGTCAGCGGCGTGGACCCCAGGGGCAACGGCACGCGGCGCCATGGCGCAGCGACCCCGGACGCGGTGTGGGCGGTGCTGCTCGTCGCTCCTGCCTCCCGAGCCCTCGACACGGGCGTACAAGGGTAGCGGGTACCCCAGTGGAGGCCGCTCGCACCAAGGCCTCGCCACCACTTGGATGGCCGCTTCATCACGGCGATGGATCGACCGTTTCTTCGGCGGAAGTGGCTTTGGATCGTCACGGGGAGCTTTCCCTTTCTCTTCAGCGGAAAACCTTCTAATGGGCGCCATTGTTGACAGTAGTGGAGCAAGGAGGACGAAGCAAGAAAGCAAGGAGGAGATGGGCAATGGGGGCTCCGCCCCCTCCCCATTTATAGCATGAGAAGGCCAACCGGCATCCCCCACGATTGCAGGTAATGATGGCTTTCCTTGCATGTCGCAGGGACTTGTCAAGTCGTGCAGTTGCCGAGGCAGCGTGGGGAAGCGGAGACGCCCACGTCCAATCAACCGCCACGCGTCGACCGAGGCCGCAGGCTTCTGGGGCCCGCGGTGCTCTGAACTTGACCCTTGGCTTCGCCACGAAGCCAAGCCTGAGCGCACCTTGGGCCCGGGGGCTACTGTCGGCGTTCTAGGAACGGGGGTCCCCAGACTTGCCTGCCCGCGGCCCACAGCGTGGCTAAGCGGCAGGCCGTACGGCCCATCTTCATTGACAAGGCATCCAAGACCCTCGCGAGGGTCCAAGCCTCGCAAGGAGGACGACGCAAGACTTCCTTCGGAGTGGCCTAGCTAGGCAGGCTCACGAGGAGCGGAGATATCATGGTAGGGCAAAGCTCACGAGGCCCTCGTGACGTGAGCCATGACGAACGGCGCCAGGCGGGCGCCAGAGCGCACAACGTCTACATTTCCTCTTTGATGCTAAGGAGGCAAGCGCAGGCAAAGAGTACCGAGGCATCAGGCAAAGGTTGCCATATTGGTGCAAAGAGACCAAGACCAGGAGGACGGCAAGGCGGAAGTCATCATGGAGCCCAAGACGGTGTCACCCCAGAGCTTTTCGCAGGCGAAGACCGCTTTTGTCAGGATAGCTTGTACTAGCTGTCCCCCTTCAAATTTGCCCGCCGTTGTTGGCTCCCTTCCCGCTCAATATTTGGTAAGAGGACCAGGGCCTCTATAAATAGGACTAGCCCCCACAGTAGGAGGCAATTGATCCAACACTATCTCAGTTCATCCTCGACTACACAAGCACAAGAACACCAAACCTCAGGAGGCTGTTCTTCCCTTGTATTGTTCATCATCAGCCCAAGAGGCAATCCACCACCACCACACTGGAGTAGGGTATTACACCACAACGGTGGCCCGAACCAGTATAAACCTCGTGTCTCTCACTGTGTTGTGAGTTTGTCAAGTTCGTCCGCAAGATCCTAGCGAGCCAGAGCGTAGATCGGTAGGAGGGAAACACTTCGCGCGCACCCCAATGTTCGAACCTTAAGGGTTTGCCAGAACCCCACATCCGACAATTACCCTTTGCCTTTTATTGATCAAATGCTAGAAAGATTATCTAAGCACACACATTTTTGCTTCCTTGATGGATATTCTGGTTTTTCACAAATACCTGTTTCTCAACCTAATCAAGAAAAGACCACTTTTACATGTCCCTTTGGAACTTATGCTTATAGACGTATGCCTTTTGGTTTATGCAATGCACCTGCTACCTTTCAAAGATGTTTGACTGCTATATTCTCTGACTTTTGTGAAAAGATTGTTGAGGTTTTCATGGATGACTTCTTTGTTTACGAGAAATCTTTTAATGATTATTTAAGTAATCTTGATCTAGTTTTGCAGAGATGTGAGCAAACAAATCTGGTCTTGAATTGGGAGAAGTGCCACTTTATGGTTAATGAAGGTATTGTCTTGGGTCATAAAATTTCTGAAAGAGGTATTGAAGTGGACAAAGCTAAGGTTGATGCAATTGAGAAAATGCCATGTCCTAAAGACATCAAAGGTATTTGTAGTTTCCTAGGTCATGCTGGTTTCTATAGGAGATTTATCAAAGACTTCTATAAAATTTCTAGGCCTCTTACAAGTCTTTTGCAAAAGGATATTCCTTTTGTTTTTTATGATGATTGTTTAGAAGCCTTTGAAACACTCAAGAAAGCCTTAATTTCTGCACCTATTGTTCAACCACCTGATTGGAACTTGCCTTTTGAAATTATATGTGATGCTAGTGATTATGCTGTTCGTGTTGTTCTAGGACAAAGAGTTGATAAGAAGCTAAACGTTATTCATTATGCTAGTAAAACTCTAGACAGTGCTCAAAGAAACTATGCAACTACTGAAAAAGAATTCTTAGCAGTGGTGTTTGCTTGTGATAAATTTAGACCTTATATTATTGATTAAAAAGTAATTGTTCACACCGATCATGTTGCTATTAAATATCTTATCTAAAAGAAGGATGCTAAACCTAGAATTATTCGATGGGTTCTCTTGCTACAAGAATTTGATTTACATATCTTTGATAGAAAAGGAGCTGAGAACCCCGTAGATGATAACTTGCCTAGGCTCGAAAGTGTGCCTGATGACCCATGCTACCTCTTGAGCATGCGTTGGTTTTTCCCTTGAAGAGGAAAGGGTGATGCAACAAAGGAGCGTAAGTATTTCCCTCAGTTTTTGAGAACCAAGGTATCAATCTAGTAGGAGGCCACATGCAAGTCCCTCGTACCTACACAAACAAATAAGAACCTTGCAACCAACGCGATAAAGGGGTTGTCAATCCCTTCACGACCACTTGCAAAAGTGAGATCTGATAGAGATGATAAGATAATATTTTTGGTATTTGTATGATAAAGATTAAAAGTAAAGATTGCAAAATAAACGGCACCAGAAATAGCTAGTTGTCGGGAGATTAATATGATGGAAAATTGTGACGCCCTCGATTCAATCGTACAATAATCATGCACGCAAATGTGTACGATCAAGATCAAGGACTCACGGGAAGATATCACAAGACAACTCTATAAATAAAATAAGTCATACAAGCATCATAATACAAGCCAGGGGCCTCGAGGGCTCGAATACAAGTGCTCGATCATAGACGAGTCAGCGGAAGCGACAATATCTGAGTCTGTACATAAGTTAAACAAGGTGCCATAAGATGGCTAGCACAAAGCTGGATCTGAGATCGAAGAGGAGCAGGCCTCCTGCACTGGATCCTCCTAAGTTACTCCTCAGTCGTCGTCGGCGGGCTGCACGTAGTAGTAGGCACCTCCGTAGTAGTAGTCGTCATAGGCGGTGGTGTCGGCTCCGGCTCCATCGTCAGTTGCAGCAATCGAGTAGAGGTAGGGGAAAAGGGGAACAAGGCAACCGTGAGTACTCATCCAAAGTACTACATAAGCAAGGAGCTACACTACATATGCATGGTTATATGTGTAAAGGGCCATATCGATGGACTGAATCTGCAGAACGCCGAATAAGAGGGGATAGCTAGCCTTAACGAAGACTACGCTCGGACACCTGTCTTGCAACAGTAGAAGAGGACAAGTGAAGTCCTCCAAGTAACATCACATAGCAATAATCCTACCCGGCGATCCCCTCGCTCATATCCACGAGCGAGAGCGACCACCGTTGTATCGGCACTTGGAAGGGTGTGTTTTATCAAGTATCCGGTTCTAGTTGTCATAAGCTCAAGGTACAACTCAAGTCGTCCTGTTACGAAGATCACGGCTATTGAATAGATTAACTTCCTGCAGGGTGCACCATCTTACCCAAAGACGCTTGATCCCATTTGGCGGACACACTTTCTGGGTCATGCCCGCCACGGAAGATCAACACGTCGCAGCCCCACCTAGGCACAACAGAGAGCCACCACGCTGGTCTAAACCAAAGCGCGCAGGGTCTAGGCCCATCGCCTCGAGCACACCACGCATGTTGCGAGGACGGCCGAAGCGAGACCTAGCCTAACAGCGTTCGATCCAATCCGGCAGCGCCGCTCGTCGGTTGACGTCTGAAGTGCTTGGTGATACCACGGCGCGGGATACCCATAACTACTCCCGTAGATGGTTAGTGCGTATAAGCTCGTAGCCAACTCAGATCAAATACCAAGACCTCGTTAAGCGTGTTAAGTAACCGCGAACGCCAAACAGGCCCAGGCCCACCTCTCTAGGCGGTCTCAACCTGCCTGTCCGCTCCGCCTCAAGATCCACTCATGGTGCTCCACCACCGACCCGACTTTAATCTCCACATGTATCATGTATAAGTATATAGTATATACCGTGATCACCTCCCGAGTGATCACGGCCCGATAGTATAGCACGCGCAGACGGACAAGAATGTAGGGCCACAGATGAATGTACTAGCATCCTATACTAAGCATATAGGATTGCGAGTAAAAGGTAACAACAAGTGGTAACAAGGACGGGCTATATGCAGGCGATATAGGAGTATCAAAACAAGAACATGCTATACTACTCTAATGCAAGCATCATAGAGAAGAGTAGGCGATATCCGGTGATCAAGGGGGGCTTGCTGGTTGCTCACGGCAAGAGAGAGGGTCGTCAACACCGTAGTCGAACCGCCGCAGCGTCGGTCTCGTAGTCTACCGGAGAGAAGAGGGGAAGAAACAATGAATACCAAGTAAACAGATGCATAGCGATGCATGACATGTCAAGAAGCGATGCTAGGCGTGCCCTAACGTGGTATGAGGGGGTATCGTTAAGGGAAACATCAGGAAAGTATTCCGGTGTTTTGGGTTTTCAGGCGAGGGCCGGAGGAAAGTTGCAGGTTCGATAGGTTAGGGGTGTGTGGCGGACGAGCGGACTGCGTGTCCGGATTCGCCTCGTCGTTACGAGCAACTTTCATGTTGAAAATATTTTAATCCGAGTTCGGATTAAAAGATATGATTTTAAAAGATTTTAATAATTTCGGAATTTAATTAATTAATTAATTAATTGAAAAATGTATTTATGACGTCGATGATGTCATCTTGACGTCGGCGATCAACAGGTTGACTGAGTCAACCCCGACATGTGGGACCCGTTAGTCATACTGTTAACTAATTAACTTAGTTAATTTTAATTAATGATAGTTAATTAGGTTAATTAGTCATTAGGTTTAATTAATCGAGATTAATTAGATTAGATTAGATTAATTAATTAATTAATTAGTTTTATTCATTTTATTTATTATTTATTTAAATTCCATTATCCTTTTCTTTTTATTTTTAAAACGTTCTTTGGGGTGGGGCCCCATGTCGATGGCGATGGGGGGTTGGATCGGTCGACCTGGCGGCCGAGTCAACAGAGCGAGGGGGCCCTGGGCCCAGCGATCGATGTGGGGGCCCAGTGTGGCCACGTCGGCGAGGGGGCGGAGTTGGCTCCGATAACAACATGTGGAGCGCCGGGGCTCGCGGAGTCACGGACTCCCCGTGGCTCAACGGGCGCGGGCAGCGTTCGAAGGGAGAGGGCGGCGTCCGATGGGGGCAAGGGAGTCGGCCGGACTTGGCGAAGCAGCGCCAGCGGCGGAGGCGGCGAGAGGTTCGGTCTCCATTCGGGGCGTGCTCTGGGGCCGGGAGGGGTTCTTGCGCGCCGAGCCACACGGAGCTCGGCCCGTGACCGTTGGTCACCGGGGCGCCAGGCGTTGAGTTCCATGGCACAAGCGTCCGGGTGCGGCGGAGGGGGGAGCGCCCCGGGCGAGGGGAAAGGAGAGGAGGTGGGGGACGGCGTGGCTGCTGGCGGCGTGGGCTGCGGACCCTGAAGGGGCGGCCGAGCCGACGACGGGAGGTCCGGGCGACGGCGTCGTTCGGGAGGGGAGAGGGAGCGAGGGGTGAGGACAGAGCTCACTGGGGATCGTGGGGTCTCGAGGCGGGCTCGGGGAGCTCGGTGGCGGCCGTGAGGAGGGGTCGGGAGGCCGTCGGCGTGGGAGGATCCGGTGAGGCGGGGGTCGGGGGACGACCCCACGGCCAGCAGTGGCCTCGCGTGGGGCGACAGTGGGTGGGGGATCCGGCATGCGAGGGGCGCAGGAGAGAGGGCGGCTGCGGTCGGGCGGGAGTCGTCGGCGTCGGCGCGACGGTGGGAATCGGCCCGATCTAGATCGGGCGGGGAGGAGAAAGGGATCGGGGGGGGAATGAGGGCTAGGGTTCCCACCGCTCGGGAGGGGGGTAAGTGGGGCGGTTGGGCGGCCCATGGTGTGGCCGACCCGGTGGGGGGGGGCTTGGCCCGGTTGGGCTGTTGGGTTTTCCCCACTCGGTTGTTTTATCTTTTCTTTTCTTATTTTCTTCTTTTCTGTTTTAGTTTATTTAAAATACCAAAACACTTTACAAAATGTATGCACCCACCATAATTAGGTTTGTTATTTTGACAACCCCGAACATTTTAGTTTTAGTTTTGAAAACTTTTATCGTTTGCTTTTGTTTTGAATTTGTTTTAGACCGGTTTGAATCAACGTGAGTTTAGTCACGATGAATCGAGGTGATTACTGTTGCTTAATTATCCGGTGTTACAAATCTCCTCCACTACAAGAAATCTCGTCCGAGATTTAGGAGGTAGAAGGAAAGAGTCAGGGGTATTCATCTCAAGACGATCCTCGCGTTCCCGGTGGCCGTCTTGAGTGATTCGACCATTTGGACTTTGAGGAACTTGATCGCCTTCCGGCGTGTGCGGCGTTAAGCTTGGTCGAGAATGCGGACCGGATGCTCTTTATAGGAGAGGTCTGTTGCAATTCGAGCACTTCATGGTCCACCGCTGGATTGGGTCCTTGAAGCAGCGTCGGAGTTGGGACACGTGGAACACATCGTGAACTCCGAGAAAGGTTCGACGGAAGCTCCAGTTGATATGCCACTTTTCCGCCTTTCGAGAATAGTGAATGGGCCAATATAGCGAGAGCTAGCTTGCCCTTGATCCCGGCGGTGAGCACCCTTCATTGGTGTAACGAAGATAGGCCTTTTCGCCAAAGTTGATAGACCATGTCTTTATGATGACGGTCATAATTACTCTTTTAGCGTGGTGAGCGGTCTTGAGATTCTCGCGAATAATGCGGACTTGTTCTTGGCATGTTGGATAATATCCGGACCAAGAGTGGACGTTCCCGCTTTCGACCAGTTCGGAGGGGTTCGCACTTTCGTCCATATAACACTTCAAGGGGGCCATCTTGAGACTAGCTTGATAGCTATTATTAGAAGAGAACTCAGCATACGGAGAGATTCCTCCCATTTCTTGCGAAGAAGCGACACAAGCTCGAAGCATGTCTTGAGAATTTGGTTGACACGTTCAACTTGCCCTTGAGATCATGGATTAAACGCAGATCTTGAAAGATAAATGAGTCCCCATAGCTTCTTGAAAACTTGCCCGTAACCTTGAAGTGAATAAGCTGCCACGGTCCAATCGATAACGGTGGAATACCGTGAAGTGAAACAATTCGGACATGTAGAGAGTTGCAAGCTGACTAGCGATGATCGTTTCTTTGACCGCGGAAAATGAGCAACTTTAGAGAGCCGGTCAATGGCGACAAGAATTGCATCATTACCTTTCTGCGATTTGGGAAATCCAAAGGACGAAGTCCATTTCAACATGGTCCCATTTCCATTCGGGAATAGAGATAGGTTGCAGAGTTCCAAAGCGGCCTTTGATGTTCTCGCTTTGATACGACGGCAAGCGTCACACTCAAAGAACATAGCGAGCAATGTCCCGCTTCATATTAGACCACGTAATCTCGGCGAATGTCTTGATACATGTTTGTACTGCCAGGGTGGATACATAGAGGCGTATCATGAGCTTCTTGCATAACCTTCTGAGTCATATTCAGGTTTTCCTTCTTACACGGCACCACTAGGTGGCCTTTGAAGTACAAGGCGCCATCATCAGCGACAGTGAAGAATGAGGGATTTCCTGCTTTGAGGTCTTGCTTAATCTTGTAGACTTCAGAGTCAAATCCCTGCATTGTCTTTATGGTGCCCACGAGATCGGGTTCAACAGCCAGGTATAGAGGAACCCCGGGGAACAACACGGAGATTCATCTTATGGAACTCCGGAGGAGGGGAGCGAGTGCACGGAGGAACAATATGGAGGTTCAGCTTTCTGAATTCTTCAACAAGTGAGGGCTGAACTTTGTGAACCTGAAGGTGGTTGCAGTAAGACTTGCGGCTCAAGGCATCAGCCATTACATTAGCCTTGCCTGGCGTATAGGAAATACCCAAATCAAAATCTGCAACAGTCTCCATCCATCTCTGCCGATGGAGGTTCAGGTCTGGCTGAGTAAACAGATACTTCAGACTTTGGTGGTCGGTGAAGATCTCGCGACGACACGAGAAGGTAATGTCGCCATCGCTTGATGCATGTATGACAGCAGCTAGCTCGAGGTCGTGAACTGGGTAGTTCTCTTCGTGAGGGCGCAACTGTCGAGAGGCATAAGCAACCACTTTGCGTTCTTGCATTAGGACACCGCCTAATCCTTGACGAGAAGCGTCGCGATAAATGACGAAGTCCTTCTTAGTATCGGAGGAGATAGCATCGGGCGAGAAGTCAACTTGTCTTTGAGTGCTGGAAACTTTCCGACATTTATCGGTCCATTGGAATTTGACGCCTTATGCAACAAAGTTAGTCGAGGCTGGCAATCTTGGAGAAGTTCTCACGAATCGACGGCAATAGTCAAGAGACCGAAAAACTTCGACTTGCTTAACGTTCTTCGGAGGAGTCCAATCGAGAATAGCCTGAACTCTTCGGGGTTGACGGCAATACCATCCTTAGAAATGACATGCCCAAGATAGTTACTTGGAAGCCGAATTCACATTTGGAGAACTTGGCATAGAGTTGATGCTCTCGTAGCTTTTCCAAAGACAAGACGAAGATGTTCAACATGTTCTTCTTCATTCTTGGAAAAGATCAGGATATCATCCAGATAAACCACGATTTAACTTGTCGAGGTAATCCATGAATATATAGTTCATCAGGCGAGAGAAGGTGGCTGGAGCATTGGTTAAGCCGAAAGACATGACGGTGTACTCGTATGAACCATAACGAGTCACAAAGGCGGTCTTGGGGATATCCTCCTCACGAACACGGATCTGGTGGTAACCCAACCTCAAGTCGAGTTTCGAGAACACTGACGAACCAGCCAGTTGATCATAAAGATCATTGATCCGAGGAAGAGGATACTTGTTCTGAATGGTAGCTTGATTTATGGGACGGTAGTCTTGGACCAATCGGTTTGTCCCATCCTTCTTCTTGACAAAGAGAGAAGGTGCTCCCCAAGGAGAGCAACTTGGGCGAATGAAGCCACTTTGAAGAGATTTGTCGATTTCCTCCTTTAGCTCAAGGAGTTCATGCGGCGGCATCTTGTAGGGTCGCTTGGCTATAGGAGTGGTGCCTGGTTTCAAGTCGATGACGAATTCGACAGCTCTAGCAGGGGGAATCCCTGGAAGTTCTTCAGGAAAGACGTCTTGAAAATCGCAAACGACAGGAATGTTTTCAATACCCTCGAGTGGTGCGGCGTTCGATGCATTCAATGCATAGAGCCTTGCCTCGGCATTTTGCACCAGATGAGCTTGGTAAGTGACTATTTCATCTGAAGGGTGTAGCAGATGGACGGTCTTTGTGGCGCAAACTATGGAAGCAGTATGCGCCTTTAACCAATTCATTCCTGAATGAGGTCAATGCTACAAGACTTCAAAGACGATGGGAGAGACAAGGAACTCCAGTCCTTCGATTTCAACGGGACGTCGTTGCAAATCATGGAGGTTAGACATTGGCCCTAGGGTGTGTACTAATAGTGAAGCATTCATGTCTTCACTTTTAATGCCATGCATGAATGCAAAATCTTGAGACATGAATGAATGCGATGCCCCAGATCAAATAAAACGCATGTTGGTACTGAATTTACGAGGAGTGTACCCATCACGATGAGCGTGCTGGTCTTGAGCTTCGCTCAGATCAACGTGGTTGGCCTGAGCTTGACCATAAGACTTGGCGGTGTTGTTGCGGTTCAGGTGTTTCCACGGCCAGGCTCTTTGGAAGGGCCACTGATTCTGGTTCTGTTGCATTCTCTAGCACGGTGCCTGGTTGTCCTTTTGAAGCACAAGCCATTATTGGGGGTGGGAACAGGGCTTGGGGTGGTGGAGCTGGAAGCTTTGGCTGCTTAGTTGTAGGCGGGGCGAGGTGCAGCATAGTTCTGCCTTGGAGCAGTGCATTCGGCCGGTACATACCGTTGGGAATCCATATCTTGCGCTTCATGCGAGGACGGGCCCAAAGATGAGCCCGTGTCACGGTTGCGCTGTTAGAGCTCGTATTCCTGCACCCAGTTTCGACATTGATAGCTTTGTTCACCAAGGTGGCGAAATCAGCAAAGTCGTGCACTAGAAGTGCGAGCTTGATGTCGCTTGAAGGCGTCACGGAACTTCTCCCGTCTGCGTGCATCGGTTGCAATGTCCTCTTGATAGCGAGACAAGTCCAAGAACTCTCGCCGATAAGCTTCGACAGCCTTGTTGCCTTGGGTGAGGTTATGAACTCACGCTTCTTCCGTCCATGACCCTTGAGGGATGAAGCGGCACGGAAGGCAGCTTGGAAGTCCGGCAGTGATGAGTGTCCTAACCGGCGAGTACGCTGTGGCTGTCCCACCATTGAGCTGCGGGTCCCTTCAGAAGAAGGAAGCAAAAGTGACATAGTCTGGCGGGGCTACATCAGCAGACTCCATCTCATAGGTGATGTCACGGAGCGATCCATCGACATCCAAATGGCTGGGTTGAGCTGCGGTACACGCTGGGTTCAGCGTATGAAATCCTGCGAGTTGTTCCGTTTGGGTGCTTTGGTTCATATTGGGGCGAGGAAACGAGCCATCATGTTCTCCATGAACTGGCGATTCATCTCAAGTTGTTGGACCATACCAGCCATGTACTCGAAGCGGTGGTGGGAAGTTGGCACCACGACCACGACCAGCTGGCCTAACCATCCTGCTATTATATAACAGGGGTAGTTCAGCATTTGAGAAGTTATGCAAAGGATAAGAATCATTCATGATAAAATATGCATAACGAAAACAGCACGATAGAAACTACATAGAAGTTGGCATATCTTACAAAAGGAATCATGCATAGAGTTCGATACATAGAGTCCAGTACATAGACTACTACATCATAGGCGGCACGCAGGCTCGCGGCGAATGCATCTAACACTAACAGACAAGCCTACATCAGTCCCACGCTGCATCGCGGAGGTAGCTGAGCTCAAAGCTGGTAGTGCGGCAGCGGTAGTCCTCCACGTCGCTGACCTAGGGCCCATGGATACTCGGTGCTGAATCCGGCGTCCGGTGGCGAAAAAGGGCCAAGTCGGAGAGTAGCCTCCACGTCCGCCAACCGACACCCCGGGGCATCACGGTCTGGCTGGGTAGATCGCGAGAACGCGGCAGCTCTCCGGATCGGACAAAGGGTGCATCAGCGTCGAGCACGGTAGAGGTGCTTGACGGGTGATGTACAACTCGTGGCGAAGAGCTCGGTTAGCTCGATCCAGCCCATCAGCATGCAGAACAAAGTTCTGATGGTAGAAGGGCTCTCTGGTGACAGTGGAGTAGGCAGCAGTGTAGTAACCCTCCTCACCAACATCAGACGCGATAGCAATGTGCCTGAAGGGGGAGGTGTCCAACTCTCGATACTTAGCACGAAGACGTGTCAGAGCAGCATAAGCAGCATCGTGGACTGCCATATCGATAGTCACTACAACACCATGTGCGGTGTGCAGCACAGTAGTGGACTCGTACTCCCGAGAGTAGAGGTGGACGATGGCGCGGTACTGCTCCGGTTGTAGTCCCGGTACTCCTCATAGACGGTGTACTCAGGGTGCCGCCGATAACCCGGATAGGTCATCATCTCGGCTAGCACCGCAGTGATCCCGAGGCACCAATGGCCGTCGTGTGGCGCCGACCTGCCTCGTGGGTTCCATCTGAAAACAAAGACGTTTCAAAGGAGTCAAATGACGGTGTGAAATTGATCAAAATACAATTCAAAGAAGCAACTATGGCTTTATCCAACTTTGGGGTGAATGTGGTCTCGGGATCCTAGTGTTAGTTAGTAAAATCGTTTAACCCGAGTAGAAGAGAGTTCAGAGTCCCAGAGTAAAGGTCGAGGAGTAAAAGATCCTAGTACCACCCGATGGCGATGTGGGCCCGTAAGGCACACAGCCATGTTAGTAAAAGTTTTTGCAATGTCTAGACTCGACTTCGGCCAAGGAGTGTGGAAGGGGGATTCCTACAGGCAGTCGGCTCTGATACCAACTTGTGACGCCCTCGATTCAATCGTACACTAATCATGCACGCAAATGTGTACGATCAAGATCAAGGACTCACGGGAAGATATCACAAGACAACTCTATAAATAAAATAAGTCATACAAGCATCATAATACAAGCCGAGGGCCTCGAGGGCTCGAATACAAGTGCTCGATCATAGACGAGTCAGTGGAAGCGACAATATCTGAGTACGCATATAAGTTAAACAAGGTGCCATAAGATGGCTAGCACAAAGCGGGATACAGACGAAGAGGAGCAGGCCTCCCGCTCTGATCCTCCTAAGTTACTCCTGGTCGCCGCCGCCGGCTGCACGTAGTAGTAGGCACCTCCAGTAGTAGTCGTCATAGGCGGTGGCGTCGCTCCCAGGCTCCATCGTCAGTTGCAGACAATCGAGTAGAGGTAGGGGAAAAGGGGGAACAAGGCAACCGTGAGTACTCATCCAAAGTACTGCAAGCAAGGAGCTACACTACATATGCATGGTTATATGTGTAAAGGGCCATATCGGTGGACTGAATGCAGAACGCCGATTAAGAGGGGATAGCTAGCCTTAACGAAGACTACATACGGACACCTGCCTTGCAACAGTAGAAGAGGACAAGTGAAGTCCTCCAAGTAACATCACATAGCAATAATCCTACCAGCGATCCCCGCTCATATCCCGAGCGAGAGCGACCATCGGTTGTATCGGCACTTGGAAGGGTGTGTTTTATCAAGTATCCGGTTCTAGTTGTCATAAGCTCAAGGTACAACTCAAGTCGTCCTGCTATCAAGATCACGGCTATTCAATAGATTAACTTCCTGCAGGGTGCACCATCTTACCCAAAGACGCTTGATCCCATTTGGCTGGACACACTTTCTGGGTCATGCCCGCCGCGGAAGATCAACACGTCGCAGCCCCACCTAGGCACAACAGAGAGGCCAACACGCTGGTCTAAACCAAAGCGCAGTGCAGGCCCATCGCCTCGAGCACACCAAGATGTTGCGAGGCGGCGGAGGCAGACCTAGCCTAACAGCGTTCCAGCCCAATCCGGCAGCGCCCTCCGTCGTGACGTCTGAAGTGCTTGGTGATACCACGACGCCGGATACCCATAACTACTCCCGCGTAGATGGTTAGTGCGTATAAGCTCGTAGCCAACTCAGATCAAATATCAAGACCTCGTTAAGCGTGTTAAGTAACCGCTGAACGCCGAACAGGCAGGCCCACCTCTCTCCTAGGCGGTCTCAACCTGCCTGCCGCTCCGCCTCAAGATCCACTCATGGTGCTCCACCACCGACCGACTTTAATCTCCACATGTATCATGTATAAGTATATAGTATATACCGTGATCACCTCCCGAGTGATCACGGCCCGATAGTATAGCACGGCAGACGGACAAGAATGTAGGGCCACGATGAATGTACTAGCATCCTATACTAAGCATATAGGATTGTAGGTAAAGGTAACAACAAGTGGTAACAAGGACAAAGCTATGCAGCGGTATAGGAGTATCTCGAAAACAAGAATATGCTATACTACTCTAATGCAAGCATCATAGAGAAGAGTAGGCGATATCTGGTGATCAAGGGGGGCTTGCCCGTTGCTCGCAAGAGAGAGGGTCACAACACCGTAGTCGAATCGCCAGCAGCAGCAGTCGGTCTCGTAGTCTAGGAGAGAAGAGGGGAAGAAACAATGAATACCAAGTAAACAGATGCATAGCGATGCATGACATGTCAAGAAGCGATGCTAGGCGTGCCCTAACGTGGTATGAGGGGGTATGGTTAAGGGAAACATCCGGAAAGTATTCCGGTGTTTTGGGTTTTCAGCAGGAGGAGCGAGGGGAAAGTTGCAGGTTCGATAGGTTAGGGGTGTGTGGCGGACGAACGGATTGCGATCCGGATTCGCCTCGTCGCTCGAGCAACTTTCATGTTGAAAATATTTTAATCCGAAGTTACGGATTAAAAGATATGATTTTTAAAAGATTTTAATAATTTCGAATTTAATTAATTAATTAATTAATTAATTCAAAATCAGATTATGACGGCAAGATGATGTCATGCTTGACGTCAAGATCAACAGGGTTGACCGAGTCAACCCCGACATGTGGGACCTGTTAGTCATACAATGTTAACTAATTAACTTAGTTAATTTTAATTAACATAGTTAATTAGGTTAATTAGTCATTAGGTTTAATTAATCAGATTAATTAGATTAATTAATTACTTACTTACTTACTTAATTAATTAATTAGTTTTATTCATTTTATTTATTATTTATTTAAATTCCATTATCCTTTTCTTTTATTTTAAAACATTCTTTGGGGTGGGGCCCCATGTCGATGGCGGGTGGGGGGTTGATCGTCAGCCTGGCCGACCGAGTCAACAGAGGAGGGGGGCCTGGGCCCACAGTGATCGATGTTGTGGGGGCCCAGTGTGGCCACGTCGGCGGGGGCGGAGTTGGCTCCGTAACAACCATGGGCGTGAGGGGGCGCCGAGCTCGCCGGACTTCGCTTCGGTGGCCCAACGGGACGCGGCCGCTGCTCGGAAGGGGAGAGGGCGGCGTCCGATGGGGGCAAGGGGTCGGCCGGACTTTGCGGAACAGCGCCGAAGCGGCGGAGGCGGCGAGGAGGTTCGGTCTCCGTTCGGGCGTGCTACGGGCCGGGAGGGGTTCTTGTGGCCGCCGAAACCACACGGGCTCGGCCCCATGACCGTTTGGTCACCGGGGGGCGCCGGCGTTGAGTTCCAGGCGCTGGGCGCCCGGTGCGGCGGAGGGGGAGAGCGCCGCCGGGCGAGGGAAAGGAGAGGAGGTGGGGAGCGGCGGCATGGGCGCGTGGCTGATCTGGATGGGGGCGGCCGAGCCAGCAACGGGAGGTCCGGGCGACGGCGCTGCTCGGGAGGGGAGAGGGAGCGAGGGGTGAGGGCGGAGCTCACTGGGGATCGTGGGGTCTACGAGGCGGGCTCGGGAGCTCGGTGGCGACCGTGAGGAGGGTCGGGAGGCGGCTGCCGGCGTCTGGGAGGATCCGGTGAGGCGGGGTCGGGGACGACCCCGCGGCGGCGAGTGGCCTCGCGTGGGGCGACGGTGGGTAGGGGATCCGCGCGGCGAGCGAGCAGGGAGAGGGGCGACGCGGTCGGGCGGGGGGTCATCGGCGTCGGGCGCGACGGTGGAATCGCCCCGATCTAGATCAAGCGGGGAGGGAGAAAGGGGATCGGGGGGGGGGAATGAGGGCTAGGGTTCCCAGCCGCTCGGGAGGGGGGATAAGTGGGGGGGCCGGTTGGGCCGGCCCATGGTGTGGCCGACTGGGCCAGGTGGGGGGGGGGCTTGGCCCAGTTGGGCTGTTGGGTTCCCCACTCAGTTGTTTTATCTTTTCTTTTTCTTATTTTCTTCTTTTCTGTTTTAGTTTATTTAAAATACCAAAACACTTTACAAAAACGTATGCACCCCACCATAATTAGGTTTGTTATTTTTGACAACCCCCGAACATTTTAGTTTTAGTTTTTGAAAACTTTTATCGTTTGCTTTTGTTTTGAATTTGTTTTAGACCGGGTTCGAATCAACGTGAGTTTAGTCACAGTAACCGAGGTGATTACTGTTGCTTAATTATCCGGGTGTTACAAAAATAGACCCGGGGACCATAGGTTTCACTAGTGGCTTCTCTCAAGATAGCATAAGTATTACGGTGGGTGAACAAATTACTGTCGAGCAATTGATAGAATTGAGCATAGCTATGAGAATATCTAGGCATGATCATGTATATAGGCATCACGTCCGCAACAAGTAGACCGACTCCTTCCTGCATCTACTACTATTACTCCACACATCGACCGCTATCCAGCATGCATCTAGAGTATTAAGTTCATAAGAACAGAGTAACACATTAGGCAAGGTGACATGATGTAGAGGGATAAACTCAAGCAATATGATATAAACCCCATATTTTTATCCTCGATGGCAACAATACAATACGTGTCGCTTCCCCATCATCATCAAGATCGAGCACCGCATGATTGAACCCAAAGCTAAGCACTTCTCCCATTGCAAGAAAGATCAATCTAGTAGGCCAAACCAAGCTGATAATTCGAAGAGACTTGCAAAGATAACCAATCATACATAAAAGAATTCAGAGAAGATTCAAATATTGTTCATAGATAATCTTGATCATAAACCCACAATTCATCGGATCTCGACAAACACACCGCAAAAAGAATTACATCGAATAGATCTCCAAGAAGATCGAGGAGAACTTTGTATTGAGATCCAAAGAGAGAGAAGAAGCCATCTAGCTAATAACTATGGACCCGAAGGTCTGTGGTAAACTACTCACACATCATCGGAGAGGCTATGGTGTTGATGTAGAAGCCCTCCATGATCGATGCCCCCCCGGTGGGCAGCACCGAAAAGGCCCCAAGATGGGATCTCACGGGCATGTAAGGTTGCGGCAAGGAAATAGGGTTTCGTGGTGCTCTCGATGGTTTCGGGCACGAGGTATATATAGGAGGAAGAAGTAGGTCGGTGGAGCCACGAGGGGCCCACGAGGGTGGGGGCGCGCCCCCTGCCTCGTGGCCTCCTCGTTCGTTTCTTGACGTCCACTCCAAGTCCTCTGGATCACGTTTGTTCCAAAAATCACGCTCCCCAAGGTTTCATTCCATTTGGACTCAGTTTGATATTTCTTTTCTGTGAAACACTGAAATAGGCAAAAAACAGCAATTTGCACTGAGCCTTGGGTTAATAGGTTAGTCCCAAAAATAATATGAAAGTGTATAAATAAGCCCATTTAACATCCAAAACAGAATATATAATAGCATGGAGCAATAAAAAATTATAGATACGTTGGAGACGTATCAAGCATCCCCAAGCTTAATTCCTGCTCGTCCTCGAGTAGGTAAATAATAAAAATAGAATTTTTTATGTGGAATGCTACCTAGCATATTATTCAATGTAATTTTATCTATTGTGGCATGAATGTTCAGATCCGAAAGATTCAAGATAAAAGTTTAATATTGACATGAAAATAATAATACTTCAAGTATACTAACCAAGTAATTATGTCTTCTCAAAATAACATAGCCAAAGAAAGCTCATCCCTACAAAATCATATAGTTTGTCCATGCTTCATTTTCGTCACACAAGAATGCTCTCATCTTGCACAACCCCGATGACAAGCCAAGCAATTGTTTCATACTTTAGTAATCTCAAACTTTTTTCAACTTTCACGGAATACATGAGTGTGAGCCATGGATATAGCACTATGGGTGGAATATAATATGATGATGGGAGTTGTGTGGAGAAGACAAAAAAGGAGAAAGTCTCACATTGACGCGGCTAATCAACGGGCTAGGGAGATGCCCATGAATTGATGTCAATGCAAGGAGTAGGGATTGCCATGCAACAGATGCACTAGAGCTATAAATGTATGAAAGCTCAACAAAAGAAACTAAGTGGGTGTGCATCCAACTTGCTCGCTCACGAAGACATAGGGCATTTGAGGAAGCCCATCATTGGAATATACAAGCCAAGTTCTATAATGAAAAATTCCCACTAGTATATGAAAATGACAAAACAAGAGACTCACTATCATAAAGATCATGGTGCTACTTTGAAGCACAAGTGTGGAAGAAGGAGAGTAGCATTGTCCCTTTTTATTTCTCTTTTTTTGGGTCTTTTTTTATTTGGCCTTTCTCTTTTTTTCCCTTTTTTGGGACAATGATCTATAAATGATGATCATTACACTTCTACTCATTTACAACTCAATGATTACAACTCGATACTAGAACAAAATATGACTCTATATGAATGCCTCCGGTGGTGTACCGGGATGGGCAATGAACAAGAGTGACATGTATGAAATAATATGTATGGTGGCTTTCCCACAAATACGATGTCAACTACATGATCATGCAAGGCAATTTGACAATGATGAACCGTGTCATAATAAACGGAACGGTGGAAAGTTTCATGGCAATATATCTCGGAATGGCTATGGAAATGCAATAATAGGTAGGTATGGTGGCTGTTTTGAGGAAGATATAAGGAGGTTTATGTGTGATAGAGCGTGTCGTATCACGGGGTTTAGATGCACCGGCAAAATTTGCACCAACTCTCAAGGTGAAAGGGCAATGCACGGTACCGAAGAGGCTAGCAATGATGGAAGGTTGAGAGTGCGTATAATCCATGGACTCAACTGAAAGTGCAACTATCCCTAGGTGGTTTTGGTAATTCCTAACAACATATAGCTCATTGAGCTAATGCTATTTCAAGATTAATATTCCAGGAAAGCTCAATGATTGGCATGGCATGGATGAGAAAAATGGACCCCTCAAAATACTAAGGACAAAAGGATTGGCTCAAGTTCAAAGCTCAAGACTCTACATTTTCTGTTTTAGTGATCCAAGATCACATTGAGTCTATAGGAAAAGCCAATACTATCAAGGAGGGATGAGGTGTTGCTTAATGAGGCTCTTGCTCAAAATGCTTAGTGATATGCTCCAAAGCCCTCAACTACTTCCTCACATCGACATATGACCCAAACCAAAAGTCAAACTCGGCCCCACAGATTCTTTCTATCCGGTGCCACCGAGTTCAGATGTCATAGCCACTGCCACAAACCCTAGGCAAATCGGTCTCACCGATAGGGATCTCGGTCTCACCGAGATGGGATTGTAATCTCTCTGTTTCCCTTCGTAACGTTTCGGTCCCACCGAGATGAGCGATCGGTCCCAACGAGATGGGATTGTAAACTCTCTGTTTCCCTTTTGAAACATTCCGGTCTCACCGAAATGAGCGAATCGGTCCCACCGAGTTTACCTGACCAACTCTCTGGTTAGCTGTTTACCAAAACCGGTCTCACCGAGTTTGTTTAATCGGTCTCACCGAGATTACGTTATGCCCTAACCCTAATCATATCGGTCCTACCGAGTTGCATGTCGGTCCCACCAAAAATCCTAACGGTCACTAGATTTGCTGAATCGGTCCGACCGAGTTTATCAATTTGGTCCCACTGAGTTTGGCAAGTTGTGTGTAACGGTTAGATTTTGTGTGCAGGCTATAAATACCCCTCCACCTCCTCTTCATTCGTGGAGAGAACCATCAGAACGAACCTACACTTGCAACCTACAATTTCTGAGAGAGAACCACCTACACTTGTGTTGAGGCCAAGATATTCCATTCCTACCATATGAATCTTGATCTCTAGCCTTCCCCAAGTTGCTTTCCACTCAAATCTTCTTTCCACCAAATCCATATCCTGTGAGAGAGTGTTGAGTGTTGGGGAGACTAACACTTGAAGCACAAGAGCAAGGAGTTCATCATCAACACACCATTTGTTACTTCTTGGAGAGTGGCGTCTCCTAGATTGGCTAGGTGTCACTTGGGAGCCTCCGGCAAGTTTGTGGAGTTTGTAAGGGCAAGTAGATCGCCTACTTCGTGAAGATCTACCGCTAGTGAGGCAAGTCCTTCGTGGGTGATGGCCATGGTGGGATAGACATGGTTGCTTCTTCGTGGACCCTTCGTGGGTGGAGCCCTCCGTGGACTCGCGCAACCGTTACCCTTCGTGGGTTGAAGTCTCCATCAACGTGGATGTATGGTAGCACCACCTATCGGAACCACGACAAAAACATCCGTGTCTCCTATTGCGTTTGAATCCTCCAAACCCTTCCCTTTACATTCTTGCAAGTTGCATGCTTTACTTTCCGCTGCTCATATACTCTTTGCATGCTTGCTTGAATTGTGTTAAGATTGCTTGACTTGTTCTAAGTTGCTAAAATCTGCCAAGAACTAAAATTGGGAAAGGCTAGATTTTTATTTGGTCAAGTAGTCTAATCACCCCCCCTCTAGACATACTTTCGATCCTACAAGTGGTATCAGAGCTTTGGTCTCCATTTGCTTTGATTTCCATAGCTTTTGGTGGTCATAGCCTTGGTTTCACAATCTAGGAGAGTATGGCGTCTAGCGAGGGAAATTACCACCATAGAGGTCCTTACTTTGATGGTTCTAATTTTGCTAGTTGGAAGCATAAGATGAAAATGCATATTCTTGGACATAACCCCGCCGTTTGGGCTATTGTGTGTGTTGGCTTGCAAGGTGATTTCTTTGATGGGAGAGAACCAAACCGTGAAGCTACCGCGGAAGAGTTGAAGATGCTGCAATACAAAGCTCAAGCTTGTGATATCCTCTTCAGTGGATTGTGCCCCGAAGAATTCAACAAAATCTGCCGTCTTGAGAATGCAAAGGAAATTTGGGATACTTTGATTGATATGCACGAAGGTACCGACTCCGTCACGGAATCCAAATTGGATGTGCTTCAAAGTCAACTTGACAAGTTCAAAATGAAGGATGGTGAAGGTATCGCCGAAATGTACTCTAGGCTTTCTCCCATCACAAATGAGATTGCCGGCTTAGGAAGTGAAGAGATGACCGACAAATTCATCATCAAGAAGATCCTAAGAGCCTTGGATGGAAAATATGATACCATATGCACATTGATCCAAATGATGCCCAATTAGAAAGATCTCAAGCCAACAGAAGTCATTGGAAGAATTGTTGCTCATGAGATGTCAGTCAAGGATAAGGAGGAGCTCCATAACAAGTCAAGTGGTTCTTACAAAGCCTCATGTGAAGCTCCCACATCATCAAGTGAGAAGCAAACCTTCAATGAAGAATTGAGCCTAATGGTGAAGAACTTCAACAAGTTCTACAAGAGTAGAAGCAAAGAGAGAAGCTCCAAGTCAAGGTCCTACAATGACAAAAGATCATCTAGTCAAGAGCGAAATTGCTACAATTGTGGAAGACCTGGACACTATTCCAATGAGTGTACGGCACCCTACAAGAGAAGAGAAGATTCTCCAAAAAGAAGAAGTAGAAGAGAAGAATCACCATCAAAAGAGAGGAGTAGAGATGATCGTTATGAACGAAGAACATCCCGGAGAAGCAATGATTCGGAAAGGAAGGACAAGCCATCCAGGAGCTACACAAAACGAAGACATCAAGCTCATGTTGGTGAATGGGTATCCGGCTCCGACTCCGACAATCACTCCGAGAGAAGCTATCACTCCGAATCCGAATATACTCAAGATGAAGGTGTTGCCGGTCTAGCACTTGTGTCAACCAACTCCTATGACATATTTGATTCACTAAATGAAGGACTTGGAAGATGCTTCATGGCTAAAGGCCCAAAGGTATTACACCCCGAGTATGTTGATTTCAATAGTGATGAAGATGACTTGTTAGGGGATGATGATTTACTTGTTGACAACTCTAGTGATGAATACTATGATGAAACGTCATCTAATCATGCTAATCAAGATAAAACGAATGACAATGATAAGGAGAAGATTGAGTCTCTAACTAAAGAACTAAAAACTCTTAAGTTAGCTCATGAAACTATCTTAGGAGATCATCGAGAACTTTTAAGGACTCATGAGAAATTACGTTTTGAGAAGCTCAATCTTGAGCAAGAGCATGAGTTCTTAAAGGCAATCAATGATGATCTTCGTAAGAAAAGTTCTTCTTACATTGCCAAGCGTTTACTCTTATCCACTTACATGCCTCAAGTCAAGTCTAGTAACAAGAACAAGAAAGATTCTTCCTCTAGTAGTAACAATAATCATGCTAAATCCGATGTTGTTGCTTCTAGTAGCTCTCTTGATTCCACTAATGATTCTCTTAGACAAGTTACACTTGAGCAAGAAAATAGCTTATTGAAGGGAATTATAGAGAAAGATGTTTTACAAGAGCCTTGCCGGGAGTAAGCAATTCGAGGAAATTGTACGCAAGCAAGGAAGGCACCGGAAGAACCAAGGTGTTGGTTTTGAACGAAAGTTCAATGCCAATGGAGTTGAGTGGGAAGAAGATCAATACCCCAAGAAGAAGTTTGTTCCTCAACAAGAGAAGTATGATCCTACTTCTTTCAAAGGGACACAAGCTCAAGATGATCTTCCACCACAAGACCACAAGCAAAAAGGCAAGGATAAGCTTCAAGAGGAAATAGATGCATTTGAAGAAGCACCTAAGGCCTTGGTCAAGTGGGTTCCCAAGACTACATCAAGTTCCACTTCATCAAGTACAACTACAACTCCGAGGATTCCCATCAATATGGTGTGGATCCATAAGAAGAAGAACTAGAGAGTTCTTGAGGGTGACTACGCCAACATACTTCACTCTCATCATTTTGGCAAGGACAAGTGCAATCAACTTCCACATCTTGCACTAGTTCAAGGAGTCACAAAGCCTCTTGTTGGTAAGACAAGGGACAAGGTAACCTAATGCTTTCATAGACATCATCTTGCATGTGCATCACTCTATGTCTATGGATATCCTTGTTTGTTCCTTGTGGGACTAACCCGTGTAGGTATTGAAAGTGCAACTCACTCCAAAGGATTGCTCCAAATGATCTACATCAACATTGAGCATCCACATCTTCAACACCTAAATGAAGTCATCATCGACAAAACCCAAGGTTAGTTCATCCCTATTAGGGGGGATCTCACATCTAGGGGGAGCTTTACTCTAAGAATTGAGCTAAAGCAACTCTAATGGTGTGAACACAACAATGCTTTATGTAAAAGTGGAAACCCCACTTGTGCTTAAACGATGAGTATGACCTATGATCAAATGTTCTCATTTGACTCCTAAGTCAATATACTCATATATAGATGACCTAGTCGTCGCCAATTGCTTGATAGTTGCTAGAATTGGTTGTGCATGCTTTGCCACATATTTCATTTGCCATTTTATCGTGTGAGCACGCTGGTTGCATAATTTACTCATTCGAGGACATCCACTTGTTGTTTTGATTGATTGGTCCCTTTTCTTTTGCCAAGTGGATGGACAAGAATGCCTAAGAACCTTCTCTAGCTATCTATGTTTTTCTCGTCTCAAACTCTATTCATGCTACATCACAAAGTTTGATCAAGTCAGATTCGAACCACTCTGTGTGAGGAGCACTCGGAGTCCCCGATTCGTCATAGACTTAAACTTCCAAAACTTCTTTGTGCGTTTTGGTCTGACCGATTCATCCATTTTGGTCATACCGAGATCACTAAGTCGATCTAGGTTTTCAATCTCGGTGAACTTTTTGGTCACACCGACAGTGTCAGGCTATATATATCCGCGGGCCAAAATTTGGAAAATTTTCCGAACCCCTTCGCCCGCGCTCAGCCTGCTCTGCCTCCCTGGGTCTCCGGATCGTCCTCCTCGTCGCCAGCTGCCTCCCGCCGCTGGTCTCCACCACCGTCAACGGGATCGTCTCCGCCGTTACCGCCGTAGCAGGTCCATCGCCGCACTAGGGTATGGACTTGATCTTTGTGCTATTCTCACCCCGATTCCTAGCACATTGTTTTGCCATGTATCTTGCCAGGATTGAGATCTCTCTATCCAACGAAATCACTCCGTAGTTTAGATATGGATTGAAAATTTAGGGTTAGGTTTCCACCGAAACCATCTCGGACTAGCCGAGTTGTTGAAATCGGTTCCACCGATTTGGCTAAGGCCATTGCACATGTGATTCTCGGTCTGACTGAGAATTGCAAATCGGTGTGGCCGAGTTCAAGTCTTTGTGAAACCCTAGCAGTCTCGGTGCCATTGAACTGTGACTCGGTCTGACCGAGTTCACTAGTTTAGGTTCCAAAAGCTGCTTCGGTATCACCGAGATTTCAAATCGGTAGATCCAGAATGCTTTCTGTGGAAAACTAAAACTAAGTTTTTGACTCATTCTTTTGCAAAAACCTCTACACTTTGTGATGCTCATCCAATCTATCTCATCTACAATCTATTCACAGGGTCTGTTGTCAGTGTTTGCATCATGTCAGAACAAGTCTGAGGAGCAAGTTCACATGAGTGAGGGCACTAATCCCTCTAGCAGCTATGATGATGGCAGCAGAAGCACTCCAAGCAACTTGCCTAAGGCAGCCACCAGGGCCAGAAAGAAGAGAACCTCAGATTCTGAGGATGAGGACTATGAGGTAGTTGAGGAAGAGGCCACTTCAAAGAAGAAAGTGCTCAAGAAGGAATATGGCACAACTGCTGCAACTAAGCCAGGTCTAAAGACCAAGAAGCCAGCAGGAAGACAGCCTATGTCTAAACCAAGGAAAGTTGCCACAGGAGAAACAATGGTGTTCACTCTTGAACCCAAGGAAACTGGAGATGGCAAAAAGAGGAAGGAGAGGGTCAAGAAGACCACTGCCAGAGTTCTTAGCAAGCCCTCAATGATGAGAGACTCAGAGGAAGAGGAAGAGGATGCACCTCCAGCACCCAAAGCTCAAAAGCTTATGGGAGATGCTATAAGATCAGGGGCTGCTCCATCTAAGCCCAAAGAAGCTCCCAAGATAGCTGCTCCAAAACCCAAACCTACACCCAAGAGGAGCACAAGGAACATCCCAGCAGCAGAGAAGAACAAGGCCCCAGTGCCCGAAGCTGCTATGGAAGAAGAAGATGATGAGTCACATGTCTTGAGGAAGCTGAAGCCCAAAATTCCAGATCACAATGATGCTCATCCAGTAGCTGAGAGCATGAAAATAAGGAATGATTCAGGATTGAGACTATGGAGAGCGTCTGATCCATATGCTACCAGGAGAAGGACTGCTGTGGACTATAGATTTCACACAAAGGAACAACAGGACTTCTATGAGACAATACTGCTTGACAAGAAGCCCATTGTGTGTGACATGAGATTGGTTAACTGGGAGTACATTAAGGAAAATGAAGAACACTATCCTGGAGTCTATGATAGTTTCAAGGCATGTGGAGTTGATAAGTTTGTGGCTCAGAAGCTCACAAAGTGGAATGATGAGCTTATTATGCAGTTCTACTCCACAACTCACTTTTACCCAGATGGAAAGATTGTCTGGATGTCTGAAGGTACTAGGTACCAGTCAACAGTTGCAGAATGAGCTCAGTTGATCAATGCCCCAGAAGAACAAGAAGATGACTTGGATGTCTATGCCAAGAAGAAGAAGGATCACAACTCTATGGCTAGCATGTACAAGGAGATTCCTGATGCGGATCTTGAGACTCGCCAATTTGGGTCTGTGAAACACTTGCTGTCAGGACTGCCTACAATCAACAGGATCCTCAGGCACACTCTATTGCCAAAGTCAGGAGATCACAGAATGATCAGAGGACATTCCATCAACTTGCTGCACATATTTGATGTCCCACAAAAATTCAAGGTCATGAGCCTAATTGTGGAAACCATAAAGAGGACAGCTGCAGATCAGAAGATAAGTTGTGGGTATGGCCCACAGATCCAGGAGCTGATCAACTCCAAGATGGGCACTGGCACATATCTCTTGGACAAGGAGCACCTGCCCATCACCCAGACTTTGAGGACAACACTGTGGTCATGGATGAAAGTGAACCATCTTCTGTGCAAGCACAAGCAAAGAGAGAGAAGGCAAAGACTGAAAAGGCTGCAAAGTTGCAAACCATGGATGAGGCATCTCAGTATCTTCTGAAGAGCAAGCAAGATCAGCTTGGCTACTTGATTGCCTCCACTCTGAGGATTAAGAAGGGATTGGCCACCCTGACTCAAAACCAGGAGAGCTGGAGAGGATCATGGAGCAGAATTTCTATGACTTAGATGTGAAGGTCACTGAGATCCAGTCAGTTGTTGAGCAACTTCAGGAGGAAGTGCGGGAGAAGAAGGGCAAGTCTACCACTGATGCTTTTGCCAGAGTGCCCAGAGCTCAGAGATCTGCTGCATTGCCAGTTACAGACTCCAGAGCAACTTCATCTGCACCAGCTACAGCTTCAGTGCCACCAACTCCAGCACCTACTCCACCAGCTCCATCTACATCAACTGATGCCTTCAACCTTGGCATGTTATCTACACCACCACCTGAAGACCAAGCCTGAGAGTTGATCTAGCACTATGCATTTTTTATGAACTTTTTGGTAACTTGTTGCCAAAGGGGGAGAAAATGTATAGATCATAGGTTTCGAGAGAGGGAGTGTTGCTCTTTGTTCTCTTTTGTTTTTGGTGGTTGAACTTTGTTATTTGCTTGTTTGAGATACTTTATGCTTTTGTGTGATACTTGGATGATCATGTGTTTGATCATATGCTACCTTAATGCTTGTTGGATGAAATTTATCCTTTTATATCCCTATATGATCATTCACTTTGCTTGGTGATGAGTGCATGTATCTAATTATTATCATTTTGAGCGCTCCACCAAGATGTCTGTGACATGGAAGAGTAACCCATGATCCTAACTCATTGTGCATTTGCAGTCCAAAGCAAATCTTAAACTATGCACAAATTTAGGGGGAGCTCTTGTTTTTCACATACTTCTCAAAGCGAAAATGTTTTTCACTCTTATTATCATTTGTCAAATATTTGATCTATATGTTGTCATCAATTACCAAAAAGGGAGATATTGAAAGTGCAACTATCCCTAGGTGGTTTTAGTAATTCCTAACAACATATAGCTCATTGAGCTAATGCTATTTCAAGATTAATATTTTAGGAAAGATCAATGATTGGCATGGCATGGATGAGAAAAGTGGACCCCTCAAAATACTAAGGACAAAAGGATTGGCTCAAAGCTCAAGACTCTACATTTTCTATTTTAATGATCCAAGATCACATTGAGTCTATAGGAAAAGCCAATACTATCAAGGAGGGATGAGGTGTTTCTTAATGAGGCTCTTGCTCAAAATGCTTAGTGATATGCTCCAAAGCCCTCAACTACTTTCTCACATCCACATATGACCCAAACCAAAAGTCAAACTCGGCCCCACCGATTCTTTCTATCCAGCGCCACCGAGTTCAGATGTCATAGCCACTGCCACAAACCCTAGGCAAATCGGTCTCACCGATAGGGATCTCGGTCTCACCGAGATGGGATTGTAATCTCTCTGTTTCCCTTCGTAACATTTCGGTCCCACCAAGATGAGCGATCGGTCCCACCGAGATTGCAATGTAAACTCTTTGTTTCCCTTTGTAACATTCCGGTCTCACCGAAATGAGCGAATCGGTCCCACCGAGTTTACCTGACCAACTCTCTGGTTAGCTGTTTACCAAAATCGGTCTCACCAAGTTTGTGTAATCGGTCTCATCGAGATTACGTTATGCCCTAACCCTAATCATATCGGTCCTACCGAGTTGCATGTCGGTCCCACCGAAAATCCTAACGGTCACTAGATTTGCTGAATCGTTCCGACCGAGTTTATCAATTTGGTCCCACCGAGTTTGGCAAGTTGTGTGTAACGGTTAGATTTTGGGTGGAGGCTATAAATACCCCTCCACCTCCTCTTCATTCGTGGAGAGAGCCATCAGAACGAACCTACACTTCCAACCTACAATTTCTGAGAGAGAACCACCTACACTTGTTTTGAGGCCAAGATATTCCATTCCTACCATATGAATCTTGATCTCTAGCCTTCCCCAAGTTGCTTTCCGCTCAAATCTTCTTTCCACCAAATCCATATCCTGTGAGAGAGAGATGAGTGTTGGGGAGACTATCACTTGAAGCCAAGAGCAAGGAGTTCATCATCAACACACCATTTGTTACTTCTTGGAGAGTGGTGTCTCCTAGATTGGCTAGGTGTCACTTGGGAGCCTCCGACAAGTTTGTGGAATTGAACCAAGGAGTTTGTAAGGGCAAGGAGATCGCCTACTTCGTGAAGATCTACCGCTAGTGAGGCAAGTCCTTCATGGGAAATGGCCATGGTGGGATAAACAAGGTTGCTTCTTCGTGGACCCTTCGTGGGTGGAGCCCTCCATGGACTCGCGCAACTGTTACTCTTCGTGGGTTGAAGTCTCCATCAACGTGGATGTACGATAGCACCACCTATCGGAACCATGACAAAAACATCCGTGTCTCCTATTGCGTTTGAATCCTCCAAACCCTTCCCTTTAAATTCTTGCAAGTTGCATGCTTTACTTTCCGCTGCTCATATACTCGTTGCATGCTTGCTTGAATTGTGTTAATATTGCTTGACTTGTTCTAAGTTTCTAAAATCTGCCAAGAACTAAAATTGGGAAAAGGCTAGATTTTTATTTGGTCAAGTAGTCTAATCACCCCCCTCTAGACATACTTTCGATCCTACATCAACATTAGTCATAGAGAACTCACATACTTATTGCAAAAATCTACAATTCATCAAAAACCAAGCACTACGCGCATGCTCCTAGGGGGATAGATTGGTAGGAAAAGACCATCGCTCGTCCCCGACCGCCACTCATAAGGATGACAATCAAAGAACACCTCATGTTTCAAATTTGTTACACAACGTTTACCAGACGTGCATGCTACGGGACTTACAAACTTCAACACAAGTATTTATCAAATTCACAACTACTCAACTAGCACAACTTTAAAATCACTATCTCCATATCTCAAAACAATCATCAAGTATCAAACTTCTCTTAGTATTCAATGCACTTTAAAGTTTTTATCTTGGATGCCTATCATATTAGGACTAAATTTATAACCAAAGCAAATTACCATGCTGTTCTAAAAGACTCTCGAAATAATATAAGTGAAGCATGAGAGAACAAATATTTCTATAAAATATAACCACCACCGTGCTCTAAAAAATATAAGTGAAGCACTAGAGAAAAAACTATATAGCTCAAAAGATATAAGTGAAGCGTATAGAGTATTCTAATAAATTACGATTCAAGTGTGTCTCTCTCAAAAGGTGTGTACAGCAAGGATGATTGTGGTGAACTAAAAAGCAAAGAATCAAATCATACAGGACGCTCCAAGCAAAACACATATCATGTGGTGAATAAAAATATAGCTCCAAGTAAAGTTGCCGATGGACGAAGACGAAAGAGGGGATGCCTTCCGGGGCATCCCCAAGCTTAGGATTTTTGGTTGTCCTTGGAATTTACCTTGGGGTGCCTCAGGCATCCTCAAGCTTAGGCCCTTGCCACCCCTTGTTCCATAATCCATCAAATCTTTACCCAAAACTTGAAAACTTCACAACACAAAACTTAACAGAAAATCTCGTGAGCTCCGTTAGCGAAAGAAAGCAAAACACCACTTCAAGGTACTGTAATGAAATAATTATTTATTTGTATTGGAGTTAAACCTACTGTATTCCAACTTCTTTATGGTTCATAAACTCCATTACTAGCCATAGATTCATCAAAATAAGCAAACAACACATGAAAAACAGAATCTGTCAAAAACAGAATAGTCTGTAGTAATCTGTATCTAACGCAAACTTCTAGAACTCAGAAAACTCTACCAAAATAGGAAGACCTAGATAATTTTATTATCGATGTATTTCAATTGGAATCAGTATTTTATCACGTTCTGGTGATTTTTAACAATTATTTTCGTGAGCAGAACGTTTCTGACTTTTTTCAGCAAAATCAAATAACTATCATCCAAGAAGATCCTATAGGTTTTACTTGGCACAAACATTAATTAAAACATAAAACCACATCTAACCAGAGGCTAGATCAAAGATTTATTACTATACAACAAGGAAAAATGTTGGGTTGTCTCCCGACAAGCGCTTTTCTTTAAAGCCTTTTTAGCTAGGCATTGAGATTTCAATGATGCTCACACGAAAGATAATAATTGAAACACAAAGAGAGTATCATGAAATATGTGACAAACACATCTAAGTCTAACATACTTCCTATGCATAGGCATCTTATAGACAAACAAATTATCATAGCAAGCAAAAACTAGCATATGCAAGGAAGCGGAAAGAAACAATAGCAATCTCAACATAAGGAGAGGTAATTTAGTAACATGAAAATTTCTACAACCATATTTTCCTCTCTCATAATAATTACATGTGGGATCATAAGAAAATTCAACAAAATATGTATCACATAAAATATTTTCAACACGATCCACATGCATGCGAAGTTGACACTCTTCCAAAGTACTGGGATTAACATTAATTAAAGTCATGACCTCTCCAAACCCACTTTTATCAAAAACTTCATAAGATTGAACATTCTCCAAATATGTGGGATATAAAGTAGACACTATTCCAAACCCAATTTCAATATTATTGCAAACATTATAATCAATCTCATATTCATCATGGGGCTTAAATAAATTTTCAAGATCATAAGAAGAATCACCCCAATCATGATCATTGCAACAAGTAGTAGACATAGCAAAACTAGCATCCCCAAGCTTAGGGTTTTGCATATTATTAGCACAATTGACATCAAGAGAATTTATAGTAAAATCATTGCAACCATGCTTTTTATTCAAGGAGATATCGTGAATCTCTTCATAAATTTCTTCATCACAATTTTCAGATTCACGAATTTCAAGCAAAACCTCATAAAGATAATCTAGTGCTCTTAAATCAGTAGAAATTAGTTCATCATAATTGGATCTCTTAAAAAGATTAGCAAGCGGATGAGGATCCCTAGATCTTAGGTTCTCTATATAGAAATAAATAAATAACTATTCCAACCAAACGAGCAAACGAGCCAAGTAAGACAACAAAGCAAACGAAAAGACGAACAAAAGAAGGGCGAATAAAACGGCAAAGGTGAAGTGGGGGAGAGGAAAATGAGAGGCAAATGGCAAATAATGTAATGCGAGGGATAAGAGTTTGTGATGGGTACTTGGTATGTCTTGACTTGTGCGTAAATCTCCCCGGCAACGGCGCCAGAAATCCTTCTTGCTACCTCTTGAGCATGCTTTGGTTTTCCCCTTGAAGAGGAAAGGGTGATGCAGCAAAGTAGCGTAAGTATTTCCCTCAGTTTTTGAGAACCAAGGCATCAATCTAGTAGGAGGCCACACACAAGTCCCTCGTACCTACAGAAACAAATAATAACCTTGCAACCAACGCGTCCCTTCATGACCACTTGCAAAAGTGAGATCTGATAGAGATGATAAGATAATATTTTTGGTATTATTATGATAATGATTAAAAGTAAAGATTGCAAAATAAACGGCACTAGAAATAGCTAGTTGTCGGGAGATTAATATGATGGAAAATAGACCCGGGGGCCATAGGTTTCACTAGTGGCTTCTCTCAAGATAGCATAAGTATTACGGTGGGTGAACAAATTACTGTCGAGCAATTGATAGAATTGAGCATAGTTATGAGAATATCTAGGCATGATCATGTATATAGGCATCACGTCCGCAACAAGTAGACCGACTCCTGCCTGCATCTACTACTATTACTCCACACATCAACCGCTATCCAAAGATGCATCTAGAGTATTAAGTTCATAAGAACAGGTAACGATTAGGCAAGATGACATGATGTAGAGGGATAAACTCAAGCAATATGATATAAACCCCATCTTTTTATCCTCGATGGCAACAATACAATACGTGTCGTTTCCCCTACTGTCACTAGGATCGAGCATCACATGATTGAACCCAAAGCTAAGCACTTCTCCCATTGCAAGAAAGATCAATCTAGTAGGCCAAACCAAATTGATAATTCGAAGAGACTTGCAAAGATAACCAATCATACATAAAAGAATTCAGAGAAGATACAAATATTGTTCATAGATAATCTTGATCATAAACCCACAATTCATCGGATCTCGACAAACACACCGCAAAAAGAATTACATCGAATAGATCTCCAATAAGATCGAGGAGAACTTTGTATTGAGATCCAAAGAGAGAGAAGAAGCCATCTAGCTAATAACTATGGACCCGAAGGTCTGTGGTAAACTACTCACACATCATCGGAGAGGCTGTGTTGTTGATGTAGAAGCCCTCCGTGATCGATGCCCCCTCTGGCGGAGCGCCGGAAAAGGCCCCAAGATGGGATCTCACGGGTACAGAAGGTTGCGGCAGTGGAAATAGGGTTTCATGGTGCTCCTCTATGGTTTCGGGGTACGTAAGTATATATAGGAGGAAGAAGTAGGTCGGTGGAGCCACGAGGGGCCCACGAGGGTGGGGGCGTGCCCAGGGGGGCAGGCGCACCTCCCTGCCTCGTGGCCTCCTTTTTCCTTTCTTGACGTCCACTCCAAGTCCTCTGGATCATGTTTGTTCAAAAAATCACGCTCCCGAAGGTTTCATTCCGTTTGGATTCTGTTTGATATTCCTTTTTCTACGAAACACTGAAATAGGCAAAAAAAAAAACAATTTGCACTGGGCCTTAGGTTAATAGGTTAGTCCCAAAAATAATGTAAAAGTGTGTAAATAAGCCCATTAAACATCCAAAATAGAATATATAATAGCATGGAGCAATAAAAAATTGTAGATACGTTGGAGACGTATCAACCCACTACCTATTGATGATAGTTTTCGTGATGAGCAATTAGCTGCAATAAATGTTGCTCATAATACTCCTTGGTATGCTGACTATGCTAATTACATTGTTGCTAAATATTTACCACCTAGCTTTACTTACCAGAAAAAGAAAAAAAATCTTCTATGATTTAAGACACTACTTCAGGGATGACCCACATCTTTATAAAGAAGGAATAGATGGTATTATTAGACGTTGTGTACCTGAGCATGAACAGGGAGATATCCTAGGGAAATGTCACTTCGAAGCTTATGGAGGGTATCATGTTGGAGATAGAACTGCTCACAAGGTATTGCAGTCTGGATTTTATTGGCCTCTCTCTTCAAGGATGCCTGTAAGTTCGTCTTATCTTGTGATGAATGCCAAAGAATAGGTAATATCAGTAAGCGTCAAGAAATGCCTATGAAGTATTCACTTGCTGTTGAACTATTCGATGTTTGGGGATTTGATTACATGGGACCTTTTCCTTCCTCTAATGGGTACACACATATTTTGGTTGTTGTTGATTATGTTACTAAATGGGTAGAAGCTATTCCAACCAGTAGTGCTGATCACAACACCTCTATTAAAATGCTTAAGGAAGTTATTTTCCCAAGGTTTGGAGTCCCTAGATATTTAATGACTGATGGTGGTTCACACTTTATTCATGGTGTTTTCCGTAAAATGCTTGCCAAGTATGATGTTAACCATAGAATTGCATCACCTTATCATCCTCAGTATAGTGGTCAAGTTGAACTTATCAATAGAGAAATAAAGTTGATTTTACAAAAGACTGTCAATAGGTCCCGGAAGAATTGGTCTAAGAAATTAGATGATGCACTTTGGGCTTATAGAACAGCATATAAAAATCCTATGGATATGTCTCCTTCTAAAATGGTTTATGGAAAAACTTGTCATTTGCCTCTTGAGTTAGAACATAAAGCATATTGGGCAATCAAAGAACTCAATTATGATTTCAAACTTACCGGTGAAAAGAGATTATTTGATATTAGCTCATTAGATGAATGGAGGACCCAAGCTTATGAAAATGCAAAGTTATTCAAAGAAAAAGTTAAAAGATGGCATGACAAGAGGATCCAAAAGCGTGAGTTTAAAGTCAGAGAATATGTTCTTTTGTAAAACTCTCATTTCATATTCTTTGCAGGAAAACTCCTCTCAAAACGGGAAGGCCCATATGTTATTGAGGAGGTTTATCGGTCAGGAGCCATCAAAATAAATAATGTCGAAGGTACTAACCCGAAGGTTGTCAATGGGCAAAGAATAAAACATTATATCTCAGGTAAACCCATTAATGTTGAAAGTAATATTATCCAAACTTTGACACCGGAAGAACACATAAAAGAGTCCTTCCGGAATACTCCAGAATCGTGAAAATAAGGAGGTACGTGATACGGTAAGTAAACGGACTCCGACAAATCCGCAAACATATTTTTTGTCAGTTTTGGAATATTTAGAAAAATAGGAAAATAAGAAACTTCCAGGAAGCATAACCTGGTGGGCAGAAGACACCCGGGCGTGCCAGGCTTGTCTGATGCGCCCATGTGGGTTGTGCCCACCTGGGACACCTTCCGGACTCCGTTTTTCTATAGTTGCTTGTTCCCAAGATAAAAAATCTATATATACTCCCCAAACTTGTTGATAACCGTATCGCGGAGAAATCCTCTGTTTTCTTTTCCTTGCTGTTTTTTGTTAGATCCCATCTACCATGGCCACTTAAAGCTCCTCTAAGGACAAGTTCTACAAGAACATCATCAACCCATATTTGCGGGAGGTGGTGCAGGACCCTTGAGGGAGTCCTGGACTAGGGGGTGTCTGGATAGCCAAACTATCATCTTTGGCCGGACTCCTAGACTATGAAGATACAAGATTGAAGACTTCGTCTCGTGTCCGAATAGGACTTTCCTTGGCGTGGAAGGCAAGCTTGGCGATACGGATATGTAGATTTCCTACCATTGTAACCGACTCTGTGTAACCCTAACCCTATTCGTGTCTATATAAACCAAGGGTTTTAGTCCGTAGGATGAACAACAATCATACCATAGGCTAGCTTCTAGTGTTTAGCCTCTCGATCTCGTGGTAGATCTACTCTTGTACTACCCATATCATCAATATTAATCAAGCAGAGTAGGGTATTACCTCCATCGAGAGGGCCCAACTGGGTAAAAACATCGTGTCCCTTGTCTCCTGTTACCATCCGCCTAGACGCACAGCTCGGGACCCCCCTACCCGAGATCCGCCTGTTTTGACACCGACATTGGTGCTTTCATTGAGAGTTCCTCTGTGTCGTCACCTATAGGCTCGATGGCTCCTTCAATCATCAGCAACGACGCAGTCTAGGGTGAGACTTTTCTCCCCGGACAGATCTTCGTATTCAGCGGCTTTGCACTGCGGGCCAATTCGGTAGGCCATCTGGAGCAGATCGAAAGCTACGCCCCTGGCCATCAGGTCAGATTTGGAAGCTTGAACTATACGGCCGATGTCCGCGGAGACTTGATCTTCGACGGATTCGAGCCACAGTCGAGCGTGCCGCACTGTCTCGATGGGTACGATCTAGATCTGCCGCCGAACAGTGCCCTAGAGGCCGCACCAGTGCCCGCTCCGACCCTTAATCCGGAGCCGGTTTTGCCGATCGAGGACGGTTGGTTGGACACCGCCTCAGGGGCTGAAATCTCTACAGCGATTGAGCCAACACCATCCTCGTCCTTTGCAAAGCTCGTGACTCCAGTGCCGGACTCTTTCCGGACTCAACCTCCCACGCCTCGCCAATCGAATCCGATCACGCCGTTATGGAGTTCACCGCCGCGGACATCTTCCAGCACTCGCCCTTTGGCGATATCCTGAACTCATTAAAGTCTCTCTCTTTGTCAGGGGAGCCCTGGCCGAACTACGGTCAGGAAGGTTGGGATTCGGATGACGAAGAAATTCAACGCCCACCCACCACCCACTTTGTAGCCACTGTCGATGATTTAACCGACATGCTCGACTTCGACTCCGAAGACATCGACGGCATGGATGACGGTGCCGGAGACGATCAAGAGCCAGCGCCCACGGGGCACTGGAAGGCCACCTCGTCATATGACATACACATGGTGGACATCCCAAAATATGGGAATGGCGATGGAACTGCGGAGGATGACCCCCTCCAAGAAACAACCCAAGCACCGACGTCAGCGGCGCGCTCTAAATCCCGCCATAGTAAAAACGGCGATTCCGGCACGGGAGACAATAATACCCCTGACAAGTGTTGAAGACGACCCTCCAAAGCAGGACTCAAAGCAGGAGGAGGAGAAGCAAGTCCGCACGACAAAGGCGGCAGAAAGATAGGTAGAGGACGATAATTATGCGCCCCCCTCCGAAGACGAGGCAAGCCTCGACGATGACGAATTCGTCGTGCCAGAGGACCCTGTCGAACAAGAGCGTTTTAAACGCAGGCTCATGGCCATGTCAAGCAGCCTCAAGAAAAAGCAGCAACAGCTTAGAGCTGACCATGACCTGCTAGCTGACAGATGGACTGAAGTCCTTGCAGCCGAAGAGTATGAACTCGAACGCCCCTCCAAAAGCTACCCCAAACGCAGGCCGTTGCCTCGATCGAGGAGGAAGCACCCACGCCACTAGCGCACGACATGGCAGACCGCCACCCGTGGCATGACAGAAGCCTGTCGTCCCTCCACTCAAGCCACGCCAAGACGCCGCCAAAAGTACCAAGGCACGGAAAACGCGCGACTTGCGAGATATATTGGAGGATAAGGCAAAGCATACAAGATCGATCTACAGATCGCGTGGGCGCCTAACGGCTCAGATGATTACCGCCACGCCAGATACAGAGAAACCCGCCGGGCGAACACAATGAGACAAAGCTCATATGAGCTACGCCGTGATATAGCCCAATATCTGGCGCCAGACACCCACTATGCTTCACGGATGAAGTAATGGATCATCAAATCCTCGAGGGCTTCAAACCCGTAAACATCGAATCATACGATGGTACCACAGATCCTGCGGTCTGGATCGAGGACTATCTCCTCCATATCCACATGGCCCGCGGTGATGATCTACATGCCATAAAATACCTCCCACTCAAGCTTAAAGGACCAGCTCGGCATTGGCTCAACAACTTGCCAGCAGAGTCAATCGGTTGTTGGGAGGACATGGAAGCCGCATTCCTTGATAACTTCCCGGGCACATATGTGCGACCACCAGACGCCGATGACCTTAGCCTTATAATTCAACAGGCAGAAGAATTGGCCAGACAATTCTGGACGCGGTTCCTAACAAAGAAAAATCAGATCGTCGATTGTCCAGATGCAGAGGCGCTAGCAGCCTTCAAACACAACATCCGCGACGAGTGGCTAGCCCGGCACCTAGGACAGGAAAAGCCGAAATCCATGGCAGCCCTCACCACACTCATGACCCGCTTTTGCGCGGAGAGGACAACTGCTAGCTCGAAGCAACAACTTGGCCAAACACCACGGTAGTTCGGATACCAAGGACAGCAATGACAGGTCGCGTCGCAACAAGCATAAACGCCGATTAACGGTGATAATGCTGAAGATACGACAAGAATGACGGATTCAGAGGCTCTAAACCCGGTCAATGGAAGAAGCCATTCAAAAGAAATACCCAGGCCCGGCCCAACTTGGACCGAATACTGATCGCCAGCGATACATGGCACCCCGAAAACTAGCCAACCACACCAACAGGGATTGTTGGGTGTTCAAGCAAGGGCAAGCTAAGCGCCCAAAACAACGACAAGGGGCTGCATAGCGATGACGAGGAAGAGCCCGACCACCAACAATAGTGGATGAAGGGCTTTCCCACACAAGTGCGGACGGTGAACATGATATACGCAACCCACATACCCAAAGGGAGCGGAAGCGCGCACTAAGGGACGATACGCGATGGAGCCACGCCCAAGTTCAACCCATGGTCTTCCTGCCCGATCACCTTCGATCGAAGGGACCACCCCACTAGCATCCGTCACGGCGGTTTCGCCGCATTGGTTCTTGACCCAATTATTGACGGATTTCACCTCACCAGAGTCCTGATGGACGGCGGCAGCAGCCTGAACCTGATTTATTAGGACACAGTGCGCAAAATGGGCATAGACCCATCAAGGATCAAACCCACAAAGACGACCTTTAAAGGTGTCATTCCAGGTGTAGAGGCCAACTGCACAGGCTCCGTTACACTTGAAGTGGTCTTCGGATCCCCGGATAACTTCCGGAGTGAGGAGTTAATCTTCGACATAGCCCCGTTCCAAAGCGGCTATCACGCACTGCTCGGACAAACCACATTCGCAAAATTCAATGCGGTGCCGCACTACGCGTACCTCAAACTCAAGATGCCAGGCCCTCGAGGCGTAATCACGGTCAATGGAAACACCGAACGCTCCCTCCGAACGGAGGAGCATACGGCGCCCTTGAGGCAGAAGTGCAAAACAGCCTCTTAAGGCAATTCTCCAATCCGGCCAATAAACAATCGGACACTGTCAAGCGCGCCCGGAGTAACCTACAACAAGACCGCCTGACACGTTCCGAACAAGCGTAGTCATGCAGCCCCAACCCCAGCCCTCGCGAACTCGCGAAGCCAGTACTACGCGCACGTAATTGCGCTCTGAAGCACCATGGGCATAGGGGCGGGCCACGACCATGGCACGCCTGCACGCGGCTAGACCGCACTAGGGGCTCCGCTTGCGCCATTCCTTTTTATTTTTCTTCCTTTTACTTTCAGGACTCGTTCTCCGAAGCCCTGTCCGCATTCGCGCCAATACACGATGCAACAGCCGGGAAGCAAAAACTGCGCCGAGTGTCCAGGTGGTCTCTATTACGAGCAGTATACCTGTTTTACATACCACACCGCAAACTTACCCTCGAAGGGGGACATGTCAAAAGTTCCGTACCTTGCTTATCGCACAATTTGTATCGTTCTGCTTTTATTTGCAGTTTCTTTTGAATAACCAATATATAGCTCTTGCCTATTATTGCATTCTTTCCCATTATATATGTTCATTTATGACATTGCGCAACCATACAATTTGGTACGGCCAATACACCAGGGGCTTATGTACCCCAAAAACATGGTGTGACAAGTCCGAACACTTTCACAAGTGCGGCACCCCGAACTTATAGCATTATATGCATCGGCTCCGAATCATGTCTTGGGTCAATAGTTGGGTTTGCCCGGCTCCCATGTTTTGGTACCTTACGTTCCGTTATATCGGCTAAGGTAGCGGTTGGAGAACCACTGCGATTGTGCCCCGGTTGAGCTGGGTTGAGCACCTCAGTGGAGAAAGCTAAAACTGACCATCATGATAAGGCGAGAGCCGGTCGCTGTTCGAGAGGTTTCTTCGAGTCCCTAAAGACTTATGCCGCTTAGAGCGAGGAACCGGCATTGTCCGCCAAGGCGTGATAGCGCCTCAACTCGGTCTTCCGAATACTAGGGGCTTCACCAAATTTAAAATTATAGAATTCTATGGCTAAGGAGATTGTTCAAGCATTATAGTCCGGTTTCCTGGTTCGTGGCGTTGAGCGCCTCCTCAAGGACCTAGTAATGGGAACAAGAGCGCTCAAGTTTATCCCGAACACCCCAAAGACTGTGGCATGGGGCTGAAGCCAACGACTCGCCATCTCTCAAATTTGATAAACGGCCGCATGAAGGTAATATTTTAAATTCAAAAGCGTTGCTTAGCGATATGAAAAAGTTTTCAGCGACAGATAACAAATGCGAGTCTACTCAAATATTACATCTTTGGAGCATTCACCTCTATAAGACGGGCACCCTTCAGACGCCTCATAATACTTCTCGGGCTTGCGATGTTCTTTGCCCGGCGACGGCCTGTCCGTCACCAGCTTCTCCAGTCCAGCTTGCCCCAGTGCACCTTGGCACGGGCAAGGCCTCGGAGCACCTTCAATACAGACGGAGCGCTTGATCACTTCGATCCATGGACAGGCATCCACCAGTCGCTGCACTAGCCCGAAGTAGCTCCCAGGCATGGCCTCATTTGGCCACAGCCGAGCTATAATGCCCTTCATGGCCTGTTCGGCGACCTTGTGGAGCTCGACCAATTGCTTCAGTTGGTCACTCAAGGGCACCGGGTGTTCGGCCTCAGCATACTGAGACCAAAACACCTTTTCCGTCGAGCTCCCTCCTTCGGCTGGTAGAAAGCGGCGGCATCGGAGACACTCCGCGGCAGATCTGCGAACGCTCCTAGAGAGCTCCGGATTCGGGTAAGTACTAGATAATTGACTTTTACATTCTTGCTCTGCATAAAGAATGCCTTACCCGCCGCGATCTTCTTTATTGCCTCAATCTCCGGAGGGCTTTTTGGGCCTCAGCCTTAGCAGCTTTGGCACTCTCAAGAGCCGAGGCAAGCTCGGACTCTCGGTTCTTGAGTCACGCCCAAACCCTCGTGTTTTTCCACGAGAGCCTGAGCTCTTGCCGCACCTCCGCCACCGCGCCTCCCCTTCTCTCGCTCAGTGCGCCACGCTGCCGCTTTGTTTTCGGCCACGGACACCGCCTCCTTCTGTGGTCGCCACCTCGCTGTGGTCCCTGCAGCACCCATGTTATTCCTGTTATCTTTGCAACCACATTTTTAAATTCCATAAGGTATTACTTACCTTCCTTGTCCTCGAGCTGCTTCTTGGCAAGGCCGAGCTCGTTCTCGGACCGCCGAGGCTCTGCTTCAACGCATTGACCTCCAGATCGGTCTGGCAGAGGTCAGCAGCAGCAGCCTGCATTCCCATATTGACATACTTATGTTAGACTCCTGCGATATCTTTTAGATCCTCACCGCTTTTCTTTCCGAACACCGGACTAAGCATCGAGGCTACTGCCTATGCGGTAATATTTTTTGCATATTCTAAACTTACCTCAAAGCCTGTTAGAAGGCTGGTACAGGCTTTAATCAACCCGCTCTTGGCGGACTGAACTTTCTGGATCACCAAACTCATAACAGTGCATTGCTCCTCCTCGATGGAGGCGCCGTTAAGCGCCTCCAGCAAGCTGTCTGGTGCCTCCGGATGGACGGAGGTCACCGGCGTTGCAGTCTTGCCCTTCTTATGAAGGGGCCACTTGCCGGACTTCGAACCATCGGTTCCGACGGAGTCCGCACCGTGCTGACTTAGAGCCCTCGGGTTTTGCCCCTTCCGCCCGAGTCCGGGAGGTCGCCTTTGCGCGCCTCCAGACCACCTCCTCTGGCTGGGCCTTTTGGGACTCCACCGCGGTGTCGCTCAAGGCCACGAGGGGAGGAGGCGGTCGGAAGTGAAGTGCTATTCACATCCGACGAACCCAGGGAGCCGCTCGATGAAGCGGCGAGCTCGTCCTTGGGCGGGCTACATGGTTATATTCGGCGTTAGAAGACACTATGCAACAGATAAAAAGTCATTAGCTATCCCGAAGTCCGGACACTTACTATCTCGCCAGGGGCTTGGCCCTTGATGGCCACTCCTCCTCGTCGTTGTCGGCGTTGGTGGAGAAGTCCGGAGGAAGGATCCTTCCTTTCTTGATTCTCCGCCTCCCGGTCGGGCGGCCTTCCTTTTCTTCTCTCCCCTGCCGGGAGAGGCTTTTTCCTCCTCCTCTTCCTCGTGGGAGGATTCTGCCTCAGAGTCGTCGGACGATGAGTCCGACAGCACCTGGCACCGGGAGCTCCTTCGAGTTCCCGTGGCCTTCTTCTTGGCCTTCTTCTTGGCCTTCTTCTCTGGCACCACGTGAGGTGCCGGAGCCAGCAGCCCCGTCAATCGGGCGTCCGCTGGATCTTCTGGCAAAGGGGACAGACAGTTAATCTGTCCGGGGCGTCTTCACCAGATCTGTCAAAGGTTAGGGAGTTTTAGATCCCGCATAAACTCAAACTATGAAAAAAGAGTCCCATAAAGGGTAAAATAACTTACCTCGCTGGCTTGACGCTGCGAGCTGAATCCGCGATCTTCGGTAGCGGATGTGGGAGCTTCGCGCCCTGAACAAGACCTTCCGTGCATCTTCATACGTAGTGTCAAGAGCCTTTTCGAGTTGGGTGCAGTGCGGATCGAACTCCCACAATTTAAAGGCCCGTTGTTGGCATGGGAGAATCCGCGGATGAGCATCACCGGATTACGTTGACAAGCCCGAGATTCTTGTCCACCAGGTTTCAGACGCAGGTTTGGAGTCCGGACAGCTCGTCCGAATCACCCCACGCCAGCCCGCCTCTTTCCATGATGTGAGCCGTGTGGGAAGCCAGATCGAATTGGGGCCGCCGCCCATTGAGAGTCGCGCGGCTCAAGGATGTAGAACCACCCGATTGCCATCCCTTTATGGTCTCCACAAAGGAGCCTCGAGCCATAGGACTTTGGCCATCTTGCCAACCATGGCACCTCCAAGACTCCGCTTGGCGGCCGCCCACTACCTTCGGCTTGACATTGAAGGTCTTCAGTCATAAGCCGAAGTGGGGCTGGATGCAGAGGAAGGCCTCGCACACGAGATAAACGCCGAGATGTTGAGGATGAAGTTCGGGGCTAGATCGTGGAAATCCAGGCCGTAGTAGAACATGAGCCCCCGGACAAATGGGTGAAGTGGAAAACCTAGTCCGCGGAGGAAGTGGGTGAGGAACACCACCCTCTCATGGGGCCTGGGGGTGGGAATGAGCTGCCCCTCGTCGGGTAGCCGGTGCGCGATGTCGCTGGACAAGTATCCGGCCTTCCGCAGCTTTTTGATGTGCCCCTCCGTGACGGAGGAGGCCATCCACTTGCCTCCCGCTCCGGACATAGTTGGAGAAGGTTGAGGTGGGATGTGCGAACTTGGGCGCTGGAGCTCGAGTGCACGGAAATGGATGAGCAAAGGAGGAAGAAGGCGTAGGTGAAAAGGTGGATCCTTATCCCCTTATATGGACGGACGAGGCTATGCGTCCCCCACCAGCCTGATAAAACTCGCTTATCTCCCAAGCGCCGCAATCAATGGCGCGGTTGGGTTACCCACGTCCGTATTGATGAGAATCCCAGAATAAGGGGGCACGATCTACGCTTTGATAAGACGTGCCAAGGAAACCGCCTCGCTAAACGTGCTGAGGTGGGACAGTAAAAAATGATTTGAATAAAGGCCTGGCCGTGGTGTGATGTCACGCTGCGGAATACGTCAGCAGATCTGTGCAAAAAATTATTCTCTCTACGGTGGTATGTGGAACTTGTTTTGCAGAGCCGGACACTATCCTTGTGTTCAAAACCTTCTATGAAGTATTCGGAGGAGGAACCCGCCTTGCAATGTCCAAGACAATATGCGCGCCGGACTCGTCGTCTTTGAAGCCTGGTTCAGGGGCTACTGAGGGAGTCCTGGACTAGGGGGTGTCCGGATAGCCGAACTATCATCTTTGGCCGGACTCCTAGACTATGAAGATACAAGATTGAAGACTTCGTCCCGTGTCCGGATAGGACTTTCCTTGGCGTGGAAGGCAAGCTTGGCGATACGGATATGTAGATTTCCTACCATTGTAACCGACTCTGTGTAACCATAACCCTATTCGGTGTCTATATAAACCGAAGGGTTTTAGTCCGTAGGACGAACAATAATCATACCATAGCTAGCTTCTAGGGTTTAGCCTCTCTGATCTCGTGGTAGATCTACTCTTGTACTACCCATATCATCAATATTAATCAAGCAGGAGTAGGGTATTACCTCCATCGAGAGGGCCCGAACCTGGGTAAAAACATCATGTCCCTTGTCTCCTGTTACCATCCGCCTAGACGCACAGTTCGGGACCCCCTACCCGAGATCCGCCAGTTTTGACACCGACAACCCTCAAACTATCCAGATGCATGAGGGGGTGCTGCACATCCGCGATGTGCAAGGTCCCAAGGGCACGGGAACCGTGGAGGCCAAGCTTGAAGCTATGGAGCAGGAGGTCTTCCGGTGCAAGGGGATGGTGGAACGTGGACTCAATGCCAATCACCTCATGATCACAGACCTTAGCCGTGATCTCAAGGTGGATGGCAAGCCCATGAAGGACATCATCTTCACCCTCAACGAACAAATCAACTTCCTCCAAAGCCAGATCTATGATCTTCAAAACCAAGTCTTTGAATATGAGGCAAGGTTTAAAGGTATGAGTTTGGTTGCTAGTTGGAGGACCCGTGAGACTCACGTTTTCTCTTATGATGGTGGACCTCTGCCATGGAATCCCAAGGACAAGCCCTCTACATCATCAGCACCATCATCTTCCTCACCACCAAAAGAAAATTGATTATCGGTTATGGGCACTCCCCTTGGCTTCCGCCAAGCTTGGGGGAGGTGCCCCGGTATCGTATCATCCCCACTATATTTTTTGCTTTTCCTTATTTTAGATCGATCTCTTTCTTTAGTTGAATAAAATTTTAGTTTGATCCTTTCTTCTTTGAGAGTTTGCTTAGTGATCTATCCTTGTACGTGTGCAATATATATAATAAAGTTTAGTTTGAGTTTTTGCTTTCTTTACTTTCTTGTTGCAACTAAAAGAAAAGAGATGAATAAAAGGAAAGGAAATAAACAAAAGAAAGGAATTAAATCAAGAAGATCATATACTAATCTTATGGTAGGTGATGGCACCACATAAGGAAAAGTATAAGTAGAAAATTTTATTAGAGATTGACAAACATAGCATTAGTCAAAGATGCATCTCATAAAAGAATTAATAAGGGAAGAGAAGATTCACATATAAATATACTATCCTAGAAATCTTTTGTGATTGTGAGCCCCCATCAAAATATTATATGCCAAAATTTGTCGGATGTGGGGTTCCAGCAAACCCTTGAGGTTCGAACACTGGTGTGCGCGTGAAGTCTTTCCCCCCTACCGATCTATGCTCTAGCTCACTAAGATCTTGCGAACGAACTCGACGAACTCACAACACAGAAAGAGATGCAGGGATTATACTGGTTCGGGCCACCGTTGTGGTGTAATACCCTACTACAGTGTGGTGGTGGTGGATTGCCTCTTGGGCTGATGGTGAACAGTACAAGGGAAGAACAACCCCCTGAGGTTGAGGTGTTCTTGAGCGAGTGTTCACTTCTTGGTCTGTTCGAGTTGTCCCTACTACTGTAGTGGCTAGACCTATTTATAGAGGCCCTGGTCCTCTTCCCAAATCTTGAGCGGGTAGGGAGCCAACAACGGCGGGCAAATTTGAAGGGGGACAGCTAGTACAAGCTATCCTGACAAAAGCGGTCTTCGCCTGCGAAAAGCCCTGGGGTGACGCCGTCTTGGGCTCCATGATGACCTCCGCCTTGCCGTCCTCCTGGTCTTGGTCTTGTTACACCAATATGGCAACCTTTGCTCGATGCCTCGGTACTCTTTCGTCAATCTGCGCTTGCCTCCTTAGCACCAAAGAGGAAATGTGGACGCCAAAGATCGACGTCCGCCTGCACCTGCTCAGCACCGTTCGTCATGGCTCACGTCACGAGTGCCTCATGAGGTTTGCCCTGCCTTGATATCTGATAACCCACAAGTATAGGGGATCGCAACAGTTTTCGATAAGTAAGAGTGTCGAACCCAATGAGGAGCTAAAGGTAGAACAAATATTCCCTTAAGTTCTATCGACCACCGATACAACTCTACGCACGCTTGACGTTTACTTTACCTAGAACAAGTATGAAACTAGAAGTACTTTGTAGGAGTTTTTGGATAAGCTTGCAAGAAAGTAAAGAGCACGTAAATAAAGACTAGGGTCTGTTGTAAGTAAAGAAGCAATAAAGTAAATATAGCGAGTGTGGAAAAGTGGTGGTAGGAGTGCGAAATTGTCCCTTAAGCAATTGACTACTTTACTAGACCGATAGCAAGTTTTATGTGGGAGAGGCCACTGCTAGCATGTCATCCCTTACTTGGAATTCTATGCACTTATGATTGGAACTATTAGCAAGCATCGGCAACTACTAACGTTCGTTAAGGTAAAACCCAACCATAGCATTAAGATATATTGGTCCCCCTTCAATCCCGTATGCATCAATTCCTATGCTAGGTTGAAGCTTCTGTCACTCTTGCCCTCCAATACATAGTCCTATCAACATACAACTAACCCTATGGTGTGATCCACGCTACCATATGATGGGCACCAAAGGACAGCAACATAACCACAAGCAAATTAAATCAATCATAGCAATTCATCAACCACCGATAGGACAACGAAAATCTACTCAGACATCATAGGATGGCAACACATCATTGGATAATAATATGAAGCATAAAGCACCATGTTCAAGTAGAGGGTACAGCGGGTTGCGGGAGAGTGGACCACTGTAGATAGAGGGGGGAAGGTGATGGAGATGTTGGTGAAGATGGCGGAGGTGTTGGTGAAGATCGTGGTGATGATGATGATGGCCACGACAGCGTTCCGGCGCCACCAGAAGAGAAGGGGAGAGGGGGCCCCTTCGTCTTCTTCTTCCTTGACCTCCTCCCTAGATGGGAGAAGGGTTTCCCCTCTGGTCTTTGGCCTCCATGGCATGGTAGGGGCGAGAGCCCCTCCGATATTGGATCTATCTCTCTGTCTCTCTCTGTTTCTGTGTTCTGTTCCGCTGCCCTTTCACCGTTTCTTTTATATCTGGAGATCCATAACTCCAATTGGAACGAAACCTTCGCCGTGATCCCCCCCCCCCGAAAATTAGCTTTCTTGCGGCGAAGAAGGGCATCAACCACCTTACAGGTGGGTCACGAGGTCGGGGAGCGCCTAGGGGGCGCCTCACCTCGTGCCCACCTCGGACACTCGGTTCGCATTGATTTTTCCTCCGATTTTCCAAATATTCCAAAAGTATCTCCGTCCGCTTTTATCCCGCTTTGGACTCCGCTTGATATGGATATTCTGCAAAACCAAAAACATGCAATAGATGAACTGCACCGGCAATCGGATCAATATGTTAGTCCAAAAATAGTATAAAAAGTTGCCAAAAGTATATGAAAGTTGAATAATATTTGCATGGAACAATAAAAATTATAGATACGACGGAGACGATCAGCATCCCCAAGCTTAATTCCTGCTCGTCCTCGAGTAGGTAAATGATAAAAAGATAATTTTTGATGTGGAATGCTACCTAGCATAATCTTGATCATATGTCTAATCATGGCATGAATATTAAGACACGAGTGATTCAAAGCAATAGTCTATCCTTTGACATAAAAACAATAATACTTCAAGCACACCAACCAAGCATTTATGTCTTATTGAAATAACGTAGCCAAAGAAAGCTCATCCCTACAAAATCATATAGTCTGGCTATGCTCCATCTTCACCACATAAAATATTCACATCATGCACAACCCCGATGACAAGCCAAGCAATTGTTTCATACTTTTGACGTTTCTCAAACCTTTTCAATTTTCACGTAATACGTGAGCGTGAGCCATGGACATAGCACTATAGGTGAAATAGAATATGATGATGGGGGTTATGTGGAGAAGACAAAAAAGGAGAAAGTCTCACATCGACGCGGCTAATCAATGGGCTATGGAGATGCCCATCAATTGATGTCAATGTGAGGAGTAGGGATTGCCATGCAACAGATGCACTAGAGCTATAAGTGTATGAAAGCTCAAACTGAAACTAAGTGGGTGTGCATCCAACTTTCTTGCTCATGAAGACCTAGGGCATTTTAGGAAGCCCATCGTTGGAATATACAAGCCAAGTTCTATAATGAAAATTCCCACTAGTATATGAAAGTGATAACTCAAGAGATTCTCTATATGAAGAACATGGCTGCTACTTTGAAGCACAAGTGTGGTAAAAGGATACTAACATTGCCCCTTCTCTCTTTTTCTCTCATTTTTTTTATTTTTTTGGTGGGATTATTTGGCCTCTTTTTTTTTATTTGGGCTTCTTTGGCCTCTTTTTTTTGTAAAGTCCGGAGTCTCATCCCGACTTATGGGGGAATCATAGTCTCCATCATCCTTTCCTCACTGGGGCAATGCTCTAATAATGATGATCATCACATTTTTATTTACTTACAACTCGATATTACAACTCGATATCTAGAACAAAGATATGACTCTATATGAAAGCCTCCGGCGGTGTACCGGGATGTGCAATGATCTAGCGTAGCAATGACATAAAAAAAACGGACAAGCCATGAAAACATCATGCTAGCTATCTTACGATCATGCAAAGCAATATGACAATAAATGCTCAAGTCATGTATATGATGATGATGATGGAAGTTGCATGGCAATATATCTCGGAATGGCTATGGAAATGCCATGATAGGTAGGTATGGTGGCTGTTTTTGAGGAAGATATAATTAGGCTTATGTGTGACAGAGCGTATCGTATCACGGGGTTTGGATGCACCGGCGAAGTTTGCACCAACTCTCGAGGTGAGAAAGGGCAATGCATGGTATCGAAGAGGCTAGCAATGATGGAAGGGTGAGAGTGCGTATAATCCATGGACTCAACATTAGTCATAAAGAACTCACATACTTATTGGAAAAATCTATTAGTCATCGAAACAAAGTACTACGCGCATGCTCCTAGGGGGATAGATTGGTAGGAAAGGACCATCGCTCGTCCCCGACCTCCACTCATAAGGAAGACAATCAATAAATAAATCATGCTCCGACTTCATCACATAACGGTTCACCATACGTGCATGCTACGGGAATCACAAACTTCAACATAAGTATTTCTAAATTTCACAATTACTCAACTAGCACGACTCCAACATCACCACCTTTATATCGCAAAACTATTGCAAGGAATCAAACATATCATATTCAGTGATCTACAAGTTTTATGTAGGATTTTATGACTAACCATGTGAATGACCAGTTCCTGTCATCTCTCTAAATAGATATAAGTGAAGAAAGATAGTTTAATTCTTTCTACAAAAGATATGTCCACGCTCTAACAAATATAAGTGAAGCAAAAGAGCATCCTACAAATGGCGGTTGTTTATGTAAAGAGAAACAGGCAATCCAAACTTAAAATGATATAAGTGAAGCACATGAAGCATTCTATAAAGCCATACTCAAAAGATTTAAGTGAAGTGCATTGAGCATTCTATAAATCAACCAAGGACCATCTCATACCAGCATGGTGCATAAAAGAAAAATGAAAACTAAATGAAAAAGACGCTCCAAGATTTGCACATATCACATGAATAAAACGAATCCGTAAACATACCGATACTTGTTGAAGAAAGAGGGGATGCCTTCCGGGCATCCCCAAGCTTAGACGCTTGAGTCTCCTTGAATATTTACTTGGGGTGCCTCAGGCATCCCCAAGCTTGATCTCTTGCCTCTCTTCCTTCTTCTCACATCGAAACCTTCTCGATCATCGAACACTTCATCCACACAAAACTCCAACAGAAAACTCGGTAAGATCCGTTAGTATAATAAAGAAAATCAATACTCTAAGTACTGTTGCAAACCAATTCATATTTTTTTTGCATTGTGTCTACTGTAATATAACTTTTTCATGGCTTAACCCACTGATATAATTGATAGTTTCATCAAAACAAGCAAACTATGCATCAAAAACAGAATATGTCTAAAACAGAACAGTATGTAGAAATCTGAACATTCAACATACTTCTGATACTTGAAAAATTCTGAAACAATTATGCAAAATAAACAATTTGTATAGAAAGACAGTGCAAAAATAATAAGAACTATTTGAATTTCCAGTAAAAAATTAAAAATCACGCACTACAGCCAAAGTTTCTGTCCTGCACCGCACAAACCAACAAGCATTGTAAACATCCTAAAGGAAAACCTTGGCACATTATTTTTATAATACAATGGAATTGTACAAGGGGATAATTATTTTTGTTGAAAATTTTCTGTAATTAAGATTCACAAAGTTTCCATGGGCATGAACAAAGTTGAAGGACGTCCCCCACTTTCACAATGCTCGTCTATCTCACTTTCACTTTTCTTTTTGAAAAAGTTTTGGGTTCCCCTCTTTATTTTTTTTGTTTTTAAATTATATAAAAGCACTCAACAGAAATAAATGACTCTCTAAAACTTCCGGGTTGTCTCCCTGGCAGCGCTTTCTTTAAAGCCATTAAGCTAGGCATATAGTGCTCAAGTAATGGATCCACCCGGATCCCAAGGTATATCAAAGCCAATTTTAATTAACAATGATTTGTAATTTAGTAGTGAGCACAAAGTAACATATATCAAGAAAAAATGAAGTCTAGCTCTCTTCCTATGCATCGGCATGTCATAAAAGAACAATTCATGCACGCCAAGTAAAGGCCAATGCATAGTATAAGCTGTTTCTTGCAATTCTATCATATTGGAAACATAGAGAGGTGGAGATATAGTTCCTCTCTCATAATAATTGCAAGTTGGAGCAGCAAGCACATGCATATTATATCTATCAAAATCATCATGTGTAATAGTAAAAGGCAACCCATCAATATAATCCTTAATAAAAGCAAACTTCTCCGATATAGTGTAGTTTGGAGAATTCAAAAAGATAACAGGACTATCATGTGTGGGTGCAATAGCAACAATTTCATGTTTAACATAAGGAACTATAGCAGGTTCATCTCCATAAGCATCATTCATATTTGGCATCATGGCCACAAGCATAGCAAGCATCATCAAAAAGGGATATTTCAAAAGAATCAACGGGATCATAACAATCATCATAGCAATCATCCTTCGGTAAGCACGAAGGAAATTAAACAATGTATGAGTTGAAGAGTTACTCTCATTAGAAGGTGGGCACGGGTAGCTAATCCGCTCTTCCTCCTTTTGTTCTTAGCTCTCCTCATCATCTTTTTTATCCAATGAGCTCACAGTTCCATCAATTTCTTCTTCCATAGACTCCTGCAAAATATTAGTCTCTTCTTGGACAGTGGAGACTTTCTCAATAAATGCATCAATATCGGAATTGAATTCATAATTGGCATAGCAATATTTTAGGATAGCTAAATTTTCAGGTCTATAAACAACATCATAAAGATTTTCAAACTCTTTGAACATAGAATCAATTTCATAAGCACCCATAAAAGCAACTAATTCTTCTATTTGTTCAACATCATAGTAATATGCCATTAGCATAAGAAGCTAAGGTTTTATTATCATTAAATTTGCATGAAAAGGGAAGGTGTGGAGCCTTCATCCTAGAGCAACAAGTATAATCATATCTCAAGCATACTTGCCGAGCATACCATTTCAACATATAAATTTGATCCCATAATAGTTTTCCTTTTTGAGTCAAGCGATAATCCCTAAAGTATTCACGTTGGTCCAACGTGTCTCTCATTACATAATTGAAAGAGGTTTTCTCAGGATTATCAAAGTGGTACAAAATATTTTTCACATAATGATCAACGAGGGTTTTAGGAGGTTCCCCATCTCCATGAGCAGCAAGTACACCTATTTTTTTTGGTATTTCGTGTTCCGTATCCATAAATAAAGATAGAGAACAACTTAGAACAACAAATAAAAATTACTTAGTGATAAAGCAAACAAGCACACACGAGAATATTCACTCCATGCTATAACTCTCCGGCAACGGCGCCAGAAAAAGGTCTTGATAACCCACAAGTATAGAGGACCAATTGTAGCCTCTTTAGATAAGTAAGATTGTAGAACCCAATGAGGAGCTAAAGGTAGAACAAATATTCCCTAAAGTTCTATCGACCACCAATACAACTCTACACACACTTAACGTTTGCTTTACCTAGAACAAGTATGAAACTAGAAGTACTTTGTAGGTGTTTTTGGATAGGTTGGCAAGATAGTAAAGAGCGCACAAATAAAAAGTAGGGGCTGTTTAGATAAAGAAACAATAAAGTAAATATAGAGAGTGTGGAAAAGTGGTGGTAGGAGTTGCGAAATTGTCCCTAAGCAATTGACTACTTTACTAGACCAATAGCAAGTTTTATGTGGGAGAGGCCACTGCTAGCATGTCATCCTTGACTTGGATTTCTATGCACTTATGATTGGAACTATTAGCAAGCGTCCGCAGCTACTAACATTCATTAAGGTAAAACCCAACCATAGCATTAAGATATATTGGTCCCCCTTCAATCCCGTATGCATCAATTTCTATGCTAGGTTGAAGCTTCTGTCACTCTTGCCTCCAATACATAGTCCTATCAACATACAACTAACCCTATGGTGTGATCCACGCGCGCGCTCATATGATGGGCACCAAAGGACAACAACATAACCACAAGCAAATTAAATCAATCATAGCAATTCATCAACCACCGATAGGACAACAAAAATCTACTCAGACATCATAGGATGGCAACACATAATTGGATAATAATATGAAGCAAAAAGCACCATGTTCAAGTAGAGGGTACATCGGGTTGCAGGAGAGTGGACCGCTATAGATAGAGGGGGGAAGGTGATGGTGATGTTGGTGAAGATGGCGGAGGTGTTGGTGAAGATCGCGGTGATGATGATGATGGCCACGGCAGCGTTCCGGCGCCACCGGAAGAGAGGGGGAGAGGGGCCCCCTTCTTCTTCTTCTTCCTTGACCTCCTCCCTAGATGGGAGAAGGGTTTCCCCTCTGGTCCTTGGCCTCCATGGCATGGGAGGGGCGAGAGCCCCTCCGAGATTGGATCTGTCTCCCTGTCTCTCTCTGTTTCTGCGCTCTCCTCGTCTGCCCTTTCACTGTTTCGTATATATATGGAGATCCGTAATTCCGATTGGATTGAAACCTTCGCCGAGATTTTTTTTTCTTCTTAAAATTAGCTTTCTTGCGGCCGAAGAAGAGCAACAACCGCCTTACGGGTGGCCCACGAGGGGGGCAGGCGCGCCCCCTGCCTCGTGGCCACCTCGGGCACCGTCTCGCGTTGATTCTTCTTCCCATATTTTTCCAAATATTCCAAAAATATTCTCCATCCATTTTTATCCCGTTTGGAATCCGTTTGATATGGGGTTTCTGCGAAACATAAAACATGCTATAGACAGGAACTGGCACTGGGCACTGGATTAATATGTTAGTCCTAAAAATAGTATAAAAAGCTGCCAAAAAGTATATGAAAGTTGTATAATATTGGCATGGAACAATCAAAAATTATAGATACGACGGAGACATATCACTGACTTGTCCTTGGTTTTAACCACCATATCATCCATGTAAGCTTCTACATTTCTGTGTATCCGTGGCTCAAAACCAATTTGGATTGCTCTTGCAAATGTTGAATCAGCACTGTTAGACCGAAAGGCATACGTACGAAACAATAGGTGCCACAAGGAGTAATGAATGCGGTCTTATCATGATCTTCCTTAGACATGAATATCTGGTGATACCCGGAGTATGCATAAAGAAATGAGAGCAAATCAGGACCGACAGTGTAGTCTACAATCTGATCAATGCGCGGCAAGGGGAAAGGATCCTTTGGACATGCTTTGTTGAGCTCAGTGTAATCAATACAAAGCCTCCATTTCCCATTTGCTTGCGCACGACAACCGGATTTGCCAACCAAGTTGGATGTTACACTGCCCTGACCAAGCCTGCTGCCTCAAGTCTCTTGATCTCTTCCGCTATAAACTGTTGCCGTTCCAAAGCTTGCTTCCTGACCTTCTTCTTGACGGGCCGAGCATGAGACAAACAACAAGGTGGTGCTCAATTACCTCCCTGGGAACACCGAGGATGTTAGATAGTTTCCATGCAAACACATCTATATTCGCCCGCAGGAAGGTAATGAGCGCACTTTCCTACTTACTGTTAAGGGTGGCACCGACGGTAAAGGTACCTGATACGTCTCCAATGTATCTATAATTTTTGATTGTCCCATGCTATTATATTATCTGTTTTGGATGTTTTATATGCATTAATATGATATGTTATATTATTTTTGAGACTAACCTATTAACCAAGAGCCGAGTGCCAGTTTTTGTTTCTTTCCTCGTTTTTGAGTTTTACAGAAAAGGAATATTAAACGGAGTCCAAACGGAATAAAACTTTCGCGATAATTTTTCTTGGACCAGAAGACACCCACATGACTTGGAGATGAAGTCAGAGGAGTCCCGAGGCAACCACAAGCCTCCGGGGTGCACCCTAGGAGCGGGCGCTGATGTCTACTATGCAACTTGTTCTTGTAGACTTGTGTTGGGCCTCCAAGCGCAGAGTTTTGTAGGACAGTAGCAATTTTCCCTCAAGTGGATGTATCAATCCGTGGGAGGCATAGGATGAAGTTGGTCTCTCTCAAACAACCCTGCAACTAAATAATAAAAAGTCTCTTGTGTCCCCAACACACCCAATACAATGGCAAATTGTATAGGTGCACTAGTTTGGCGAAGAGATGGTGATAGAAGTGTAATATTGATGGTAGAAATATATTTTTATAATCTGAATAAATAAAAACAGCAGGGTAGCAAATAGTAAACGAGCACAAAAACGATATTGCAATGCTTGAAAATGAGGCCTAGGGTCCGTACTTTCGCTAGTGCAATCTTTCAACAATGCTAATATAATTGGATCATATAACTATCCCTCAACGTGCAACGAAGAATCACTCCAAAGTTCTTATCTAGCAGAGAACATAAGAATAATTTGTTTGTAGGGTACTAATACATCTCCCACGTATCTATAATTTATGAAGTATTCATGCTATTATATTATCTGCTTTGGATGTTTATGGGCTTTATTATGCACTTTTATATTATTTTTGGGACTAACCTATTAACCCAGAGCCCAGTGCCAGTTTCTGTTTTCCCCTTGTTTCAATGTTTCGTAGAAAAGGAATATCAAACGGAGTCCAAACGGAATGAAACCTTCGGGAGCGTGATTTTTGGAACGAACGTGATCCAGGAGACTTGGAGTTGAAGTCAGGGAAGCTTCGAGGTGGCCACGAGGCAGGGAGGCGCGTCTGCCCCTGGGTGCGCCCCACCCTCGTGGGCCCCTTGTGGCTCCCCTTACCGACTTCTTTCGCATACACACACACACACACACACACACACACACACACACACACACACACACACACACACACACACACACACACCCTAAAAACATCGGGGAGCAGAATATAACGGGAGTTCCGCCGCCGCAAGCCTCTGTAGCCACCAAAAACCAATCAGGACCCTATCCCGGCACCTGCCGGAGGGGGGATCCCTCACCGGTGGCCATATTCATCATCCCGGCGCTCTCCATGACGAGGAGGGAGTAGTTCACCCTCGGGGCTGGGGGTATGTATCAGTAGCTATGTGTTTGATCTCTCTCTCTCTCTCTCTCTCTCTCTCTCTCTCTCTCTCTCGTGTTCTTGAGGTGGTACGATCTTGATGTATCGCGAGCTTTGCTATTATAGCTGGATCTTATGATGTTTCTCCCCCTCTACTCTCTTGTAATGGATTGAGTTTTCCCTTTGAAGTTATCTTATCGGATTGAGTCTTTAAGGATTTGAGAACACTTGATGTATGTCTTGCATGTGCTTATCTGTGGTGACAATGGGATATCACGTGATCCAGTTGATGTATGTTTTGGTGATGAACTTGCGAGTTCCGTGACCTCGTGAATTGTAACGCCATCGATGCGGCTATATCTCCCACGTGTCGAAGCACGACTTAGAGGCATAACCGCATTGAAAGCAATGTCGCAAGTGAGGTAATCTTCACACAACCCATGTAATACATAAGGGAAAGAGATACATAGTTGGCTTACAGTCGCCACTTCACACAATACATAAATAAACATCCATCATCCAGATTACACTCAAGGTCCGACTACGGAACCAAAATAAAAGAAGACTACCCCAAATGCTACACAGATCCCCGATCGTCCCAACTGGCTCCACTACGATCATCGGGAAAAGACACATAGTAACGACCACGTTCCTCGTCGAACTCCCACTTGAGCTCGGTTGCGTCACCTGCACCGCATCGCCGGCACTGCAACTGTTTTGGTAGAATCTGTGAGTCACGGGGACTCAGCAATCTCACACCCGCGAGATCAAGACTATTTAAGCTTATAGGTAGGACAGAGTTGTGAGGTGGAGCTGCAGCAAGCGACTAGCATATATGGTGGCTCCATTCGCAAAAGAGAGCGAGAAGAGAAGCAAGGCACGGTCGTGAAGCTAGTAGCGATCAAGAAGTGATCCTGAAACTACTTACGGTAAACATAACTCCAACACCGTGTTCACTTCCCGGACTCCGCCGAGAAGAGACCATCACGGTTACACACGCAGTTGATGTGTTTAATTAAGGTCAACTTCGGGTTTTCTACAATCGGACATTAACAAATTCCCATCTGCCTCATAACCACGGGCACGGCTTTCGAAAGATAATACCCTGTAGGGGTGTCCCAACTTAGCCCATTATAAGCTCTCACGGTCAACGAAGGATATTCCTTCTACCGGGAAGACCCGATCAGTCTCGGAATCCCGGACTACAAGACATTTCGACAATGGTAAAACAAGACCAGCAAAGCCGCCCGATTGTGCTGACAAATCCCGATAGGAGCTGCACATATCTCGTTCTCAGGGCACATCCGGATGAGCAGTCCGTACAACTAAAACCAGGCCTCAAGTTTCCCCAAGGTGGCGCTGCAAAGGGCTCTAGTTTGGACCAACACTCGAGGAGCATTGGCCGGGGGGTTAAATAAAGATGACCCTCGGCTCGCGAAAACCGGGGAAAAAGGCTTAGGTGGCAAATGGTAAAACCAAAGTTGGGCCTTCTTTGAAAAGTCTTATTCAAAGCGAACTGTCATGGGGGTCCCATAAATCACCCAACCGTGTAAGGAACGCGAAATCAAGGAACATAACACCGGTATGACGGAAACTAGGGCGGCAAGAGTGGAACAAAACACCAGGCATAAGGCCGAGTCTTCCACCCTTTACCAAGTATATAGATGCATTAATTAAACAATAGACATTGTGATATCCCAACAAGTAAACATGTTCCAACAAGGAACAACATCTCCATGTTCCAACAAGGAACAAACTTCATCTTCACCTGCAACTAGCAACGCTATAAGAGGGGCTGAGCAAAGCGGTAACATAGCCAAACAACAGTTTGCTAGGAAAGGATGGTTAGAGGTTTGACATGGCTATATGGGTGGCATGGTATAGCAAGTGGTAGGTAACGTAGCATAGGCATAGCAAAAGAGCGAGCATCTAGCAAGCAAAGATAGAAGTGATTTCGAGGGTATGGTCATCTTGCCTGCAAAGTTCTCAGAGTTGTCGAAAGCTTGATCCTCGTAAGCGTTCTCAACAGGTTCCTCGTTCACGTACTCGTCTCCCGGCTCTACCCAAAGCAAGAACACAAACAAAAGGAACCATAATAAATCACGGGCGATGCACAAACAACATGATGCAATACATGGCATGATATGCGAGATGTGAGATGCAATGCATATGCGTGCTCCGGAAGGAAACTGATGAACAAGGCATCAACTTGGTAAACCAAGTATGCCGCTGGAAAGGTGAGATGATTTCGGTTGAAATGGATATAAAGATCACCGGAATCGGATGCACGGTTTGCAAATGACAAGCGAAACAAGAATGGCACAAATCTGCCATTAACAGCATGATGCCACATAGCAAGCAACAAGAAATTAAGCTACTGCACCCAAACGTACTAACAAAGCATATGGCAGTGATCTACTCAAGATGCTTGACAAAATATGAACACTTAGCTACGGCTAAATCACACCATAACAGGTCCAAAAAAGCATGGCAAAAGTGCAAAATATATCAGCTTCACAGACTTAGTGAAACACTGAACATGGCAGAAATTAACATCAGGAAGGCATGTTTAGAGCAAGCAAACGACCTGCTACAGGACCAAGACATAGAAAAGCAAGTCATGGCATGAATCTAATCAAGGCATTGAACAAAAGTCCCTTACTGACCAAGAGCCAAAAGTGATCAGAAAATGTAATAGCACCCATGTCAATATAGCAAGTTTCGTTAACAGATTCAGCAAACAGGGCATGACATTGACAGAATTATGAAGGCATCTTCGTGAGCTCGATGCACTCACTACGGAGCATTTCAAGATAAAATAAGCATATATACATCAAGAAGACATGGCATAGAAGCTATACATGGCAAGAACAACATCATAGCATACACGTATCAACTACAACAACCTTGGCAAAATTAAATAACATGTAAACAATCTGCCAGGAAACATTTTATAGCAAAAGTAGAGCTCGATTGACTCAAGCTATGGCACTCCATAATTGCAAACAAGCGCATGGATGGATAGAGAATAATCATATGTTCAAAACATCCTTAATGAAGTATCTCAAAATAAGCATGGATCTCTCTGTAGCATCAAGTTTACATGGCATAAAAATAACAGCAGAACAGGGGCTGAAATCAGCAACATCATGAAGCCTAGTTTGCATGCTTTTGCTAGTCACCACAGAGATCACAAAAATACATGGCATACACCCCTATAAAGATGGCATGGCATATTACAAAACACATGTAGGACTCAAGATCATAGGGTGCACACATCAATCATGGCAAAAATGACAAAAGTGCATGTTCTGATAAGAATCTGAAACTAACATCACATAGCCCTCTTCCAACAGCATTTCGGGCATCAAGATGAGCTCAAATGAAAATGATGCAATGAGACTAAATGATGTACTCATTGAGGCGAACAACTCGATATGCTATATGCCCAAATCGGAGCCACGAGTACAGAGTTACGATGCGATGAACATGCAACAAAATTATCACAGATAATGACTTAGACGAAAAACGGGGAGAAGAAGTCAACCCTTGCGGATCTGGATCCGGCTCGAGGTCGCCGGAGTTCGCAGCAGCGGCGGCCGGAGAGGGAGAGGGCGCCGGAGGAGGGCGGGCTGGCCGGAGGCGGTGGCGGCGCCGAGGCGGCGGCGGCCGGAGGTCACCGGCGCGGCGGAGGCGCGCCTCCAGCGGCGGGCGACAAACGGGCTCGGGGGGCCTCGGCGGCGGACGGCGGCGCGCCATGTGGCGGCCTCCCATTGGCTGCGGCGGTGCGGACGGACGTGTCCGGCGCGGGCGGATGGTGTCCGGCGCGCGGAGAGGAGCGGGGCTAGGGTTAGGGTAGGAAATGATCCGGGATTTGGAAATGGGGGGGGGGTCTTTAAATAGAGGTAGAGGAGGCTAGGGAGCTCCGAATTGAGCACGGTTTTCGGCCACGCGATCGTGATCGAACGGCCTAGATGATGGGACAGGTTTAGGTGGGTTTTGGGCTACTTTGGAAAGGTGTTGGGCTGCAACACAAAAGAGGCCTTCTTACTCCCTCGATTAACCGTTGGAGTATCAAACGAAGTCCAAATGGCACGAAACTTGACAGGCGGTCTACTGGTGCTATACCAAGGCCGCTTGGCAAAACTCGGTCCATTCCGAGAACGTTTGACACCCGCTCACGAAAAAGAGACAAGAGGGGTGAGCCGGTGCATGTAGGAGTGCCGGATTGCAAAACGGACAACGGGGAAAAAGCTCGGGTGCATGAGACGAACACGTATGCCAATGAGATGCACATGATGACATGATATGAGATGCATGACATGAACAAAATGCAAAACGAAAGACAAAAACCCAACCACGGAGGGAATATCATATCACAATGCCGAAAATGGCAAGAGTTAGAGTTACAAATATGGAAAGTTACATCCGGGGTGTTACATGAACTTATGCAAAGAGGTTGGCACACGTTTTCATCTTGACTCTCCGGTAGAAGCTTTGGGGCACTCTTTGAAGTACTTTGTGTTGGTTTGAATAGATGAATCTGAGACTGTGTGATGCATATCGTATAATCATACCCACGGATACTTGAGGTGACATTGGAGTATCTTGGTGACATTAGGGTTCTGGCTGATTTGTGTCTTAAGGTGTTATTCTAGTACAAACTCTATGATAGATTGAACGGAAAGAATAGCTTCGTGTTATTTTACTACGGACTCTTGAATAGATCGATCCGAAAGAATAACTTTGAGGTGGTTTCGTACCCTACAATAATCTCTTTGTTTGTTCTCCGCTATTAGTGAATTTGGAGTGACTCTTTGTTGCATGTTGAGGGATAGTTATATTATCCAATTATGTTATTATTGGTTAGAGAACTTGCACTAGTGAAATTATGAACCCTAGGCCTTGTTTCCTAGCATTGCAATACCGTTGACGCTCACTTTTATTATTAGTTACCTTGCTGTTTTTATATTTTCAGATTACAAAAACCTATATCTACCATCCAAATTGCACTTGTATCACCATCTCTTCATTAACTAGTGCACCTATACAATTTACCATTGTATTGGGTGTGTTGGGGACACAAGATACTCTTTGTTATTTGGTTGCAGGGTTGTTTGAGAGAGACCATCTTCATCCTACACCTCCCATGGATTGATAAACCTTAGGTCATCCACTTGAGGGAAATTTGCTACTGTCCTACAAACCTCTGCACTTGGAGGCCCAACAATGTCTACAAGAAGAAGGTTGCGTAGTAGACATCAGGTACGAAACCACCTCAAAGCTATTCTTTTTGTTCGATCTATTCAAGAGTTCGTACTAAAATAACACAAAGCTATTCTTTCCGTTCGATCTATCCTAGAGTTCGTACTAAAATAACACCAAAGCAAATTCATATTCATAATACTCAATCTAACACAAAGAACTTCAAAGAGTGCCTAAAGATTTCTATCGGAGAAACAAAGACAAGAACGTGCATCAACCCCTATGCATAGATTACCCCAATATCACCTCGGGAATCCCCGAGTTGAGTGCCAAAACATATATCAAGTGAATCAATAGGTTACCCCATTGTCACCAGGAGTATTCAATTGCAAGACATATATCAAGTGTTCTCAAATCCATGAAAGTATTCAATCCGATAACAATGAAATATCAAAATTAAAACTCAATTCATCACAACAAGATAGAGAGGGGAAAACACCATATGATCCGACTATATTAACAAATCCCGCGATACATCAAGATCATGACATCTCAAGAACATGAGAGAGAGAGATATTAAATACATAGCTACTGGTACAAACCCTCAGCCCCGAGGGTGGACTACTCCCTCCTCATCATGGTGGCCGCCGGGATGATGAAGATGGCCACTGGTGATGATTCCCCCCTCTGGCAGGGTGCCGGAACGAGGTCTAGATTGGTTTTCAGTGGCTACAGAGCCTTGCAGGGGCAGAACTGCTGATCTAGGTTAACCCCGAGGGTTTTGGAATATTTGGGAATTTATAGGGCAAAGAGGGGGTGCGGGAGGCCACCGAGGTGGGCACAACCCACTGGCACGCCTGGTGGGTTGTGCCCCCTCGAGCACCCCAGTGCTGCTCGCCCATCGAGTCTTCTGGTCCATAAAAAATCCACAAAAAGTTTCACAGTGTTTGGACTCCATTTGATATTGATTTCCTGCGATGTAGAAAACATGCAAAAAATAGCAACTGGCACTTGGCACTATGTCAATAGGTTAGTACCAAAAAATGATATAAAATGACTACAAATTGATTATAAAACATTCAAGGATGATAATATAACAACATGGAACAATAAAAAATTATAGATACGTTGGAGACGTATCAGCATCCCCAAGCTTAATTCCTCCTCGTCCTCGAGTAGGTGAATTATAAAAACAGAATTTTTGATGTGGAATGCTTCCTAGCACGTCATCTCACATTCTTTTCTTTGTAACATGGACATTTGGACTTTTATATGGTTCAAAGCAATAGTCTAGTTTTGACATGAGGACTTTAATACTCAAGCATACCAACAAGCAACCATGTCTTTCAAAATATCAACGCTAACATAAGTTATCCCTAGCCCATCATGCTCAATCATTGATCCATTCATGAAACACACTCACATTTTAACTACACCCAATGCTCAAGTACGATCATAGTGCCCCCTAGTTGGTGCTTTATAAGAGAAGATGGAGACTCAAATTAAAAATAAAAATTGCATAAAGTAAAAGAAAGGCCCTTCGCGGAGGGAAGTAGGGATTAGTAGAGGTGCGAGGGCTCAAAGTGAAAATTGAGAGATAAAAACATTTTGATAGGCATACTTTTCCCACCAACAAAAATGACTTAGGGCAAGTTCTTTTGGCGGCTTAAAAAAATAAGCCGCCTCCTCCCCAGCTTTTTCTATAAGCCGCCTCCCTCATTCATTGGGGCTTCTGAAATAGTTATGGGATAACTAATTTAGAAGTCTCAACAAATTTTGAGAGCGGCTTATTTTTTAAGCTAGGGAGAGGCAGCTTATTTTTAAGCCGCCCAAAAGAACTGGCCGTTAGAGCTCCCAACACTTTCCATGCTAGATATATCATAGGCGGTTCCCAAACAGAAAATAAAGTTTATTCCTTTTTCCACCATACTTTCACTTTCCATGGCTAACTGTATCCACGGGTGCCCTCCATACCAACACTTTCCAAGGAATTTATTATTTGACAACACAAAGTAAGTTCATTTTTCATTTCGGGACTGGGCATCCCTAATACCTTTGCCTTACTCTCGTGCAATGACAAGTGAATAAACACTCATCGTGAGAATAACACATCTAGCATGAAAAATATTGGCCACCCCTCACCGCCTCATGACATGCGAGCACACAAAAGAGAAATTTATTTTGAAAATTAGAGATGGCACACACAAATTTGCTTAGAACGGCAAAAGAATACCGCATATAGGTAGGTATAGTGGACTCATGTGGCAAAACTGGTTTAAATGATTTTGGATGCACAAGTAGTGATCATACTTGGTGCAAAATGGAGGCTAGCAAAAGATTGAGAAGCGACCAACCAAGAAACGAATAATCTCATAAGCGAGCATTAAGCATAATTAACACCTAATAATGCACCACAAGTAGGATCTAATTTTATTGCATGACTATTGACTTTCGTCCTTGCATAGGGAATCACAAACCTTAACACCAATATTATTACTAAAGCACAATTACTCATCAACATGACTCACATATCACATCATCATATCTCAAAACTATTACAAGGAATCAAGTTTATTTTGTTCAGTGATCTTCATGAAAGTTTTTATTATATCCTTCTTGGATGTCTATCACTTTGGGACTAATTTTCATGTGTTGCTTTTGATAAGCTCAAACAAATATAAGTGAAGATCATGAGCATAATATTTCTTTCTCTCAAATTATTTAAGTGAAGCAAGAAGAATTTATTCAAAAATACTAAAGCACTCCGTGCTAAAAAATATATAAGTGAAGCACTAGAGCAAATGACAAACTACTCCAAAAAAAAGATGTAAGTGAAGATCAAGCGAGTAGTTAGTAAATAGATAGCTATGTGAGGACTCTCTCTTATTTAAAACTTTAAGATCTAAGTATTTTATTAAAACAACAAGCAAAACAAAACAAAATGACATTCCAAGAATTAGCACAACTCATGTGAAGAAGCAAAAACTTAGGCTCAACCGATACTAACCGATAATTGTTTAAGAAGAAAGGTGGGATGCCTACCGGGGCATCCCCAAGCTTAGATGCTTGAGACTTCTTGGAATATCAACTTGGGATGCCTTGGGCATCCCCAGGCTTGAGCTTTTGTGTCTCGTTAATTCCTTTTATATCACGGTTTCCCTAAATCTTAAAAACTTCATCCACACAAAACTCAACAAGAACTCGTGAGATAAGTTAGTATAAACCAATGCAAAAACCTTATCATTCTCTACTGTAGCAAATCACAAAAATTATTATTCAACATTGCATACTAAATGCCTCTGCATATTTAATACTCCTATCCTCGAATAGAATCATTAAACAAGCAAACATTTGCAAACAATGCAAACACAACAGCAATCTGCCAAAACAGTACAGTCTGTGAAGAATGCAAGATTCATCATACTTCCCTAACTCCAAAAATTCTGAAAATTTACCACAATGTAGAAAATTTTTCATAGCTTATTATGCAAAAAATTTCAACATTTTATCATTCTGACTTTTCTAGGGATTTTTTGCAACAACGATAAACTTTTTGTTTTGAAACAACAACATGTATACTTGCAAAATAAGCATGGCAAAGGCTATCCTTGACATTTTTGTTGAAGTAAAAGATGCAAAACATTAATCTAAATAACAGAAAGCAAATCCTAACAAAATAAATTGATGCTCCAAGTAAAAGACATGGCATGTGACGAATGAATACATAGCCCCAAGTGAGGTTACCAATAATGTTGGAGACGAAAGAGGGGATGCCTTCCGGGGCATCCCCAAGCTTAGTTGCTTCGATCTTCCTTGAATATTACCTTGGGGTGCCTTGGTCATCCCCAAGCTTTAGGGTCTTATCACTCCTTATTCTTCTCATATTGATATCTCACCCAAAACTTGAAAACTTCAATCACACAAAACTTAACGGAACTTCGTGAGATAGGTTAGTATGATAAAGAGCAAACCATTTCACTTTGGTACTATCAAAGACAAGATTCATAATTATTTCCACACAATGCCTACTGTATAATATCATTTCCACAATTTATATTGAGAAATATAAGCCATAGAAACTAGAAAACAAGCAAACTATGCATTGAAAACAGAATCTGTCAAAAACAGAACAGTATGTAGTAATCTGTACTCCAACCATACTTCTGCCACTCCAAAAATTCTGAAAAATTTAGCAAAATGTAGAGAAATTTTATATCAATAGCCTGTAGAAAATTCAGATCAAAAGCACGTTCCAGTGAATTTTCAAAATTCCCGGACTGACTGCAAAAGTTTCTGTTTTTGCACACATTCAAGTCAACTATCATCCACACTATCCCAAATGCTTTACTTGGCACTTTATTGAAACAAAAGAAATAAAACATGATTACTACAGTAGCATAATCATGTGAACACACAAAAACAGTAGGTAAAAGTATTGGGTTGTCTCCCAACAAGCGCTTTTCTTTAATGCCTTTTAGCTAGGCATGAAGATTTCAATGATGCTCACATAAAAGATAAGAATTGAAACATAAAGAGAGCATCATGAAGCACATGATTAGCACATTTAAGCATAATCCACTTCCTATGCATAGGGATTTTTTGAGCAAATAACTTTTGGGAGCAAGAATCAACTAGCATAGGATGGCAAAACAAACATAACTTCAATATTTTCAACGCATAGAGAGGAAACTTGATATTATTGCAATTCCTAGAAGCATATGTTCCTCCCTCATATTAATTTTCAGTGGCATCATGACTGAATTCAACAATATAACTGTCACATAAAGCATTATTTTCATGATCCATAAGCATAGAAATTTTATTACTCTCCACATAAAAAAATTTCTTCTCATTCACAATGGTGGGAGTATCATATGAAACTTGAATACTATAAATGGTTTCCACATTAAAAGAGTAATGTTCAGGAAAAGGGTAATCATAACTATGACAATTTTTATAAATATAATCATCACTACTTTTTATAACATAAGTATCATCTCAAAAATCACCATAAGTAGCAACTTTGTTCTCATCATAGATAGGAGGCATGAAATCATCATATCCAATTTGATCATTCAAAGTAGGGGGACTAAAAATATTATCTTCATTAAGCATGTCATCCCCAAGCTTGTCACAAACATTAATTGTAGAAAATAAATTCTCAAACATGTCATTCTTATCAAACATAGCATCCCCAAGCTTGTGACTTGGCATATCATAAGCATAATCACTCGCATCATTAATAGTATGAATAGAACCAATGGTATAACAATTGCTATCATCATAATTTCCCAAGTTGGTGCCAAAAAGATTTCCGAGATTATAAGAAGTATCATTATCTTCCCAATCATAATCATCACAACAAGCAATAGGCATAACAAAATCTTCATCATTAGTGCTCTCGAACATTGTGCCATAAGACATAGAAGCAATATCATCATCAAGTGCATCATCTTCCACAATTATTTTTGATTCATTTTCATGAGGCACAACAATAATAGGAGCAACATTATGTGGGAGAGATACCATTTTACATATATTCTTTCTTCTTTTCTTCTTCTTCACCACATCATGTGTGGTTTTAATTAATTTTTTCAAGCTTCTTATTGATGAGATTGGTTGAATAGAGAGCTCCTCCACGTCACCTATTTCATCATGGGAGACAATAGGAGGGAAAGTGGAAATCTTTACCCTTTCATTAGTATTACTTCCATATTATATTAGTTTTCCCATCTTTCTATAGTTGGCAATATAAGCATTCTCATTGCAATTTACCAGGCAAAACATATAGATATTTTTTAGATTAGTTTCAATGTCGTCCGTGAGAATGAATACTTCAAACCAATTATTTTTATGTGTCAATTCTTCACTCCCCAAAAATAAACAAAGTTCATTATAAAGTTCTAGGGTGATCAAATTATTGCAATATTTGGACACAATTCGATCATGAAAAAGCATGCATTGCAAATTAAGATGACCATCCTTATTGCAAAGTTCACAAGTAATAGGACAAAGAGAACATAATTTTGTAGAAAATTCATCTATCACTTTGAGCAAAGAATTGGTTCTATCATGCTTATGCTTCTTACAAAATCTATCTTGCCTATAAGGCACGGCTTCACAGACTTTTATGCATTACACAAAAATTAACATGCTTATAAGAATCATTTTTGTCATGACTTGTGCAATCATGATACGTCCATTCTGCATCATGTTTTCCTACTGTTATTTATGATGTTTTTATCCATAATAATGTTTTTTGGAGTAATTCTAATGCCTTTTCTCTGATAATATGCAAGGTACACACAAAGAGGGAGAATTCCGGCAGCTAGAAATCTGGACCTGAAAAAGCTACGTCAGGCTACCTATTCTGCACAACTCCAAACAAGCTGAAACTTCACGGAGAATTTTTATGGAAAATTTGATGAATATTGGAGCAAATAAGTATGAGAGGAGGCCCACCAGGTGGGCATAACCCACCTGGGTGCGCCAGTGCTCACCCAGGCCCACCTCCGGTGCCCATATTCTGGTATATAGGTCATTTTGACATAAAAAAATGAGGAGAGGACTTTCGGGACGGAGCGCTACCATCTCGAGGTGGAACTTGGGCAGGAGCACTTTTGCCCTCTGGCGGAGCGATTCCGCCGGGGGAACTTCCCTCCCAGAGGGGGAAATCATCGTCATCATCATCACCAACAACTCTCCCATCTTGGGGAGGGCTATCTTCATCAACATCTTCAACAACACCATCCATCTCAAACCCTAGTTCATCTCTTGTGTTTAATCTTGTTACCGGAACTATAGATTGGTGCTTGTGGGTGACTAGTAGTGTTGATTACATCTTGTAGTTGATTACTATATGATTTATTTGGTGGAAGATTAATACCCCTCTAATCTTGAGCATGCCTATCATTTGTGAGTAGTTACTTTTGTTCTTGAGGTCACGGGAGAAATCATGTTGCAAGTAATCATGTGAACTTGATGTGTGTTTGATATTTTGATAGTATGTATGTTGTGATTCCCTTAGTGGTGTCATGTGAACGTCGACTACATGACACTTCATTATATTTGGGCCTAAGGGAATGCATTGTGGAGTAGCAATTATATGATGGGTTGCGAGAGTGACATAAGCTTAACCCTAGTTTATGCGCTATTCCGTAAGGGACCGATTGGATCCAAAAGTTTAATGCTATGGTTAGAATTTATTCTTAATACTTTTCTCATAGTTGCGGATGCTTGCGGGAGGGTTAATCATAAGTAGGAGTTGTTCAAGTAAGAACATCACCTAAGCACGAGTCCACCCACATATCACATTATCAAAGTAGCGAACACAAATCAAACCAACATGGTGAAAGTGACGATGAAATTCCCGTGTACCCTCAAGAACGCTTTGCTTATTATAAGAGACCGTTTTGGCCTGTCCTTTGCCTCAGAAGGATTGGGCTACCTTGCTGCACTTTTGTTACTACTATCGTTACTTGCTCGTTACAAATTATCTTGCTATCAAACTACTCTACTACATAGAATTTCAGCATTTGCAGCCATTACCTTGCTGAAAACCACTTGTCATTTCCTTCTGCTCCTCGTTGGGTTCAACACTCTTACTTATCGAAAAGAGCTACAATTGATCCCCTATACTTGTGGGTCATCAACGCTATTTTTTGGCACCGTTGCCGAGGAGTGAAGCGCCTTTGGTAAGTGGAATTTGGTAAGGAAACATTTATATAGTGTGCTGAAATTTATTGTCACTTGTTACTATGGAGAACAATCCTTTGAGGGGTTTGTTTGGGGTATCTTCACCTCGACCGGAACCACAATTAGCTACCCCTCAGCCTACTGCACCTACTGAAGATATTGAATATGAAATTCCTTCGGGTATGATAGAACAACTGCTATCTAATCTTTATGCAAGAGATGGAACAGAACATCCTGATATGCACTTGATATATGTGGAACAAATTTGTGGACTGTTTAAGCTTGCAGGTTTACCCGGAGATGAAGTTATGAAGAAGGTTTTCCCGTTATCTTTGAAGGGAAAAACATTGGCACGGTATAGGCTATGCGATGATATTGGATCCTGGAATTGGAATCGATTGAAATTGGAGTTCCATCAAAAAAATTATCCTATGCATCTAGTTCATCGTGATCGGAATTACATATATAAATTTTAGCCTCGTGAAGGAGAAAATATCGCTCTAGCTTGGGGGAGGCTTAAGTCAATGTTATATTCATGGCCCAATCATGAGCTCTCAAGAGAAATTATTATCGAGAATTTTTATACTCGGCTTTCTCGTAGTGATCAAACCATGCTTGATACTTCTTGTGCTGGTTATTTTATGAAGAATACTATTGAATTCCGGCGGGATCTTTGGGAAAGAATTAAACACAACTCTGAATATTGGGAACTCGACGAAGGTAGAAAGTCAGGTATTAAACTTAAGTATTTTCGTGTTAAATCTTTTATGAATACCGATGCTTTTCAAAAGTTTAGCACTAAATATGGACTTGGCTCTGAGATAGTAGCCTCCTTTTGTGAATCATTTGCTACTCGTGTTGATCTCCCTAAAGAGAAGTGGTTTAAATATCACCCACTGTAACATCCCAAATTTTCAATTTGGAATGTTATACATTAGGTCATCATGCATATCATATTTTCCTCGCATTTTTCCGATCCTAGAAAATTTCACGCAACTCAAGGACCCTCGGAGAGAGTTGGAAGTTTCATTATTTTCATATTTGGGATTTCTCAAATTTTGAAAATAGGATCATTTGGATTTATTTAAATTATCTTCATAAAGTTTTTCTTATAAAAATTTTTAAGAGAGGGAATAATATGACTTTCCCAACATTTAGGAAAAACGAAGGTATTATAAATAAATCAAATTTGGCTTTTGGAAGATTTATTTTGCTTAGGCAAAAATGAGCATTTTAAAAAATATATGCATGTTTGCCGTTTTTAAAGTTCATTTTATTCGACTCATTTTTAGGAGTCGGGGAAAATTAATTTTATTAAAATCGGAGTTCGTTTGGTATTTTTTTAACTCGCTTGGTTTTGATTTAAAAAAATCGCTTCCCCCAAGGCCCAAGCCCCCCAAGCCAGCCAGCCCCGCCCACCTCCCTCTCTCCTCAGCCGCCCCCATGAGCCCGCCCGCCGCCGCCACCCGCCACCCGCCGCTGTGTCGGGTCGGACACGAGGTCGCCACCCCCTGCCCCTTCCCAAGCCGCCAACCCCCCCTCTTAAATACCGCCGCCCCCCCTCTCTCTCATCCCGCCGCCCGCCTCCAAGCCGAGCCCGCCGCCGCCAGGACGCCGCCCGCCGCCGCCGTTCCCGCCGACGCCGAACCCCGCCGCCCTCCCGACCCGCCGACCCGCCCCACGGAGCCCGCGCCGAGCCCGCCGGCAAAGCCCCGAGGTAGCCGACCTCGCCGCCCCCCGATCCGGTTTTCCCTATAAAACCGACCGGTTTTTGTGATGTTCGGTTTTTAAAAAAAACCCTAGATGGTTTTATTTTATTCGGTTTTCTTAATTAACTAACGTTCACCGAACCGTTCGTTTCAATGAATGTGTTCGTTGGATTAGTTCTGTTCTGAACGTCCGTTATTTTAAACCGTTCGTCGTTTTCTTTTAATCGGATTTAATCCGTTATTTTTCTGATTCGATTTCCGATCCGATTTTAAAATCTGTTTATTTTCTCGCTCGTTTATCGGAATCAGGTGATTCAAGCGCCTGGAGTTTCGTTCTGAAACCGCCGTTCGACTAACCTACTTACACAGAGTTTTGTTACTGTAAAATTTTGACCTAGTTTCAGATTGCTAAACCGAGTCGTTCTCTCTCGAGTTTCGACTTTCGATGCTTTATTTGATTCGATTCTTTTGCAACCAGGGTTCTTAAGTTGAACTCTCTGGTTAGATCTTTTATTCGAGATTTCCCGTGCATTAGATGAGTACTTATTGTATGCTTGTTGTTTGTCTGCGTTAGATCACCCGGAGTCGCCGCTTGTTACTTGAATCTCTAGGTCTCATGGATCATCGACAAGGCAAGTAACACTTGATCATACCCTTTTCTACTACCCAGTTTTATTGCATTAGATCAAACCCTCAAACACTTGCATGTTTAGGATCAAATTAAATTGTGGGTTTGGGAAGTAGATTGAGGTAGTACCTATTACTGTTTTACTTATGAAACCTTGGGAGTTACTTCTCGTTTGCTTATTGTGCCATGCTATGCTAGTAGACGTGGATTGGGTGAGTGAATATCCATGACAGATGTGAGATTGTTAATTAATGGTTTATCTAAGGTGGCAACCTAAACACACATCTGGGTGGATTGAGGCACCTGGTTTCTATCGAGACTTGCTGTATTTCTTGGACCGCCACCCGTGCTCTAAGGGATCATAAGATTATTCAAACTGAAACTTCCGTGTGCAGTCACAAGCCAATTATGGGCTCTGGCGTAGTTGACTAAGTTGTGCGAACTCTTACGGGTAGGCTAGCTGATGTAGGGGATGTAGGTTGGTACGGTCTACCCACATGTAAGGTGCTAGCGCTTCTGAAAGACTATGTCTCGGTCATCCGTTTCTCAAACACCATGTAGTGCGAGAAACCAAGCGGAGGCGATCGAGTCTTGTGGGGAAAAGTGCGCAAACCTCTGCAGAGTGTATAAACTAATCATGATTAGCCGTGTCCCCGGTTATGGACGTCTTGAGTATCTAGTTCTTGAATATCATGTGAATCTCAACATGTTACTTCTAAATAAAAGTTATTGGGTTTTTGATGAGTACTTTTTAATTGGGATTGAGGATGCTGTCAACCATTCTCAATGTTTAACAACCACCATGATAGTTAAATAAAGTTATTCCTTTGATGTAGGGAAAAATCAGCTTTATGCAAATGTAACCGTAGAGCCTTACCACCAGCCAAATATGCATGTAGTATAGGCTTATTCCTTCATTGCTCTTATGTGTTACATTGCGGCATATTCCATGTGTTGACCCGTTTTGGCTGCAACTTTCACGTTGCATGCACTTTTCGAACGACGAGTAAGGTGTTAGGTCGTGGTTCTATACTCGGTGATGCCGTTGGAGTTGATGGACTCGCTTATCTTCCAAGCCTTCCATTGTTATCATTAGATGGCCTTAAGCCATATTATTGTAATAAGTTCCTTGTGGACAACGATGTAATAAGTGTGTGATTGCTACTCTGCTATAAATCCTTGAAATCTTGTGTGGTGTCGGCATTCTTGATCCGGGGATGACACTGAGCACAAAGACTTGATCCATTCGGTCTGGTCGCTCTGAGAGAATGGTATCGAGCACACGCCGATGGTAGGACACGACCACTAAGTTAAAGCCATAGATCACTACTCTCTTCTCATTTTCTAACTCCTCATCTTTTCTACTCTTTAGGATGATTTGACGCGAAGATCAAGTACCCCCAACCGATGAAGGCACACCTTTTGGATTTCACTTGAAGGAAGTCACCAAGTACCGAACATTGGACTACCAAGCTTCACCGGACTTTCAACGCCACTCTGCACAAGAGGAGCGCTGGAAGATTCAAGCTCACGTTCCAGAAGGACATTCGCCCCAATCACCAAGCCTATAGATAGTGTTTTCAGATTGCACCAACTTGGAGTCCAGGAAAGAGCATGGCAGCTCACATCACCATGGGACCCATTGGAGAAGTTTATCAAGAAGACCTCAAGGACACTATCTACCAGATTTGCGGACGCCGAGATGACAAGCTGGACGTCGTCGGCACCAAGAAGGATAGATCCATTGCAGATTTCATCCAGAGTTAAATCAGCACATTCGACGCCAGAGAACCAAATGTGCAATGATATGTTGGAGTTGCGAGATACAAAGGAAGGATCATCGAACTGGAAGGAGAACTAAAGACTACAAGCAAGGACTACATGGACGAGATCGTAGCTCTGGCAAGACACAATAATGATCTTAAGTACGAGATCGAAGAACTCAAGAAGAAGTTGGCGCTCGGGAATGAAGACCAAGATGTCAATTACCCAGCGACTACATCAACATCGACGACACCGATTCGGATCCAAGTGAACCCGACTTTGAAGACGAAGGTGGAGCAGACATCATGGAGTCTTCCACCGGTTCAAATTAGTAGAAGTCCCCCACATAATTAGTAGTATTTCCCTCCATGTAAACATTATAGTACACGCACTTTTGCGATAGTTAGATCGATGTAAGCCCTTGTTTGATTGAATGAAGTGATTTTGTGTGCATTGCTCATGTGCATTTTGGGTAGTGATTCCCCTTAGACCTCATTCTATTCTACATTTCTCTTCTTTTCTAAACCCATCAGATGCCTCCGAGACGCGACCCGGATTCGTTTTCCGCCGAAATCACCCAATTGATCCAGCAGCAGAATACCCTGATTCAAACATTGGTGCAGAACCAGGGGAACAACAACAACAACAACAACCCACCACCACCACCACCTGCGGACCATCTGACTCGTTTCCTTAGACTGAATCCGCCGGTGTATTCCAGTAGCACCGAGCCGATTGTAGCAGATGACTGGCTCCGCAAGATAGGAAGGGAGTTGACCACTGCAGGATGCACAGATGGTGAAAGAGTGAAGTTTGCAGCACATCAGCTTGAAGGACCCGCAGCATCATGGTGGGAGAATTTCACAGCCACTTACCCGTGAGACACATCACATGGGATCAATTTCAGCAATCTTTTCAGACCGCCCATGTTTCAGCAGGAGCCATGGCCATGAAGAAGCGTGAGTTTCGCAACTTACGCCAAGGAGGAAGGATCTGTTGGCGATCGTGGATGACTTTAGTAAATTAGCACGTTATGCCCCGGATGACGTTACTCTTGATGCAGCTAAACAGAGAAGTTTTAGAAGGACTGAATGATGAGTTCAGCATGCCGTTGATGGTAGCAGTTTCAACAACTACCGAGGAGTTGGTAGACCGAGCCCTCATGATTGAAGGAAAGCAGCAGACAAATTGAGAACTGCAAGCGGAAGTATGGACAAGGGAAGTATAACTCGGAGCTCAGCAGAAACCTCGTTATACCCTAAATCAGGAATTCAGTTTCACATACCCATGGAGGAGGAAATTAGCATAACCATAATGGCGCCAAGAATGGGAGCGGAATGGAGGAAGCAACGCCGAATCGCACCAACCCGTCAACACCATCCAAGGTAGACTTGAGTCACATTACTTGCTTTAAGTGCCGCAAGACTGGGCACTATGCAAATGACTGTCCGAAGGCCAAAATGGAAATGGCAATGGAAGCTCGGAAAGAAGCCCAACCCTTTCAAGAGGGGACGGTGAACCACATTGATGTGGAGGAGGTTGAAGATCAGCCCGATCACGATGTCGATAAGTTTTGGTTAAGTCATTTACTGCGGTTGTTCTTTTCGAATCTTGGTGCATCGCATTCATACATATCAAGGGATTTGTGGATAAGTACAAGTTACCGACCCAAGCCCTTAGGTCACCCATGCTAGTAATCTCACCCGGAGCAGAGTACATGGCTAGTAAATGGTGTGATCGACTGCCACTAAGGATTGGACACTATGTCTTCCCCTCAGACCTAATAGTTCGGAATCCCAAGGATTGGATGTGATATTAGGAATGGATTGGTTATCAAAGTATGGAGGAAACATAGATTGTACCACAAGGTCAGTTTTGCTCACCACACCAGAAGGAAGAAGGATTAAGTATGTATCACGGCACGAGCCGAGGAGAGCACAAGTAAATTGCTTATCGAGTGGTACAGAAGAAGTACCATGGTGAAGGATTATCTGATGTATTTCCTAAGAATTGCGGTGAATGCCACGGATAGAGACATTGAGTTTTGATCGAGCTGTTGATGTGAACAGGCCCGATATCGAAGCGACCGTCTGACAGGATGCCCGCAAAGGAATTGGCGGAAATCAAGAAGCAGATTAAGGAACTATTGGATAAAGGTTTTATTCGCCCAAGTTCTTCACCTTGGGGTTCACCCGTTTTGTTAGTAGAGAAGAAGGATGGATCTTTGAGAATGGTTGTTGATTATCGTGGATTGAATGAAGTAACAATCAAGAACAAGTACCCACTACCTATGATAAATGATCTGTTTGATCGCTTGCAAGGAGCCAAAGTGTTTTCCAAGATCGACTTGCGATCGTGGTACCATCGATTGAAGATTCGGGAGCAAGACATACCCAAGACAACATTTACCACGAGATATGGACTGTATGAGTATACCGTTATGTCATTTGGACCGACTAACGCGCCAGCCTATTTCATGAACCTGATGAACAAAGTGTTTATGGAGTTTTTGGATAAATTAAATCGTGGTGTTCATTGATGATATTTTGATTTTCTCGAAGAATGAAGAGGAACACAAGGAACATTTGCGATTGGTTTTGGAGAAACCGAGGAACACCAGTTGTATGCCAAGTTCAGCAAATGTGAGTTTTGGCTAAAGGAAGTTGGATTTCTGGACATGTTATATCCGGAGAAGGGATAGCAGTTGACCCCACAAAAGTTGAGACCGTAACCAAATGGGAAGCACCAACGACAGTTGGAGAGATTCGAGTTTCCTTGGACTCGCAGGATACTACCAAGATTCATTGAGAATTTCTCAAGGATTGCAAAGCCTATGACTGAATTGTTGAAAAGGAAAACAAATTCATATGGACCGAGGACTGTGAGGCTAGTTTTCAGGAGTTGAAGAAAAGATTGGTTACCTCACCAGTTTTGATATTGCGGATCGACTAAGGATTATGAGGTGTATTGCGGCGCTTCACGTCGAGGACTTGGAGCCGTGCTTATGCAGGAAGAAAGAGTTGTTTCGTATGCTTCACGACAACTTAAGCCCCATGAGTTGAATTATGCCACTCATGATTTGGAGTTAGCAACCGTTGTGCATGCCTTGAAGACGTGGAGACATTTTCTCATTGGAAATCATTGTGAAGTATATACGGATCACAAGAGTTTGAAGTACATCTTCACACAGAAGGAATTGAATCTCAGACAAAGGAGATGGTTAGAACTTATCAAGGATTATGATATGAGATTGCATTATCACCCCGGAAAGGCTAATGTCGTAGCTGACGCATTGAGCCGTAAGAGCCACGTCAATACCCTAATGATGGGAGGAATACCCAATGAGTTAGCGAGGACCTTGAGAGCTATGTTTGGAAATAGTTCCAGAGGCTATGTAGCAGCATTGGAGATTGATCGACACTAATGGACAAAATCGAGAAGCCCAAAAGGCAGATAAGGAAGTTGCCTCCATAAAGGAGAAAATGGGCAAAGGAAAAGCTAAAGGATTTCGTGAGGATGAGCACGATACCCTATGGTTTGAAGACCGTGTTTATGTGCCCAATGACCCGTAGATCGGAAGTTGATTTTGCAAGAAGCCCATGATTCACCCTATTCGGTTCACCCAGAAATACCAAGATGTATTTGGATTTTAAGAATATTTTCGGTGGACCGGAATGAAGAAGGCTATTATGGAGTATGTAGCAATTTGCGGCGTATGTCGAAAGTAAAGGCGAGAGCATCGAAGCCAGCAGGATTGTTACAACCGTTGCCGATACCGAATGGAAGTGGGATAAACTAGGCATGGATTTCATCACAGGTTTGCCAAAGACTCGTTCAGATATGACTCGATTTGGGTCATAGTCGACCGTTTGACCAAGGTAGCTCATTTCATTCCAGTCAAGACTACCTATAGCAGTGCTAAGTTGGCAAAGATATACATGACCAGAATTGTGTGCTTACGGAGTTCCAAGGAGCATCATATCGAGACGGAGGAACCCAGTTTACCTCGAAATTTTGGAACCAGTTACACGAAACATTGGGAACCAGACTAGAATTCATACAGCTTTCCACCCACGACCGATGGATGACCGAGAGAGTCAATCAGATTTTGGAGGACATCTTTGAGAGCTTGTGCACTAGATTATGGATCTAGTTGGGATGATAATTTGCCGTATGCAGAATTTTCCTACAACAACAGTTATCAAACCAGCTTAAAGATGGCACCTTCGAGGCTCAGTATGGAAGAAGGTGCAGGACACCATTGTCATGGGACTAAACTGAGATCGTCGGTTGTTTGGACCAGATTTGATTAAGGAGTCCGAACAGAAAGTTAAGTTAATTGAGACAGGCTCAAGGTAGCCCAGTCGAACATGTAAGAGCTATGCCGATTCAAAGCGCCAGCGATTGAGTATGAGGTTGGAGACAGAGTATATCTTAGAGTATCCCGCTTGAGGAGTTAAGCGTTTTGGAGTTAAAGGAAGTTAGCACCCGTTTCGTTGGACCATATAAGATTTTGCAACGCATGGGAGAAGTTGCGTATAAGTTGGAATTGCGGAAGGACTGTCGGGGAGTTCATGACGTATTCCATGTTTCTCGATTGAAGAAATGTCACCCGAAATAGCAGAGGTACCGTTAAGAGATACAGACCACCGAAGCAATTCATTGAAGGATGACTTGACATATGAGGAAAAACCGGTTAAGATTCTCGATTATGCCAGCAGAGTTACCCGCAGCAAGGTTATCAAGTTTTGCAAAGTGCAGTGGAGCCACCACACTGAGGATGAAGCCACCTGGGAAAGAGAGGAAGTTTTGCTCAAGGACCACCCTCACCTATTTTCTAGCCAACCCGAATCTCGAGGGCGAGATTCATCTTAAGGGGGTAGGTTTGTAACATCCCAAATTTTCAATTTGGAATGTTATACATTAGGTCATCATGCATATCATATTTTTCTCGCATTTTTCCGATCCTAGAAAATTTCACGCAACTCAAGGACCCTCGGAGAGAATTGGAAGTTTCATTATTTTCATATTTGGGATTTATCAAATTTTGAAAATAGGATCATTTGGATTTATTTAAATTATCTTCATAAAGTTTTTCTTATAAAAATTTTTAAGAGAGGGAATAATATGACTTTCCCAACATTTAGGAAAAACAAGGTATTATAAATAAATCAAATTTGGCTTTTGGAAGATTTATTTTGCTTAGGCAAAATGAGCATTTTAAAAATATATGCATGTTTGCCGTTTTAAAGTTCATTTTGTTAGACTCATTTTTAGGAGTCGGGAAAATTAATTTTATTAAAATCGGAGTTCGTTTGGTATTTTTTAACTCGTTTGGTTTTGATTTAAAAAAATCACGCCCCACAGGGCCAAGGCCCAGCCCAGCCAAGCCAGCCGCCCGGCCCACCTCCTCTCTCCCACGCCACAAGACGCTCGCCACATGGAGCCCTTGCTGCTCGTGTCTAGGTCGGACACGAGGTCGCCGCCCCCTGCCCCTTCCCAAGCCGCCAACCCCCCCCTTAAATACCGCCGCCCCCCCCTCTCTCATCCCGCCGCCCGCCTCCAAGCCGAGCCCGCCGCCAAGGACGCCGCCCGCCGCCGCCGTTCCCCGCCGCCGCCGAACCCCGCCGCCCTCCCGACCCGCCGACCCGCCCCACCGAGCCCGCTGAGCCCCGCCGGCCGAAGCCCGGAGGTAGCCGACCTCGCCGCCCCGCCCGATCCGGTTTTCCCTATAAAAACCGATCCGGTTTTTTTTTAAAAAAAAACACTAGATGGTTTTATTTTTATTCGGTTTTCTTAATTAACGAACGTTCACCGAACCGTTCGTTTCAATGAATGTGTTCGTTGGATTAGTTCTGTTTACGAACGTCCGTTATTTTAAACCGTTCGTCGTTTTCTTTTAATCGGATTTAATCCGTTATTTTTCTGATTCGATTTCCGCTCCGATTTTCAAATCTGTTTATTTTCTCGCTCGTTTATCGGAATCAGGTGATTCAAGCGCCTGGAGTTTCGTTACGAAACCGCCGTTCCGACTAACCTACTTACACAGAGTTTTGTTACTGCAAAATTTTGACCTAGTTTCAGATTGCTAAACCGAGTCGTTCTCTCTCGAGTTTCGACTTTCGATGCTTTATTTGATTCGATTCTTTTTGCAACCAGGGTTCTTAAGTTGAACTCTCTGGTTAGATCTTTTATTCGAGATTTCCCCGTGCATTAGATGAGTACTTATTGTATGCTTGTTGTTTGTCTGCGTTAGATCACCCGAGTGCGCGCTTGTTACTTGAATCTCTAGGTCTCGCGGATCATCAGCAAGGCAAGTAACACTTGATCATACCCTTTTCTACTACCCAGTTTTATTGCATTAGATCAAACCCTCAAACACTTGCATGTTTAGGATCAAATTAAATTGTGGGTTTGGGAAGTAGATTGAGGTAGTACCTATTACTGTTTTACTTATGAAACCTTGGGAGTTACTTCTCGTTTGCTTATTGTGCCATGCTATGCTAGTAGACGTGGATTGGGTGAGTGAATATCCATGACAGATGTGAGATTGTTAATTAATGGTTTATCTAAGGTGGCAACCTAAACACACATCTGGGTGGATTGAGGCACCTGGTTTCTATCGAGACTTGCTGTATTTCTTGGACCGCCACCCGTGCTCTAAGGGATCATAAGATTATTCAAACTGAAACTTCGTGTGCAGCCACAAGCCAATTATGGGCTCTGGCGTAGTTGACTAAGTTGTGCGAACTCTTACGGGTAGGCTAGCTGATGTAGGGGATGTAGGTTGGTACGGTCTACCCACATGTAAGGTGCTAGCGCTTCTGAAAGACTATGTCTCGGTCATCCGTTTCTCAAACACCATGTAGTGCGAGAAACCAAGCGGAGGCGATCGAGTCTTGTGGGGAAAAGTGCGCAAACCTCTGCAGAGTGTATAAACTAATCATGATTAGCCGTGTCCCCGGTTATGGACGTCTTGAGTATCTAGTTCTTGAATATCATGTGAATCTCAACATGTTACTTCTAAATAAAAGTTATTGGGTTTTGATGAGTACTTTTAATTGGGATTGAGGATCTCACAACCATTCTCAATGTTTAACAACCACCATGATAGTTAAATAAAGTTATTCCTTTGATGTAGGGAAAAATCAGCTTTATGCAAATGTAACAGAGAGCCTTACCACCAGCCAAATATGCATGTAGTATAGGCTTATTCCTTCATTGCTCTTATGTGTTACATTGCCAGCATATTCCATGTCTTGACCGTTTTGGGCTGCAACTTTCACGTTGCAGACTTTTCGCATTTACGAGTAAGGTGTTAGGTCGTGGTTCTATACTCGGTGATGCCGTTGGAGTTGATGGACTCGCTTATCTTCCAAGCCTTCGCTGTTATCATTAGATGGCCTTAAGCCATATTATTGTAATAAGTTCCTTGTGGACAACGATGTAATAAGTGTGTGATTGCTACTCGCTATAAATCCTTGAAGCTTGTGTGGTGTCAAGATTATTCGATCCAGGGATGACACTGAGCACAGAGATTTGATCCATTCGGGTCTGGTCGCTACACCCACCTATTAAATAAGAAATTAAATAACCGGTACCAATTAAAGAAGAAACCATAATTTATAATGTTGACCCAATTGTTCCTTCTGCTTATACTGAGAAACCACCTTTCCCTATTAGGATAAAGGAACATGCTAAAGTTACAACTATGGTTAACAAAAGCTATATTAGAACACCTAAACCTGATGAACAAATCAAAGTAGAACCTAGTATTGCTCTGCTTAAAATGAGCATGTTATTTACTTCTGTGAAGAAGCTGCTAGAATTGCCAAACCTGATAAAAAGGATAAACATAGACCTGTTGTTGCATGCCGGTTGTCTCAGTTAAAATAGGAGATCACTGTTATCATGGTTTATGTGACATAGGTGCTAGTGTGATTGCTATTCCTTACACCTTATATCAAGAAATTATGAATGACATAGCACCCGCAGAGATAGAAGACATAGATGTCACTATTAAACTTGCTAATAGAGATACTATATCACCAATTGGGATTGTTAGAGATGTTGAAGTCTTGTGTGGGAAAATAAAATACCCTAATGATTTTCTTGTTCTTGGTTCCCCACAAGATGACTTTTGTCCCATTATCTTCTCCCCCACTTCACAAATAATTGTCGTTTTATTCGCCCTCTTTTTCGTTCGCCGCTTTCTCGTCAGATCTATCTTTTTGCTTGTGATCTTGTTACTATGGCCAGCATGACTACACCTCCTTTGTCACCGGATTTTGATTTTTTATACTTCAAACAGAGACAAGGAGAAAATTTGAAAGATGCTTGGTATAGGCTGATGGAATCCTATCGCATTTGCAATCTAAAAGGGGATGCAAAAGTTTTGCTTATGAATATTTATATAGGATTAGCCTTGCATCATAGACAACTTTTGGATTTTTCGGCTAAAGGAAATTTTATTAAGCTTGATGCTAATACTGCTTATGAGATCCTAGAAGGAATTTTGGGAATTCCGCCTACCAAAAAGGGAATTTCTTTTACTCAAGAAGGAGCGCACATTTTGGATAAGTTGAGTGGTTTGCATAAACATTTGGTTGAGTTACAAAAACACCATGAACCTCTGAAACATATCAGTGGAAACCTCAATCGAATGAATACTTTGATTACTCTTTGCAATAAGCGTTTGGATATTTTGGATCTCAAAATTGTCTCTTTTCCTGAAAATCTTTGGAAGCGTAAAGAACCCCCTGGGTTGGAAAAGGATCTTACAAAAGTTGCAAAATCTAAAGATGACAACACTTAGATCCTTGCGTGATGCCTAGCTAGGGGCGTAAAATGATAGCGCTTGTTGGGAGGCAACCCAATGAATAAAATCTATTTTTGTCTTTTTCTTTCTGTTCTTGAGTGTTTGCACAATGATGCTACTGTTATGATTGTGTATTTATGTTTTAATTAGTATTTGTGCCAAGCAAAGTCTTTGGGATCATGTTGGGTGATAGTTGATTTGATCTTGCTGAAAAATAGAAACTTTTGCGCTCACGAAAATAATTTTGATTTTTAACAAAATTGCAATAAAATACTGATTCTTTTTGCAGAACATTAATATAAAAATTGCTCACGTTGTCCTAATTTTTCAGAATTTTTGGAGTGACAGGAGTATTCGAAATATTTAGATTGCTACAGACTGTTCTTTTTTTGACAGATTCTGATTTCTTTGCGATGTGTGCTTGTTTTGATGATTCTCTGGTTTCCTTTGAAGAGTTTTTGCCATAGAAAAGTTGGAATACAGTAGATATAATGCAAAAATAAAATATGAATGGGTTTGCAACAATACTTATAGTAGTGATTTTCTTTCTTATACTAACAGATCTCATGAAGGTTTTGTTGAGTTTTGTGTGATTGAAGTTTTCAAGTTTTGGGTGATATTAGGATGGATGAAGGAATAAGGAGTAAGAAGAGCCTAAGCTTGGGGATGACCATGGCATCCCAAGCTATAATCTAAAGAGAAGCAAGCAACTAAGCTTGGGCATGCCTGAGTGGCATCCACTCTTTCTTCTAACGACCGTCGGTATTTTACTTGGAGCAATATTTTAATTCATCACATATCATGAGTTTTGCTTGGAGCCTCTTGTATGATATGAGTCTTTGCTTGTTTTGCTTCTTATTTTTAGTCATGAATCCTTACTGGACACACCTATTTGAGAGAGCCAAAATTATGCTATGACTTGTTAGAATTGCACTCTATGCTTCACTTATATCTTTTTGAGCACGACGTGCTTTAGTATTTTTGAAGAAATACTCTCATGCTTCACTTAGATTTATTTGAGAGTTAGTAATTTTTTTAGAAATTCTCTCTTGCTTCACTTAAATCATTTTGAGAGAAGAAATTTTTTTATGCTCATGTTCTTCACTTAGATTTGTTTGAGCTATCAAAAGCAACATATGAAATTAGTCCCAAAGTGATAAATATTCAAGAGGGATATAATAAAAACTTTCATGAAGATCATTGGACAAAATAAACTTTATTCCTTGTAATAGTTTTGCGATATGTTGATATAATATGTGAGTCATGTTGGTGAGTAATTGTGCTTTAGTAAGAATATTGGTGTTAAGGTTAGAGACTCCCTATGCAAGCACGAAAGTCAATAGTTATGCAATGAAATTACATCCTACTTGTGATGCATTGTATAGTTATGCTTAATGCTCGCTTATGAGATTTTTCTTTTCTTGGTTGGATGCTTCTCAATCTTTTGCTAGCCTTCATTTGCACTAAGTATGATCACTACTTGTCCATCCAAAATCCTTTAAACTAGTTTTGCCACATGAGTCCACTATACCTACCTATATGCAGTATTCTTTTGCCGTTCTAAGCAAATTTGTATGTGCCATCTCTAATTTTCAAAATAAACTTCTCTTTTGTGTGCTTGTACCGCTCATGAAACTGTAGGGGGTGGCTGATATATTTCCATGCTAGATGTGTTATTTTCAAGATGAGTGTTTATTCACTTGTCATTGCACGAGAGTACGACAAAGGTATTAGGGATGCCCAGTCCCGAAATGAAAAATGAATTTACTTTATGTTGTCAAATAATAAATTCCTTGGAAAGTGTTGGTATGGAAGGCACCCGTGGATGCGGTTAGCCATGGAAAGTGAAAGTATGGTTGAAAAAGGAATAAACTTTATTTTCTATTTGGGAACTGAGTGAGTCCTGGACTAAGGGGTCCTCAGGCGTCCGGCCTGTTGGACATGGGCCGGACTCATGGGCTGTGAGGATACGAGATTGAAGACTTTCTCCCGTGTCCAGATAGGACTCTCCTTGGCATGGAAGGGAAGCTTGGCGACCAAATATGAAGATTCCTTCCTCTGTAACCGACTTTGCACAACCCTAGTTCCCTCCGTTGTCTATATAAACCGGAGGGCTTAGTCTGGAATGACATATAGTCATACAGGCTAGAATTTTAGGGTTTTTAGCCATTATGATCTCGTGGTAGGTTGATGACCCACAAGTATAGGGGATCTATCGTAGTCCTTTCGATAAGTAAGAGTGTCGAACCCAACGAGGAGCAGAAGGAAATGATAAGCGGTTTTCAGAAAGGTATTCTCTGCAAGCACTGAAATTATAGGTAACAGATAGTTTTGTGATAAGATAATTTGTAACGAGCAACAAGTAACAAAAGTAAATAAAGTGCAGCAAGGTGGCACAATCCTTTTTGTAGCAAAGGACAAGCCTGGACAAACTCTTATATAGAGAAAAGTTCTCCCGAGGACACATGGGAATTATCGTCAAGCTAGTTTTCATCACGTTCATATGATTCACGTTCAGTACTTTGATAATTTGATATGTGGGTGGACCGGTGCTTGGGTGACGTCCTTACTCGGACAAGCATCCCACTTATGATTAACTCCTATTGTAAGCATCCGCAACTACAAAAGAAGTATTAATGTAAACCTAACCATAGCATGAAACATATGGATCCAAATCAGCCCCTTACGAAGCAACACATAAACTAGGGTTTAAGCTTCTGTCACTCTAGCAACCCATCATCTACTTATTACTTCCCAATGCCTTCCTCTAGGCCCAAATAATGGTTAAGTGTCATGTAGTCGAAGTTCACATAAAACCACTAGAGGAGAGACAACATACATCTCATCAAAATATCGAACGAATACCAAATTCACATGACTACTAATAGCAAGAATTACCCCATGTCTTCAGGAACAAACGTAACTACTCACAAAGCATATTCATGTTCATAATCAGAGGAGTATTAATCTATACCTACTAATAAAGCAAGGTGCGTTTCTTCAATTTTTTCATCCGTTCACCACTAAAAGATTTTTTTCCTATCCGAGGTGGTAATAAACTTTTGTCGTCGTCTGTTAGCAAAGGAAAACGGTTTCTGCAGAATTACGTGCGTGGGCCGCGCGAGCTATATCCCAGTAAAGTCAGCCCAGTTTTCCCTGCCCACGCAGCAATAAAAAATCATATTTCCCGCACAGTGCGACAAATAGTTCAGTTACGCACAGGACGCCCAAGACTCGCGGCCCATTTCTGTTTGTGTTCTGTTCCAATTTTTTTCTTTTTCTGTTTCTTTCTCTTTGTAGTTCCCGTTTTTTTATTTTTTCCATTCTCTACTTTTAACTTTTTGCGAAATTCGAAATTTTCAAAAATGTTAGTAATATCAAATTTTATTCAAAATTTCGTAAAATCTTATGAATTAAAAAATGTGTTCCTATTCTAAAAATTTTGGATTTCTTTTTCATGCCAATAATTGTTCAAAATTTGAAAAATACTCACATTTTTCTAAAAAATGTTCTTATTTTAAAAAGCAAGATTTTAATAAATTCATTTGTCAAATGCTCCAAATTCGAAAAATATTTTGTTTTAGCTATATGTGCAAAAATTGAAAATAATGCTTGCATTACAGAAACACATTTTCCAAAATTCTTCTGAATTTTCGAAACATATTCCCATTTTGAAAAATTGTTCACAACTTAAAAAATAATCTTATTTTTTTGTAAAGGTTCGTGTTTTAAGAAATTTATGTGAATTTCAGGAAATGTTCGGTTCAAATTTTTTGTTCTAACTTTGTCTTAAAATCTATAGAATTTTCAAAAATAAATAAATCATGCTTCGACTTCATCACATAACTGTTCACCATACGTGCATGCTACGGGAATCACAAACTTCAACACAAGTATTTCTACAATCCACAACTATCCACTAGCATGACTCTAATATCATCATCTTTATATCGCAAAACTATTGCAAGGAATCAAACATATCATATTCAGTGATCTACAAGTTTTATGTAGGATTTTATGACTAACCATGTGAATGGCCAATTCATGTCATCTCTCTAAATAGATATAAGTGAAGCAAGAGAGTTTAATTCTTTCTACAAAAGATATGCCCACGCTCTAACAAGTATAAGTGAAGCAAAAGAGCATTCTACAGATGGCGGTTTTCTATGTGAAGAGAAACATGCAATCCAAACTTCAAATGATATAAGTGAAGCACATGAAGCATTCTATAAAGCCATACTCAAAGAATATAAGTGAAGTGCAATGAGCATTCTATAAGTCAATCAAGGACTATCTCGTACCAGCATGGTGCATAAAAGAAAAATGAAAACTAAATGCAAAAGACACTCCAAGATTTGCACATATCGCATGAACGAAACGAATCCGATAACATACCGATACTTGTTGAAGAAAGATGGGATGCCTTCCGGGGCATCCCCAAGCTTAGACACTTGAGTCTCCTTGAATATTTACTTGGGGTGCCGCGGGCATCCCCAAGCTTGAGCTCTTGCCTCTATTCCTTCTTCTCACATCGAGACCTTCTCGATCATCGAACACTTCATCCACACAGAACTTCAACAGAAAACTCGGTAAAATCCGTTAGTATAATAAAGCAAATCACTACTCTAAGTACTGTTGCAAACCAATTCATATTTTGTTTTTGCATTATATCTACTGTAATATAAATTTTTCATGGCTTAATCCACTGATATCAATTGATAGTTTCATCAGAACAAGCAACCTATGCATCAAAAACAGAATCTGTCTAAAACAGAACAGTCTGTAATAATCTGAACATTCACCATACTTCTGATACTTTAAAAATTCTTAAAAAATTAAGAAAAATAAAAAATCTGTATATAAATACAGTGCAAAAAGAATCAGAACCGTTTGACGTTCCAGTAAAAAATTAAAAATCGCGCACTACAGCCAAAGTTTCTGTCCTGCACCGCACAAACCAACAAGCATTGTAAACATCCTAAAGGCAAACCTTGGCACATTATTTTTATAATACAATGGAATTGTACAAGGGGATAATTATTTTTGTTGAAAAGTTTCTATAATCAAGATTCACAAAGTTTCCGTGAGCATGAACGAAGTTCAAGGCTAGCTCCCACTTCAACAATGCTTGTCTTTCTCACTTTTGCTTTTCTTTTTGAAATTTTTTTGGGTTACCCTCTTTATTTTTGTTGTTTTTAAACTATATGAAAGCACTCAACAGAAATAAACTCTCTAAAACTTCCGGGTTGTCTCCCTGGCAGCGCTTTCTTTAAAGCCATTAAGCTAGGCATATATTGCTCAAGTAGCGAATCCACCCGGATCCCAAGGTATATCAAATCTAATTTTAATTAGCAATGATTTAGAATTTAGTAGTGAGCACAAAGCAACATATGTCAAGCAATGACGAAGTCTAACTCTCTTCCTATGCATCGGCATGTCATAAAAGAACAATTCATGCACACCTAGTAAAGGCCAATGCATAGTATAAACAGTTTCTTGCAATTTTATCATATTGGAAACATAGAGAGGTGGAGATATAGTTCCTCTATCATAAGAATTGCAAGTAGGAGCAGCAAGCACATGCATATTATATTCATCAAAATCATCATGTGTAGTAGTAAAAGGCAACCCATCAATATAATCCTTAATGAGTGCAAACTTCTCCGATATAGTGTAGTCGGGAGAATTCAAAAAGATAATAGGACTATCATGCGTGGGTGCAATAGAAACAATTTCATGTTTAACATAGGGAACTATAGTGTAACGCCCCGGATCCGATGCGCCAGGTGTCCGCCAGTTATTCGCCGTCGTTGCCATGTCATATGCGTGCGTGTTGCATTTTGCCATGTCATCATATGCATTTCATACCATGTCATCATGTGCATCGCATTGGCATACGTGTTCGTCTCATGCATCCGAGCATTTTCCCCGTTGTCCGTTTTGCAATCCGGCACTCCTATGTCTCCCGGCGCCCCCTTTTACCTCTTTTCCTGTGCGGGTGTTAAACGTTCTCGGAATGGACCGAGGTTTGTCAAGCGGCCTTGGTATAGCACCGTGAACCGCTGTCAAGTTTCGTGCCATTTGAGGTCGTTTGGTACTCAACGGTTAACGGGTAACCGTGAAGCCCTCTTTGAGTTGCAGCCCAACACCCCTTCCAAACTGGCCCAAAGCCCAGCAAACTCCCCTCCATGCTCTCGGTCGTTCGATCACGATCGCGTGGCCGAAAACGCACCTCATTTGGAGTCTCCTAGCTCCCTCTACCTATAAATTAGTTCCTCCTCTTCGAAATTCGCGGATCATTTCGCAGACGAAACCTAATTTTCCCTCCGCCGCACGGACATGTCCGGTCCGGCGGACAAATCGCCGCCGCCCTCGGCTGTCCCAGCGCTGCCGTGTGGCGCGTCCACAGCACGCCGCCGCCCGCCCGCCGGGCCGAGGCGAGCCCCGAGCCCATCCGCCGCCGCCCGGCACCGCCAAGGGCTGCTCGCCGCCGCCTCCGCCGCCTCGCCGGCCGGAGCCTCCGCCCGACCGCCCGACCTCGCCCGCTCGCCCGGCTCCCCTCGCCCGGCAAAAGCGCCGCCCACCAGCGCCAGAGAGGCCGTCGCCCGATCGCCTCCTCCTCCTCCCGTCGCCCCGGCCGACCCGCCGCCGTCGCCTCGCCGGAGGAGCTCGCCAGAGTTCTCTCCGGCGGATCCACTGGGGTGGGCGAGATCCACCCACCAGGCGAACCAAACGCGTCGTCCCGCGTCCGGATATCTCCATCCCGAGTTGACTTTCGGAGGGTATAAATTCCACCAAGTCCCCGAGTTTTCAGTAATTTTCATGCATTTTCATCATGTCATAACTCTGCATCCGTAGCTCTGTTTTGTGCGTGTAATATGTCAGATTGTTCGCCTCGACGAGTACATAATTTCATATCATTGCATCATTTTCATTTGAGCTCATCTTGATGCCCGAAATGCTGTTAGAAGAGGCTTATGTGATGTTAGTTTCTGTTTCTTAACAGAACATGCACTTTTGTCATTTTTGCCATGATCGATGTGTGCACCCTATGAACTTGAGTCCTACATGTGTTTTGTAATATGCCATGCCATCTTTACAGGGGTGTATGCCATGTATTTTTGTGATCTCTGTGGTGACTAGCACAAGCATGCAAACTAGGCTTCATGATGTTGCTGATTTCAGCCCCTGTTTTGCTGATATTTTCATGCCATGTTAACTTGATGCTACCAAGAGATCCATGCTTATTTTGAGATACTTCAGTAAGGATGTTTTGTTATACATGTCTTGCTCTATCCATCCATGCCCTTGTTTGCAATTATGGAGTGCCATAGCTTGAGTCAATCGAGCTCTACTTTTGCTATAAAATGTTCCTGGCAGATTGTTTACATGTTATTCAATTTTGCTAAGGTTGTTGTAGTTGATCCGTGTATGCTATGATGTTGTTCCTGCCATGTATAGCTTCTATGCCATGCCTTCTGACTGTTTGTTGCCTTGCCATGCCATGTATTGCTCTGTGGTGAGTGGTTCAAGCTCACCAACATGCCTACTTATCGTTGATCCTGCCATGTATGAATCTGTAATATAACTTGCCATGTTTACATGGGTGCCATCATATCTTCTGATCCTTTTTGGCTCATGGTCAGTAAGGGACATTTGTTCTATGCATTTAGTAGATCCATGCCATGCCTTTGTTTGCCATGTTAAGTTCCTGTAGCTTGTTGTTTGATAGCTCTAAACTTTGCAACCTGATGTTATTTCCTGATAAGTCTGAAACTGTTATTATTTGCAATCTTGCCATGTGTTTTTGAGCATGTTCTAGTGATTTCTGGAGATAGTTCAGTGTTCATGTTTTGTAATGCTTTACCTGTAAATCATGTCCATGCCTTTTGTTCTCATGTTGAGATCTGTAGCTTGTTGTTTTGATGCTTGCAATATGCCTACTTGCTGTTTTGGACAGCTTGTCCTTTAAACTTGTATAGGGTGTATATGTTGAACCGTTGCTCCGTTTTGAGTGTGCTCTATATGAAACTTGCTTGATTTTGCATGTAGTTTCGTATTATCATGTTGCATCCTTGTTTTGAGGTATTTGCTTGATGTTTGTATGCATTTCGCATCAATGCCATGCTTATCTTGTTTTGCTCATATCTTCTAGGCCGTAGCTCCGAATCTAATGAACTTTATATGTAAATTGACTAGAATTTCGTGTAGATCATCGTGGTGCATCTTAACTTGCTGTTTAACAACTTGAACATAAAGTTATTCAGATCTGGACCAATTTCGAAATTTGCATATGAGGACTTACCGGATTTGTTATATGTTGCTTCCGGCCTCATCTAAACTTGCTTTGATGTGTTGCTCTTGTATTGCATCATCTCTTGCCATGAGTAGCTTCATGTAGCATTGTCATGCATCATGCTTGATTGTGCATCATGCCTTGTTCATGTGTGGTGTGTTTATTTTGTTGTGTGCTTCTTCTTGTTAGTTCCCGTTTCGTTGCGATCGTGAGGATTCGTTCGTCTACGCTTGGTTCGGCTTCATCCGTTCGTCTTCTTCATGGACTCGTTCTTCTTCCTTGCGGGATTTCAGGCAAGATGACCGCTACCCTGGATCTCACTACTATCATTGCTATGCTAGTTGCTTCGTTCTATCGCTATGCTGCGCTACCTATTACTCGTTTATCAAGCCATCCCAAATTGCCATGTCAGCCTCTAACCTTTTGCACCCTTCCTAGCAAACCATTGTTTGGCTATGTTACCGCTTTGCTCAGCCCCTCTTATAGCGTTGTTAGTTGCAGGTGAAGATGAAGTTTGTTCCTTGTTGGAACATGGAGATGTTGTTCCTTGTTGGAACATGTTTACTTGTTGGGATATCACAATATATCTTATTTAATTAATGCATCTATATAATTGGTAAAGGGTGGAAGGCTCGGCCTTATGCCTGTGTTTTGTTCCACTCTTGCCGCCTAGTTTCCGTCATATCGGTATTATGTTCCCGGATTTTGCGTCCCTAACGCGATCGGGTGATTTATGGGACCCCTTGACAGTTCGCTTTGAATAAGACTCCTCCAAAGAAGGCCCAACATTGGTTTTACCATTTGCCTCACCTATGCCCTTTTTCCCTTGGGTTTCGGAGCCCGAGGGTCATCTTTATTTTAGCCCCGGCCAGTTCTCCTTCGAGTGCTGGTCCAAACCGAGCGATGTCCGGCGCCCCTGGCAATCGGGGTTTATGCCAACCCGACGTCTGCTCATCCGGTGTGCCTGAGACCGAGATATGTGCAGCTCCTATCAGGATTTGTCGGCACATCCGGGCGGCTTTGTTGGTCTTGTTTTATTGTTTGTCGAAATGTCTTGTAGCCGGATTCCGAGACTGACCGGTCTTCCGGGAGAAGGAATATCCTTCGTTGATCGCGAGAGCTTATCATGGGCTAAGTTGGGACACCCTGCAGGTATAAACTTTCGAGAGCCGTGCCCGCGGTTATGTGGCAGATGGGAATTTGTTAATATCCGGTTGTAGTAAACTTGAAGCAAACTCTTCTAAAATACACCAAACGTGTGCGTAACCGTGAGTGTCTCTTTTCGGGGTTGATCGAGAGGAGAACACGGTTTCTGGGTTATGTCTGACGTAAGTAGGAGTTCAGGATCACTTCTTGATCATTACTAGTTGACGACCGTTCCTTTGTTTCTCTTCTCGCTCTCATTTGCGTATGTTAGCCACCATATATGCTTAGTCGCTGCTGCAACCTCACCACCTTTACCCCTTCCTTTCCCATTAAGCTTTGCTAGTCTTGATACCCATGGTAATGGGATTGCTGAGTCCTCGTGGCTCACAGATTACTACACCACCAGTTGCAGGTACAGGTTTCACGATGATCATGACGTGAGAGCGATGTTTGCTTGTTTTGGAGTTCTTCTTACGCTTCTTCTTGATCGGGGATAGGTTCCGGTCGGCAGCCTGGGCTAGCGGGGTGGATGTCGTTTGAGTTTCTGTTTATGTTTCATCCGTAGTCGGATGTTGATCTCTTGTATATGTTGTTGATGTATTCTTGTGGCATTTGTGCCTTATGTATGTATCCCTATGTATTATGTAATGTTGATGTAATGATATCCACCTTGCAAAAGCGTTTCAATATGCGGGTCTATCCTTGGTGGGACCGTCGAGTTCCTTTCGGATAGGGTCGCATATTGGGCGTGACAAGTTGGTATCAGAGCCTCGACCGACCTTAGGAGCCCCCCTTGATTGATCGTGTAGTTTGGCCATTGTCGAGTCTAGAAAAAAAAACTATTTTTGGAGTCTAGTTATATCGGAGAGTAGGAATTCTTTTTACTCCTCAGCCCCTTTGTCGCTCTGGTGAGGAATCTTGACGTAGGTGTTTTGAACTACTCCTCTTCTCTCAAAATTTTTTTTAGGATCACGCAGTTGGTTTTCCGATCGTTGGTTCTCATCTCTTTTATCCGGTGCATTTCTCATCAAGTCGACTCGAGCCTCTTCATCTTTGAGTTCAATCCTCAGTTGTCTTATTTTACCACCCGCCCTCCCTTCTTCTTCTCGGAACCGGAGTTCGTAATTGAGTATCCATCCTACTCGTGTGAAGTTTTTGCTCTCTTTCCTCAATGATTTCAACTGGTGTTGTCTCTTCAAGTTATTCATCGATTCCCCGTTCCAAGTTGCCTTTGTTTTCCCGCCCTCCCACCCTATTATTCCCGGAGTTCGAGTTTTCTTCCGACCATAAATTTCATTCGTGTGGAGTCTTCCCACAATCATTTCAACCGGTGAATTCTTGTTTTGTACGACATTCTTCATCTCTTTTCTTCCCCGGTGGATTCAATTCAAGTTTTTCGTTGTCGATCGTACTCTTTCCCTCAGCTCAAATATTTCCCTTTGCTCGTTCGCCTCTCGCCAGTTTATCCTTCCGGAGTGCTGAAGACATCTCAGGAGATTCGTCTGTGTTCCTATTAAGTCGAGGTTGCCACCTCATTCAAATATTTCAATTGTTCCGGTGCTTCATCTATCTGTTCAACAATCCTTTCCAACGGTGCTTTCTTTTAGTGGGCCCTAACCCACAGGTCTTTTCCCAGGATCTTACCTGACTTCTAATTCCCCCGGAGTATTCTCAAATTCTTTTTAAGTGTGACGTAAGAATGGATCTCATCAGTCACATTCCTTTTCCAAGATCGATTTCAAATCATTTCATTGTTGGCTCAACTTCTCTGTTTTTCATTCTCCCAGAGCGTCTCAACAATTCTGCATGGTGGTTCTCGTCGTCATTCTCAACATTTGAAGACCGTCGTAGATTTTTTTTCTCTTAAATCTTGTCCGTTCTCCCGGAGATTCATGGTGCTAGCTCGATGTTATCCTATCTAATTATTTCGAGTCATGCAAATTCTTTTCATCCATCCGAAGTATTTCAGGAGTTGCTTTTCTGTTCCGATTATCCGGAGGCCTCCATTTCAGAAGATTTCTTCGTTCTAAGTTTTCAGAGTCGTTCTCCAATTATTCTATATCCATGCCCCTTCGTTCTTCTCAATATTCTTCCGGTGCTTTGTTCAAGTATTCTTCTATCAGTTCGCGATCTCTTTGTTCTCTTGCATTTTAATTCCCTCAAGTATCTCCGTGCTTCTCTAATTTTTCCCGGTGATTCATTCTCTTTCATCAGTCATTTTCGAATTCTTACAGTGGTTCGTTCAAGATTCATTTTCCTTGTTTATCATATTAATCCATTCATTCTTTTCAGCCTACCGGTGATTCATGAAGTCCTTCTCAAGTTTGCGATATGTCACTTCTCAATTCTTTTTCAAGAAGAATAAGTAGTTTGCAAAATCCATTGATTGTCATCAATTTAATTTGATGAAGGTTAAGCATACAATAAATCTTATTCTTATTTCATCAAAGTGATTAATCTTTTTCTTCGGAGTTTGTTCGTAATGAATAAATTCGACTTCCAAGTGTTTTAATCTTTTCTCTTCCGGAGTTCAAATTTCCCCGGCCATTTCGTCGGAACCTCCATCTAAATCATCGCAAGGCTCATCTTATTCTTTCTTCCTTCATTTTATCTCATCATCCTTTTTGTTACCGGAGTTCTTCACGGTGGATCGTCTTGATTTAATTCATTCTCCAAAGAGTTCATCAAGATTCTTTTGGAGGAATTCAAGTATCTTTTCTTCTCGCGTCTCGAAGTGCAATTAATCCTCCGTATTCTTTTTAAGTGGAGTTTTGCATCTCGTCGTTCTTCTCAGCTATTCAATCTTTTCTGCTTGTGGTCGGTTATCACCTTATAATTTTGAGTGGTTTTCCATAAGTCCACAACAAGCTTATTCTTTCGTTGTTGATTTTCTCAACAACTCCGTTCAATCTTTTCTTCTAAGATTGCTTTCTGTTCCATTCATGGCACAAGTTGTCATATTCTTATTCGTTCTTTTCATTCAACTTTTTCAATTCTTTCCGGAGGTTTTGTGTCATGTCTTCATCAAGTATCATTCCATCCTCTGAAGTTCAAGTTCTATTCCTCCATGTTTTAGTCGGAGTGCTGCCTAAATCCTTTCAGTCTTATCCATTTCTTTTCTCATTCTAACCACTCCGGTTAGAACGAGTTGTTTTCATAGTCTATCTGATTCCGTGAGCTTTCAATTCTCATCATTCTCGTCGTTCCTCTCTTCTTCTTGAGTACTCTTGATTCTTTGCTTCTTCTCTTGAGTTTTTGTTTTACCTCATCCTTTTCCCTTCCGTCTCGGTCCTAAGATCTCGGGACGAGATCTCTTGTTAGTGGAGGAGTGTTGTAACGCCCCGGATCCGATGCGCCAGGTGTCCGCCAGTTATTCGCCGTCGTTGCCATGTCATATGCTTGCGTGTTGCATTTTGCCATGTCATCATATGCATTTCATACCATGTCATCATGTGCATCGCATTGGCATACGTGTTCGTCTCATGCATCCGAGCATTTTCCCCGTTGTCCGTTTTGCAATCCGGCACTCCTATGTCTCCCGGCGCCCCCTTTTACCTCTTTTCATGTGCGGGTGTTAAACGTTCTCGGAATGGACCGAGGTTTGTCAAGCGGCCTTGGTATAGCACCGGTAGACCGCCTGTCAAGTTCCGTGCCATTTGGAGGTCGTTTGGTACTCCAACGGTTAACCGGGTAACCGTGAAGCCCTTTTTGAGTTGCAGCCCAACACCCCTTCCAAACTGGCCCAAAGCCCAGCAAACTCCCCTCCATGCTCTCGGTCGTTCGATCACGATCGCGTGGCCGAAAACCGCACCTCATTTGGAGTCTCCTAGCTCCCTCTACCTATAAATTAGTCCCCCCTTCGAAATTCGCGGATCATTTCGCAGACGAAACCCTAATTTTCCTCGCGCCGCACGGACATGTCCGTCCGGCGAACAATCAAGGCTGCCGCCCTCAGCCTGTCCCACGCTGCCACGTGGCGCGTCCACAGCGCCGCCCCGCCCGCCCGGGCCGAGGCTGGCCCATCAGGCCCATCCGGCACCACGCCCGGCTGGCGGCATGCGCCGCCTCCGCCGCCTCGCGGGCGAGCCTCCGCCCGGCCGCCCGACCTCGCCGCTCGCCCGGCTCCCTCGCCCGCGCAGCGCCGCCGCACCAGCAGCGCCTCGGCGCCGCCGCAGCGTGCCGGAGGCGTCGCCCGATCGCCTCCTCCTCCTCCCGTCGCCCACGGCCGACCCCGCCGCCGTCGCCTCGCCGGAGGAGCTCGCCGGAGCTCTCTCCGGCCGAATCCACTCGGGGTGGACGAGATCCACCCACCCGGCGAACCAAACGCGTCTTCCCCGCGTCCCAGATATCTCCATCCCGAGTTGACTTTCGGAGGGTATAAATTCCACTAACTCCCCGAGTTTTCAGTAATTTTCATGCATTTTCATCATGTCATAACTCTGCATCCGTAGCTCTGTTTTGTGCGTGTAATATGTCAGATTGTTCGCCTCGACGAGTACATAATTTCATATCATTGCATCATTTTCATTTGAGCTCATCTTGATGCCCGAAATGCTGTTAGAAGAGGGCTATGTGATGTTAGTTTCTGTTTCTTAACAGAACATGCACTTTTGTCATTTTTGCCATGATCGATGTGTGCACCCTATGAACTTGAGTCCTACATGTGTTTTGTAATATGCCATGCCATCTTTACAGGGGTGCATGCCATGTATTTTTGTGATCTCTGTGGTGACTAGCACAAGCATGCAAACTAGGCTTCATGATGTTGCTGATTTCAGCCCCTGTTTTGCTGATATTTTCATGCCATGTTAACTTGATGCTACCAAGAGATCCATTCTTATTTTGAGATACTTCACTAAGGATGTTTTGTTACACATGTCTTGCTCTATCCATCCATGCCCTTGTTTGCAATTATGGAGTGCCATAGCTTGAGTCAATCGAGCTCTACTTTTGCTATAAAATGTTCCTGGCAGATTGTTTACATGTTATTCAATTTTGCCAAGGTTGTTGTAGTTGATCCGTGTATGCTATGATGTTGTTCTTGCCATGTATAGCTTCTATGCCATGCCTTCTGACTGTTTGTTGCCTTGCCATGCCATGTATTGCTCTGTGGTGAGTGGTTCAAGCTCACCAACATGCCTACTTATCGTTGATCCTGCCATGTATGAATCTGTAATATAACTTGCCATGTTTACTTGGGTGCCATCATATCTTCTGATCCTTTTTGGCTCATGGTCAGTAAGGGACATTTGTTCTATGCATTTAGTAGATCCATTCCATGCCTTTGTTTGCCATGTTAAGTTCCTGTAGCTTGTTGTTTGATAGCTCTAAACTTTGCAACCTGATGTTATTTTCTGATAAGTCTGAAACTGTTATTATTTGCAATCTTGCCATGTGTTTTTGAGCATGTTCTAGTGATTTCTGGAGATAGTTCAGTGTTCATGTTTTGTAATGCTTTACCTATAAATCATGTCCATGCCTTTTGTTCTCATGTTGAGATTCTGTAGCTTGTTGTTTTGATGCTTGCAATATGCCTACTTGCTGTTTTGGACAGCTTGTCCTTTAAACTTGTATAGGGTGTATATGTTGAACCGTTGCTCCGTTTTGAGTGTGCTCTATATGAAACTTGCTTGATTTTGCATGTAGTTTCATATTATCATGTTGCATCCTTGTTTTGAGGTATTTGCTTGATGTTTGTATGCATTTTGCATCAATGCCATGCTTATCTTGTTTTGCTCATATCTTCTAGGCCGTAGCTCCGAATCTAATGAACTTTATATGTAAATTGACTAGAATTTCGTGTAGATCATCATGGTGCATCTTAACTTTCTGTTTAACAACTTGAACATAAAGTTATTCAGATCTGGACCAATTTCGAAATTTGCATATGAGGACTTACCGGATTTGTTATATGTTGCTTCCGGCCTCATCTAAACTTGCTTTGATGTGTTGCTCTTGTATTGCATCATCTCTTGCCATGAGTAGCTTCATGTAGCATTGTCATGCATCATGCTTGATTGTGCATCATGCCTTGTTCATGTGTGGTGTGTTTACATTGTTGTGTGCTTCTTCTTGTTAGTTCCCGTTTCGTTGCGATCGTGAGGATTTGTTCGTCTACGCTTGGTTCGGCTTCATCCGTTCGTATTCTTCATGGACTCGTTCTTCTTCCTTGCGGGATTTTAGGCAAGATGACCGCTACCCTGGATCTCACTACTATCATTGCTATGCTAGTTGCTTCGTTCTATCGTTATGCTGCGCTACCTATTACCCGTTTATCAAGCCAATCCAAATTGCCATGTCAGCCTCTAACCTTTTGCACCCTTCCTAGCAAACCATTGTTTGGCTATGTTACCGCTTTGCTCAGCCCCTCTTATAGCGTTGTTAGTTGCAGGTGAAGATGAAGTTTGTTCCTTGTTGGAACATGGAGATGTTGTTCCTTGTTGGAACATGTTTACTTGTTGGGATATCACAATATATCTTATTTAATTAATGCATCTATATACTTGGTAAAGGGTGGAAGGCTCGGCCTTATGCAGTGTTTTGTTCCACTCTTGCCGCCCTAGTTTCTGTCATATCGGTATTATGTTCCCGGATTTTGCGTCCCTAACGCGTCGGGTGATTTATGGGACCCCTTGACAGTTCGCTTTGAATAAGACTCCTCCAAAGAAGGCCCAACATTGGTTTTACCATTTGCCTCACCTATGCCCCTTTTTCCCTTGGGTTTCGGAGCCGAGGGTCATCTTTATTTTAGCCCCGGGCAGTTCTCCTTCTAGTGCTGGTCCAAACCGAAGCGATGTCCGGCGCCCCAGGCAATCAAGGTTTATGCCAACCCGACGTCTGCTCATCCGGTGTGCCCCGAGATTGAGATATGTTCAGCTCCTATCAGGTTTGTCGGCACATCCGGGCGGCTTTGCTGGTCTTGTTTTATTCTTTGTCGAAATGTCTTGTAGCCGGATTCGAGACTGATCGGGTCTTCCGGGAGAAGGAATATCCTTCGTTGATCGCGAGAGCTTATCATGGGCTAAGTTGGGACACCCTGCAGGTATAAACTTTCGAGAGCCGTGCCCGCGGTTATGTGGCAGATGGGAATTTGTTAATATCCGGTTGTAGTAAACTTGAAGCAAACTCTTCTAAAATACACCAACCGTGTGCGTAACCGTGAGTGTCTCTTTTCGGGGTTGATCGAGAGGAGAACACGGTTTCTGGGTTATGTCTGACGTAAGTAGGAGTTCAGGATCACTTATTGATCATTACTAGTTGACGACCGTTCCTTTGTTTCTCTTCTCGCTCTCATTTGCGTATGTTAGCCACCATATATGCTTAGTCGTTGCTGCAACCTCACCACCTTTACCCGTTCCTTTCCCATTAAGCTTTGCTAGTCTTGATACCCATGGTAATGGGATTGTTGAGTCCTCGTGGCTCACAGATTACTACACCACCAGTTGCAGGTACAGGTTTCGCGATGATCATGACGTGAGAGCGATGTTTGCTTGTTTTGGAGTTCTTCTTCTGCTTCTTCTTCGATCAGGGGATAGGTTCCAGGTCGGCAGCCTGGGCTAGCAGGGTCGATGTCGTTTGAGTTTCTGTTTATGTTTCTTCCGTAGTCGGATGTTGATCTCTTGTATATGTTGTTGATGTATTCTTGTGGCATTTGTGCTTTATGTATGTATCCCTATGTATTATGTAATGTTGATGTAATGATATCCACCTTGCAAAAGCGTTTCAATATGCGGGTCTATCCTTGGTGGGACCGTCGAGTTCCTTTTGGATAGGGTCGCATATTGGGCGTGACATATAGCAAGTTCATCTCCATAAGCATAATTCATATTGGCATCTTGGCCATAAGCATAGCAAGCATCATCAAAAAGGGATATTTCAAACAAATTCAAGGGATCATAGCAATCATCATAACAATCATCCTTCGGTAGGCACGAAGGGGAATTAAACAATGTATGAGTTGAAGAGTTACTCTCATTAGAAGGTGGGCACGGGTGATCAATCCGCTCTTCCTCCTTTTGTTCTTCGCTCTCCTCATCATATTTTTCATCCAATGAGCTCACAGTTTCATCAATTTCTTCTTCCATAGCTTCCTGCAAAATATTAATCTCTTCTTGGACCGCGGAGACTTTCTCAATAAATGCATTAATATAGTAATTGTATTCATAATTTTCATAGAAATATCTAAGTATAGCAAGATTTTCAGGCCTATAAACATCATCATCTAAAGCTTCATACTTTCCAAACAAGGATTCAATTTCATAAGCAGCCTTAAAAGCAACAAATTCTTCTATTTGTTCCACATCATAGTAATCATATCTACCATTAGCATAAGAAGCTAAGGTTTCATTATCATTAAATTTGCATGAGAAGGGAAGGTGTGGAGCCTTCATCCTAGAGCAACAAGTAATATCATATCTCAAGCATAGATCCCGGGCATACCAACGCAACATAGTAAATTGATCCCGTAATAGTTTCCCTTTTTGTGTCGAGCGATAATCCCTAAAGTATTCACGTTGATCCAACGTGTCTCCCATTATAAAGTTGAATGGGGTTTTCTCAGGATTATCAAAGTATTACTTAATATCTTTCACATAATGAGAATCGAGGGTTTTAGTAGTTACCCCATCTCCATGAGTAGCAAGTACACCTAATTTTTCTGGTATTTCGTGTTCCATATCCATAACTAAAGATAGAGAACAACTTAGAACAGAAAATAAAAATTACTTAGTGATAAAGCAAAAAAGCACACACACGAGAATATTCACCCCACGCTATAACTCCCCGGCAACGGCGCCATAAAAAGGTCTTGATAACCCACAAGTATAGGGGATCACAACAGTTTTTGATAAGTAAGAGTGTCGAACCCAATGAGGAGCTAAAGGTAGAACAAATATTCCCTTAAGTTCTATCAACCACCGATACAACTCTACGCACGCTTGCGTTTACTTTACCTAGAACAAGTATGAAACTAGAAGTACTTTGTAGGAGTTTTTGGATAAGCTTGCAAGAAAGTAAAGAGCACGTAAATAAAGACTAGGGGATGTTGTAAGTAAAGAAGCAATAAAGTAAATATAGCGAGTGTGGAAAAGTGGTGGTAGGAGTGCGAAATTGTCCCTTAAGCAATTGACTACTTTAATAGACCGATAGCAAGTTTTATGTGGGAGAGGCCACTGCTAGCATGTCATCCCTTACTTGGAATTCTATGCACTTATGATTGGAACTATTAGCAAGCATCCCCAACTACTAACGTTCATTAAGGTAAAACCCAACCATAGCATTAAGATATATTGGTCCCCCTTCAATCCCGTATGCATCAATTCCTATGCTAGGTTGAAGCTTCTGTCACTCTTGCCCTCCAATACATAGTCCTATCAACATACAACTAACCCTATGGTGTGATCCACGCGCGCGCTCATATGATGGGCACCAAAGGACAACAACATAACCGCAAGCAAATTAAATCAATCATAGCAATTCATCAACCACCGATAGGACAACGAAAATCTACTCAGACATCATAGGATGGCAACACATCATTGGATAATAATATGAAGCATAAAGCACCATGTTCAAGTAGAGGGTACAACGAGTTGCGGGAGAGTGGACCGCTGTAGATAGAGGGGGAAGGTGATGGAGATGTTGGTGAAGATGGCGGAGGTGTTGGTGAAGATCGCGGTGATGATGATGATGGCCACGGTAGCGTTCCGGTGCCACTAGAAGAGAAGGGAAGAGGGGGCCCCTTCGTCTTCTTCTTCCTTGACCTGCTCCCTAGATGGGAGAAGGGTTTCCCCTCTGGTCCTTGGCCTCCATGGCGTGGGAGGGGCGAGAGTCCCTCCGAGATTGGATCTATCGCTCTGTCTCTCTTTGTTTCTGCATTCTGTTCCGCTGCCCTTTCACCGTTTCTTTTATATCCGGAGATCCGTAACTCCGATTAGAACGAAACCTCCGCCGTGATTTTTATTCAAAAAATAGCTTTCTTGCGGCCGAAGAAGGGCATCAACCGCCTTACAGGTGGGTCACGAGGGTCAGGGGGCGCCCTAGGGGGGGTGCCCCCTACCTCGTTCCCACCTCGGACACTGGTTCGTGTTGATTTTTCCTCCAGATTTTCCAAATATTCCAAAAAGTATCTCCGTCCGTTTTTATCCCGTTTGGACTCCGTTTGATATGGATATTCTGCGAAACCAAAACATGCAATGACATGAACGGCACTGAGCCTTTGGATCAATATGTTAGTCCCAAAAATAGTATAAAAAGTTGCCAAAAAGTATATGAAAGTTGAATAATATTGGCATGGAACAATCAAAAATTATAGATACGACGGAGACGTATCAATATCTCCGCTCCTCGCGAGCCCGCCTGGCTAGGCTGCTCCAGAGGAGGTCTTGTCTCGTTCGCCTCGCGAGGCTTGGACCCTCGCGAGGGTCTTGGATGCCTTGTTGGCGATGATGGGCCGTACAGCCCGCTGCCCAGCCATGCCGTGGGCCGCAGGCAGGCAAGTCTGGTCACCCCCGTTCCCAGAAGGCCGACAGTAGCCCCCGGGCCCAAGGTGCGATCGGGCTTGGCTTCACGACGAAGCCAAGGGTCAAGTTCGGAGCGCCGCGGGCCCCAAAAGCCTGTGGCCTCAGTCGATGCGTGGCGGTTGATTGGACGTGGGTGTCTCCGCTTCCACACACTTCCTCGGCAACTGGATGATTTGACGAGTCCCTGCGACATGCAAGGAAAACCATCATTACCTGCGATCGTGGGAGACGCCGGTTGGCCTTCCCTCGCTATAAATGGGGAGGGGGCGGAGCCCCCGTTGCCCATCTCTTCCTCGCTTGCTTGCTTCGTCTTCCTCGCTCCCCTGCTGACAGCAATGGCGCCCATTAGAAGGTTTTCGGCCGAATAGAAAGGGAAAGCTCCCCGTGACGATCTAGAGCCACTTCCGCCGAAGAAACGTTCGATCCACCGCTGTCATGAGGCGGCGATGCAAGTGGTGGCGAGGCCCTGGTGCGAGTGGCCTCCACCGGGGTTCCCACTACCCTTGTACGCCCGAGCCGAGGGCTCGGGAGGACGGAGTGACGAGCAGCACCGCCCGCGCCGCGTCCAGGGTTGCTGCGCCAAGGCGCCATGCGCCGTCGCCCCCGGGGTGCACACCGCTGACTCCTCGCGCGAGTTGGTGCTTTGAGCGCCGATGCCTCCGAGCTCCTGGATCCGCTTCCCGCGGTTCTTCTCCGACATGATGCCGCCGAGAGGGCCACTCGAGCTCTGGCTGCAGCACGCCGACTGTAGCGCCTGGTGACCGGAGCGGAGATGGAAGCGGTCCCCACCGGCGAGATCTTCGTGACCCGCGGATGGGGCAAGATCGCGCGGGTTTTCCGTGCGAGGGGAGCCCTCGCGATCCACTTCGAGTACGACGGAGCCTCCACGCTCTTCTTCAAGGTCTTCGACGCGGAGGGCCGCCGCCTGGAATGCTGCCCTAGAGGGGAGCGCCAAGTTGACGCGCATCCTACTCACGAGCATTCCAGCAGCAACAGCCTTTGGGAGTCCAGTAGCTCTCCCGAGCTTTTCGAGACTCCGGAGACGAGTGACGACAGCTACGTCCCTCCGAGCTCTCGCCACGCCCAGAGCAGGGCCATGACGTCTGGTAGCCACCGCCGCTGATCTGGATGGGGTTGGCGCCGGTCTCCGGTGGACCACTGTTGATGATGGCGTCCGCCACGAGAGGGTGTAGATAGGATTCCTCTTAGTAATAACTTTTGTTCCCTGCGAAGGATCACGAATCACCCCGTGGGGGCTTGTAAGGGTCTGTAATGTCTTTCGCGCTTATCTTCCTCGTTATGAAAACTTGGTGAGCGTATGCCCCGTTAAGGCTCGGTCTCCCCCTTTCTTTCCTCGCGATAGCTTGTTGCTCTACGCTGACGGGTCCCGGTCCCAAGGCGGCTACATCCGTCACTGGTATGCCAGGTCGCGTGCCGTGGTCAAGGCCAGGAGGTGCGGCCGAGGTCGATAAAGAGCCCACGAGGCGCGATGCTCAGGAGGTCCCCCTTAGCGCTCAAGCAGCCATGGTAAGGCGAGAAAGGGAGTAAACGTGGCCGCAACGGGGTTACGGCAAGGCGTGAGCGACCATTAGGCCTGAACACTTTAGCCAATCTGGGTGCGAGACTTATCTTGTTGATTTCGCGGCGACTCATGACGTTGCGCTGGTGCGGTGCGCCAATTAATGCGGCATAGACAGGCCGGCCCGTACGAGTTTCCCTTACCCGTGCTCTCCTTAGTGCTCTACGTCCTCAGGTCCCGGCCCTCGAGCGAGCTCAGCCGCCACCTGGTATGCTAGGCGCGATGCCGTGGACAAGGCCGAGGTTGAGGGTGGAGAGCGATAAAGCTCTGAGTCGCGATGCTCAGGAGCCCCCCTTTTAACGCGCAAGCGGATCGCATGAGGAAAAGAAGACTCACGGTGCCGTATGCTACCCTTCCCTCGGGGCTCCTGTGAACTGGCACAAGAAGGAATACGGTTGACTATTATAGCTGTTAGCCTGCCGCTGGTTGCTCTGGGTAAGGCGAAGGCACCGAGGACCTGGTGAGGTAACGTGTGCGGCGCGTGCCGCGGGCCAGAGCTCGACCACTCAGATTTGTCAGTCATGGCAGGGACGGACCCATGCGCCAGCGCCGTGCCTGTGTGATGGCCCCTGGGGGAGGCGATGATCGAGCAGGCGATAGCCGTTGGCAGGTTAAGCATAAAGAGCAGATTGACTTGGATAAATGCAGGAAGATACATGCCACTGGTCTCGGCCCGGCGGCTTGGGATGATGCAGCCGAGGCGCCCAGCAAGGTAAGCTAATGACTTAAGCAAAAGGGATACATGCCGCAGGGACGGACCCGTGCGGCCTGGGACTAATGCAGCCCGAGGGGCGCTCCCAGCTTAAACGAACTTGGAAGATGTCACCTGGTTCTGTAGACGAAGTAGAGTTGATGTAGCTGAAGCCACGCGTTGAAGGAATGACTCCTCATGAGCCACAGGGACCTTGAGCCTCGGGAGGCTCTGGGGGCTCGGGAGGTTCCCTGAGGAGCATCTCCATCTCCTCCTGAACGGCACGGATCCTGGCCTCCTGAGACGCCAGGACCTGCCGCAAGTTGCGCTGATGGGAAACATAGCACGCAATTTTAAAAAAATTCCTACGCTCACTCAAGATCTATCTAGGAGATGCATAGGAACGAGAGGCAGAGAGTGTGTCCACGTACCCTCATAGACCGAAAGAGGAAGCGTTTGACAACACGGTTGATGTAGTCGAACTTCTTCTCGTTCCGACCGATCAAGCACCGAACATACGGCACCTCCGAGTTCTGCACACGTTCAACTCGATGACGTCCCTCGAACTCTTGATCTAGCAAATGTCGAGGGAGAGTTCCATCAGGACGACGGCGTGGTGACAGTGATGGTGAAGTGATCCGCGCAGGGCTTTGCCTAAGCACTACGTGAATATGTCCGGAGGCGTAAATTGTGGAGGGGGGCGCCGCACACGGCTAGGAATCAATGTTGTGTGTTCTAGCGGTGCCCCCCCACATATATATAGGTGGGAGAGGGAAAGGGGCAGCAAGGGGCACCCCAAGTAGGAGTAATCCTACTTGGTCGCCTCCCACAAGTCGGCCTCCCCCCTTCCATAAGTGTCAGAGGGGGAAGGAAAGAGATGGGGGAGATAGGGAAAGGGGGAGGCCGAATCCTCCCCTTTCCTTCTCCCTTCCCCTCCTTCCTTCTCCTCCTATTTCGGCCTATATGGGGGCGCACCATCCCACCAGTGGCTGGTGTATCCCTCCCTTGGCCCGTAAGGCCCATATCTTTGTCGGGGGTGCCCGGAACCCCTTTCCGGTGACCCGATATGTACCCGGTACCCCCGGAACACTTCCGGTGTCCGAATACTATCGTCCTATATATGAATCTTTACGTCTCGACCATTTCGAGCCTCCTCGTTGTGTCCGCGATCTCATCCGGGACTCTGAACAACATTCGGTCACCAAATCACATAACTCATATAATACAAAATCGTCATCGAACGTTAAGCGTGCGGACCCTACGGGTTCGAGAACTATATAGACATGACCGAGACACCTCTCCGGTCAATAACCAACAGCGGAACCTGAAGGCTCATATTGGTTCCTACATATTATACGAATATCTTTATCAGTCGTACCGCAATGAAAACATACATAATTCCCTTTGTCATTGGTATGTTACTTGCCCGAGATTCGATCGTTGGTATCTTCATACCTATTTCAATCTCGTTACTGGCAAGTCTCTTTACTCGTTCCATAATGCATCATCCCGCAACTAACTCATTATTCAATTTGCTTCCAAGGCTTCTTATGATGTGCATTACCGAGAGGGCCCAGAGATACCTCTCCGATACTCGGAGTGACAAATCATAATCTCGATGTAAGCCAACCCAACAAACACCTTCGGAGATACCTGTAGAGCATCTTTATAATCACCCAGTTACGTTGTGACGTTTGATAGCACACAAGGCATTCCTCCGGTATCCGGGAGTTGCATAATCTCATAGTCGAAGGAATATGTATTTGACATGAAGAAAGCAATAGCAATAAAACTGAACGATCATTATGCTAAGCTAACGCATGGGTCTTGTCCATCACATCATTCTCCTAATGATGTGATCTCGTTCATCAAATGACAACACATGTCTATGGTTAGGAAACTTGACCATATTTGATTAACGAGCTAGTCTAGTAGAGGCTCACTAGGGACACGGTGTTTTGTCTATGTTTCCACACATGTATCAAGTTTCCGGTTAATACAATTCTAGCATGAATAGTAAACATTTATCATGATATAAGGAAATATAAAATAACAACTTTATTATTGCCTCTAGGGCAAATTTCCTTTAGTCTCCCACTTGCACTAGAGTCAATAATCTAGTTCACATCGTCATGTGATTAACACCCATAGTTCACATTGCCATGTGACCAATACCCAAAGAGTTTACTAGAGTCAATAATCTAGTTCACATCGCTATGTGACCAACACTCAAAGGGTTTACTAGAGTCAATAATCTAGTTCACATCTCCATGTGATTAACACCAAAAGAGTAATAAGGTGTGATCATGTTTTGCTTGTGAGAGAAGTTTAGTCAACGGGCCTGCCACATTCATATCCGTATGCATTTTGCAAATTTCTATGACTAAAATACTCTACATGGAGCTACTCTAGCTGATTGCTCCCTCTTTCAATACATATCTAGATTGAGACTTAGAGTCATCTAGGTCGGTGTAAAAGCTTGCATCGACATAACTCTTTACGGCGAACTCTTTATGACCTCCATAACTGAGAAATATTTCCTTAGTCCTCTAAGGATAATTTTGACCGCTGTATAGTGATCTACTCCCGGATCACTATTGTACCCCCTTGTTAAATTCATGGCAAGGTACACAACAGGTTTGTTACACAACATGGCATACTTTATGGAACCTATGGCTGAGGCATAGGGAATGACTTTCGTTCTCTCTCTATCTTCTGCTGTGGTCGGGTTTTGAGTCTTACTCAACTTCATACCTTACAAATCAGGCAAGAACTCCTTCTTTGACTGATCCAATTTTGAACTCCTTCAAAATCTTATTAAGGTATGTACATATTGAAAGTCTTATCAAGGGTCTTGATCTATCTCTATAGATCTTGATGCCCAATATGTAAGCAGCTTCACCAAGGTCTTTCTTTGAAAAAATCCTTTCAAACACTCCTTTATGCTTTCCAGAAAATTCTACATCATTTCCGATCAACAATATGTCATTCACATATACTTATCAGAAAGGCTGCAGTGCTCCCACTCACTTTCTTGTAAATACAGGCTTCATCGCAAGTTTGTATAAAACTATATGCTTTAATCAACTCATCAAAGCGTATATTCCAACTCCGAGATGCTTGCACCAGTCCATAGATGGATCGCTAGAGCTTGCACATTTTGTTAGCACCTTTAGGATTGACAAAACCTTTTGGTTGCATCATATACAACTCTTCTTTAAGAAATCCATTAAGGAATGTAGTTTTTACATCCATTTGCTAGATTTCATATAATGCGGCAATTGCTAACATGATTCGGACAGACTTAAGTATCGCTACGAGTGAGAAAATCTCATCGTAGTCAACACCTTGAACTTGTCGAAAACCTTTTGCGACAAGTCGATCTTTGTAGATAGTAACACTACCATCAGCGTCCGTCTTCCTCTTGAAGATCCATTTATTTTCAATGGCTTGCCGATCATCGGGCAAGTCCACCAAAGTCCACACTTTGTCCTCATACATGGATCCTATCTCAGATTTCATGGCCTCAAGCCATCTTTCAGAATTTGGGCTCATCATAGATTCTTCATAGTTCGTAGGTTCGCCATGGTATAATAACATGACTTCCAGGACAGGATTGTTGTACCACTCTGGTGCGGAACGTGCTCTGTTCGACCTACGAGGTCCAGTAGTAACCTGATCCGATGTTTCATGATCAACATCATTAGCTTCCTCTCTAGTTTTTGTAGGCATCACGAGAACGGATTTCACTGATGTGCTACTTTCCAATTCGAGAGAAGGTACGATTACCTCATCAAGTTCTACTTTCCTCCCACTCACTTCTTTCTAGAGAAACTCCTTCTCTAGAAAGGATCCATTCCTAGCAACAAAGATCTTGCCTTCGGATCTATGATAGAAGGTGTACCCAATAGTTTCTTTTGGGTATCCTATGAAGACGCATTTCTCTGATTTGGGTTCGAGCTTATCAGGCTGAAGCTTTTTCACATAAGCATCGCAACCCCAAAACTTTAAGAAACGACAGCTTAGGTTTCTTGCCAAACCACAGTTTATACGGTCTCAACGGATTTAGACAGTGCCCTATTTAATGTGAGTGCAGTTGTCTCTAATGCATAACCCCAAAACAATAGTGGTAAATCGGTAAGAGACATCATAGATCGCACCATATCTAATAAAGTACAGATACGATGTTCGGACACACCATTATGCTGTGGTGTTCCAGGTGACGTGAGTTGTGAAACTATTCCACATTGTTTTAAATGAAGGCCAAATTCGTAACTCAAATATTCGCCTCCGCGATCAGATCATAGAAACTTTATTTTCTTGTTACGATGATTCTCCACTTCACTCTCAAATTCTTTGAACTTTTCAAATGTTTCAAACTTGTGTTTCATTAAGTAGATATACCCATATCTGCTCAAATCATCTGTGAAGGTCAGAAAATAACGCCTCAACACTCATTGGACCGCATACATCGGTATGTATTATTTCCAGTAAGTCATTAGCTTGCTCCATTGTTATGGAGAACGAAGTTTTAGTCATCTTGCCCATGAGGCATGGTTCGCAAGTATCAAATGATTCATAATCAAGTGATTTCAGAAATCCATCCGGATGGAGTTTCTTCATGAGCTTTACACTATTATGACCTAAACGACAGTGCTACAAATATGTTGCATTTTATCATTATCAACTTTTGCATCTTTTGGCACCAATATTATGAATATGTGTATCACTACAATCGAGATTCAATAAACCATTTACATTGGGTGTATGACCATAGAAGGTTTTATTCATGTAAACAGAACAACAATTTTTCTCTGACTTAAATGAATAACCGTATCGCAATAAACATGATCCAATCATATTCATGCTCAACGCAAACACCAAATAACATTTATTTTAGGTTTAACACTAATCCGGAAGGTAGAGGGAGTGTGCGATGGTGATCTTATCAACCTTGGAATCACTTCCAACACACATCGTCACCTCGCCCTTAACTAGTCTCTATTAATTTTGCAACTCCTCTTTCGATTTCTAATCTTAGCAACTGAACTGGTATCCAATACCCATGGGCTACTATGAACACTAGTAAAGTACACATAAATAACATGTATATCAAATATACCTTTGTTCACTTTGCCATCCTTCTTATCCGCCAAGTATTTGGGGTAGTTCCGCTTCCAGTGACCATTCCCTTTGCAGTAGAAGCACTCAACTTCAGGCTTAGGTCTAGCTTTGGGATTCTTCACGGGAGTGGCAACTTCCTTTCCATTCTTCTTGAAGTTCCCTTTATATCTCTTTGCCCTTTTCTTGAAACTAGTGGTCTTGTTAACCATCAACAATTGATGCTCTTTCTTGATTTCTACCTTCGTCGATTTCAGCATCATGAAGAGCTCGGGAATTGTTTTCGTCATCCCTTGCATATTATAGTTCATCACGAAGTTCCAGTAACTTGGTGATAGTGACTAGAGAACTCTGTCAATCACTGTCTTATCTGGAAGATTAACTCCCACTTGATTCAAGCGATTGTAGTACTCAGATATTCTGAGCACATGCTCACCAGTTGAGCCATTCTCCTCCATCTTGTAGGCAAAGTACTTGTCAGAGGTCTCATACCTCTTGACTCGGGCATGAGTCTGAAATACCAAATTCAGCTCTTTGGAACATCTCATATGCTCCGTGACGTTCAAAACCTTTTTGAAGCCCCGGTTCTAAGCCGTAAAGCATGGCGCACTAAACTATCAAGTAGTCATCATATCGAGCTTGTCAAATGTTCATAACATCTACATCTACTCTTTGCAATAGGTCTGTCACCTAGTGGTGCATCAAGGACATAATTCTTCTATGAAGCAATGAGGATAATCCTTAGATCACAGACCCAGTCCGCATCATTGCTACTATCATCTTTCAACCTATTTTTCTCTAGGAACATATAAAAAATTAAACAGGGGAGCTATACGCGAGCTATTGATCTACAACATAGATATGCAAATACTATCAGGACTAAGTTCATGATAAATTAAGTTTAATTAATCAAATTACTTAAGAACTCGCACTTAGGTAGACATCCCTCAAGTCATCTAAATGATACGTGATCCAAATTAACTAAATCATGTCCGATCATCACGTGAGATGGAGTAGTCATCAATGGTGAACATCTCTATGTTGATCATATCTACTATATGATTCACGTTCAACCTTCCGGTCTCCAGTGTTCTGAGGCCATGTATGTACATGCTAGGCTCGTCAAGTTTAACCGGAGTATTCTGCATGTGCAAAGCTGTCTTACACCTGTTGTATGTGAACGTAGAGCCTATCACACTCGATCATCACGTGGTGTCTCACACGAAGAACTGTCGCAACGGTGCATACTCAGGGAGAACACTTATACCTTGAAATTTTTAGTAAGGGAACATCTTATAATCACTACAAAAGAAATACACTTCAGTGAGGATACGTGTTTGTCATAGTCGGTCATGTTTTCTGTCATGCATGTACATCCATGATGATTTTATGACAGAATCAAGATAGTCATACATGTGCCATCGTAAAAGTGTTCCATGACATTACCAAAATTATCATCACGGAAGTGTCCACTTCCACGATAAATCGCGCGTCATAGAAGTGCTTTCGTCAAGGGTGACCGACACGTGGCATCCATCGTAATGGGTCATCGTTAAGCTATTGGGTTCCGGTTTGGATCCGATAACCCGTTAACAGCCCGTACCAACGGAGATTTTCCACGTGTAAAATTCTCATTGGCCGGAGGACCACGTGTCGGCTCACCATTGGGACAGATTGTTGGGGAACGTAATATTTCATTTTTTTACCTACGATCACGCAAGATCTATCTAGGAGATGCATAGCAACGAGCGGGGAGAGTGCGTCTACGTACCCTCATAGATCGAAAGAGGAAGCGTTTAGTAACATGGTTGATGTAGTCGAACGTCTTCGCGATCCAACCGATGCAAGAACCAAACGTACGGCACCTCCGCGTTCGGCACACGTTCAGCTCGATGACATCCTACGATCTCTTGATCCAGTTGAGGACGAGGGACAGTTCCGTCAGCACGACGGTGTGGCGACAGTGATGAAGAAGTTACCGGCGCAGGGCTTCGCCTAAGCACTACGACGAATGACCGAGGTGTGTAACTGTGGAGGGGGGCACTGCACACGATTAAGAGAAACTTGTGTGTCTTTGGGGTGCCCCCCTGCCCTCGTATATAAAGGAGGGAGGAGGAGGTCGACGGCCATTGAGGAGGCGCGCCATAGGGGAGTCCAACTAGGTTTCCCAATCCTAGTTGGTGTCCCCTTCCTTTTCCAAGAGGGAAAGAGAGGGAAGGAGGAAGAGGGGAGAAGGAAAGAGGGGGCACCGCCCCCCTCCCAAGTCCAATTCAGACTGGCCATGGGGGGGGGGGGCTCCCTTGTGGCCCTCCTCTCCTTTCCACTAAGGCCCATGAAGGCCCATGAACTTCCCGGGGGGGGGGTCCGGTAACCCCCGGTAGTCCGAAAATCATTCGAAACAACCTGAACCATTTCGAGACTCCTCTTCATGTCCGTGATCTTATCCGGGACTCCAAACAAAGTACGGTCATCAAATCACATAAATCATAATATAAATCGTCATCGAACGTTAAGCGTGCGGACCCTACGGGTTCGAGAACTATGTAGACACGACCGAGACACATCTCCGGTCAATAACCAATAGCGGAACCTGGATGTTCATATTGGCTCCTACATATTCTACGAAGATCTTTATCGGTCAAACCGCATAACAACATACGTTGTTCCCTTTGTCATCGGTATGTTACTTTCCCGAGATTCGATCGTCGGTATCATCATACCTAGTTCAATCTCGTTACCAGCAAGTCTCTTTACTCATTTTGTAATTCATCATCCCGCAACTAACTCATTAGTCACATTGCTTGCAAGGCTTATAGTGATGAACATTACCGAGAGGTCCCAAAGATACCTCTCCGAAACACAGAGTGATAAATCCTAATCTCGATCTATGCCAACTCAACAAGCACCATCGGAGACACCTGTAGAGGATCTTTATAATCACCCATTTAGGTTGTGACGTTTGATAGCACACAAGGTGTTCCTCCGGTATTCGGGAGTTGCATAATCTCATAGTCAGAGGAACATGTATAAGTCATGATGAAAGCAATAGCAATAAAACTAAACGATCATTAATGCTAAGCTAACGGATGGGTCTTGTCCATCACATCAGTCTCTAATGATGTGATCCCGTTCATCAAATGACAACACATGTCTATGGTCAGGAAACTTAACCATCTTTGATTAACGAGCTAGTCTAGTAGAGGCATACTAGGGACACTCTGTTTGTCTATGTATTCACACATGTACTAAGTTTCCGGTTAATACAATTCTAGCATGAATAATAAACATTTATCATGATATAAGGACATATAAATAACAACTTTATTATTGCCTCTAGGGCATATTTCCTTCAGTCTCCCACTTGCACTAGAGTCAATAATCTAGATTACATAGTAATGATTCTAACATCCATGGAGTCTTGGTGCTGATCATGTTTTGCTCGTGTAAGAGGCTTAGTCAAGGGGTCTGCAACATTCAGATCCGTATGTATTTTGCAAACTTCTATGTCACCCTCCTTGACTAGATCACGGATGGAATTGAAGTGTCTCTTGATGTGCTTGGTTCTGTTGTGAAATCTGGATTCCTTCGCCAAGGCTATTCCTCCAGTATTGTCACAAAATATTTTCATTGGACCCGATGCACTAGGTATGACACCTAGATCGGATATGAACTCCTTCATCCAGACTCCTTAATTTGCTGCTTCCGAAGCAGCTATGTACTCCGCTTCACACGTAGATCCCGCCACGACGCTCTGTTTGGAACTGCACCAATTGACAGCTCCACCATTCAATATAAATACATATCTGGTTAGTGACTTAGAGTCATCCGGATCAGAGTCAAAGCTTGCATCGATGTAACCATTTACGATGAGCTCTTTGTAACCTCCATAAACGAGAAACATATCCTTAGTTCTTTTCAGGTATTTCAGGATGTTCTTGACCGCTGTCCAGTGATCCACTCCTGGATTACTTTGGTACCTACCTGCCAAACTAATAGCAAGGCACACATCAGGTGTGGTACACAACATTGCATACATGATAGAACCTATGGCTGAGGCATAGGGAATGACTTTCATTTTCTCGCTATCTTCTGCAGTGGTCGGACATTGAGTCTGACTCAACTTCACACCTTGTAATACATGCGAGAACCCTTTCTTTGGCTGATCCATTTTGAACTTCTTCAAAACTTTATCAAGGTATGTGCTTTGTGAAATTCCAATTAAGCGTCTTGATCTATACCTATAGATCTTGATGCCCAATATATAAGCAGCTCCACCGAGGTCTTTCATTGAAAAATTCTTATTCACATATCCTTTTATGCTATTCAGAAATTCAGTATCATTTCCGATCAACAATGTCATCCACATATAATATCAGAAATGCTACATAGCTCCCACTCACTTTCTTGTAAATACAGGCTTCTCCAAACGTCTATATAAAACCATATGCTTTGATCACACTATCAAAGCATATATTCCAACTCCGAGAGGCTTGCACCAGTCCATAAATGGATCGCTAGAGCTTTGTTGGTGTACAAAAGTAGGGGCTCTCCTTTTGACCCCTTTACCTGTGCACGGGCAGTCAGAGCCGCGCCCGCGGCCACACTTAACAATGCAGAGGAGGGAAGCCGGAGGTAAACCGAAGCACGAGACAGTCAAGGCAACGCCAAGACCAAAGACACAGAGAGCAATGGGCGAGGTGGACTCCCCCGGCAAGACCCTTGCCGGGGCGACCTCCAGGGCCCCGGCAAGAGCCTTGCCGGTGCAACTTGCCCAACACCAGCTGAGCGAGCCACCCTTGAGCCCAGGAGTTCCAAACACCACTGAACAACTACATTGGAACCAGGGCTCGGGAGGCACCTCCGTGCTGGCATGCAGATCTTTGTCAAGGTCATGAACACACAAGATCAGATGAGGACCAGAAGACGGTGCCCTCGGCGAGATCCTTGCCGAGGAAGTCCACGAGACCCCTGGCATGTCCTTGCCGGGGACAACCACGACGCCCCGGCAAGACCCTTGCCGAGGGCACCAGCGGAGCCGCAGCCAGGCCCACATCTGCCAAGACGCCACCGCCGTCCCCATGCAGCTGCTAGCTCACCCAGCTGGGTAGGCACCTGCGTGGCGATGGGCGGCCTCTACACCGACCCAGCAAGCACCTGCGTGGTGGCATGCAGATCTTCACGAAGGCTCCACCACTGCGACAGCCCAGCAGCCAGCCAACGTGGCGTAGCAACGCCTCGTCAGCTCGGACGCGCGTCGGAACTGGGCGAGGCAGCGACAGCTGGGACGTGCTTCCTTGCCGTCCCTGATAAAGTGAGAAGGGCACGTCAGCAGCGCATTAAATGTGTTTGTCCGACGGTGCCAGAGGATAGACTCCTCCACTGTACACCTTTCCACCTCCTGTGTACCACTATGGAAACCCCTTTGGTCGATAAAAGGAGGCCCGAGGCGTCCGGGAGGGGGATTCAGATCTTTTGGGCAAAGTTGCACCCCGTAGCTAGCTCAAGAACACAAGAACACTCAATACATCCACCAAGGCAGGACTAGGGTATTACGCTTCTCTGCGGCCCGAACATGGGTAAACGATCTGTGTGCTTCCTGTTAGACCCGCTCTTTGCACGACTCTGCGCCCGCTAGCCGTAGAAGGGATTGCAATGATCCCATAGGTGTCGATTTCCCCCGACATCTTTGGCGTGCCAGGTAGGGGGAGCGCACTTGTGAAAATCCGGTCTAGCGGTTAGCCTAGCAGTTCTTCATCGCCATGGCTCCCAAGAAGAAGACGATCACAGTGATCGACTCATTTGGAGCCAGACGGCCCGTACCGGTGCAGGTGAGCAGTGGGCCGGTCGCGGACAGAACCCAAGGCGCGGCCCGCGAGCACCAACATCGCTCTGGCGGTCAGAGCCTGGCGAGCAGCGTCGTTCGCAGCGTCGTTCGTGCGCGAGACGACGAGCCGCATGCCGCCAAATCCAGAGACGGAGCTGCCCCCCCCCCCCCGCAGGCGGCGCGGGGCCCTCTGGTGGCAGCGCCATCCCACCCACGGGCGGCGCGACGACCTCCAAGACGCCTACACGAGCGCCCACAGCGCGCTCTTCCTAGGGTGTGCGCGATGAGCAGCGTCACCACGCTGGTGACCCCGGACGCTGCCGTGGGAAGAGTCATGTCCACCACTTGTGGGACGAAGGAGGCCAGCATGCCCGCCGATGCGCTGGAGAAAATGGCACACAACCGCTGGGCCGTGATAGAGCTCTTTCTAACGTGGTTAGAAGTCGGAGCGCGCCACGGTCCACATAGCTCTCGCCGCGACCAACGCCAGCAGAAGCTTTGGCGCGCGCGCAGCTGCTCCTCGACTTCCCTCCCGCCGCGGAAAAGCTCGACGAGTGGAGAGGCACCATCCGGAGCCTCGTCGGCGTCACCAACAAAGACGAGCCACGGCCAGCTGGGCCCTCAGGCCGGCACTCCGTCGAGCCACCGCACACCAGCGGTGGAGGGGCCGAGGGTGCTGCGGCCACGGTACACTCTCCTCCTCCACGCCAGCCACCGCGGGTGTCAATCCGTCGTGATGACGCTTGCGATAACATTTCCATAGCGTCGTCCGACCCACGGACCCACCGCGACCAGCGCCAAGTTCTTCGGGAGCGAGCCCATGAATACGCTCGAACCACCATCGAGCGCCGGCGTGATACACGCTACCAGTCAGATAAGCGGGCGGGGCCCGCTATGGACCACCCAACACCAGGAGGCTCCAACGGCTTATCTTACGAGGTAGGTTGCCCAGCCTTTACCCGTGAGCTGCGGCAGTTCCAGTGGCCGTCCCACCGCACGTTCAAGCCCGGCGTCGGCGAGAAGTACAACGGCAAGACCCATCCGTCAGAGTTCCTCAGCATCTAGACCATCGGGATGTAGGCCGCTGGAGCTCGTGACGACAAGGTGCTTGCCAATTACTTCCCGTTGGCCCTGAAACCCAATGTCATGTCTTGGCTGATGCACTTGCCGGCGGATTCTATTTCTTCTTGGTCGGACCTGTGTCATGAGTTCGTTGGTGCCTTCACTGGAGGCCACCAAGATCATGGCCAGGCGTGTGATTTGCATATCATTCCCCAGAAGGAAGGTGAAAACCTACGCAAGTACATATAGAGGTTCAGCCGAGTGCAATACAATATCCCAGATGTTCATCCCGCCGCCATGATTAGCGCGTTCCACCAGAATGTGCGCAACCGCAAGATGCGTGAAGAGCTGGCAATGAACAAAGTTAAAGATGTGGCCGAACTTTATGTTTTGGCCAATAGATGCGCCCGAGCTGAAGAGGGAAGGAAGTACCCCGGCGAGGACACCGGTGCGGAAACAGACTCTATGGACGAAGACACCACCGCCCCGATGAAAAAGGGTCGACGCCGCAACAGGAAGCGCGAGGGCAAGACCGTGCTTGCCGTCGAGGGATCCGACGACACCGGCGCTGCCAAGAAGGACAAGGCAGATGATCCCGGCAAGGAGATTGCCGGGTGCGCCGCTTGCCGGGCCTTGGCGGTTGCCGACAAGCCAGGGGGCTCTGACAAGCAGTATTGCAAGATCCACCGCACCAAGGGCCACGACCTCCAGAACTGCCGGCAAGTTGAGCTGCTTGCTGAAATGCAAAAATCCGAGTATGAGAGGTGGGACAAGGAGAAGGGTCAGGATGGTGCCGAAGGATCCAGCAAGAAGCGTGACGGCCATGGAGGCCGCCGCAACAAGGATAACCAACAAGAGAGGCCCGCTCGGGGCCGCGGCAAGAAGCAGGAAGACGACGATCATGACGAGGATGGCGAGTCCGGCGAGCATGAGTTCCAGAAGGCTACAGAGGCCATGTGCGTCGATGGTGGCGTCTTGCTGCATACTTCTCACCGCCAGCTCAAGCAGTGGGCGTGCAAGATTACAGCAGCGGAGCCGGCGTTCGACGCCCAGAAGCCGCTGAAGTGGTCCAGCACGCCTATCATCTTTGACGTCGAGGACCACCCTGATCGCACAACTGTGGTCGGGTGTTTGCCGTTGTTGGTTTCGCCAACAATACGCAACCTTAAGGTGAACAAGATGCTAGTTGACGGCGGGGCCGGTCTGAACTTGATCTCGCCCGTTGTGATCAAAAGGCTGCAAATTCCTGATGGAGACCTCGAAGAGACGGACACGTTTCAAGGGGTCAACCTGGGAAGGAGCCAACCAAAGGGTAAGGTCATGCTGCCTGTGATGTTTGGAGGCGAGTTGAACTACAGGACGGAGAGGATTGTATTGGATGTAGCCGAGATCCCCTTGTCCTACAATTGGATCCTTGGCCGCCCAGCACTAGCCAAGTTCATGGCGGCGTCACATTACGCCTACAACACGCTGAAGATGCCTGGGCCGATGACCATCATCACCATTCCCTGCGACAAGAAAGATGCGCTGATCTGCGCCGACCTACTCTACCGGTAAGCAGTTGCAGGAACTGCCGCCAAGGCACCTGCTCCTTCCGCTGAAGCCCCGGGAGGGAAGAAGATGACCGGCAAGACCTCTCGCACCCACTCCAGCAAGCGCACCTCTTCGGAGTGTTGTGCTACCGTCGAGGACGTGCCAGAGGGCTCCACCGGCAAGAGCAAGAAATCCATAGCTGCATCACTAGAGACCAAGAGGGTGTCCGTCAAGGAGGATGGCACGGGAGGGGCTTTCACCATAAGCTCCACCGTCGACAGCAAATAGGAAAGCGCGCTCGTCACTTTCCTGCGGGAGAATGTCGATGTGTTTGCATGGCAAGCATCCGACATCCCCGGCGTTCCCAGGGAAGTGATTGAGCACCATCTTGCTGTCTGTCCCCATGCGCGACCCGTCAAGCAGAAGGTCAGGAAGCAAGCTTTGGAACGACATGAGTTTATCACAGAGGAGATCAGGAAGTTGGAAGCGGCAGGCTTGGTGAGAGGAGTGCTCCATCCGACATGGTTGGCCAATCCGGTGGTGGTGTGCAAGGCAAACGGGAAGTGGAGGCTGTGTATTGATTACACAGATATCAATAAGGCTTGTCCTAAGGACCCCTTCCCATTGTCGCGCATCGACCAGATTGTTGACTCCACGGTCGGGTGTGATCTGTTGTCATTCCTTGACGCCTACTCGGGCTACCACCTGATACGTCTCCATCGTATCTACTTTTCCAAACACTTTTGCCCTTGTTTTGGACTCTAACTTGTATGATTTGAATGGAACTAACCCGGACTGACGCTGTTTTCAGCAGAATTGCCATGATGTTGTTTTATGTGAAGAAAACAAAAGTTCTCGGAATGACCTGAAACTCCATGGAATATCTTAGAATAAATAATAAAAAATCCTCGCCAAAGATGAAGACCAGGGGGCCCACACCTATCCACGAGGGTGGGGCGCGCCTCTCCTGGGCCCCCGGACACCTTCCGCGCTAACTCCAACTCTATATATTGGCTTTCGGGAGAAAAAATCAGGAGAAGAAATCATCGCGTTTTACGATCACGGAGCCGCCGCCAAGCCCTAATCTCTCTCGGAGGCTGATCTCGAGTCCGTTCGGGGCTCCGGAGAGGGATTCGTCGCCGTCATCATCATCAACCATCCTCCATCACCAATTTCATGATGCTCACCGCCGTGCGTGAGTAATTCCATCATAGGCTTGCTGGACGGTGATGGGTTGGATGAGATTTATCATGTAATCGAGTTAGTTTTGTTAGGGTTTGATCCCTAGTATCCACTATGTTCTGAGATTGATGTTGCTATGACTTTGCTATGCTTAATGCTTGTCACTAGGGCCCGAGTGCCATGATTTTAGATCTGAACCTATTATGTTTTCATGAATATATGTGTGTTCTTGATCCTATCTTGCAAGTCTATAGTCACCTATTATGTGTTATGATCCGACAATCCCGAAGTGAAAATAATCGGGATACTTCTCGGTGATGACCATAGTTTGAGGAGTTCATTTATTCACTATGTGCTAATGCTTTGTTCCGGTTCTTTATTAAAAGGAGGCCTTAATATCCCTTAGTTTCCAATAGGACCCCGCTGCCACGGGAGGGTAGGACAAAAGATGGCATGCAAGTTCTTTTCCATAAGCACGTATGACTATATTGAATACATGCCTACATTACATTGATGAATTGGAGCTAGTTCTGTGTCACCCTATGTTATGATCATTACATGACGAACGCATCGGCATAATTATCCATCACGATCCGGTGCCTCTGAGTTTTCCCTATCTTGGTTCTTGCTTATTTACTTTCCGTTGTTACTCTTACAATCACTACAAAATACCAAAAACATTACTTTTGCTGTCTTTACTTTTGTTACTGTTACCACCACTATCATATTACTTTGCTACTAAACACTTTGCTGCAGATACTAAGTTTCCAAGTGTGGTTGAATTGACAACTCAGCTGCTAATACTTGAGAATATTCTTTGGCTCCCCTTGTGTCGAATCATAAAATTTGGGTTGAATACTCTACCCTCGAATGTTGTTGCGATCCCCTATACTTGTGGGCTATCAAGACTAATTTCTGGCGCCGTTGCCGGGGAACATAGCTCTATTCTTTGAGTCACTTGGGATTTATATCTGCTGGACACTATGAAGAACTTGAAAGACGCTAAGACAAAAATTTATCCCTCAACAACGAGGGGAGGTAAGGAACTGCCATCTAGCTCCCCACTTGATTCACCTTCTGCTATGAGTAAGCTAGCGACACCTAAACCTGCTTCGCTATTAGATTACGATATGCGCATGTTATTGATGATGCCACTTCGCTATGCATGATACTTATGATGAAACTACTTCTATGCTTGATACTCTGTGCCCTTGGTGAATTTCTAGATGAACAAATTGCTAGGGCTGGGAGAAAGAAATTATTGAATCTGAATACGGTGATGAAAGTGATGATGAAAATATGCCCTGTTATTCACGAGGGTTATGTTTTGATATGGAATCTTCTGCAGCTATTTTTGCTTGCAAAGATAGATATGAGCTCAAGAGGTTATTAGTTAAATGGAACAAAGGATCTCTTAGAGAAAGAATGAAACCTGACCCTGCTTTTGCTACCTCACCTATCTGTGTTCTGATAAGGATTATGAATTTTCTGTTGATCCGATATAATTACTTTGGTGAATCTGATCCTTTTTATGGCTATGAATCTGAAACTGTTGTGGCACATCTTACTAAGTTAAATGATATAGCCGCCCTGTTTACTAATGATGAGAGATCGCGCTACTTTTATATAATCAAAATATTTCCGTTCTCATTAAAGGGTGATGCTAAGATATGGTTTAATTCTCTTGATCCTGGTTGTGTGCGTAGTCCCCAGGATATGATCTATTACTTCTCTGCTAAATATTTCCCTGCTCATAAGAAACAAGCTGCTTTGAGGGAAATATACAACTTCGTGCAAATTAAAGAAGAAAGTCTCCCACAAGCTTGGGGGAGGCTTCTCAAGTTACTATGCTTTGCCTGATCATCCTCTTAAGAAACCTGAAGTACTTGATATCTTTTATAATGGACTAACCGATGCTTCCAGAGATTACCTGGATAGTTGTGCTGGTTCTCTTTTCAGGGAAAGAACACCGGATGATGCTGAAATTCTATTGAATAATATGTTGACAAATGAAAATAATTGGGCACCTCCTGAGCTAGCTCCAGAACCAATTACTGAGCCTATTCCTAAACCAACTCCGAAGAAGAGAGGTGTTATATTTCTCAGTCCAGAAGATATGCAAGAGGCAAAGAAATCTATGAAAGAAAAAGGTATTAAAGCTGAAGATGTTAAGAATTTACCTCCTATTGAAGAAATACATGGTCTTAATCTACCGCCTGTTGAAGAAACTTATGATATTGATCCATCACTTATTGAAGAACCTCCTGATCCCGATAATCCGCACAGGTAGTAAAGGGAAATTCTCTCTATAGATTTGATGAAGGTGATATTCCTCACTATAAGTCTGCTATACAATGCTTGGATGAGTTTGATAATTTTATTGTCAAACAAGATAATTTTAATGCCTATTTTGGTAGACAGTTGAAATATGATTCCGATATGATTAAACACTTGGGTGATTATATGGCTAATATTAGAGGTGAACTTAAATTTGTTAGCAAACATGCTTCTATGGTTACCACTCAAGTAGAACAAGTACTTAAGGCTCAGAAAGAAGTGCTTGATGAAATGAATAGTAAGAAAAATGATTATGATGTTAGAGTGGCTACTAGAACTGGTAGAATGACTCAGGAACCTTTGTATCCTGAAGGCCACCCTAAGAGAATCGAGCAAGATTCTCAGAGAAATAATATTGATGCACCTAGTTCTTCTAAAAGGAAGAAAAAGAAAAATGATAGGACTTTGCAAACTTCTAGTGAACCTATTGCTGAACCACCTGAGAATCCAAATGATATATCTATTTCTCATGCTGAAACAAAATCTGGTAATGAACATGAACCTAGTGAAAATGTTAATGATGATGTTCATGATGATGCTCAACCTAGTAATGATAATGATGTAGAAGTTGAACCTGATGTTGATCTTGATAACCCACAATCAAAGAATCAACGTTATGATAAAAGAGACTTCGTTGCTAGGAAACATGGTAAAGAAAGGGAACCATGGGTTCAGAAACCCATGCCTTTTCCTTCGAAACCATCCAAGAAAAAGGATGATGAGGATTTTGAGCGCTTTGCTGAAATGATTAGACCTATCTTTTTGCGTATGCAATTAACTGATATGCTCAAAATGAATCCTTATGCTAAGTATATGAAAGATATTGTTACCAATAAAAGAAATATACCGGAAGCAGAAATTTCCACCATGCTAGCTAATTATACTTTTAAGGGTGGAATACCAAAGAAACTTGGAGATCCAGGAGTACCTACTATACCATGCTCCATTAAAAGAAACTATGTTAAAACTGCTTTATGTGATCTTGGAGCCGGTGTTAGTGTTATGCCTCTCTCTTTATATCGTAGACTTGACTTGAATAAGTTGACACCTACTGAAATATCTTTGCAAATGGCTGATAAATCAACTGCTATACCTGTCGGTATTTGTGAGGATGTGCCTGTTGTGGTTGCAAACATTACGATTTTAACGGACTTTGTTATTCTTGATATTCCTGAGGATGATAGTATGTCTATTATTCTTGGAAGACCTTTCCTTAATACTGCAGGGGCTGTTATTGATTGCAACAAAGGCAATGCCACTTTTCATGTTAATGGTAATGAGCACACGGTACACTTTCCGAGGAAACAAACTCAAGTTCATAGTATCAATTCTATTGGAAAAATTCCATCGATTATATTTGGAGGTTTTGAATTTCCTTTCCCTACTGTCAAGAAGAAATATGATATACTTATTATTGGGGATGTCCATATCCCCGTTGAGGTAACATAGTGTTATTCGAAATTTCTTCGGTTCCATGTTAGTCGGAATGAGTTTGTTAACAAGACCTGATCAACCTTGTTAGTGGATTCCTTTTGATTAGCATGAGATAGATGAAACTAGAAGCACAACCTTCTGTAACCTCTTTATATTTTCTGTTATTTAGTAGAAATAAAGTAAAATAGTATTTTTTTTGTCTGTCTCCCGACTTATCCGTGCAATATAAAAATATCCCGAAAATAGAAGTCCTCAGAATGCCATGCCAATTTAATATGATTTTTTCGGGAATATTTGAGGATTTTTAGTGCAAAAATTACCATGGGGGGAGCTGCCACCTAGCCATGAGGGTGGAGGGCGCGCCCTACCCCCCGAGGCGCGCCCCCTGCCTCGTGGGCCCATGGTGGCCCTCCTCCACTTATCCCTGCATCCATCTTCTTCCTCTGCCTCACACAAACCCGAAAAACCAACTCAAGCACGAGTTCCACCCACTTTTGCTGTGATTTTCGATCTCCTTGCTCAAAGCACCTCTCGCAAAACTGCTTGGGGAGATTGTTCCTTGGTATGTGACTCCTCCATTGGTCCAATTAGATTTTGTTCTAGTGCTTTATTCATTGCAAATTTGTGCTGCATAGGTGACCATGTTCTTGAGCTTGCATGTCAAATTTATATGGTTCCAAGTAGTTCTAATGCGTGATATAGGCTCTAGGCACTTGTAGGAGTAGTTGCTATCAATTTTATTGAAGTTGGTTCACTATTGTTTGTAGTTACTAAAAATTTCAGATTATTTCAGAAAATAATGAAGATACTTTTGAGGGGCTCGTCGAGCCGAAGCTCGAAGGAAAAACAAAAGGAAGAAGAGTAGAAGCCCAAATATAATTTGCCTCGTACCGCGGAGGTCCGGCTGTGTGAATGGCCTTCCGATGACTTCTTGAGGAGAGCCGGGATTTATGAGGATTTCTATTTATTGATTGAGAATGCTGGCCTCACCAACTTCCTCCGTGACCAACGTCATCAGTATCTCTTACTCACAAATACTTTTGTGCAAAACTTCTACTTTTTCCCTAAGAAATCACCTCCATCAGTAGAGTTTCATTTATATGATGTTGTTAAGGAGATGCCATTAGCTGAATTTTGCGAGGTTTGCAAAATACCCTTTGAGGGTACCTTGGATGAACCTCACCGTAACGAAGTAGAAGCTTTTATTAACACTATCACTGTGGGAGAAACCAGGAAGGTTTCTGATGCAAGAATTACTAGCATACATTTTCCTGTTTTACGCTACTTTGCCTTATTTGCTAGTCCTTGCTTGATTGGTCGCGGGAACTGTGGAAACCTTAGTGTTCCTGATATTATCATTTTTTTCCATGGTTTATACCACAATAACTCTGTTAGTATGGTTGGAATTGTTGCTAGACGGTTAAGTCTGAACCGTACTAAGGGCCCCATCTTTGGAGGCATTTATGCTTCACGCCTAGCTGAATATTTTGATATACCTATTAGGCATTTGGAGAAAGAAGAAACATCGTTGCCCCGTGCTTATTTAGATTATAAGAGTATGCTAGCGCATGACTTTCTTGTTAAGGGCAAGGAAGGGGAGCTTAAATATAAATTGTACTTTGATAAACATCACCCTGAGACTATTACTTTGCCTGCTCCCTCTTTTTTTAACTTGTCTGCAGGTTCTCACATCGTTCCGTGGGCGGCTGTTCAAGCCTATCGGAATCCTGCACCAGCCCCGGAACCGGAACCACAAGATGAGCCTCCACGACAGTCTGTTTATTCGTGGGATCCGGAGGCGGTTGCCAGCCAGTGGTAGTCAGAGTCCTCTTCATCACAGTATGATCCCAACTACTCTTCATCACAGTATGACCCCAGCTACACCTACGGGTATCCGCCAGGCTATCCCTGGCAATAGACCAACTTATGCCAAAAGCCTAAGCTTGGGGGAGTACGTATTACTCACCGACATTACATTTATGTTCACACACACTCATTGCTAGATGTCGGTGCTCATACTCTTTCACTGTAATATCCATGCTAGTTTATTTCCTTTTTCCTGCTTTCTTCTTGTGTGTTTAATAAACCTTAAGAAAAACAAAAAAAAAATACTAGTAGTTTCTTTTTCCTGCTGTAGTAGTAATAACTAAAAAGAAAACCCAAAAATATTTCCCGTTCTTCTTTTGCTTGTTGGGAGCTTTCCCGTGTAAATGTTTTTATTTCTTTTCTTTTCTTTGGGAGTCAGTAGGAGAAGACCATGATTAAATTGTTGAAGTGGCTCTTATATGCATCATTGTTGATTTAACCAAGAGCCCATATTGCCTTGTCTTCTCCTGTTTATTGAATGCTCATGATTCCATCTTAGTCAATGCACGCACTCTTATTATTATTCACACCGTTCGGTCGTGCAAGTGAAAGGCAATTATGATGACATATATGATGGACTGACTGAGATGGGAAAAGCTGGTATGAACTCGACCTCTCTTGTTTTTGTAAATATGACGAGTTCATCGTTCTTGATTCAGCTTATTATGAATAAACATGTTTGCAATGACAATTAGAGATATTAGTTGCTCGTGCCATGCTTGATTAGCTATGAGTTATAATGGTTTACCTTGCGTGCCAACATGCTATTAAAATGGTTGTGATGTGGTATGATGGGGCGGTATCCTCCTTTGAATGATTTAAGTGACTTGACTTGGCACATGTTCACGCATGTAGTTGAAACAAATCAACATAGCCTTCACGATATTTATGTTCATGGTGGATTATATCCTACTCATGCTTGTATTCAATGTTTATTAATTCTAATGCATGTTCATGACTGTTGTCGCTCTCTAGTTGGTCGCTTCCCAGTCTTTTGCTAGCCTTCACTTGTACAAAGCGGGAATACTGCTTGTGCATCCAATCCCTTAAATCCCAAAGTTATTCCACATGAGTCCACCATACCTTCCTATATGTGGTATCTACCTGCCGTTCCAAGTAAATTTGTATGTGCCAAACTCTAAACCTTCAAATAAACATTCTGTTTTGCATGCTCGAATAGCTCATATATCAACTAGGGCTGCCCTTATCTTCCATGTTAGGCGGGTTATTCTCAAGAGGAGTGGACTCCGCTCCTCACTCACGAGAAAATGGCTGGTCACGGGATGCCCAGTCCATGCTTTATGCAAACTAAATCAAAATAATTGCAAACAAAACTCCCCCGGGACCCGTTGAATGTTGGAGGCACTCGTTGTGTCGAGCAAGCCATGGATTGATGCTTGTGGAGGAGGGGGAGTATAAACTTTACCATTCTGTTTGGGAACCGCCTATCATTTGTTTAGCATGGAAGATATCGTCATCTCTTAGTTGTTATGTTGACAATGAAAGTATGCCGCTCAAAATATAATTTATCTCTAATTCAAAACCGAGCTCTGGCACCTCTACAAATCCCTGCTTCCCTCTGCGAAGGGACTATCTATTTACTTTTATGTTGAGTCATCACCCTCTTATTTAAAGCACTAGCTGGAGAGCACAACTGTCATTTGCATTCATTACTGTTAATTTATATCGGGTATGACTATGATTGGATCTCTTTTACCATGAATTACAATGTCTAGTCAGTCCTTGATCTTTGAAGGTGCTCTGCATTTATGTTTTGCGGTCTCAGAAAGGGCTAGCGAGATACCATCTTGTTATATCATATTATGATTATTTTGAGAAAGTGTTGTCCTCCGAGATTTATTATTATGGCTTGCTAGCTGATTATGTTATTGATATGAGTAAACATGAGACATAGGAGTTATTGCAAATGTGGTTAGTTATGATCTTTGCTGAAAACCTGAATCTTTGGCTTGACATAGGTACAACAACAAGAGCAAACCGAGTTTGTAAAGTTTTTCTTTTCTCTTTCAGTTTGTCAACTGAATTGCTTGAGGACAAGCAAGGGTTTAAGCTTGGGGAGTTGATCGTCTCCGTTGTATCTACTTTTCCAAACACTTTTGCCCTTGTTTTGGACTCTAACTTGTATGATTTGAATGGAACTAACCGGATGGCGTTGTTTTCAGCAGAATTGCCATGATGTTGTTTTATGTGCAGAAACCGAAAGTTCTCGGAATGACCTGAAACTCCACGGAATATCTTAGAATAAATATTTAAAAATCCTCGCCAAAGATGAAGACCAAGGGGCCCACACCTTGTCCATGAGGGTGGGGGGGCGCGCCCCCCTCCTGGGCACGCCCCCCTACCTCGTGGGTCCCCTGGACACCTTCCGACGCCAACTCCAACTCTATATATTGGCTTTCGGGGAGAAAAAAATCAGGGAGAAGAAATCATCACGTTTTACGATACGGAGCCGCCGCCAAGCCCTAATCTCTCTCGGGAGGGCTGATCTGGAGTCCGTTCGGGGCTCCGGAGAGGGGGATTCGTCGCCGTCGTCATCATCAACCATCCTCCATCACCAATTTCATGATGCTCACCGCCGTGCGTGAGTAATTCCATCGTGGGCTTGCTGGACGGTGATGGGTTGGATGAGATTTATCAAGTAATTGAGTTAGTTTTGTTAGGGATTGATCCCTAGTATCCACTATGTTCTGAGATTGATGTTGCTATGACTTTGCTATGCTTAATGCTTGTCACTAGGGCCCGAGTGCCATGATTTCAGATCTGAACCTATTATGTTTTCATGAATAAATGTGTGTTCTTGATCCTATCTTGCAAGTCTATAGTCACCTATTATGTGTTATGATCCGACAACCCCGAAGTGACAATAATCGGGATACTTCTCGGTGATGACCATAGTTTGAGGAGTTCATGTATTCACTATGTGCTAATGCTTTGTTCCGGTTCTCTATTAAAAGGAGGCCTTAATATCCCTTCGTTTACAATCGGGCCCCGCTGTCACGGGAGGGTAGGACAAAAGATGTCATGCAAGTTCTTTTCCATAAGCACGTATCACTATATTCGGAATACATGCCTACATTACATTGACAAACTGGAGCTAGTTCTGTGTCACCCTATGTTATGACTGTTACATGACGAACCGCATCCGACATAATTATCCATCACTGATCCGGTGCCTACAAGTTTTCCCTATACTGGTTCTCGCTTATTTACTTTTCCGTTGTTACTGTTACAATCACTACAAAATACCAAAAACATTACTTTTGCTGTCTTTACTTTTGTTACCGTTACCACCACTATCATATTACTTTGCTACTAAACACTTCGCTGCAGATACTAAGTTTCCAGGTGTGGTTGAATTGACAACTCAGCTGCTAATACTTGAGAATATTCTTTGGCTCCCCTTGTGTCGAATCAACAAATTTTGGTTGAATACTCTACCCTCGAAAGCTGTTGTGATCCCCTATACTTGTGGGTTATCACCACCAGATCTTCACGGCAAGAGAAGACGAAGAGAAGACATCATTCATCACTCCATGTGGTACGTATTACTTTTTACGGATGCCTTTCGGGTTGAAGAGAGCTGGCTCAATGTTTGCAAGGGCAGTCCAAATTGGTTTTGAGTCCCAGCTACATACAAATATGGAAGCATATATGGATGAAATAGTGGTCAAAACCAAGGATAGGGTAACACTTGTACAAGACTTGGAAGAGACGTTTGCAAACCTGTGCAAGATCAACCTCAAGTTGAACCCTGAGAAGTGTGTCTTCGGTGTTCCGTCAGGCAAACTTCTTGGGTTCTTTGTGTCACAGCGCGGGATCGAGGCAAATCCAGACAAGATGAAGGCCATCGAGCAAATTGAGGCACCCAAGCGGATCAAGGATGTGCGTCGGCTCACTGGCTGCGTTGCCGCCATGAGCAGACTCATCTCCAAGTCTGCCGAGCACGCTCTTCCCTTTTCAAAATCTTGAAAAAGGCGGGACCAATGGAATGGACCCCAGAGGCCGAAGCAGTGCTACAGGATTTGAAGAAATACCTCTTCTCTACACCGATACTAGTTGCGCCTGGAGACCAAAGATGCTATTCCAATGAGCAACTCCTGGAACATCGAGCATCTTCGCAAGTTTTACCCGTAAGGCGCGGTTGCCGGCCCCCCGGCAAACCACCTTTTGTACAAGCCTTGCCGGCAAGGCATGTAACCCTCTGTACAAAGCCAGGCGCAGACCCTAAGCATAAATAAATGAAGCGCTGGCGCCCTAAGTTTTAGCATGCATGCTAGGTTAAGTCTCTCCCACGGTTAGGGTTGATAGTGCTTAGTGGCGGCTAAACCCCTAGCATAGAGGTCGAGTGTGCGTTTCTCTGTTCCTTTCCGTCCTCTTTGGTTCGCAGGGTACATGGACACTTCTGCTGAGCCGTTTGGAAGAAAGAGAACGAGCCGACGCTCCGGCCTCGGCAAGCCAAGGTTGACGGGGGCTGCAGATACAAGAGTCCCACCACGGTAAGCCAAGGCTGCCGGGGGCTGCAGATTCAGATAAGTCTTTCACCCCCTGTTGTGCATTTTCGTATGAAGTTGGGGCGTATGAAACCTCGTTTTGCTCCTAAACCACCGTGCTCCCCTTTTTCTCCTGTACCCAAGTCCCTGGGTCGGAACCGGGTCGTAGTTGCGGTGGCGAAGGAATAAATGAGGGGCCTAACTCTATTTCGCCCTGCCTCCGCCAAGAGCGTGAGAATAGTCGGCTGAAGTAAGGGGACGGCAAGGCCTTTTTTTTTGACAGAAAGACTGTAAGGGAACCCCCTATAGTCTGTTGCCGGGCCTCAATGTTTATCTTAAAAATAACAAGGATTCACTCCTTGGCATGGGCCTCGGCAAGCACCCTTTTTCATTAAAAACGTCCCATGCAGGTACAGTTCATATGGGATAAAAAACATGAGCAAGGGGATTACAAGTTTTAAATCGAACAAGTGCCCGCAGGCTTACAAACTAAAAAGAGATAAGATGCCCGCAATCTCTTTCTTGTCCCTCTCCTCAGAAGATGGAACAAGGGTAGAAGGAGGGCAAAAAGAGTGCCTAGGCGAGGTACGAGGAGCAGAAGGCACCAAGAGAACATCCCGGTGCCGGGAGGGGAGCTGGAAGATGAGGCAGCGGGCCGGCAATACACGACGAAGGCGTCGGTGCCCGCGTACTCCGACTTGACGGCCGCCACCCGCCTTCTTCGCCTTCTCCGGCCCTCCTACACCAGCCGCCCAAGGAGGTGACGAGGAACACGTTGATGGAGAGCTTGACGAGGAAGGCCCTCGGCAGGGCGCGTGGCCGAGGGAGAGGCGACGCGGTCAGTCGGAGTCGGGGTCAGCGTCCCCTCGCTCGGCACCCTCGTCGTGGCTGTCGCTGTCCTCTTCGTCTCTCCCGCTTGAGGAGGAATCTTCATCGTCGTAGGAGCTCTCCACGCATAACTTCAGGCGAGTTCCAAGATCTCCAAAGACCTTGACGGAGAGCAGGTCGTTCTCCATTAACTTGAAGTAGAGAACAAGCCCCGCCGTCAAGCTGTGGACGCGAGCGAATGTCTTCCATCCGCGACGGAGGTACATGACGTGAGGAGCGGGGAAGTCGACGTCGACCCGCGTGCCGCCGTCCCCGCAGCCCCTCATTTGCAACCTGAGGGTCTGGGGTGGATCGATCTCCATCTCTCGAGCGAATGGGGTAGGGAGACGGAGATGACGACGCGGCGGCCGGCGCAGCCTGATGAAGAACTCACGGGGCTGGTTTCCGACGTAGCCCTCCATCGGGAGAGGCATCGCTGGCGGAGGCAAGGCCGGTGCGCCACCTCATCCCCCTCTTCCCCGAGCGCCACGGCGACCTCGGCCTCGCCCCCTCCCCATTCCTCTCGTGGCCGGCTCCGCCGTCGCGAGCTCTTGGGAAGGAGGGATGCGCTGTCGAGCAGCAACCCTCGCCGCCACCGTTGAAGGGCCGGCGCCTCCTCTCGCCATGGCAGGTGGAAGAAACGAGCCGAAGTGAATGGAGACGGATGATGAAAGAATGTGGAATGCCATCCCCCTCCCCCTTCTTATAAAGGGGCGGGGTTGGGGCTTGGCCGCCCGCTCGACCAATCCAACCATCGGGGGTGCAGGGAATCGAGACCGACTCACCGCCCCAATCAGCGACGGCCCGGTTTCCCGCCTCCACCGCCTGCCACCTGCATGCGAGACACGAGGCTAGCAAGCAGAAATGAAGGGACGCGTGAGGCGACCGTTCCCCACCTCGTGATCGTGGGGCACGGGCGCCATGAAGACCACGACCCGAGTCCACTTAGTAAATGGGCCGCGCCTCTGCGTCTCCCTCTTTTACAGGGAAGGCGTGAGCTGCCCCTTTACCACGATGTGACGCATGCGTGCGGAACCCGCCCCACGCATGACACCCACGTCACGCACGACCCTCCATGTCGCGCGTTCAACGCGGGTCATGGGGAAGCGCGGTGGACAAAAATTTACCGTGGTTAAAATCCGCCCCACCTGCCCACGCACTGTTCTGGGCCTAGCGCAACAACGCATCGCGCTTATGTGTGGCCCAGGCCCGGGAGCTCATGTTGGTGTGCAAAGGTAGGGGCTGTCGTTTTGACCCCTTTACTTATGCACGGGCAGTCAGAGCCGCGCCCGCGGCCACACTTAACAAGGCAGAGGAGGGAAGCCGGAGGGAAATCGAAGCACGAGACAGACAAGGCAACACCAAGACCAAAGACACAAAGAGTAAAGGGGTGAGGTGGACTCCCCTGGCAAGACCCTTGACGGGGCGACCTCCGCGGCCCCGGAAAGACCCTTGCCGGGGCAACTTGCCCAACACCAGCTAAGTGAGCCACCCTTTAGCCCAGGAGTTCCAAACACCACTGAGCAACTACATTGGAACCAGGGCTCGGGAGGCACCTTCGTGGTGGCATACAGATCTTTGTCAAGATCATGAACACACAAGATCAGATGAGGATTAGAAGACGGCTGCCCTCGGCGAGATCCTTGCCGAGGAAGTCCACGAGACCCTCGGCAAGATCCTTGTCGGGGACAACCACGATGCCCCGGCAAGACCCTTGCCGGGACCCCGGCAAGACCCTTGCTGAGGGCACCAGCGGGGCCGCAGCCAGGCCCACGTCTGCCAAGACGCCACCGCCAACCACATGCAGCAGCTAGCTCACCCAGCTGGGCAGGCACCTGCGTGGTGACGGGCGGCCTCTACACCGACCCAACAAGCACCTGCGTGGTGGCATGTGGATCTTCATGAAGGCTCCACCACCGCGCCAGCCCAGCAGCCAGCCAACGTGGTGCAGCAACGCCTCGTCAGCTCGGACGCGCGTCGGAATCGGGCGAGGTGGCAAAAGCTGGGACGTGCTTCCTTGCTGTCCCCGATAAAGTGAGAGGGGCACGTCGACAGCGCATTAAATGCGTTTGTCCAACGGTGCCAGAGGATAGAATCCTCCACTGTACACCTTTCCACCTCCTGTGTGCCATTGTGGCAACCCCTTTGGTCGATAAAAGGAGGCCCGAGGCATCCAGGAGGGGGATTCGGATCTTTTGGGGCAAAGTTGCACCCCGTAGCTAGCTCAAGAACACAAGAACACTCAATACATCCACCAAGAAAGGACTAGGGTATTGCGCGTCTTGTCGGCCCGAACCTGGGTAAACGATCCGTGTGCTTCCTGTCAGTCCTGCTCTTTGCACGACTCCGCGCCCGCCAACCGTAGAAGGGATTCCAGTGATCCCGTAGGTGTCGATTTCCCCCGACAAGCTTGCACACTTTGTTAGCACCTTTTGGATCGACAAAACCTTCTGGTTGCATCATATACAACTCTTCTTTAAGATATCCATTAAAGAATGCAGTTTTGACATCCATTTGCCAAATTTCATAATCATAAAATGCGGTAATTGCTAACATGATTCAGACAGACTTAAGCATCGCTACAGGTGAGAAGGTCTCATCATAGTCAACTCCTTGAACTTGTCGAAAACCTTTCGCAACAAGTCGAGCTTTGTAGACAGTAACATTACCTTCAGTGTCAGTCTTCTTCTTGAAGATCCATTTATTCTCTATTGCTTGCTGATCATCGGGCAATTCACCAAAGTCCATACTTTGTTCTCATACATGGATCCCATCTCAGACTTCATGGCCTCAAGCCATTTCGCGGCATCTGGGCTCATCATCGCTTACTCATAGTTTGTCGATTCGTCATGGTCAAGTAACATGACTTCCAAAACAGGATTACCGTACTACTCTGGTGCAGATCTTACTCTGGTTGACCTACGAGGTTCGGTAATAACTTGATCTGAAGCTTTATGATCATCATCACTAGCTTCCTCACTGATTGATGTAGGAACCACTGGAACTGATTTCTATGATGAATTACTTTCCAGTAAGGGAGCAGGTACAATTACCTCACCAAGTTCTACTTGCCTCCCACTCACTTCTTTCGAGAGAAATTACTTCTCTAGAAAGGATCCATGCTTAGCAACGAATATCTTGCCTTCGGATCTGCGATAGAAGGTGTACCCAACAGTCTCCTTGGGTATCCTATGAAGACACATTTCTCCGATTTGGGTTCGAGCTTATCAGGTTGAAGCTTTTTCACATAAGCATCGCAGCCCCAAACTTTAAGAAACGACAACTTCGGTTTCTTGCCAAACCACAGTTGATATGGTTTCATCTCAACGGATTTAGATGGTGCCCTATTTAACATGAATGCAGCTGTCTCTAAAGCATAACCCCAAAACGATAGCGGTAAATCAGTAAGAGACATCATAGATCGCACCATATCTAATAAAGTACGGTTACGACGTTCAGACACACCATTTCGCTGTGGTGTTCCATGTGGCGTGAGATGCGAAACTATTCCGCACTGTTTCAAATGAAGACCAAACTCATAACTCAAATATTCACCTCCACGATCAAATCGTAGAAACTTTATTTTCTTGTTACAATGATTTTCCACTTCACTATGAAATTCTTTGAACTTTTCAAATGTTTCAGACTTATGTTTCATCAAGTAGATATACCCATATCTTCTCAAATCATCTGTGAAGGTCAGAAAATAACGATACCTGTCGCGAGCCTCAATACTCATCGGACCGCATACTCAGTATGTATTATTTCCAATAAGTCTTTTGCTCGCTCCGAATGGAGTCTTAGTCATCTTGCCCATGAGGCATGGTTCGCAAGCATCAAGTGATTCCAAAAACCCATCAGCATGGAGTTTCTTCATGCGCTTTACACAAATATGACCTAAGCGGCAGTGCCACAAATAAGTTGCACTATCATTATTAAACTTATATATTTTGGCTTCAATACTATGAATATGTGTATCACTAATATCGAGATTCAACAAAAATAGACCACTCATCAAGGGTGCATGACCATAAAAGATACTACTCATATAAATAGAACAACCATTATTCTCTGATTTAAATGAATAACCGTCTCATATCAAACAAGATCCAGATATAATGTTCATGCTTAACGCTGGCACCAAATAACAATTATTCAGGTCTAAAACTAATCCCGAAGGTAGATGTAGAGGTAGCATGCCGACGGCGATCACATCGACTTTCAAACCATTTCCCACGCACATCGTCACCTGGTCCTTAGCCAATCTTTGTTTAATCCACAACCCCTGTTTCGAGTTGCAAATATGAGCAACAGAATCAGTATCAAATACCCAAGCGCTACTACGAGCATTAGTAAGGTACACATCAATAACATGTATCTCAAATATACCTTTCACTCTGCCATCCTTCTTATCCGCCAAATACTTGGGGTAGTTCCGCTTCAAGTGACCAATCCCTTTGCAGTAGAAGCACTCAGTCTCAGGCTTAGTTCCAGACTTGGGCTTCTTCACTTGAACAACAACTTGCTTGCCGTTCTTATTGAAGTACCCCTTCTTCCCTTTGCCCTTTTTTTGAAACTAGTGGTCTTGTTAACCATCAAAACTTGATGCTCCTTCTTGATTTCTACCTCCCCAGCCTTTAGCATTGCGAAGAGCTTGGGAATGGTCTTATCCATCCCTTGCATATTATAGTTCATCATGAAGCTTTTGTAGCTTCGTGGCAGTGATTGAAGAACTCTATCAATGACACTATCAATAGGAAGATTAACTCCCAGTTGAGTCAAGTGGTTGTGGTACCCAGACATTCTGAGTATATGTTCACCGACAGAACTATTCTCCTCTATTTTTCAGTTGTAGAACTTGTTGGAGACTTCATATCTCTCAATCCGGGCATTTGCTTGAAATATTAACTTCAACTCCTGGAACATCTCATATGCTCCATGACGTTCAAAACGTTGTTGAAGTCACGGTTCTAAGCCGTAAAGCATGGCACACTGAACTGTCGAGTAGTCATCATCTTTGCTCTGCCAGACATTCATAACATCTGGAGTTGCTCCTACAGCGGGTCTTGCACCTAGCGGTGCTTCCAGGACGTAATTCTTTTGTGCAGCAATGAGGATAATCGTCAAGTTACGGACCCGGTCTGTGTAGTTGCTACCATCATCTTTCAACTTAGCTTTCTCTAGGAATGCATTAAAATTCAAAGGAACGGTAGCACGGGCCATTGATCTACAACAACATAGACATGCAAAATACTATCAGGTACTAAGTTCATGTTAAATTAAAGTTCAATTAATCATATTACTTAAGAACTCCCACTTAGATAGACATCCCTCTAGTCATCTAAATGATCACGTGATCCAAATCAACTAAACCATGTCCGTTCATCACGTGAGATGGAGTAGTTTTCAATGGTGAACATCACTATGTTGATCATATCTACTATATGATTCATGCTCGACCTTTTGGTCTCGGTGTTCCGAGGCCATATATGTATATGCTAGACTCGTCAAGTTTAACCCGAGTATTCTGCGTGTGCAAAACTGGCTTGCACCCGTTGTATGTGAACGTAGAGATTATCACACCTGATCATCACGTGGTGTCTCGGCACGACGAACTATAGAAACGGTGCATACTTCGGGAGAACACTTATACCTTAAAATTTAGTGAGAGATCATCTTATAATGCTACCGCCGTACTAAGCAAAATAAGATGTATAAACAATAAACATCACATGCAATCAAAATAGGTGATATGATATGGCCATCATCATCTTGTGCCTTTGATCTCCATCTCCAAAGCAATGTTATGATCACCATCGTCACCGGATTGACACCTTGATATCCATCATAGCATCGTTGTCGTCTCATGAACTATTGCTTCTACGACTACTGCTACCGCTTAGTGATAAAGTAAAGCAATTACATGGCAATTGCATTTTATACAATAAAGCGACAACCATAAGGCTCCTTCCAGTTGCTGATAACTTTTACAAAACATGATCATCTCATACAACAATCTATATTTCATCACATCTTGATCATATCACATCACAGCAAGCCCTGCAAAAACAAGTTTGACGTCCTCTACTATGTTGTTGCCTACACATCAAAACCGTTCTGACCTACGCATCAAAACCATAACAATTTTTCGTCAAGTGTGCTGTTTTAACCTTCCACAAGGACCGGGCGTAGTCAAACTCGATTCAACTAAAGTTGGGGAAACAGACACCCGCTAGCCACCTGTGTGCGAAGCACGTCGGTAGAACCAGTCTCATGAACACGGTCATGTAATGTCGGTCTGGGCCGCTTCATCCAACAATACCGCCGAATCAAAGTAACACGTTGCTGGTAAGCAGTATGACTATTATCGCCCACAACTCATTGCGTTCTTCGTGGCATATAACATCTATGCATAGACCTGGCTGGAATGCCACTGTTGGGGAACGCAGTATTTCAAAAAATTTACCTACGATCACGCAAGATCTATATAGGAGATGCATAGCAACGAGCGGGGAGAGTGTGTCTACATACCCTCATAGACCGAAAGCGGAAGCGTTTAGTGACGCGGTTGATGTAGTCGAACGTCTTCCCGATCCAACCGATCCAAGCACCGAATGTACGGCACCTCCGCGTTCAGCACACGTTCAGCTCGATGACGTCCTTTGATATCTTGATCCAGTTGAGGAAGAGGGAGAGTTCCGTCAGCATGACGACGTGGCGACGATGATGATGAAGTTACCAGCGCAGGGCTTCGCCTAAGCACTACCACGATATGACCGAGGTGTGTAACTGTGGAGGGGGCACGCACACGGTTAAGAGAAACTTGTGTGTCTTTGGGGTGCCCCTCGGCCCCCATATATAAAGGAGAGAGGAGGAGGCCGGCGGCCCGGGAGGAGGCGCGCCATAGGGGAGCCCAACTAGGATTCCTAATCCTAGTTGGAGTCCCCTTCCTTTTCCAAGAGGGAGAGAGATGGAAGGAGGAAGAGGGGAGAAGGAAAGAGGGGGCGCCACCCCCCACCCTAGTCCAATTTGGACTGGCCATGGGGGGGGCCTCCCTTGTGGCCCTCCTCTCCTTTCCACTAAGGCCCATGAACTTCGGGGTGGAGGGGTTCCGGTCACCCCCGGTACTCCGAAACTCATCCGAAACAACCCGAACCATTCCGGTGTCCGAATGTAACCTTCCAATATATGAATCTTTATGTCTCGACCATTTCGAGACTCCTCGTCATGTCCGTGATCTTATCCGGGACTCCGAACAAACTTCGGTCATCGAATCACATAACTCATAATATAAATCGTCATCGAACATTAAACGTGCGGACCCTACGGGTTCGAGAACTATGTAGACATGACCGAGACACATCTCCGGTCAATAACCAATATCGGAACCTGGATGCTCATATTGGTTCCTACATATTCTACGAAGATCTTTATCGGTCAAACCGCATAACAACATACGTTGTTCCCTTTGTCATCGGTATGTTACTTTCCCAAGATTCGATCGTCGGGATCATCATACCTAGTTCAATCTCGTTACCGGCAAGTGTCTTTACTCGTTCCGTAATGCATCATCCCGCAAATAACTCATTAGTCACATTGCTTGCAAGGCTTATAGTGATGAGCATTACCGAGAGGGCCCAGAGATACCTCTCCGAAACACGGAGTGACAAATCCTAATCTCGATCTATGCCAACTCAACAAGCACCATCGGAGACACCTGTAGAGCATGTTTATAATCATCCATTTATGTTGTGACATTTGATAGCACACAAGGTGTTCCTCTGGTATTCAGGAGTTGCATAATCTTATAGTCAGAGGAACATGTATAAGTCATGATGAAAGCAATAGCAATAAAACTAAACGATCATTAATGCTAAGCTAACGGATGGGTCTTGTCCATCACATCATTCTCTAATGATGTGATCCCATTCATCAAATAACAACACATGTCTATGGTCAGGAAACTTAACCATCTTTGATTAACGAGCTAGTTTAGTAGAGGCATACTAAGGACACTCTGTTTGTCTATGTATTCATACAGGTACTAAGTTTCCGGTTAATACAATTCTAGCATGAGTAATAAACATTCATGATATAAGGAAATATAAATAACAACTTTATTATTGCCTCTAGGGCATATTTCCTTCACGGGTGTCATCCACTCATTGGACAGGAGGCGCCTATGATAGCTCGACACGTGGCACGACCGAAGAGTGGCCCATTCCGGTGAAAAAGGCTGGCCCAGTAAGAATTAGCAGGCCGGACCATATAAGGCCTACTTGTGCCAGGTTCATTTAAGCCCACGGCCCATACGAGATGTGCCGACCCGTCAATGGCCCGTTAATGATTTGACACCATTACAGCCCATCGTCAGTTCGAGCCCGTTAACAGCCTGCTATATATTTGGGCTCAATATCGGCCCGATGTAGTTTCGACCTGTTAACGGCCCATTCAAGGGATGGGCCAATTTTTAGGATGTACATATTTCGGCCTTTTAGCGACCCATTTAAGTGTGGGCCAATTTCCGGCCCGGTGTGTCTTCAGCCTGTTGACGGCCCATAAATGAGTTGGGCCATTACAGTCGGACCTGAGTTTTGGACTTTTAACGGCCCATGTTCTTCATGGTCCAATACCAGCCCGGTTTCTCTTTTGGCCTGCTAAAGGCCCACAACACAGTTGGGCCATTTACAGTACGGATTGACTTTCGGCCTCTTAGCGGCTCATGTTCTTCATGGTCCAGTACGAGCCCGCTGTCTCTTTCGGCCTGCTAAAGGCCCACAGTATAGTTGGTCCATATGTAGCCCGGCCTTAGTATCAGCCTGTTAACAGCCCGTGAAATCAAATGGGCCCATCTGTTGCCTGCTTCGATGTTGGCCTGTTAACGACCCATGAGGTAAGAGGGCCTACCATTAACTTTCGGCCTGGTAACAGCGCATTAACTTAATGGGCCCACTAAAGTTCGTACATGTCTTTAGGCCCAATTAGATAATTTGAGCCCATTACGACGAGCAATTATGCACAGGACCAAAACCAATCAAGCAAAGGTACGTCATACAGGGAAAACGTTGCACATCAAAGATTGATGCCAGTGCAAATAAATGAACAAAATCTAACGATCTACAACGTCACAATCTGCAACCTCAGCACGGATGACGCCCATAAGCATGTGGGCAGTTCTTGCTGCTTTGCTACTGTCTCTGAAAACATTGATCAATTGTTGTTGTGCACGAATGTGCACCTCTGATTCCTCCACCATTTCCATCATTGCTTTAGCCATTAATTGGTTCACAAACATACATTTTTTCTGTTGCATTCGAGACAGAGGAAACTGAACAGATTCAGATGGCGATTTTGGCAGGCTTGTATTATTGATAGTGGATAGTGTCTCGACCACTACATCATAACATAAATTAGGAGGGGAACCGAACAGATTAATCAAGAGTTATTGCCATATTACCTGGCCTAGATTTATTGGAAGGAAACAATGGCGTTGCCTTGCTGTTTTCAGAGTTTGTCTTCTTATCTTCAGCAGCCTTCACCAAATTAACACACTAGCATTGCTATCATTGGCCAGGTCAGATAATAGGAAAGCAACATCGACACAACGAACGTTGGGCAACCCTACCACACTAGCCTACACCAAATTAACACAATATGGCACAACTATCATCTCAGGTAAGGTAATACGAAAGCAACATTGACACAATGAATGAATGGGCAACCAGAGCAGCACTACAATTCAGTAATGTGCATGATATGAGATAGTACACTCATGCAGCTCAGTATGCAAAACTACCAGGCAATTTTCTTTACAAAAATCAACATTATCGCCTTTAACATTTTGCTACAACTAATTTTAGATCAGATAAAGGTTGGATTCACGCTGATTAATAAAATACATGCTGATGTAAAAATATAGTGATATACAAAAAGTACTTACATCAGCATTGGAGCACAGAGAATTCCCGCAAGATACTTTCCTCGAATACGATCCCAATGGAGGAAGTCTTCTATTGTTTAACCATATTTTCTAAAAGAGAGATGGGTAAGAAACATGTAGAAAATATATTAGAATGCTATAAAATTCATGATGCGAGGATACGCACACGCTTCTTAGAATGGAGTTGACATATTTTTGCTGGACTGGAGCGGACTAGTTCTTTGGCCACTGGAATCTGCTTATTATCAGTGGGAGTTGGGTTTCTCTGTGCTAGAGCAGTATCTATGAAAACTGGAGTTGGTTTATTATCTCCTGGCGTTCGGATCTTTTGCAAAGACCTGGTTTGTAACCCTTTCTAACATAGCCGTCTTCCCCTTGCATACCTTATATAGAAGAATGGTGCTTCAATTATAAAACATGCTACAGCACAGAGATGGAATAGGTACTAAAGAATATAAAGGCATGACATATTGACATGTATTCCCTCCATCCGAAAATAAATGGATGGTTCTAGGCGTATTTCAGTTCTAGATGCATCCATTTTTATCCATTTCTATGACATGTAATTCGGACGGAGGGAGTATGATGTAAGAGCTAGGGATACGACTGGACAACAGTGTAAAAAAACACCAGTTGAATGTAAAACTATATACTAGTGGAATTGAAAGTGCAACTATCCCTAGGTGGTTTTGGTAATTCATAACAACATATAGCTCATTGAGCTAATGCTATTCCAAGACAAATATTTCAGGAAAGCTCAATGAATGGCATGGCATGGATGATGAAAGTGGATCCCTCAGAATATTAAGGACAAAGGATTGGCTCAAGCTCAAAAGCTCAAGACTCTACATTTTACATTTTAGTGATCCAAGATCGCATTGAGTCTATAGGAAAAGCCAATACTATCAAGGAGGGATGAGGTGTTGCTTAATGAGCCTCTTGCTTCAAGTGCTTAGTGATATGCTCCAAAAACCCTCAACTACTTTCTCACATCCACATATGACCTAAACCCAAAGTCAAAATCGGTCCTACCGATTCTTTCTATCTGGCGCCAACGAGTTCAAATGTCATAGCCACTGCCACAAACCCTAGGCAATTCGGTCTCACCGATAGGGATCTCGGTCTCACCGAGATGGGATTGTAATCTCTCTGTTTCCCTTCGTAACGTTTCGGTCTAACCGAAGTGAGCGATCGGTCCCACCGAGATTGCAATGTAAACTCTTTGTTTCCCTTTCGAAACATTTTGGTCTCACCGAAAAGAGCGTATGGGTCCCACCGAGTTTACCTGACCAACTCTCTGGTTAGCTAATTACCAAAATCGGTCTCACCGAGTTTGTGTAATCGGTCTCACCGAGATTACGTTATGCCCTAACCCTAACCATATCGGTCCTACCGAGTTGCATGTCGGTCCCACCGAAATCACTAACGGTCACTAGGTTTACTGAATCGGTCCGACCGAGTTTGTTGATTCGGTCCTACCGAGTTTGGTAAATTGTGTGTAACAGTTAGATTTTGTGTGGAGGCTATATATACCCTCCACCTCCTATTCATTCTTGGAGAGAGCCATCGAACAAACCTACACTTCCAACTTACCAGCCTCGAGAGAGAACCACCTACTCATGTGTTGAGGCCAAGATATTCCATTCCTACCATATGAATCTTGATCTCTAGCCTTCCCCAAGTTGCTTTCCACTCAAATCTTCTTTCCACAAGATCCAAATCCTATGAGAGAGAGTTGAGTGTTGGGGAGACTATCAGAAGCACAAGAGCAAGGAGTTCATCATCAACACACCATTTGTTACTTCTTGGAGAGTGGTGTCTCCTAGATTGGTTAGGTGTCACTTGGGAGCCTCCGACAAGATTGTGGAGTTGAACCAAGGAGTTTGTAAGGGCAAGGAGATCGCCTACTTCGTGAAGATCTACCGCTAGTGAGGCAAGTCCTTCGTGGGCAACGACCATGGTGGGATAGACAAGGTTGCTTCTTCGTGGACCCTTCGTGGGTGGAGCCCTCCGTGGACTCGCGCAACCGTTACCCTTTGTGGGTTGAAGTCTCCATCAACGTGGATGTACGATAGCACCACCTATCGGAACCACGACAAAAACATCCGTGTCTCCAATTGTGTTTGAATCCTCCAAACCCTTCCCTTTACATTCTTGCAAGTTGCATGCTTTAAATTCCGCTGCTCATATACTCTTTGCATGCTTGCTTGAATTGTGTGAAGATTGCTTGACTTGTGCAAAGATAGCTAAAATCTGCCAAAGTCTAAAATTGGGAAAAGGTTAAGTTTTTAATTGGTCAAGTAGTCTAATCTCCCCCCTCTAGACATACTTCAAGGTCCTACAGGAATACATACAGAAAAACACTAAGGCAACATATGCGTGTATGATTGGGAAACTAAGATGGCATTGCAACAGACCACTAGAACAACACTTCAATGTAAAAAAGAACATGGTATGGTAGACAGATGAAGTACATACTAATGAATAACAATACATATGATATTCAGAAGCATGACGTCCAAACTAAGCAGATGGCATTGTGATAGAGTAGAATGACAGTACTTGAATTTGAAAACATGTTATCATGAATGGAATATGTACTGAAAAACAGGAAGGCATGACATATTTACATGCATGATCAGCAGGCTAAGCACAAGGCATTGCAACAGAGTAGATGCACTAGAGGACATTATATGCATGTTGTACCCATATCACGGGCCAAGTTAGAGCAAGGACCTTGTGGGGTGAATATGATTCATCATCTTTCTGCAAGTCTTGTGAAGAATTTCCTTTACATGTTCCATCATATTGGGTATCATTGACATCAAGTTTGTTGGCCGTTACATTGCTCCGTGAGGTTCTTGTGGATAAATCAGTGTGTGCAATTATATCTGGCATGCATGGAAGACAACTAGTAGTTAGATTTATGTAATGAGTGCCTGTAGGAGATGACATAAATAGTAGGACTGGGGTTAACTAGCAGCAACAGGTCTAAAAAACTAAAGGGAGAACACAGATGAAAGCTATAGAATATGCATCGTTTGTACTCAAGATTAACTAGATGGCACACAAAAGTATTAAATAACAACATAGCTAATACTAGAAGTGATATAATACTATAATCACCAGCCTGTGGGATAGCATTTGCTGATGGATGATAACTATGGAACAAAATTACCTAAAGAACAATTCCCTTAGATGAACTATGGAACAACGTTAACTCCTGAACAAGACCCGTAAGAGATCATCATGAATATACAGTGAAATGTGATAATCTATTTTCCATGCTTAGATGAATAACAAAGGCATAAATGTTGCACACAAGTAAGATGAGGGTACAACCTATCTGGCCGCCATCCATAGGAGTGAGCATCATGTGCTGACTTGTCGATGGCCCTGCAGTTGTTGTGGCTGTCCATGTCGGGCATGCGCATTCTATGCAGGGAACTACTGAATGGGAACTATAGCTCTCTTCTGGTGTATGCTTCCCTTGTTGGAGCAGCTACGGTGAGTCCGAAGACGGTGTGGCTGAAGATGCAGAAAACGCATAATGTTAAGAACGACACGTCTCTCTGATCTGAAGAAATACCCAAAGAGATCAACAACAAGGTACAAGAGTGGTCACACGTCTGTTGATTGAAGACTAAATTGGGGTCACACGATTTTATTTTACTTTGGTACTGTCCGATCTACGCGAGATGGCTTGATGGCCGTCTTGTGCCTCCCAGCTGACACTGTTCGGAATCTTCCCCCAAGAGCCAGCGACCACCGGCAGAGCAGCCTGCCTCCGCCGTCTGTGGCCCCGACCAAAACGCCACTCCCCGCCCCACCACACTATCGTGGTTGCGCCGCCCCGGGCCAATTCAGAAAGACTCGCCGTCATACAGATCCGGCGGTGGCAGTACCTTCAACCCACGCATCCTTACGTTAGACACCAACCAACCGACAACCTAGGAGCTCCGCTGCCTCGAGGGGTGCTGCTTCCCATTGGGAATCGATTGGCCAAGAATAAAAATTCAGACAATTGATGCCTAAATAATGTGATTTGAGATGAGGGTGCGACCTATCTGGCGGTCCGGTGAAGTAGGCAGCTCCAGCTGCGGAGTCGGTGAGGCCGACTCGGTTGCGGTGGCTACCGGCGGCAGGGAAGCAGTGATGTCGCGATGGGCGACAGCTACGGGGAAGCAGCACCGGGGCTCTGGACGGATCCGAAGTTGGAGCCGCTCCGGCACCATGAGCAACATCGGGGGTGAATCGGCTCCGGTACGGTTCACGCGGCCGTCATCGAGGCAGCTCCGGCAGCACGGAGTAAGAGGCACACGGCCCAGTGCACGACGGTAAATGGACAACGTCTCCGGCATTAGGGAGGAGGGCGGTTGTGAATTTGGTGCGGTGGGGGCACCATGGTGGAGGGGCTGACGTTTCACGACTCGGGAGAAGGGAGCTTCCGGGGAGAAGGTGATTTGGCGCCCACGAGGTATGAATGGGGAATTGGGAGGGGGAACCATGTCTTACGGACGCATTTTTCTAAAATGTGGGGGGAAGGTACAGTTCTACCCCTGCCTTTAGGCTTCTCGGCTTGGGTCTGTGTACTGAGGGTCGGGGATAGTAGAGTAACTTTGCTTCTCCCAATTAGTGGGCGAGAGCGATTTCGGACGAGGAGGGCGTGTTTTGAAATATAGTGGGCGCGAGCGATTTTGGGCGAGGAGGGCGTGTTTTGAAATAGTGGGGCGAGCTATTTCGGGCGAGGAGGGCGTGTTTTGAAATAGTCGGCGCGAGCGATTTCGGGCGAGGAGAGGCTGTTTTGCCAACCATGGTTTATGAATTATTCGGCACATGTCATTTCGGCCGAGGAGAAGGCGCGCTTGGATGAAGTTACAAACCTACCCTCGATGTACAACGTGCCAATTGATGCGTGTCCCACAAAGGCCGGTAGTTTCGCGTCTCCCATTTATTTGCTCGGGTGAATTCCACCGAGCAGAGGGTGTTTAAAGGTTCGCTCAAATTTTGGGAGAACGAGCATCCACGTCTACCTTACCAAGTCGACTCGAATCAAATTTTGAAATATTAGCTTGCCACTCCTTTTTTAGATGGAGAGATGATGCTCGGGAGTAATGTGTTTTTGCATGCTCGTTGCTAACGATTTACTATATGACAAATAGTTGACCCACTCAAAAATGTGAATCAAACCCAAAATGAAATATCTCGATTCAATGAAATAGCTCATTCACTAGGTCAAAATAGTGAAGTAAATCCAAAATTGAACACCTCAATTGAGTAGCATGTTGTACAGTATTATAGTACTCCATGAACATGTTGAAAGTCAAATTAATGAACTTGTTTGATATACACATATCTCCATTCATGTGTGGATTGCAGACAACATGTTCTCCAATTTAAATATGTGAATGGACGTTTATATCGAAACATGGTTTATATCAGTCTTTGGTGCATAAAACGCGACCTCCCCCTCTCCGGGACGCCTGCTCTCTCTCTCGTCGACAATCTTCAGTTATGTCGCACGCATCCAACACACAAACCTTGTTGGTCCCTCTCCCTCTCTCTCTCCATCTCTCTCTCTCTCTCTCTCTCTCTCTCTCTCTTGTGTGTGTGTGTGGGGGGGGGGGTCTTTCTAGTTCGCATGCATATATACTCCATCTATAGGTCTCTCTCGCACAGTATGTATGATTCTCTAGTCCAAGCTAAATATCTTGGGTGCACTCATCATACGCACACAAATTCCTTGGCTCGTTGCCCGTAACTCTCTCACGCACCACTCTGTCGTCTCGGAGCTCTTCCCTCTCTCTCAAACTCTCCATCTCCCTGGGTCACACATACACATGCATATCTCACTCGCACTCGATAGACCCATCTAAAACTCTAACTCTCTCCCTCGTTCTCTCTCCATCTCACACGCACACACACACACTGTCGGTGTCAAAACCGGCGGATCTCGGGTAGGAGGTCCCGAACTGTGCGTCTAGGCGGATGGTAACAGGAGACGAGGGACATGATGTTTTACCCAGGTTCGGGCCCTCTTGATGGAGGTAAAACCCTACGTCCTGCTTGATTGATATTGATATTGTGGATGTTTACAAGAGTGGATCTACCACGAGATCAAGGAGGCTAAACCCTAGAAGCTAGCCTATGGTATGATTGTAAGGGTTGTTGTTCTGTCCTACGGACTAGAGCCATCCGGTTTATATAGACACCGGAGAGGGCTAGGGTTACATAGAGTCGGTTACAATGGTAGGAGATCTACATATCCGTATCGCCAAGCTTGCCTTCCACGCCAAGGAAAGTCCCATCCGGACACGGGGCGAAGTCTTGAATCTTGTATCTTCATAGTCTTGGAGTCCGGTCGATGATGATAGTCCGGCCAATGGTAGTTCGGTCGATGATGATAGTCCCGCTATCCGGACACCCCCTAATCCAGGACTCCCTCAGTAGCCCCTGAACCAGGCTTCAATGACGATAAGTCCGGTGCGTATATTGGTTGGCATTGCAAGGCGGGTTCCTCCTCCGAATGATAGAAGATTGTGAACACCAGGATAGTGTCCGGCTCTGCAAAATAAATTCCACATTCCTCCGTAGAGAGAATAATATATACACAAGTTCAATCTGCTGACGTTTTCTGCGGCATGACGTCACGCCGCTACCAAGCCATTATTTAAATCGTTTTTCATTCTACCACCTCAGCGCATTTAGCGAAGCGGTTTCCTTGGCACGTCTTGTCGAAGCAGAGATCGTGTTTCCCCTTAATCCGGGATTCTCATCAATACGGACGTGGGTAACCCAACCGCGCCATTGATGGTGACGCTTGGGAGATAAGCGAGTTTTATCGGGCGGTTGGGGACGCGTGACTTCGCCTACCATATAAGGGATAAGGATTCACCTTCTCACCTCGCCTTCTTCCTCCTTTGCTTATCCATCTCCGCTTTTCGAGCTCCAGCGCCCAAGTTCGCAAGATCTCGTCTCAACCTTCTCCGACCATGTCCGGGCGGGAGGTAAATGGTTGGCCTCCACCGTTAAGGAGGAGCACATCGCCAAACTGCGCGGCGCTGGATACCTCTCCGGCGACATCAGCGACCGGCTGCCCGACGAGGGCAGCTCATCCCCACCCCAAGCCCCATGAGAGGGTCGTCTTTCTTCCCCACTTCCTCCATGGACTGGGCTTTCCACTTCACCCCTTTGTTCGGGGCTCATGTTCTACTACGGCCTGGATTTCCATGATCTGGCGCCAACTTCATCCTCAACATCTCGGCGTTTATCGTGGTATGCGAGGCCTTCCTCTGCATCCAGCCCCACTTCGCTTAGGCTCAAGACCTTCAATGTCAAGCTGAAGGTAGTGAAGGGCACTCAAGCGGAGTCTTGAGGCGCCATGTTGGGAAAGATGCCCAACGCCCTTTAGTTCAAGGGCCTTCGTGGAATCCGTCAAGGGTGGCAATCGGGGTGGTTCTATATCACCGAGCAGCGTGACCCTACATGGGCGGCGGCCCCGAGTTCAGATCTGGTATCCCCACGCAGCTCACCTCCCGGAAAGAGAAGGGCTTGCTGTGGGGTAGTTCGAGGAGCCGACGGACTCAAGCCTGTATCCGAAGCGGTGAAAAAGCTCAGGCTGGTTAACGTGGTCCAAGTCATGCTCGTCGGCCGGATTCTCCCATGCCAAGAGCGGGCATTCAATCTATGGGAGGTCAATCCGGAATAGCACCAGGCACTGAGCAGGCTCTTCGACATGACGTACGAAGGCGCCTGGAGGGTGCTGTTCAAGGGCGCTGAAGCCCCCGCATCCGCGACTGAAGATCGTGGGTTTCGCTCGCAGCGCCAAGCCAGCGAGGCAAGTGATTCTACCCCTTTACGGGACACTTGCTTTTCATAGTTTGACTATATGCGGGTTTTAATTTCCCCTTTTCCTTTGACAGATGGATGAGGAAGGCGGAACAGATTATCTGTCCGGCTCCTATGCCGAAAAATCCAGCAGACGCCTGCCTAGCGGGGCTGCTGGTTCCGCACCGCACGTGGTGCCGAGAAGAAGGCCAAGAAGGAGGCCACGGGTGCTCGAAAGAGTGCCCGTTTTCAGGTGTCCGACGACTCGGGCGGACTCCTCCCGAAAATGAGGAGGAGAAGAGGACTCTCTCCCGCAGAAGGAGAGAGGAAGAGGAAGGCTTCCCCACGTGGGAGGCCGAAGGGTCCAAGAGGGAAGGACTATTCCCCCGGACAGCTCCGCCAACATCAATGTTGGCGAGGAAGAATGGCCTTCAAGGGCCAGGCCTCCGGCGAGATCGTAAGTATCCGGATTCCTGAATGATTTATAATTTCTTTTTCTGCGTCACATAGTGTCATTCTGATGCCACATGCTGCCTGTAGTCCGGCGAGTGATGATCTCCCCGCTTCATCGAGCGGGTCGTTGGCTCCGTCGGATGTAGACTCCATCCCGACCGCCTCCACCCTCGCGACATCGAGGACGCCGAGGTGGGATCCCAAGAAGGGACCCATTAGGGGAGGCCCGGGGCGCCGCAAGGCGTCCTCCGGACTTTCTTGCCGGACTCCAAATCAGAACCCGCAGTGGTTCCGGAGTCCGCCGCGCCCTTCGAACGAAGGGCAAGACCGTAACGCCGGCGGCTTCCGTCCCAACCGGGGCGCCGGGCAATTTGTTGGAAGCGCTGCAGCGCTTCCATCGAAAGAACACCGCACTATTATGAGTGCGGTGATTCAAGGTGCAGCTTCGCCAAGAGCGGGCTGACCGAAGCTTGCGAGCCTTCTATCGGCTTTGAGGTAAGAAGTTAAAATATGCAATGTAATACCGCATAGACAGTAGCCCTCGATGCTTGTTCGGTGTTCGGGAAGAAAAGCCGACCGAGGATCTGAAAAAAAGATATACGCAGGGTTGCTAAGAAATTATGTCAATATGGGTTGCAGGCTGCGCTGCTGACCTCTGCCGCACTAATCATGGAGGTCGGTGCTTTGAAGCAGAGTCGGCGGTCCGAGCAAGAGCTCGGCCGCGCCAGAAGCAGCTCCAGGACAAAGAAGGTGAGTAACACCACTTTGAACTTGTACCTTGTAAAAAGGATTTAGGTTGCAACAAAAATAACAAGGATAACATGGGTACTGCAGGGCCACGAACGAGGTGGCGACCACGAAGGAGGCCGTGTCCGCGTCGAGCAATGCGCCACGCAACGGGCAGAGCGAGAAAAGCAGGAGGCGCGGTGGCGGTGGTTCAGCAAGAGCTCTGTGCTCTCATGGAAAAGCATGAGAGTTTGGGCGTGACTCAAAGACTCGAGAGTCCGAGCTTGCCTCGGCTCTCGAAAGTGCCAAAACTACCAAGGCCGATGCCCATAAGTCCCTTCAGGAGATTGAGTTGATGAGGAAGATAGCAGCGGGTAAGGCATTTTTCATGCAAAGCAAGCATGTGAATGTAAATTACGTGTTACTTACCCGAATTCGGAGCTCTCCAGGGGCGTTTGCAGATCTGCCTTGCAGCGTGTCTGATGCCTCCGCATTCTACCGAGCCGAGGAGGGGAGCTCAACGGAGAAGGTCTTCGGTCTCAAGATCTTTGAGGCCGGCCATCCGGTGCCCCTAGCGACCAGTGAAGCAGCTGGTCGAGCTCCTAAAGGCGGCCGAAAGCAGGCCATGAAGGGCCTCAGAGTCCGGTGTGGCCTGGAGAGGCCATGTCCGGGAGCTACTTCGCCTCGCGGCGACGGTTGGTGGATGCGTGCCTCGGGTGGAGGTTATCAAGCGGTCCGCCAGTATTGAAGGTGCTCGTCGGGCCCTTGCCCACGCAAAGGTGCATTGGGGCAAGCTGGATGCGGAGAAGCTAATCATCGACGCGCCACCAGCGGGCAAGGAATATCGACGCCCAAATGTACTATAAGACTGTCTGAAGGGTGCCCGCAAGATTGCGGATGAGTGCCCTGTGGATGTAATTATTGAGTAAATTCGCAATGTGTTATCCTGCGCTGAAAACTTAGTTCATATGCGCTAAGCAACGCTTGTTACTTTAAAATATTACCTTCAGCGGCCGTTTATTAAATCGAGAGATGGCAAGTCGTCGGCTTCAGCCCCCATGCCACGAAAGTGCTCGAAAAGGGATAAACTTGAGCACTCTTGTTCCCATTTTTGGGTCCATCTAGGGAGGCGCTCAACACAACGAACAAGGCAACCGGACTTATAGTGCTTGAACACTCTCACTTAGCTATAGAATTCTATAATTTTAAATTTCGTGAAGCCCCTAGTATTCGGAGGACCGAATTGGGCGCTATCCACGCCTTCGTCGGACATTATCCGAACTTCGCTCGGCGGCGTGAGGTCTTTAAGGACCCGAAGGACCTCTTGAATAGCGACCAGTCTCGCCTTATCATGATAGTCAGTTTTAGCTTTCTCATCGAGGCGTTAACCCGGCTCAACCGGGCGCAATCACGTGGTTCTCCAGGCTACCTTAGCCGATAGAACGGAACGTAAGGTGCCAAACATGGGAGCCGGCAAACCCAACTATTGACCCAAGACATGATTCGGAGCCGATTCATATAATGCTATAAGTTCGGGGTGCCGCACTTGTGAAAGTGTTCGGACTTTATCACACCATAATGCGGAGAACATAAGCCCCTGGTGTATTTGGCCGTACCAAAATGTACGGGTGCAACATGTCGTAAATGAACACACACATATATATATATATATAAGGTATTGCAATTATGGGCAAAAAGTGCTGCATTTTGTTCGAGAAAATATGCTATGAGTGCCAGATGATACAAATAGTGCGGAAAGCAAGGGATTGGATTTAATTAAAGGCGTCTCCCTCCGTGGGTAGGCCGCAGAATGTTGTATTTAACAAATTTAATGCTCATGATGGAGACCACCGAGTGTTCGTCGCGCCTTTGTCCTTCCCCGGCTGTTGCATCATGAGTTCGCAGGTTCGCCACCGGACGAGTTCTGTATAAAAAGAGAGAAATAAAAGAAAAAGAGCGACACACTTGGGAGCCCCCGTGTGGTCGAACCGCACTGGGTCTGTTGTGGTTGTGCCTTTCCCCTATGCCCATGGTATCTCCGTATGTAATTATGTAAGCGGAGAGTTTGTCTTACAATTATGCGAGGGCTGGGGTTGAGGCCGCATTACTCTGGCGCGCTCGGAACGTGCTGTGGTCTTGGTTGATGTTGCTCGGCGCGTTTGGCGTGTCCGGTCGCTTAACGGCGGACTCGAAAATTGCCTTAAAAGGCTGCTCAGACTTCGCGCGAGCCGCTGTATGTTCCTCCGTTCGGAGGGAGCGTTCCGTGTTTCCATTGACCGTGATGACTCCACAAGGGCCTGGCATCTTGAGCTTAAGGTATGCATAATGCAGCACCGCGTTGAATTTTGCGAACGCGGTTCGTCCGAGCAGGGCGTGATAGCCGCTGCGGAACGGGACTATGTCGAAGATTAACTCCTCGCTTCGGAAATTATCCGGGATCCAAGACCACTTCCAGTGTAATCGAGCTCTGCATAATTGGCCTCGACACCGGTATGACGCCTTGAAGGTTGTCTTTGTAGGTTTAATCTTTGAAGGGTCTATGCCCATCTTGCGCCCGTATCCTCGATAAAGCAGGTTCAGCTACGCCGCCGCCCATCGACTCTCGTGAGGTGAAATCCATCAATGATTGGGTCTAAAACCAATGCGCGAATCCGCCATGGCAGATATCGGTCGGATGGTCTCTTCGATCGAAAGTGATCGGGCAAGAGGACCATGGGTTGAATTTTGGGGCGATCGCTCCATCGCGTATACGCCCTTTAGTGCACGCTCCGCTCCCTCTTGGGGATATGCGTTGCGTATATCATGTTTACCGTCCAAACTTGAGGGGGGAATCCTTTTGTCCTCTGTTGTTCGGCGGCGGGTCTCTTCCTCGTCATCGCTGTAGCCCCTTGTCACTGTTTTCGCGATTAATTTGCTGCGCTGCTTGAATACCCAACAACCTCTGTTGGTGTGGTTAGCTGGCTTTTCGGGGTTCCATGTATTTGACAGAGCGGTCGAGTATTCGGTCCAAATTGGGCGGGCCCGGTGGTTCTTGTGAATGGCTTCTTCCGCTGACCGGGCTTGGAGCCGCGAATCCGGCGCTGACTGCTGTATCCTCATTGTTGTCACCGCACGCGGCGTTTGTTTATGTTTCGACGCAACCTGCCATTGCGGTCCTTGGTATCCGGAATGCCAGCGTTTTGCTGAGGTTGTTGCTGCGAGCTAGCCAGCTATCCTCTCCCGCATGTAAGCGGGTCATGAGTGATGTGAGGGCTGCCATGGATTTCGCTTCTCCCGCCCTAGGTGCCGGGCCAGCCACTCGTCGCGGATGTTATGTTTGAAGGCAGCGAGTGCCTCTGCATCCGGACAGTCGATGATTTGATTTTTCTTTGTTAAGAACCGTGTCCGAATTGCCCGGCCGATTCGTCTGGGCTGCTGGATTATGTGGCTTAGGTCATCTGCGTCCGGTGGTCGCACATACGCGTTCTCGGTAGTTGTCGAGGAATGCGGCTTCCAGGTCTTCCCAGCATCCAATTGACTCTGCGGACAGGCTGTTAAACCAATGCCGAGCTGGTCCTTTGAGCTTGAGCGGGAGATATTTGATGGCGTGAAGATTGCCGCCGCGGGCCATATGTATATGGAGGAGATAATCCTCAATCCAAACCGCTGGGTCTGTTGCCATCGTGGATTCGATATTAACAGGTTTAAACCCTTCAAGGATTTGATGATCCATTACTTTATCAGTGAAGCATAGTGGGTGTGCGGCGCCTCTGTATTGAGCTATATCGCGACGTAGCTCGAGAGAGCATTGTCTGCTGTGTTCGGCCCGGCCGGAGTAGTTGTATCCGCGCGACGGTGTTCGCGTGGGTCTTGGGCGCCGCGTGATCCATATATAGATCTGGATTGTCTTGCCTTGTCCTCCAATATATCTCGCAAGTCCGACGCGTTCCTCGTGGGCTTCATGCTTTTGAGCGATGCCGGGTACGGTTTTGGTGGAGGGCTTCACGCCTCTCTCGTCGCGCCACGAGGTGGTCGGTCTGCCAGACAGCGCTGGTGATGCAGGTTTGTACGCTTCCTCCTCTAATCGGGGAGCAACTTGCGCTTTGGGTAATTTTTGGAGGCGCTCGAGTTCATACTCTTGCCGCGAGGACCTCGGTCCATCCGTCGGCCAAGAGGTCTTGATCAGCTTGAAGTTGTTGCTGCTTTTCTTTAGGCTGTTTGCCGTGGCCATTAGCCTGCGCCTCAAACGCTCTTGTTCGACGGGATCCTCGAGCACGACGAATTAAAATCGTCGCCGAGGCTTGCCTCGTCTCCGGAGGGAGGTAAGTAATTGTCATCCTCGACCTCTTCGTCCCGCCGCCCTCTCGTGAGGGCTTGCTTCGCCTCCTCCCGCGCTGGATCGTCTTTGCCGAGGGAGTTGTCTTCGGCACTTTCGGGGTGTTATTATCTCCTGTGCCGGAATCTCCATTCTTGCCGTGGCGGGGTTTAGAGCGGCGCCACGACGCCGGGCGCTTGGGCTGTTTCTTTAAGGAGTCGGCCTCCGTTGCTTCCTCGCCGTCCCCATCTTTTGGGGTGTCCACCATGTATATGTTGTATGACGAGGTGGTCTTCCAGTGTCCTGTAGGCACTGGTTCTTAGCAGTCTCCGGCATCGTCGTCCATACCGTCGATGTCTTCGGAGTCGTAGTCGAGTACGCCGGTCAAATCGCCGACGGTGGCTACGAAGTGGGTGGTGGGTGGGCTCAATTTCTTCGTCGTCTGCGTCCCAACCATCCTGGCCGTAGTTCGCCAGGCTCTCCGGATAGCGAGAGATGCTTCCGTGAATTTATGATATCGCCAAGGGCGAGTGCTGAAAGATGTCCGCAGCGGTGAATTCCATGATCGGCGCCAATCGGATTCGACTAGCAGGGCGCAGGAGGTTCGAGTCCGCAGGAGTCCGCACCTCGAGTCATGAGCCTTATGCGGGACAAGGTAAGTGTTCGCCCATCGCCGAGGAGTTGCGGCTCCCGAGGCGGTGTCCAGCCATCCGCCCTCGATCCGAGCGATCGGCTCCGGACTATGGGTCGAGCGGACTCGTGCGGCCTCCAAGGTGCTGTCCGCGGCAGAGTTAGGTCATGCCCATCGTGACAAAGACGACACGCCGGCTGCGGCTCGATCCATCGAAGATCAAGTCTCCGCGGATATCGGCCATGAAGTTTAGGCTTCAAACCTGACTCGACGGCCAGGGCGTAGCTTCGATCTGCTCCAAAGGCCAAGTGAGTTGGCCCGCAGCGGCCGCCGAATACGAAGATCTGTCCGGGGAGAAAAGTCTCACCCAGGACTGCGTCGTTGTCGATTGAAGAGGCCATCAAGCCTATCGATGACGACACAGAGGAACTCTCAATGAAAGCACCAATGTCGGTGTCAAAACCGGCGGATCTCGGGTAGGAGGTCCCGAACTGTGCGTCTAGGCGGATGGTAACAGGAGACGAGGGACATGATGTTTTACCCAGGTTCGGGCCCTCTTGATGGAGGTAAAACCCTACGTCCTGCTTGATTGATATTGATATTGTGGATGTTTACAAGAGTGGATCTACCACGAGATCAAGGAGGCTAAACCCTAGAAGCTAGCCTATGGTATGATTGTAAGGGTTGTTGTTCTGTCCTACGGACTAGAGCAATCCGGTTTATATAGACACCGGAGAGGGCTAGGGTTACATAGAGTCGGTTACAATGGTAGGAGATCTACATATCCATATCGCCAAACTTGCCTTCCACGCCAAGGAAAGTCCCATCCGGACACGGGGCGAAATCTTCAATCTTGTATCTTCATAGTCTTGGAGTCCGATCGATGATGATAGTCCGGCCAATGGTAGTTCGGTCGATGATGATAGTCCGGCTATCCGGACACCCCCTAATCCAGGACTCCCTCACACACAATCTCATGCCTAGCCAAGTATGATGGTCTCTCACTCAATTGTAGGCACACGTAGTCCCCCTATATGTATATGACTAGCTAATCTTAGTCTCCATCACAAACATGTGCATGGTCTATCTCAATTTCTCTCAGGGCATCTTTCTATCACGCACGCACCTCGTCCCTCGATCTTCCACCCATATAGCCCCCTCACGATCTCGAGGGGATCTCTCTATCACAAATACACCCTCTCTCCCTCTCCATGCGTCCATGTTCTCCATGCGTCCCTATCGACCGTTGTTCCTTGTTGGCCAGACCTCTATTGGACATGTGCTATAGGGGTGTCTCTCTCCGTTGCAAACAATCACGCACTAGCTATCTTCGTGTATCTCCTCACCTCGCTTTTCTATCTCGGAGATGCATGCGTGATATGTTTGCATAAGAAACGAACAACCACACTCTCTCTAATTTATCATTTGTTGTCCCTTTCTCTTTCACACACATACTCTTTTTGCACACTCACTCATTCTCCTTCACACGCACTTGATCTCTCTCGATTTAGGCACTCTCTTCGGTCCATAGCATATAGATTTATTGAAAAGTCAAACATCACAAAGTTTGACCATGTACGTGGAGAAAAACATTTACATCTAGAACGACAAACATATACCATTAGATTCATCATGAGATGTAGTTTCGTATGATGTATCTTTGGTATTGTAGATATAAATAACATTTGCGTAAACCTGGTCAAAGTTTCCAAAGTTCGACTTCTAAAAAAATTGTATGCACTGCATTATCGAGCGGATGGAATATCTCTTTCCCCCTCTCAGCTATCTGACGCACCACTCAGCCTTATCGGGGCTCCTCTATCTCTCTCAAACTTTATATCTCCCTCATACACATGTCTCGCTCGCGCTACATAGACCCATTTAACACTCTCCGCCCTTGTTCTCTCTCTATGTGACACGCACCCCCTAAGTACCATAATCCCTCACTCCATCATAGGTGCACGCACTCCCCCCCTAAGTATGATTATCTCTCACTAGCCATCAGGAACACACATATTGTCTCCATCCATCCATACATCTATCTCGATATCTCTCGGGGTATCTTCTATCGCGCACACACCTTGTCACTCGATCTCCCACCCATGTAGTCCCATCACGATCTCCAGAGGATCTCTCTATGACAAACATACACTCTCTCCTCCCCATGTCTGCATTTTATCCATACGTCTCTCTCGACCTCTCTCCCTTGTTTGTCGGACCCCTCTTGGCCACGTGCAAGGGGTCTTTCTCTCTCAGTTGCAAACAACCACACACTATCTCCTCACCTTGCTTCCGCTGTCGAAGATGCATGTGTGATAGGTTTGCATAAGACATACACGCTTTTTCTCTACTTTTATCGTGTGTTGTCCATGTCTCTTTCACACACGCACACACACTTTTTTCAGTCACTCTTTCTGTTTCACACACACTCTCTCTAGTTAGGTACTCTCTCACGTCCATAAGCATATGGATGTTTTGAAAAGTCAAACCTCCGAAAAGTTTGACCAGGTATATGTGGAGAAAAACATTTACATCTGGAACGATCATTAAATTCATCACAACATGTACTTACTTCATACTATCATTTATCTTTGGTATTGTAGATATAAGTAATTTCTTTATAAACTTGGTCAAAGTTTCAAAAGTTTGACTTTAAAAAAAATGTTGGCACTACATTATCGAACGGAGGGAGTAGCTCTTTCTCCCTCTCTGCTATCTCTCACGGGCCTCCCCTCTCACTCGAACTCTCTATACCAATGGATTACACCGTCACTATGTCACGTATAGCTCTGTATATTGTTTAGTTGACCGGTCAACCAATACACATGCTGCCTTGTCAGCTCGTGTTCTCTATCTTCGTGTGCTGGCCCATGTAGCAGTGGGTGAAAATAAGTAAACTAGAGGCCCATCTGACATGCGGTGAAGTAAACAAAGTTGAAACCACTCGGGGTAGCACCCCGCACGCTAGTAAATTGAGGGCACACTTCTTCCGCGTGAAGGACGCACTCGCGCACAATTCACCACTGCGCGGCGGCATGCACAGAAGGACACACTCGCGCACACCCAGCACGGCAGCACACAACACACACCAGCACACGTGTACACCGGCGTCGCCGCCAGCTAAGATGGACGGTGAGGCAGCCAACAAGCGGAGGAGGCTCGCACCAAAACCTTATCCGGCGAGCCTGGACTTCATCAGCAGCCTCCCCGATGACATGCTGCTCGTCATCATCGGCCTCCTACCCACCAAATCTGCCATGCGGACCGCCCTGCTCTCCCGGCAGTGGTGCCCCCTCTGGCGCCGCGTCCCCCTCAACCTCACCGTTAAGAGCGTCCTCTGTGACAGGGATTGCAAACGCATGGCCGCAGTCTCCAAGATCCTTTCATCGCACCCTGGGCCAGCCAGACGCCTTGACATCTGCATGTTCAGTACCAACTGCAAGGTCCAAGCCAAGTTCGACAAGTGGTTATTATTCCCCGCCCTAGATCAGCTCGAGCTCATCTTTGAAGCTGGACGATGTTGCTATCTGCCGCCGTCCATGCTCCGCCTCACACCAACGCTGCGCCGCGCCAGCTTCAGCTTCTGCTATCTTCCCCAGATTAATGTTGCGCCCGCCCTTCTTCTCCCTCAACTCAAGCAGCTCGACCTCTTCAATGTTGGCATCACGAAGAAGGATATGGAGCACCTGCTCCACAGTTGTATTGCGCTCGAGTACCTTCGTCTTGAGCAGATCCACAGGTCCATTAGCCTCCAAATCGCCTCGACGAATCTCCTATGGATTTATGTGTCTTGCTGGCCCCGCAACAAGACGTCAATTGGGAAGAGATCACTCCAGCTATTCCACTTTATGGTCATTGAGAATGCGCCTTTCCATGAGAGATTGCTTGTATCTGATCTAGAAGGTCCAACAAAAATCAGGGTCATTGACGCGCCGAAATTGACAGCGTTGGTGTACTCGTGTGCCAAATTCTCCGAACTCTTTATTCGATCCATAATCGTTCAGGTACAACACTCATCTTATTCTCCGTTCTTCTTGAAATTCACATTTTTAAATTTCTTCTTGATGTATTTACGATTGTCTTCCAGAAAATGATTCCCACAAGCTTGACCCAGTCTATGAGCATAGTGAAGATCTTGGCAATAAAATCTATCGGCCCCAATCTGGATCAAGTTGTTGGATTCCTTACATGCTTTTCGTGCATGGAGAAGCTACTCATCGAGGTGAAACTCCTTTCCTATTAGTAAACGGTAATCACAACGTAGCTCAATTTTTTCGTAATTTTCCCAAATTACGATGACAAGTGTAGTGTTCAAAACTGCATCTCACAAGACCGCACGAAAAGAAATTTTTTAGTATTTTTCTCACGTGATCACCTGCATCATTTTTTTGTTGTACTACTTTAGTAGCCTAAGCTAGTCATAGTGGAAAGTAACTTAGACTAGTAACTCTATGGTTACCCTAAGAGCAAGTACTACATCCGTCCTGCTTTACTCTTCCTATTTTGTACTATCAAAATTTGACCATAGATTTAACTGACAAAATGTTAATGCATGTCACTAAAAATTATATCGTTGGATTCGTATTTGAACATAATTTCAAATGGTATAATTTTTGGTGGCATGCATTGGCATTCTTAGGTAAATCTATGGTCAAAATTTTACACTAAATACGAGGTAGTACAATAGTGGGCTATAACAGCCCTCCACTATGTAGGCCAAAACATGTGCCAAATTCACTTGTGATGCATTTGGCATCGATGCCCCTCCATTGCTCACCTGGTGCCCAATCTGGATCACCTACTTTGCTCCGGTGCCAAATTAACTCACGCTGTGAAAAAACACTTGCGTGGGAGAGGGAGAGGACCGAGGCAATTAAAAACACTTGTTTGGGAGAGTGAGAGGCTGGTGTAGTTGGTTTGATTGATTTTTTTATACATGTGGATTTGTGTGCACAGCAGTGCCAACTCTCTCACATCGCGAGAGCGGTGCCAAAATCTTTTGATTTGACATCGATGTGTATTACGTGGCATACTTTTGAGAAATATGGCATCGGCCACATAGTGGAAGGCAACAAATGCCCAAGCTCTTCACGTGCTCCTAGGTAAATGAGAGGAAAGAGAAAGAGAGAGAGAGAGAGAGAGTGAAAAAACATCACTAGCTAGCCAACCCTATCGTATGAGCGAATGATATTGGTACCTCTAGATGACACGACAATCTTATATAGGCAGCTGCTCTAATATGTTCTCTTCTTTTGCAGATAAAAAAGACCCGAAAGTGAAAAATGTGCTGCACTATAACAATCTCATCGAATGCCTTGATCTCCATCTTACAGAAATTGATTTGATCGACTACTGAGGCAGCACATCTGAGATTAAATTGGCCAGGTTCTTTGTTCTGGAGGCAAGTGTGCTTAAGGTAATGAGGTTCGGCGTTCTCTGGCGCAACAATGAATGGCGTGCTGTTCACCGCAGGCGTCTAAGCCTAAATGACAAAGTCTCCGCAGAAGCTGAATTTGTTTTTGAATCATCAAGTGGCCAGAGACTCGAAAATTTATTTGCCCATTAGTGACTTGTCAGGGCGGTGGATTTTAGTTTGTAAGATAATGATGCATCCACCTAAAGTAACGAAAGTTCTTACGTAAACTTCCAAGTAATTCCCTATTCGTAGGTGCAGCATTACTCCTAACATCTGTAATATCAGTTTGAAACTTGTAATATTGCCGTGTCCTATTCCTGCGTTTTCAAAATCCTGCAAATCAGAGAGGTCCCGATTTGGTGATGATGTTGTGCCTGCTATCTTTCACCAATAGCCGTCGGATCTAGATCTGACGCATACAAACCAAACTTTTATAGTTTTGCAGAAAGATGCCCGCACGTGTTCCCTATTTACAAACAACTCCTTGTCTCTCACAATCAGCCTTATCTCCCCCACCACATCTAGAAGGCCATGGAAAAATCTGGCGCAATGGCTGCTGCCGGCGCCGTCCACCCCCAATCTGGTGTTCCGTGCAATGCACGGGCATCTACGCACGGGAAATTATGTCGAACACGGCTAGTTGTAAGCAGGCTAGCTCTACAGCCATGATGATAGTGACTGCAGATGTTGAGGCTGACTATGGTATGCCGAACACGGCGCCTACACTCAGGTGTCATCTCCGGCGCAGGGTCTTGTCACTTCACTGCAAGGGGTAGCACGTAATAATTTGACCAACGAGTAGTACTACTACTAGTACTAGCACCACCATCTCGATTTAGTAGTACTACCACGTCCATCTGGATTTAGTATTTTACTAGCAATATCTAGTAATGCATGTCACAAAAAATGTACTACTCCCATTGTAAATAAATACATGGTGTATTGTTTAATTCCTTCCGGTAGATGGCTCAAATCTGAAGTCTCATCAATCAGACTACTATTGTACTAACCGAGCGCTCAGCTTTGTAAGCTACCCACAAAAAATTGTAATCAAAGACTACTATTGTACTCCTCCGTACTGGTGCATTAGTCACGCTATTTAAAACCAAATAGTAATCCCAAAACTTTTAGGCGCGGTGCATTAACTACCCACGTCATTCCCTATTTTTTGCCACGAAAAAAGAAATCACCCAATACGAGACGTGGGGTACGTATGCATCCAATGACTTGAGACTAATCCCTCCGTCTAGGTGTATAAGTCATCTTAGAGAAAGTGAAAAAGAGGAGTGGGCTCTCATGCAAGAGCCTAGCTATATGCGGATTTCTAGGACGATACAATAAATATGAAGAAAGAGAGAGAGAGAGAAGATGAGAAAAAGTAGTACTCTTATAGCCAGCCTTATTGCTAACCTTATTGTATGAGTGGCTACAAGTGATGGCTCTATATGACATGGCAACATCATATAGCCAGCAGCTAGCTATACTATTAACCATGCTCTTAGGTTGTGCATTGTGACCAAGACAAAGGGGAAAGCGAGAGAACTTAATGCCTTTTTGCTAATTAATAGCATTACATGCAATGACTAACCACTGCATGTCATGTTTGGTAGTCTCAAGTCATTGAAAGCATGCACGGGCCACATCTCTCATTGGTTGATATGTCACGGAATAAGAAACGAGGAGGGAGTTAATGTACAGTACCTAAGTGTTTTGGGATTATTTGGTTTTCGTAAGGGGACTTACACAACATTTTTTGTTACATGCATTAACATTTTATTAGTTAAATCAAAGGTCAAAACTTGGCACAAAATGCAAAGGGGACCAATAAACCAGTAAACATCAAAGTTCTATCGTTTGGCCCCAACTAGAGGTTCAGTGAGATGACTATACTGCACCGGCATGGAGGGGGACACAACTTCATTGACTTACTGCACCTGCCTTTGGGTGTATGACACGTGGGCCCAATAGGTGGCTGGCCTACCTATCATACAACCAAAGGCAGGTGCAGTTAAGGCACCAGAGCTCAGTCCGTTAGGGTGCCTAGGTGCGTAGGATTTCGTAGATTGGATCAAGGGAGCCTTTATATGAGAAGTGCATAATGTGTTGCATTCACGTGTGTGTTGGCCATCTACTCCTCGGCCCTCTACTACACCTGCCTTTGGCTGTATGACAGGTGGGCCAGCCACCAAAGGGAGGTGTAGTAAGTCAATGAAGTTGCGTCCCTGTGGGACTGAGCTCCAGTGCCTTAACTGCACCTTCCTTTGGCTGTATGACAGGTGGGCCGGCCACCTATTGGGCCCACCTGTCATACACCAAAGGCAAGTGCAGTAAGTCAATGAAGCCGCGTCCCATCCTAACCAAGAGCAAGAGTGATCACTCCAATCGCAAGATCAGTTGACTAGAAGCTAGACCCATGGAGGCGATGAGCGCGAGCATCAGCAGGCTGTGCCAGATGGTCCACGACACCGGCCGGCGGCCCGGCACCGAGGAACGTCTCCAGGTCGTGCTTGAGGCCGCTAGGGCGAGAGGTTGCTTGGACGAAAGCTTTGTCTCCTTGTTTGATGAGGTCCTCATCGGCTTCCTCAACAAGTTCACCGTCGTCAAGAAGCTCGCGGACGACCTTGACGTACGCCTCCAGCCCATGCGCCCAGGCTCTGCGATGCCCACCATCCTCAACAGCCTCTATCACGACAACCTCTTCGACGCACTGGTGGCCCTGCGACTTCCCGCCATCGTGCTAGAGAATGTCCACCTTGAGGTCGTGCTCGCCGTGCAGCGCCTAGCGCAGCAAGACACCATCGACATAATCACCCACGTCTACGCGCAAATCGTCCACAAGGACTACTACATGCCAGAGGAGGACGATAGGTCGCTGGCCTTCTTGGACCGCAGGGCAACCTTGTACAACACTGTTCAGAAGCACGTCGAACTCGCCGCCAACGCTGCTGCTCCTCACACGTCGGTTGGTGACCTGGTGCACTAGGGCATGAGGATGTCGTTAATGGATCCGTATGCATCTTTATCTTTTCGTCAAATCCATGTAGTAGTATATGGTACTACTAGGAATTATCTTACCTTCCACATCAAGTTCATAATTTTCATACATACTTCATGCATGAACCGCACCAAAACCAAACTTCTCATTACTCTAGGGAAAATCGTTATTTCTATCTATCGGTCGCGCCATGGAGCGGAAGCAAAATTTACAAGCTACAAGTTCAAAAGGAAAAGCCTGCCGTGTTCGCGTCGCACCCCCACACGGTTGGTCCGGCACGCCGCTCAAGGGGGAATGCGTGCTGTGTTGCATTTTCACTTACAAGTGGGACCACAGTTGAGCAAACCGACTATCGGCAAACCCCCACCCTACCCACCGCGCGATGGCTGAGAAAACAGGAGGGAGAAGAGATGGCTGTAGCACGGACTCCAAGAAAATTGGTGTCAAATGGGACTCGTGTGGGTGGCGTGTGTCGTACTACTAGACGTGAATGCTAGTTATGGCCCATGCCACGCCACTATATCGATGTGCTGGTTATGTAGAACAATCCTGGAGTCCGTGCTCAGCCCTGCTCTATCGCTCTTCTCAGCAGCCAGCAGACGCATGGAGCCCATCGTCTGTTTGCTCACATGCGGTCCCACATGTTAGTGAAAACGCAAGAGGACCCACTGAACCTGCACATCTTTCACCTCGACGTGTGGGTGATGAAAAACAAATCCAATAAAGATCTTCGGTGGCCGCTTTTGGAGTTACTCAAGATTAGTAAGATTCTATTTATAGTTTAACCCAAGATGCACATCATGTGGCTTCAAATACCACTCCATTTTCTTGCTTGACACGACCTGGATGCTGGATGTCCCATGTGTCGGCAAAAGGAGGAACAACTCGACCAAATTGCTACCTCTTGAGCATGCGCTGGTTTTTCCCTTGAAGAGGAAAGGGTGATGCAGCAAAGTAGCGTAAGTATTTCCCTCAGTTTTTGAGAACCAAGGTATCAATCCAGTAGGAGGACACACGCAAGTCCCTCGTACCTACACAAACAAGTAAGAACCTTGCAACCAACGCGATAAAGGGGTTGTCATTCCCTTCATGGCTACTTACAAAAGTGAGATCTGATAGAGATGATAAGATAATATTTTTGGTATTTGTATGATAAAGATTAAAAGTAAAGATTGCAAAATAAACGCTAGAAATAGCTAATTGACGGGAGATTAATATGATAGAAAATAGACCCGGGGGCCATAGGTTCCACTATTGGCTTCTCTCAAGATAGCATAAGTATTATGGTGGGTGAACAAATTACTGTCGAGCAATTGATAGAATTGAGCATAGTTATGAGAATATCTAGGCATGATCATGTATATAGGCATCACGTCCGCAACAAGTAGACCGACTCCTGCCTGCATCTACTACTATTACTCCACACATCGACCACTAACCAGCATGCATCTAGAGTATTAAGTTCATAAGAACAGAGTAACGCATTAGGCAAGATGACATGATGTAGAGGGATAAACTCAAGCAATTTGATATAAACCCCATCTTTTTATCCTCGATGGCAACAATACAATACGTGTCATTTCCCCTACCATCACTGGGATCGAGCACCGCATGATTGAACCCAAAGCTAAGCACTTCTCCCATTGCAAGAAAGATCAATCTAGTAGGCCAAACCAAACTGATAATTCGAAGAGACTTGCAAAGATAACCAATCATACATAAAAGAATTCAGAGAAGATTCAAATATTGTTCATAGATAATCTTGATCATAAAACCACAATTCATTGGATCTTGACAAACACACCGCAAAAAGAATTACATCGAATAGATCTCCAAGAAGATCGAGGAGAACTTTGTATAGAGATCTAAAGAGAGAGAAGAAGCCATCTAGCTAATAACTATGGACCCGAAGGTCTGAGGTAAACTACTCACACATCATCGGAGAGGCTATGGTGTTGATGTAGAAGCCCTCCGTGATCGATGCCCCCTCCGGCGGAGCGCCTGAAAAGGCCCCAAGATGGGATCTCACAGGTACAGAAGGTTGCGGCGGTGGAAATAGGATTTCGTGGTGCTCCTCGATGGTTTTGGGGTACGTAGGTATATATATAGGACGAAGAAGTAGGTCGGTGGAGCCACGAGGGGCCTACGAGGGTGGGGGGCGCGCTCAGGGGGGGCAGGCGCGCCTCCCTGCCTTGTGGCCTCCTTGTTCGTTTCTTGACGTCTACTCCAAGTCCTCTGGATCACGTTTGTTCCAAAAATCACGCTCCCGAAGGTTTCATTCCGTTTGATATTCCTTTTCTGCGAGACACTGAAATAGGCAAAAAAACATCAATTTGCACTGGGCCTTGGGTTAATAGGTTAGTCCCAAAAATAATATAAAAGTGTATAAATAAGCCCATTAAACATCCAAACCATAAGATATAATAGCATGGAGCAATCAAAAATTATAGATACGTTGGAGACGTATCAAGCATCCCCAAGCTTAATTCCTGCTCGTCCTCGAGTAGGTAAATGATAAAAACAAAAAAAATTATGTGGAATGCTACCTAGCATATTCTTCAATGTAATTTTATTTATTGTGGCATGAATGCTCGATCCGAAAGATTCAAGATAAAAGTTTATTATTGACATAAAAATAATAATACTTCAAGTATACTAACCAAGTAATTATGTCTTCTCAAAATAACATAGCCAAAGAAAGCTCGTCCCTACAAAATCATATAGTTTGGCCAGGCTTCATTTTCGTCACACAAGAATGCTCTCATCTTGCACAACCCCGATGACAAGCCAAGCAATTGTTTCATACTTTAGTAATCTCAAACTTTTTTCAACTTTCACGCAATACATGAGCGTGAGCCATGGATATTGCACTATGGGTGGAATAGAATATAATGACGGGGTTTGTGTGGAGAAGACAAAAAAGGAGAAATTCTCACATTGACGCGACTAATCAACGGGCTCGGGAGATGCCCATAAATTGATGTCAATGCAAGGAGTAGGGATTTCCATGCAACGGATGCACTAGAGCTATAAATGTATGAAAGCTCAACAAAAGAAACTAAGTGGGTGTGCATCCAACTTGCTTGCTCACGAAGACCTAGGGCATTTGAGGAAGCCCATGTTGGAATATACAAGCCAAGTTCTATAATGAAAAATTCCCACTAGTATATGAAAATGACAAAACAAGAGACTCTCTATCATAAAGATCATGGTGCTTCTTTGAAGGACAAGTGTGGAAAAAGGATAGTAGCATTGTCCCTTTTTATTTCTCTTTTTTGGGCCTTTTTTTATTTGGCCTTTCTCCTTTTTTCCTTTTTTGGGGACAATGCTCTATAAATGATCATCATTACACTTCTACTCATTTACAACTCAATGGTTACAACTCGATTCTAGAACAAAATATGACTCTATATGAATGCCTCCGGCGGTGTACCGGGATGGGCAATGAACAAGAGTGACATGTATGAAATAATATGCATGGTGGCTTTGCCACAAATACGATGTCAACTACATTATCATGCAAGGCAATATGACAATGATGAAGTGTGTCATAATAAACGGAACGGTGGAAAGTTGCATGGCAATATATCTCGGAATGGCTATGGAAATGCCATAATAGGTAGGTATGGTGGCTGTTTTGAGGAAGATATAAGGAGGTTTATGTGTGATAGAGCGTATCGTATCACGGGTTTGGATGCATCGCTAAGTTTGCACCAACTCTCAAGGTGAGAAAGGGCAATGCACGATACCGAAGAGGCTAGCAATGATGGAAGGTTGAGAGTGCGTATAATCCATGGACTCAACATTAGTCATAAAGAACTCACATACTTATTGCAAAAATCTACAAGTCATCAAAAACCAAGCACTACACGCATGCTCCTAAGGGGATAGATTGGTAGGAAAAGACCATCGCTCGTCCCCGACTGCCACTCATAAGGATGACAATCAAAGAACACCTCATGTTTCAAATTTGTTACACAACGTTTACCATACGTGCATGCTACAGGACTTGCAAACTTCAACACAAGTATTTCTCAAATTTACAACTACTCAACTAGCACAACTTTAATATCACTATCTCCATATCTCAAAATAATCATCAAGTATCAAACTTCTCTTAGAATTCAATGCACTTATAAAGTTTTTATCTTGGATGCCTATCATATTAGGACTAAATTTATAACCAAAGAAAATTACCATGCTGTTATAAAGGACTCTCAAAATAATATAAGTGAAGCAGGAGAGAAAAAATATTTCTATAAAATAGAACCACCGCCGTGCTCTAAAAAATATAAGTGAAGCACTAGAGAAAAAACTATATAGCTCAAAAGATATAAGTGAAGCGTATAGAGTATTCTAATAAATTCTGATTCAAGTGTGTCTCTCTAAAAAGGTGTGTACAGCAAGGATGATTGTGGTGAACTAAAAAGCAAAGACTCAAATCATACAAGACGCTCCAAGAAAAACACATATCATGTGGTGAATAAAAATATAGCTCCAAGTAAAGTTACCGATGGACGAAGACGAAAGAGGGGATGCCTTCCGGGGCATCCCCAAACTTAGGCTTTTTGGTTGTCCTTGGATTTACCTTGGGTTGCCTTGGGCATCCCCAAGCTTAGGCTCTTGCCACTCCTTGTTCCATAATCCATCAAATCTTTACCCAAAACTTGAAAACTTCACAACACAAAACTTAACAGAAAATCTCGTGAGCTCCGTTAGCGAAAGAAAACAAAACACCACTTCAAGGTACTGTAATGAACTCATTATTTAGTTGTATTGGTGTTAAACCTAATGTATTCCAACTTCTCTATGGTTCATAAACTCCATTACTAGCCATAGGTTCATCAAAATAAGCAAACAACACATGAAAAACAGAATCTGTCAAAAACAGAACAGTCTGTAGTAATCTGTATCTAAGGCAAACTTCTGGAACTCAAAAAAATCTAAAAAAATAGGAAGACCTAGATAATTTGTTTATTGATCTACTGAAATTGGAACCAGTATTTTATCATATTCTGGTGATTTTTAACAATTGCTTTCGTGAGCAGAAAGTTTCTGATTTTTTTCAGCAAGATCAAATAACTATCATCCAAGAAGATCCTATGGGTTTTACTTGGCACAAACACTAATTAAAACATAAAACCACATCTAACCAGAGGCTATATCAAAGATTTATTACTAAAAAGAACCAAAAATCAAGAAACAAAAATAAAATTAGGTTGCCTCCCAACAAGCGCTTTTCTTTAAAGCCCTTTTAGCTAGGCATTACGATTTCAATGATGCTCACATGAAAGATAATAATTCAAACACAAAGAGAGCATCATAGAACACGTGATAAACACATCTAAGTCTAACATACTTCCTATTCATAGGAATTTTTTAAGCAAACAAATTATCATTGCAAGCAAAAAATTAGCATATGCAAGGAAGAAGAAAGAGACGATAGCAATCTCAACATGATGAGAGGTAATTTAGTAAGATAAAAATTTCTACAACCATATTTTCCTCTCTCATTCACATGTAGGATCATAGGAAAATTCAACAAAATAACTATCACATAACATATTCTCAACACGATCCACATGCATGCAAAGTTGACACTCTTCCAAAATAGTGTGATTATCATTAATTAAAGTCATGACCTCTCCAAACCCACTTTTATCAAAAATACCATAAGATTGAACATTCTCCAAATATGTGGGATCTAAAGTTGACACTCTTCCAAACCCACTTTCAATATTATTGCAAACACTATTATCAATCTCATATTCATCATGGGGCTTAAATAAATTTTCAAGATCATAAGAAGAATCACCCAAATCATGATCATTGCAACAAGTAGTAGACATAGAAAAACTAGCATCCCCAAGCTTAGGGTTTTGCATATCATTAGCACAATTGACATCAAGATAATTTATAGTAAAATCATTGCAATCATGCTTTTTATTCAAGGAGCTATCGTGAATCTCTTCATAAATTTCTTCATCATAATTTTCAGATTCACGAATTTCAAGCAAAAACCTCATAAAGATAATCTAGTGCACTCAAATCACTAGAAATTGGTTCATCATAATTGGATCTCTTAAAAAGATTAGGAAGGGGATGAGGATGCATAAACTTTTAGCAAGTGAAGATGCAAGCAAAAAGAAGGCACATGGTAACACAAGATTGAGCAGAAGGAGGGCGAAGAAAAGGCAAAGGTGAAGTGGGGGAGAGGAAAATGAGAGGCAAATGGAAAATAATGTAATGCGAGGGATAAGAGTTTGTGACGGGTACTTGGTATGTCTTGACTTGTGCGTAGTATCCCCGGCAACGGCGCCAGAAATCCTTCTTTCTACCTCTTGAGCATGCGTTGGTTTTTCCCTTGAAGAGAAAAGGGTGATGCAGCAAAGTAGCGTAAGTATTTCCCTCGGTGTTTGATAACCAAGGTATTAATCCAGTAGGAGGCCACACGCAAGTCCCTCGTACCTTCACAAACACATAAGAACCTTTCAACCAACGCGATAAAGGGGTTGTCAATCCCTTCACGACCACTTGCAAAAGTGAGATCTGATAGAGATGATAAGATAATATTTTTATGATAAAGATTAAAAGTAAAGATTGCAAAATAAACGGCGCCAGAAATAGCTAATTGACGGGAGATTAATATGATGGAAAATAGACTCAGGGGCCATAGGTTTCACTAGTGGCTTCTCTCAAGATAGCATAAGTATGGTGGTGGGTGAACAAATTACTGTCGAGCAATTGATAGAATTGAGCATAGTTATGAGAATATCTAGGCATGATCTTGTATATAGGCATCACGTCCGCAACAAGTAGACTGTCTCCTGCCTGCATCTACTAGTATTACTCCACACATCGACCACTATCGAGCATGCATCTAGAGTATTAAGTTCATAAGAACAGAGTAACACATTAGGCAAGATGACATGATGTAGAGGGATAAACTCAAGCAATATGATATAAACCCCATCTTTTTATCCTCGATGGCAACAATACAATATGTGTCGTTTCCCCTACTGTCACTGGGATCGAGCACCGCATGATTGAACCCAAAGCTAATCACTTCTCCCATTGCAAGAAAGATCAATCTAGTAGGCCAAACCAAACTGATAATTCGAAGAGGCTTGCAAAGATAACCAATCATACATAAAAGAATTCAGAGAAGATTCAAATATTGTTCATAGATAATCTTGATCATAAAACCCACAATTCATCGGATCTCGACAAACACACCGCAAAAAGAATTACATCGAATAGATCTCCAAGAAGATCGAGGAGAACTTTGTATTGAGATCCAAAGAGAGAGAAGAAGTCATCTAGCTAATAACTATGGACCCGAAGGTCTGAGGTAAACTACTCACACATCATCGGAGATGCTATGGTGTTGATGTAGAAGCCCTTCGTGATCGATGCCCCCTCCGGCGAAGCGCCGGAAAAGGCCCCAAGATGGGATCTCACAGGTACGGAAGGTTGCAGCGGTGGAAATAGGGTTCCGTGGTGCTCCTCGATGGTTTCGGGGTACGTAGTTATATATATGAGGAAGAAGTAGGTCGGTGGAGCCACGAGGGGCCCACGAGGGTGGGGGGCGCGCCTCCCTACCTCGTGGCCTCCTCGTTCCTTTGTTGACGTCCACTCCAAGTCCTCTGGATCACGTTTGTTCCAAAAATCACGCTCCCGAAGGTTTCATTCCATTTGGACTCCGTTTGATATTCTTTTTCTGCGAAACACTAAAATAGGCAAAAAACAACAATTTGCACCGGGCCTTGGATTAATAGGTTAGTCCCAAAAATAATATAGAAGTGTATAAATAAGCCCATTAAACATCCAAAACAGAATATATAATAGCATGGAGCAATCAAAAATTATAGATACGTTGGAGACGTATCACAAATCTTCTCCACATTTAGACCGGAGGAGTAGGAAACACGGCAAGCCCTGTGCCTACATCATACTACGTACAAGCCCACCTCACGCAGTCAAGCTATCATCATATTTATCGGCCTCCGTGCAACACCTAGCTCTAGTTGATCTAACTAGAACTAACTATTGGTTGGCTCTATGTGATGTGGCAACTTCATATAACCGGATGCTGGCTATACTACTACTACGACACTAACACTCTAAGAAGTGAGTCAAAAACCATTTATAAATTGAGTTTATGACATGCATATGCAAATGTACCATTCATTACATACAACAAGTCATCAACACACAACGACAACGAAGATACATGTTGGATTATAGATTAGTTCCAACAAAACATCTAGTAAATACTAAAGTTTTCATCACACAACAAATAACAAGCAATGAAAAGAACTTCAGCTTAACCAATCCTCGGCGTTGGAAACGCTTGCTTTGAACCAGAAGAGTTTATCTCGGAAGGGCCAGCTACTGTCAATCTTGAGACCAACGCGGGACTGATCATCCAGGATGAAGCGGCCTATTTCATGACCCATATTGTGATAGCCACGGTAGGGAAGCATAGCAATGTCCGAGGTATAGATACAATTGCTTCTCATAAATGGTAGTAACGTTGTGTGAACAGCAACTGGATGGCCTTTCACCCTCACTGGATAGTTTTATCCAAGGAAGAGCGAGTTTCGTCCAACAGTATCAATACTAAACCAGGGAGAAGGTGTTGGCACTAGCACAGTATTATCCATCCCGAATACCCTGCAACGGATGTTGGAATAGGTCCGGAGAGTGCGACCATGGGAGACAACACCTACTTCCTTAGTAACATTAGTGGTGACCTGTATACAGACAAGAAGAGGTGATCCATCAGAATAAGTTGCCAGACGCCATTGAGTATATGGGCCCTCATGCTCATGATCATCATCATCGTCATCCCCCCTTGGTTATAAATTTTTCAAGTATAGGTGGTGGAACGTTCACAGGACCTTGGAAACACAAGAAGGTTAATTAGTAAAGGGAAAGTAGCTAACCCGCATGCATGTGGATGAAACAATTATAATTACGATGGAAGACAAACGTACCGAAAGCATAAGGATCCCATGCAAAAATAGTGCCATGAGTGGTGGCAGAAAACACAAGACCCTCGTATTGAATTGCATCACAGTACACATCCGTGTATAGAAACTGATTTTTGAGCAATATCCATCCAGTCGAAGGATGAAGGATGGCAACAAGCTTGTCGAAGATAGCAACAACTTCATAGTCCATGTAATCCCAAGAGCGGCCGGGAACTCGACAAATTGTTATCTTCTGTAGACGACAGTCACCATGATTGTAGTTGAACATACGTAGAATACCGGTGTGATCAACCTCTGGGCAGTCTGAGATTTTTGGAAGTGGAACCGGTGACGAGTGTACACATTCACAAGTTCCCACTCATAGTTGTACCCAATATAAACAACCCAATCTCCATTTGCGCATGCCCAAGCCTTACCCTCAAGCAATGGCATCTTAACATCACAAGTATCCTTATCAAGCGGCACCAACTTGGACAAGACGAGGCTTGCGTCGTCCGCGCGCCAGTGACCAGGGTCACGGTGAAGAAGATAGGGGAGATCAAACCACTCGTGGACCCTTGGGTTCTTTGTAATGATGTTATTAGTTGAGTCGAGAATGGTCTTGAATGAACCTGCCATGCTAGCCAAGGTGATGACGTCGCACAGATCAATGAGTTCCTCCACCACGTCATCATTCAGATTGGGGCAAGAATGACGGGGTTGATTCCGGCCTGTTCCCTCCATGGAGAAGACGATCGAACAATGGCAGAGGGAAGGGTGAAGGCAAATGGAGGAGGGAGGAAGAGCGTGCGACATCAGTTCCAGACCAAGAGGGAGAGCCGCAGAGGCGGTGGACGGTTGCCACGGTACAGGAAGAGGCGCCTCGGCCTACATAGACGTCCGTTCGGAAATTGTATAGAAGGACTCGCTGTCGTCTCACTGACATGTTGGAACGGGACCACATGTCAAGTGAAGAAGCAAAAGCTTAGGCTCAACCGATACTAACCGATAATTGTTGAAGGAAGAAAGGTGGGATGCCTACCGGGGCATCCCCAAGCTTAGGTGCTTGAGACTTCTTGAAATATTATCTTGGGGTGCCTTGGGCATCCCCAAGCTTGAGCTTTTGTTCTCCTTAATTCCTTTTATTTCACGGTTTTCCTAAATCTTAAAAGCTTCATCCACAAAAGAACTCAACAAGAACTCGTGAGATAAGTTAGTATAAACCAATACAAAAACCTTATCATACTCTATTGTAGAAAATCACTAAAATTATTCAACATTGCATACTAAATTCCTCTGCATATCTAATACTCCTATCCTCAAATAGATTCATTAAACAAGCAAGCATATGCAAACAATGCAAACATAACAGCAATCTGCCAAAATAGTACAGTCTGTAAAGAATGCAAGAGTATCAATACTTATTCAACTCCAAACATTATGAAATTCTACCACACTGTAGAAAATTTACCAGAGCTTATTATGCAAAAGGTGTCAAAATTTTATCACATTCTGACTTTCCTCGGGAATTTTTGCAACATCGATAAACTTTCTATTTTCAAACAGCAGCATGTATACTTGCAATATAAGCATGGCAAAGGCTATACTTGACATTTTTGTTGAAATAAAAGATGCAAAACATTATTCTAAATAACAAAAAGCAAATCCTAAAAAAATAAAATGACGCTCCAAGTAAAACTCATATCATGTGACGAATGAAAACATAGCTCCAAGTGAGGTTACCGATAATGTTGGAGATGAAAGAGGGGATGCCTTCCAGTGCATCCCCAAGCTTAGTTGCTTGGATCATCCTTGAATATTACCTTGGGGTGCCTTGGTAATATCCAAGCTTAGGGTCTTTTCACTCCTTATTCTCCTCATATCGATATCTCACCCAAAACTTGAAAACTTCAATCACACAAAACTTAACGGAACTCCGTGGGTTAGTATGATAAAGAGCAAACCATTTCACTTTGGTACTGTCAAAGACAAGATTCATAATTGTTTCCACACAATTTGTCGGGGAAGCTGATCGTGACCCACGAACACCTATGGGACCTGGCGGACCGAGTCCCTTGTGGTTCGATGGGGGGCGGAGATTGCACGAAGAGCAGATCGAGGCGATGCACACGAGCAGTTTACCCAGCTTCAGAGCTCTCCGGAGAGATAATACTCCTACTGCTGCTTGGTTGATTGTATTGTGTTCTTGCTAGGGAGCAGTGAGAGCTACAAAACCTAGCCTGAGTTAGTGTGATCTCGAATGAGTCGAACGAACCGAACCCTTTCTACGTTGCACATGGGCCTCCTTTTATAGGCTCAAGGGGTCACCACAGGTGGCAACATAAACAAGGGTAAAATAGGAAAAACAGTAGTTGGTACACCGACTTGTACAAAGGTACAGATGCATTATACCTAACTCGACGGCAAGGGACAAGATCAATAAATGCCCGTCCACATCGCCCTAAAGGCAACAGGGACCGTCAAGTGCACCACCGTTTGCCACGATGGTAAGCTTGTCAGCGCCGCTTATCGCTGCTCCCCGCTGGCTGCACAGCCTCTTGACACGCACGCCTGGAATGGCCCCATGGCGACACGTTGGTGGATGAGCTGGGCGGAGATGAAGAGAGTTTGCTGCGCGGCAAGCACCTTGCCGCGGCTGAATCCTGTCGCTTGGTAGCTTGTCGCTCACCAAGCCTTCCCGGCAAGCTCCTCTTGCCGGGTCTTGTTTCCTTCGTGCCTTGAGTGGCCTTCCCGGCAAGCTCCTCTTGCCGGGCCTTAAATCTTTGTTCTTGAATGGCTCCAAAGGAGCCGCGGAGGACCTTGGCGGTCACTAGGCAAGCCACGCCGCTGGTGCTGCAACTGCCCGTGCGAGTTCGGGATACTAGGGTACCCCTACTCTAGTACACCGGCAGAGCCCCGGGCCTAGGCCACACTGGCGCCGAGCTCTGTTGGGCCAGGCCCAAAAGCAGTGTCTGACGGGCACGCGCCCTAGATCGCGATTACTCGCCCGGACCCACCACGTCCCCCACGAACGGCACGCTCCGGACGTGGCGTCGTGGGAGAGATCGTGGGGGCTTTATTTAATTGGAAAAGCGGAACGTCCGCCCCCCCTCGCCCCTTATAAGCAGGGGAAACAGGGGCACGACGCCCACCTTGCCATTGCTGTCACATCAAAAACCACCGCCGCTTCCCCCTTCTCCTCAAGTCCAAAGAGAGCGACGCCCCGCCCCCCATTGCCACCGGCGCCACCAACGCCGTCGGACTCCTCCACCACCTCCGCCATGGCTCCGAAAGCCGACAAGGGGAAAGGTGTGAAGTAGGCCGAGGCGCAGCGGCTCGCGGCGCTGCGGAAGGAGCGGGCCACCTTCGACCCGTTGCTCGATGCACAGGAGCTGCGGGAGCTGTACTACCTCTTCTGGTCGACGGAGATGCGGGCGCACCCGCGCACGAGGGTGATCTCCGCCGCCGCATCCGAGAAGGTCTCTGTCGGGTATCCCTTCTTCGCGCTTTTCTTCTACTGCGGGCTCTGCCCGCCCTTTTCCGAATTCTTTTGTGACATCATGAACACCTACGGCCTCCGCCTCCTTGATTTCACCCCCAACGCCGTCTTGACCATGGCGGTTTTCGCACACCTTTGCGAAAACTTTGTCGAAGTCCACCCAAATGTAGCCCTCTTCCGCCACTACTTCATGCCCCGTGTTGAGAGAGGAGAGCCGCTTGCCGGAGGGATTGCTTGGATCTCCAGGATCGGCAAGAAAGAAGCATATCTGGAAGGAGAGCTCCGTAGCAAGTGGGAGGAGTGGAGAGCCGATTGGTGTTGGATTATAGAGGAGAACCCGCAGCCATTCACTGCCCAGCACCAAACTCCCATAGTGCGCGGCAATGATTGGAGCAACTTAGCGCCGGAGGATGCGAGGTTGAAGATTGCCGTGACCCGGATCTTGCGCCTCAGGCATGCCGGACTCACTGTAGGCGCTGTTGGCGCGGATTTCCTTCGCTGCCGCATTGCGCCCTTGCAGGAGAGGAGGAGGCCTGCTTGGGAGTTCCAAAACGCGGCGGACATCATGAGGCTGCGCCCGGGCCTCAACTGGAACTTCACTGTTTTGGAGCTGGATGCGATGCTGCTGGAGCTGTTCAAGCCCGACCCAGATCGCCCCGAGTGGTTCATGTTGCCGAGGGGGGTCGTTCCTTTCTGCAACAACTCTTCGCTTGACCGCATCCGCGCGATGATGCCGTTGTGCGATTCCCACGGAATCGTTCCAACTTGGCAAGAGCCCGCCGACGACATCGTGCAGCAGTTCTTCGACAGCTTAGAAGAAGTGCCGATCCGCGTCGGCAAGCAGAAGTGGCTCACCCGTGACACCACCGACGCCGAGCTGCAGCGCATCGCCACCAGGCTGGAGGAGGCGGCGGAAGCCGCTGCCGCCGGTGAGTTTGGGTTCACTGTGGAGGAGGCCGAGGCAGCCGAGGCGGCAAGCCTTGCCGACCGAGAGGAGCTTGCCGGCGCGGAGGAGCAGGCCGAGCCTGAAGCTGAGCAGAACGAGCCTGCCGGGGGCGCCTTCCCTCCGCCTTCAGGTAGCTTGCCGCGGGAGGAGCCCGCGGCCCCGCCAAGAAGGCGCCTCCGCAAGACCGGGGAAGTGGCGGGGCGGCAGACGGGTCAACAGCCGTCACGCCGCGCGACGCGCTCCACCGCGACAAGCTCTGTTGCCGCGGGAGCGCCTCACGCCGCCACAGCAACTGGAGCGGGGCCTTCGGGGACCACGGCTCCCGCACCCGCCAAGCGTCCGAGGAAGCCTACTCTTCCAGCTCGTCGCACCGGAGGCGGAGCGGAATTCGACTTCTCCGCTCTCAGCTCCGAGGAAGAGGAAGAAGAGTAAGATCTTGTCGCTGTACTTGTAATCCTTCAATTTTCTGCTTTGCCTTGTATCTGATTTGCTTCATTCTGAACTCTTTCCTTTTCCAGGACGCTGGCTCAGAGGGCGTCAAAGAGAGCCAAGACCCCGGTGGTTGTCATCGAAGACGATCCCCCCACGGCGACAGGAGGCGCGTCTGAGACTCCCTTGCCGGACCCGGCAACCCTTCTTCAGAGCAGCCCCCAGCACAGCCCCCAGCGTAAGTAATTGGTTTATTTCTTACGGTTAGGTGTGCATGGGTGCTCCTTCTTCACTGATATCTGACTAGTTGATTTGTGTAGGAGCAGAGAAGCCTCATCAGGAGGCCCCGGAAGTCACTCCCGAAGTTCTGTCTGCTTCAACTACGCCGCCAAGGGAGAATTCTCCGGCAAGGGAGCGCTCTCCGGAAAGGGAGGCCTCTCCGACAAGGGATGCTTCTCCGACAAGGGGCAGCGCCGACGATCCTCCGGTGGTGGAGACCGCGGCTACGGATCCCATTGCAGGTAATCTTCTTACTTGAAAATTTCCCTTGGGTTCTTTTTCTTCTGTTCTTCTTCTTGAACATTTGCTTGACTTGTTCTTTCTTTTTCTGATCGTCAGATCCATCTGCCGGAGAGCCGATGGAGACTGAGGTTGCCGGCGAGGAGGACGCGCGCGGCAACAATGACGACGCCGCCAACATGGAGGAGGAGGCCGGCGCCGATGGGTCCGCCGGCGAGGAGGCCGCCAAGGCTGCTGGCGCAAAGGCTGGGGAGGGGTCTGGTGATCGTACTGACGACCCTGAGGCCGCAAGAGCGCTAGGCGCTACGCCGACCGCCGATCCCTCCGCTACCGATGCAGTACCAGGCTCCGAAGAGCCCCAGCCTGGCGCCTATCTGAAGGCCGGCGACGGTGTCTTCATCAAGCTTCCATGGGCGTCGAGCTCCAGGGCGCCGTTCGAGGGAGAGACCTTCGACGAGGAGCTGCTTGCCTCCGCTGGGCTGTCGCTGGTTGACGTGCCAAGAAGCAGCAGTGGCGAGTCTGAGGAGGAGCAGCTGCTGAAGAAGCTGCTGTCGCTCTACCGTGCCCGACAAGCCAAACTGGAGTCGCGGGAAGCACTTGTCGCGAGGGCGGGAGCGGACATGGAGAAGCGCGCAGAAGAGCTCCGGCGCGCCAACCGGGAAGCTCTCCGGGACGTTGCAGAAGCGCGGGAACAACTCTCCGAAGAGCGCACGGCCTTCATCCTGGAGAAGGCCGAGGTCGAGGAGCTGCAAAGGCTTGCCGGCGAGAAGCTATCTGCGCAAGAAGGCGAGCTGGCGCAGCGGAAGATCAACCTTGACAGCTATGAGGAAGATCTTGCCGCGCGAGAGCAATCACTTGGCGGAGCACTCAAGGAGGCAAAGGACGCTGCCGCAGCTGCCGAGGCCGCCAAGAAGGAGTTAGAGACGAGGGTGACGCAGCTGGAGGCCACCCTCCAAAAGAGCGGCGAGGAGATTACTGCGCTGAAGCATGAGCGCGAGAAGGACGCCTATACTCTTGGCGAGCTGCAGGGTCGTCTCGCCGAGAGGATCAAAGAGCTCGACGCCGCCAAGGACTCCAAGGCAGATCTGGAGCTGAAACTGACCACCTTGACGGAGACACTGGACGGCGCCAAGGAGCGGGAAGCGGGTCTGTTGGAGAAGATCAAGGCCAACGAGGAGCTGCTGGCGAATGCCACGACCGCCCATACCACCTTCAAAGAGAATGTGATGGTCTGGACCGAGGGTCTTGTGAACACAGCCGCCGCCATCGACAAGGAGTTGATGGAGCTGGGGATGGTGGATCTCGGGTACTCCACCGACGAGCATCTCCAGCCCAGCGCCAAGCTCAGCCTGTTCTTCAAGGGCGTGGTGGCGGCTCTCCAGCGGCTCCGGGAAGAGATCCCACAGCAGCTGGCCGACGAGTCGCGCCAAATCTGTGCAGGGGCCCTCCATGAGGTGTTGATGAAGGTGGCCTTCCGCAATCCAGGCGTCAACTTCGCCAACGTCCTCAAGTCCCTGCCGCCGACTGCTGACGTTGAAGCGCTCAAGGCCCTTGTCGCACCCATCGTGGACAGGGTGAGCGGAGTCAAGAGGGTTGATGGCGACCGCGTGGACTAGGCCGCCAACTTTATCTTTCCTTTGTCGCTGCTGATCATGTTTAGGAGAACAATTTATTAGATCTGCGACAAGTCATTTCAGTAATATACTTTATCTTAGGCAACGATTGCAATGTTACTTCCTTTACTTGATTCTTTCCTTTGTATGTTTGTGCCCTACGCTTTTTAGGTAACTTGTCGGCGCGGGCACCTTTGCCGCGAGCGCTGAGTGCGGAACGTCAGCAGCCTGCTGATAATGCCGCTTCCGACAAGCAACCTTGTCGCAACTGGTTGCAGCTCACTTAAGTTGTTGAGCGGACTCGAAACAAAGTAAGGGCGCAAACCAGCCGCGAGTTGGTTCCTTGGCGCACAGGTTTTCCATACAAAGTACTATCGTTCGAGGAAGATAACTTAAAAATTTAAAAACTGATTGCTCAAACTTTGGCAACTTAGCTTTTCTGTCGTTTGCTTCCCGGCAAGGTGATACTTCCTCGAGCGACACTTGACGGCCCACACCATTATCTTCTCCTCCCCCGGCTAACTTGTGGGCGAAGGAACCTTCCTTTCTTTTGAGAAGAAAGAAGAGAAAATAAAGTTATGGTGCCTCGTGGCTCGTTATTGCTTACCGGGTGTGGATGCTGCACAAAATGTTAGATAACACATGCATAAAGGATTATGAAAGCATGCATTTGACAAGTTGTGCACAACACATGAGCTTTACTGATGCACGGGGTCTGCGCCCGGCTTTGTACAAAGGATTACATGCAACATCGGCAAGACTTGTACAAAAGGGTGGTTGCCGGAACGGGTTCCGGCAACCGCGCTTCTATGGGTAAAACTTACGAAGATGCTCTATATTCCAGGAGTTGCTCACGGAACGCCATCTTGGTCTCAAAGCGGACAGCGCCAGCCTAGTGACTTCGTTTCACCCGATAAGGGCCTTCCCACTTGGCGTCAACTTGTTGGAATTCTTGGCGGACTGAGCGCGCCGAAGAACAAGGTCGCCTTCCTCGAAGCTTCTGGCATTAACTTTGCGGCTATGATAGCGGCGCAAAGCTTGCTGGTAACGAGCAGCTCGTACAGCGGCCTGAAGACAGTCCTCCTCGAGGAGCAGCGCGTCATCTTGTCGCAGCTACTCTTGCTCAAGCTCATCATAAGCGAGTACTCGAGGTGACCCATATACGAGTTCCGTGGGGAGAACTGCCTCTGCTCCATAGACTAGAGCAAAAGGTGTCTGGCCAGTGGCTCGATTTGGCATCGTCCTGATCGACCAAAGAACCACCGACAGCTCCTCAATCCAGTTTCTTCCGCACTTGCGTAGCCTGTCGAAAGTTCTGGTCTTGAGTCCTCGCAGCACTTCAGCGTTCGCCCTCTCTGCTTGACCGTTGCTTCTCGGATGAGCAACAGAAGCCAAGCAGACCTTGGCGCCAAGGTCTTGGATGTACTGCATGAAGGTGCGACTCGTGAATTGGGTGCCGTTGTCGGTGATGATTCGGTTAGGAATCCCGAAACGGCAAACAATTGACTGAAGAACTTGATCGCTTGTTGTGCTGTCACCTTCCTCATCGCTTCCACTTCCGGCCACTTTGTGAACTTGTCAATTACAGCGTACAAGTACTCAAAGCCCCGACAACTTCGGGGAAGGGGCCGAGATGTCGAGCCCCGGACGAAAATGGCGGGATAAAGGGATCGTCTGGAGAGCTTGAGCTGGCTGGTGTATCTGCTTTGAATGGAACTGCACGCTTCACACTTGGTTACTTGTGCGAGTTGCATCACGGAGGGCTGTCGGCGGAAGAAACCTTGCGGAAAGCTTTGCGGCAAGTGCTCTTCGCCAATGTGGTGACCACATATGCCTCCGTGTATCTCGCCAACAGCTTCATCCATCTTCCCGATGAATACACTTCAATTTCACTCCGTTGAGTCTTCTTCTGTACAGGATGTTGTCAACAAACTGGTACATACTTGACTGCCGGGCTACTCTTTCCGCTTCTTCTTGCTCTTCGGGAAGTTCTCCTGTCTGAAGGAAATGGACGATCTGCTGCGCCCATGTTGGAGCTTGCGGCTCGACAACAAGAACTAAAGGCTCATCTGCCGCTGCGGGAACATCAGCTTCTACGGCAAGAACCTGCGGCTCAGCCGGAGCTTGATGATCCCCGGCAAGCTTGCCGGAGCAAAACTTGTCGGGAGCGTCTGCTTCAACGAAACAAACCCTAGGGCTTGTCGGCGCAGACTGCTCCTCAGCGATATCTGCGTAGATTTTGGGGACCTTCTTGGCAGCGGCTTCAGGGAGCTCTACCGGAAAGTAGTCACCGGAAATCAACTTCCTCTTCTTGCTCTGTCCGGTTGATGGTGTTACGGTTGGTTGAGTCAGCTTGAGAACAAAAATTCCTGGTTCCACAGGTAACTTGAGTGCAGCACACTTTGACAGGCCATCAGCAATATCATTCTGAGCTCTTGGAACATGTTCCATTTGCAGGCCTTCAAAGTGCTCTTCTAGCTTCCTCACTTCATCAACGTAGGCTTCCATCAATGGACTCTGATAATCTTTGTTCACTTGGCGGACGACAAGCTGCGAGTCACCCCTGACGATAAGCTTCTTGATCCCAAGGTCCACTGCAATCCTGAGACCGGCAAGCAAACCTTCATACTCTGCAGTATTATTTGTTGCTTGCTCCTTGGGAAAGTGCATTTGGACTATGTATTTGAGGTGCTCTCCGGTGGGTGCGATAAGAAGCACGCCGGCACCGGCGCCTTGCAGCGAGAAGGCACCATCAAAATACATCAGCCACTCCTTACTTGCTTCCTTGACGGGGATGCTCGTCTCTGGAATTTCTTCATCTTGCGTCGGCGTCCATTCTGCTATAAACTCTGCCAATACTCTGCTTTGGATAGTTGAAGTGCTTTCAAACTTGAGGCCAAAGCTTGACAGTTCCAGTGCCCACTCGACAATCCTGCCTCTTGCTTCTGGATTTTGTAGTATCCTTTTCAGCGGAAAACGAGTGACAACTGTGATCTCATGTGCTTGGAAGTAATGGCGTAGCTTTCTCGAGGCCATGAGGAGGCCGAAAAGCAATTTCTGCACACCAGAGTACCTTGACCTAGCCCCCTGCAGAAGGGAACTGACAAAGTAGACTGGGCGCTGCACCATCCTTTTCTGCATCTTCTCGCAATCCTGCGCAAATCTGTCCTTGTCGGGACCAGAGCTTGTCGGCGAAGCCCCCTGCTTGTCGCTGGATGTATCTGCCATGGTTGCCGGCTCATCGTCCGCCTCCCTCTCCGCTACTAACGCAACACTAACCACTTGATTGGTTGCCGCTATGTACAGCAGCAACTTCTCTTGTGGCCTAGGTGCGACAAGTATTGGAGTGGAGAACAGGTACCTCTTTAAGTCCTGCAGCGCAGCCTCCGCTTCAGAGTCCATTTCATTGGACCTGCCTTTTCAAAATCTTGAAAAATGGCGGGCGCTCAGCAGAACCTAGAGATAAACCTCTTGAGAGCAGCCACGCAACCGCAAGTCTTCTTACATCCTTGACGCGCTTTGGTGCTTCAACCTGCTCAATGGCCTTGATCTTGTCGGGTTGGCTTCAATTCCCCTCTACGAGACACGAAGAACCCGAGAAGCTTGCGGAAGGGACTCCAAACACGCACTTCTCGGGGTTGAGCTTGAGGTTGATCTTGCGCAGATTTGCAAAGGTCTCATCTAGATCTTGAACCAGAGTTGCTTTGTCCTTGCTCTTGACCACTATGTCATCCATGTAGGCTTCTACATTTCTGTGCATTTGGGGCTCAAAAGCGTCATGGACTACTCTTGCAAACGTTGAACCAGCATTCTTTAGCCCAAAAGGCATCCTTATAAAGCAATATGTGCCACATGGGGTGATGAATGCGGTTTTCTCTTCATCCTCTTCTGCCATGAAGATCTGATGATATCCGGAGTATGCATCAAGAAATGAAAGCAAGTCACATCCAGCCGTGGAGTCAACAATCTGGTCGATACGTGGCAAAGGAAATGGGTCTTTGGGACAAGCTTTATTAACATCTGTGAAGTCAATACAAAGTCTCCATTTCCCATTCGCCTTGCGTACAACTACCGGATTGGCCAACCACGTGGGATGGAGCACTCCTCTGACAAGGCCTGCTGCTTCCAGCTTCTTGATCTCTTCTGCAATGAATTCTTGGCGCTCCACTGCCTACTTCCTGACTTTTTGCTTGACGGGCAGCGCATGAGGACAGACAGCTAGGTGGTGCTCAATTACCTTCCTGGGAACACCGGGGATGTCAGACGGTTGCCATGCAAACACGTCGACATTCGCCCGCAGGAAAGCAACGAGCGCGCCTTCCTGTTTAGGGTCAAGCGTGGCACTGATGGTGAAGGTACCACCAGTGCCGTCCTCCTTGGCGGGCACCTTCTTGGTCTTCGGTGGAGCTTCCATCATCTTCTTGCACTTGCCGGTGGAGCTCGATGGTGCGTCCTCGGCGGTGGCGCAGCACTCGAAGAGGTGCGCTTGCGGAGTGGGCATCGAGCTCTTACGGACAAAGTGGTCTTCTTCTTCCCGGGAGCTTCAGCGCAAGTGATTTGCTATCCGTCGCAGCTGCTGCATCCCGGTAAATCTTGTTAGCGCAGATAAGCGCATCCTTCTTGTCGCCATGGACAGAAATGACGCTTATCGGGCGGCATCTTGAGCAAGTTGTATGCATAATGAGAGGCTGCCATGAACTTGGCAAGTCTGGGCGGCCAAGTATTCCATTGTAGGGCAATGGGAAATCGGCAACGTCGAGCGTGACCCTCTCGATCCTGAAATTTAACTTCGCTGCCAAATGTTCTTGGCGATGTGATCTTCCTTTCGCTTGCTCCTTCCTGGGTTGATTCCTTGAAAGTGCCGTCTCTTCGAGCTCGCTGTCAGGGATCTGAAGCTTCTGGAGCACTGCAGATGAGATCAGGTTTAAGCCGGCCCTGCCGTCAACTAGCATCTTGGTGACCTTGAGGTTGCAGATAGTTGGTGAGACCAACATCGGCAAGCACCCGACCGCAGTTATGCGATCAGGGTGGTCCTCAATATCAAAGATGATAGGCGTGCTGGACCATTTCAGAGGCCTGCGTGACTCTACGGATGGTTCTGCTGCATTAACCTCCCGCATCCATTGCTTGAGTTGGCAGTGAGAGGTATGCAGAGAAGCACCACCGTCAACGCAGAGGACCTCCGTTGCTTTCTGAAACTCCTGCTCATCAGCTTCATCATCTTCCATGTCTTCATCGTCATCATTGTCTTCATCCTTGTCGCCGCCGCGGGGAGGTCTGTCTCCTTGCCGCTGCTTGGCCTTTCCGCGGCGTCCTCCCCGGCCGGGTCTCTTCTTGCTAGCTGCCCCAGCACCTTCCTGGGCCTTCTCCTTGTCTCGCCGCTCGTACTCAGCCTTCTGCTGTTCAACAAGCTGCTCGACTTTCTTGCAGCTCTGGAGGTCGTGGCCCTTGGTGCGGTGAATCTTGCAGTACTGTTTGTTGGAGCTGTCCTGCTTGTCGGCGGCCGCCATAGGCTTGCATTTGGCGCTAGCGGCAACCTCCTTGCTGGAGCTACCAGCCTTGGCCTTCTTGGCGCCGCCTCCGTTGCCGGACTGCTCGACAACTAGTACCTCTTTGCTCTTTTTCTTCCTGTTGTTCCGCCGCCGACTCTTCTTTGCCGGGGCGGTCTCCTCACTGTCAGATCCTGCGTCTGCATTCTCTCCTGGGAGTCTTCTTCCTTCCTCAGCACGTGCACACTTGTCGGCCAAGGCATACAGCTCACTGACGTCCTTGACTTTGCACATCGCCATCTCCTCCCTCATCCTGCGGTTCCGCATGTTCGATGAAGCACGCTGATCACACCGGCGGGGTGGACATCTGGGATGTTGTAGTGCACACGGCTGAATCTCTGGATAAACTTGCGCAGGGACTCTCCCTCCTTCTGGGCAAGCAGGTGAAGGTCACTCTCTTGGCCATGAGGCTTGTGGCCGCCTGTGAAGGCGCCAACAAACTGATGGCACAAATCTGCCCAAGAGGATATGGAACTGTCCGGCAAGTGCATGAGCCAAGATCTAACATTTGGCTTGAGTACCAGCGGGAAGTAGTTGGCGAGGATCTTGTCGTCTCTTCCCCCTGCAGCTTGCACCGCGATGGTGTAGATGCTGAGGAACTCTGATGGATGCGTCCTGCCATCATACTTCTCTGGCACGTCTGGCTTGAAATTTTTCTTGTCGGGCCACTGGACTTGCCGCAGCTCACGAGTGAACGCAGGGCAACCTACCGCATACGGCAAGTCTCCTGGTTCCCCTGGCGCTTGCATGTCAACAGCGGGCCCAGCGCGCTGGTCGGATTGACGCCGCTTCTCTTGGTGCTCGGCGCGAAGTTCGGCGTCTTCTTGTTGCCGTTCTTGAAGAACTTGGCGCTGATCACGGCGAGCTCGTGGATCCGATGGCGCGTGGAGTCGCTTCGAGGTGGATCCGACGAGTCGGCGATCTTAGCCTTCGGAAGGGGAGTGCATGGTGGTTGCACCCCACAGGTCTCGCCGCCACCGGCTCGTGCCTTGTCGTCTCGCCGCGGCAAGGGCGCAGTTGGTTGCCGCGTGTATCGCCATTAGCAAAGCCGGCGAGACTACGGATGGTGGCCCTCCATTAAATCGACCTTGTCGGCCGTTGGAGGGTAGTCTAGAAGCGAGTTGAGCTCGCCAAGGCTTCTCTTTGAGTGGTGGGTGGCAATGGCGTGCGGTGCAAGGAACGGATGTGCTCGGACTTCTAACCAAGTCGAAGAGCAGCACCTGTCCAGCGATCGTACCCGCTCGTACCAGCATCTTTGGCGTGCATCGGGTCTCGAGGGCCTCGGGATCCTCCACTTGGCCTTGATCCAACGGCGTATGGCGCTGCGAGCACCATGACGCTCTCGGTCCCGCTTCTGAGATGGGCGCGGTGCGTATCCGGACGCCGAGTCTGCGCCGCCTTGTCCTTGGACTGGCGGCGTCGTGGGCTCCTCGGCGACGCCCGTTCCTCCGCCAGCGTCTTCCCCACCACTCATCAGCTCCGGTGGTGGTGGGTTTGACGCGGATGGCTCTGCCGCCGCCAAGCCTTCTTCTTCGTGGCATGTTGACGAATGATGAAGAAGTTGCTCGTGTGAGCGCCGGATCAGGTTCACACAGCCTCGGCGCCCTACAGGGCGCGCCAAAGATGTCGGGAAGCTGATCGTGACCCACGAACACCTATGGGACCTGGCGGACCGAGTCCCTTGTGGTTCGATGGGGCGGAGATTGCCGAAGAGCAGATCGGCGATGCACACGAGCAGTTTACCCAGCTCGGAGCTCTCCGGAGATAATACTCCTCTGCTGCTTGGTTGATTGTATTGTGTTCTTGCTAGGGAGCAGTGAGAGCTACAAAACCTAGCCTGAGTTAGTGTGATCTCGAATGAGTCGAGCGAACGAACCCTTTCTCGTTGCACATGGGCCTCCTTTTATAGGCTCAAGGGGTCACCACAGTGGCAACGTAAACAAGGGTAAAATAGGAAAAACAGTAGTTGGTACACCGACTTGTACAATTATACGATGCATTATACCTAACTCGACGGCAAGGGACAAGATCAATAAATGCCCGTCCTCGCCGCCTAAACAAAGGCAACAGGACCGTCAAGTGCACCACCGTTTGCCACGATGGTAAGCTTGTCGCTGCCGCTTATCGCTGCTCCCGCTGGCTGCACAGCCTCTTGACACGCACGCCTGGAATGGCCCCATGGCGACACGTTGGTGGATGAGCTGGAGCGGAGATGAAGAGAGGTTTGCCTGCCGCGGCAAGCACCTTGCCGCGGCTGAATCCTTGTCGCGCTTGGTAGCTTGTCGCTCACCAAGCCTTCCCGGCAAGCTCCTCTTGCCAGGGTCTTGTTTCCTTCGTGCCTTGAGTGGCCTTCCCGGCAAGCTCCTCTTACCGGGGCCTTAAATACTTTGTTCTTGAATGGCTACAAAGGAGCCGCGGAGGACCTTGGCGGTCACTAGGCAAGCCCTGCCGCGGGGTGCTGCAACTGCCCGTGCACGAGTTCGGGATACTAGGATACCCCTACTCTAGTACACCGACACCATTCCTACTGTATCATATCATTTCCACAATTAATATTGAGCAATATAAACCATAGAAACTAGAAAACAAGCAAACTATGCATTGAAAGCAGAATCTGTCAAAAACAGAACAGTCTGTAATGATCTGGATAACTACCATACTTCTGCTACTCCAAAAATTATGAAACAATATGGACCACGTGAGCAATTTGTATATTAAACTACTGCAAAAATAATGAACTCAAAATCACTCTTCTGTTAAAAATGGGACTTATTTTCGTGAGTGCAAAAGTTTCTGTTTTTCAGCAGGGGCAAATCAACTATCACCCAACATGATCCCAAAGGCTTTACTTGGCTCTTTATTGAAACAAAAGCAATAAAACATGATTACTAAAGTAGAATAATCATGTGAACACACAAAAACAGTAGGTAAAAGTGTTGGGTTGTCTCCCAACAAGCGCTTTTCTTTAATGACTTTTAAGCTAGGCATGATGATTTCAATGATGCTCGCATAAAAGATAAGAATTGAAACATGAAGAGAACATCATGAATCACATGGCAAGCACATTTAAGTCTAACCCACTTCCTATGCATAGGGATTTTGTGAGCAAACAACTTATGGGAACAAGAATCAACTAGCATAGGAAGGCAAAACAAGCATAACTTCAAAACTTTCAACATATAGAGAGGAAACTTGATATTATTGCAATCCCTACAAGCATAAGTTCCTCCCTCATAATAATTTTCAGTAGAATCATGAAGAAATTCAACAATATAACCATCCCATAAAGCATTCTTTTCATGACACAAAAACATAGAAAACTTATTACTCTCCACATAAGCAAATTTCTTCTCATCAATAGTAGTGGGAGCAAACTCAACAAAATAACTATCATGAGAGTGAAAATTAAAATCATGATGAGAAGTTTCATGGTTATCATTATTCTTTATAGCATACATGTCATCACCGAAATCATCATAGATAGCAACTTTGTTGTCATAATCAATTGCAACCGCTTCCAAAATAGTGGATTCATCACTAAATAAAGTCATGACCTCTTCGAATCTAGTTTCATCAATATAATCATCATAAATAGGAGGTGTGCAATCATCATAATAAATTTTCTCATCAAAACTTGGGGGACTAAAAATATCATCTTCATCAAATATAGCATCCCCAAGCTTATGGCTTTGCATATCATTAGCATCATGGATATTCAAAGAATTCATACTAGCAATATTGCAATCGTGCTCATCATTCAAATATTTTGTGCCAAACATTTTATTGACTTCTTCTTCTAACAACTGAGCACAATTTTCCGAACCATCATTTTCAAGAAAGATATTGTAAAGATGATCAATAATATGATGCAACCTCAATTCCATTTTTTATATAGTTTTGTTTTAAAAACCAAACTAGTGATAAACAAGAAACTAAAAGATTCAGTTGCAAGATCTAAAGATATACCTTCAAGCACTCACCTCCCCGGCAACGGCGCCAGAAAAGAGCTTGATGTCTACTGAGCAATTTTATTCTTGTAGACACGTGTTGGGCCTCCAAGCACAGAGTTTTATAGGATAGTAGCAATTTTCCCTCAAGTGGATGACCTAAGGTTTATCAATCTGCGGGAGGTGTAGGATGAAGATGGTATCTCTCAAACGATCCTGCAATCAAATACAAGAAATCTCTTGTGTCCCCAACACACCCAATACAATGGCAAATTGTATAGGTGCACTAGTTCGGCGAAGTGATGGTGATAAAAGTGTAATATTGATGGTAGAAATATATTTTTATAATCTGAATAAATAAAAACATCAAGGTAGCAATTAGTAAACAGGCACAAAAACGGTATTGCAATGCTTAAAAGTGAGGCCTAGGGTCCGTACTTTCACTAGTGCAACCTTTCAACAATGCTAACGTAGTTGGATCACATGATTATCCCTCAAAGTGTAATAAAGAATCACTCCCGAGTTCCTATTAGCGGAGAACAAAAGATAGATATTGTTTGTAGGGTACGAGACCACCTCAAAGCTATTCCTTCCATTCGATCTATTCAAGAGTTCGTACTAAAATAACACAAAGCTATTTTTTCCGTTCCATCTATCCTAGAGTTCGTACTAGAATAACAAAAAGCAAATTCATATTCATAATACTCAATCCATCACAAAGATCTATAAAGAGACCCCGAAGTTTCCGTGGGAGAAAAAAGTGCATCAACCCCTATGCATAGATTACCCCAATATCACCACGGGAATCCGCGATTTGATTGCCATTACATATATCAAGTGAATCAATAAGATACCCCAATTGTCACCTCAAGTATTCATATTGCAAGATATATAGCATGTTTTCTCATCTCTGAATATTCCATCTGACAAGACAAAACTTCAAAGGGTAAAGATTCAATTCATCATAACAAGAGTATAGAGGGTAGAAACATCATATCATCCGACTATGTTAACAAAGCCCATGATATAGATCACGAGAGAGAGAGAGATTAAACACATAGATACTGGTACAAACCCTCAGCCCCGAGGGTGGACTACTCCCTCCTCATCGTGGTGGCCGCCGGGATGATGAAGATGGCCACCGGTGATGATTCCCCCCTCCGGGAGGGTGTCAGAACGGGTCTAGATTGGTTTTTGGTGGCTACAGAGCCTTGCGGCGGCGGAACTTCTGATCTAGGTTAACCCCAAAGGGTTTCGGAGTATTTGGGAATTTATAGTGGAAAGAGGGGGTACGGGAGGCCACCGAGGTGGGCACAACCCACCTGGGCACGCCAGGGGGGCCTGGCGCGTCCTGGTGGGTTGTGCCCCCCACGGGGCACCCCCCAGATGCTTCTTTGGCCCATTGGGTTCCTTATGGTCCATAAAAAATCTCCGTGGAGTTTCGTTGCGTTTGGTATTGATTTCCTGTGATGTAAAAAACAAGCAAAAAACAACAACTGGCACTAGGCACTGGGTCAATAGGTTAGTCCCCAAAAATGATATAAAGTTGCCATAAATTGATTGTAAAACATCCAAGAATGATAAAATAAAAACATGAATACTTCATCAATTATAGATACGTTGGAGACGTATCAGCATCCCCAAGCTTAATTCCTACTCGTCCTCGAGTAGGTAAATGATAAAAGAAATAATTTATGAAGTGTGAATGCTAGAAAAGTGCATAAGTTTGATCAATGATAGTTTCAATCACTTTTCCTAGCATCATAACATAAATTATTTCTTATAAAACTTCTCATGTTATAGTAGCAACTAATTCACATGTTAAGGTTCAAACAATGAACTCTCTTGAAACTCAACAACCTATGTTCTTAGTCACCAAGCAATTGCAATTCAACTTATTCAATAGAGTTTAAGTAAGAGCTCAACATACTCAACCATCATATGGTATTCTATAATTGCTAACACTCACCGCATACACATGAGCAAAACGTTTCAACCGGACACATAGAAAGATAGGGGCTTATTGTTTTGCCTCCCAACGTATTCACCTAAAGGGTGATGTCAACCATAATAACTCATGCTACCCATATTCAACTGGACAGATGTGCCTAGATCTTTCCTCACAACATGATGCTTGCCAAAAGAGAAAAATAAAAAGGAATAGAGAGAAAAACTTTGACTCTTTGCATAAAAGTAAATACTGAAAAGTAAAAGATAGGCCATTCGCAGAGGGAAGCGGAGGTTGCCATGCGCTTATTTGTTTGTATGCTCAACCCCTTAGTGAAAAAGAACGTCACGTTATATTTCCCCTTATGATAGGAACCTTTATTATGCAGTCCGTCGCTTTTATTGCTTTGCCATCATAAGTTTGTACAACTCTCAATTTTCTCTTACACTAAATGGTCTAACACTTTTAGAAGCAATTTTTATTGCCTTATTGCACCGATGACAACTTACTTGAAGGATCTTGCTCAATCCTTAGGTAGGTATGGTGGACTCTTGAAAATAAGATTTGGGTTTAAGGGTTTTTGGATGCACAAGTAGTATCTCTGCTTGGTGCGGAATTTTTGGCTAGCAAAGACGGGGGGAAAGCACCACATGCCGAAGGATCTATGACAATATGACTTCTATGTGAATATGAGCAAACATAAATCATCACGTTGTCTTCCTTGTCCAACGTCAACAATTTTGGCATATAATATTTTGATGGGGGCTCACAATCACAAAAGATTTCCATGATAGTGTATTTGCATGTGAAAGTTCTCTTCCTTATACTAATTATTCGTGAATTGCTTGTACGGCCAATATTGTGATTGTCAAGCCTCAAAATGTTTCACTTTCTAAACCCAAATGTGAAGCTACCACTAGGCATGATATAATTTCATCTTCGTGACATTCAATTTATTCAACAATTTACTCATAGGATATAAGTGAAGCACAAGAGCAATTCCAAAGAAAAGAGCATCGCTGATGGGATGTGAATGCCGCTTACTTAGCCTCCTTGGCAACTATTTGAGGACTCTATTTTATTTAAAATATTTCATATCTAAGTACTTTATTAAAACAGCAAGCAAAACAAAATAAAATGACGTTCCAAGGATAGCACAAATCAAGTGAAGAAGCAAAAGCTTAGGCTCAACCGATACTAACCGATAATTGTTGAAGGAAGAAAGGTGGGATGCCTACCGGGTCATCCCCAAGCTTAGGTGCTTGAGACTTATTGAAATATTATCTTGGGGTGCCTTGGGAATCCCCAAGCTTGAGCTTTTGTTCTCCTTAATTCCTTTTATTCCACGGTTTTCCTAAATCTTAAAAGCTTCATCCACAAAAAACTCAACAAGAACTCGTGAGATAAGTTAGTATAAACCAATGCAAAAACCTTATCATACTCTACTGTAGCAAATCACTAAAATTATTCAACATTGCATACTAAATGCCCCTGCATATTTAATACTCCTGTCCTCAAATAGATTCATTAAACAAGCAAGCATATGCAAACAATGCAAACATAACAGCAATCTGCCCAAACAGTACAGTCTGTAAAGAATGCAAGAGTATCCATACTTATTCAACTCCAAACATTATGAAATTCTAGCAAACTGTAGAAAATTTATTAGAGCTTATTATGCAAAAGGTTTCAACAATTTATCACATTCTGACTTTCCTCGGGAATTTTTGCAACATCGATAAACTTTCTGTTTTCAAACAGCAACATGTATACTTGCAAGATAAGCATGGCAAAGGCTATACTTGACATTTTTATTGAAATAAAAGATGCAAAACATTATTCTAAATAACAGCAAGCAAATCCTAACAAAATAAAATGACGCTCCAAGTAAAACGCATATCATGTGACGAATGAAAACATAGCTCCAAGTGAGGTTACCGATAATGTTGGAGACGAAAGAGGGGATGCCTTCCAGGGCATCCCCAAGCTTAGTTGCTTGGATCATCCTTGAATATTACCTTGGGATGCCTTCGGCATCCCCAATCTTAGGGTCTTGTCACTCCTTGTTCTCCTCATATCGATATCTCACCAAAAACTTGAAAACTTCAATCACACAAAACTTAACGGAACTCCGTGAGATAGGTTAGTATGATAAAGAGCAAAACATTTCACTTTGTGTGACGCCCGGATAATTAAGCTAAAGTAATCCCCCGCTAATGGTGCCATGTAATCACATTACTGTTGCTAATCATCACTTCATCTAAATCATAATTCAAATTCAAATTCAAATTAAAGTCCAAGATTCAAATTTCTCAAACATGAAAACTAAAATGTTCAAGGTGTGGCAAATATTCCATAACAAATTATGGCGGTGACCCAACACTTTTGTAAATTATTTAAATGCCCTTTTGTGAATATAACAGTGGCTAAAACAATTATTTAAATGCTTTTAAATAATAAAAATTGCAAAATATATTATTTAGGTGCCAAGTTATTTTTGGCAGTGGCCTATTTATTGATACTAATTTAGGTTCTAGCTTTATATTTTTACTAAACTTAATATAATGTGTAATTAGTATAAAACAGAATAGTTAAATAAATAAAAAATTAGGAAGCCCCCGATGGGCCTTGGCCCAACTCTTCCCCCAGCCGGCCCACCAAACCCCACCAAGTCGCTTCCCCCTCCCCTGTTCCCCCGACCCAGTCGCTATAGGGGCGTGCCCCAGCCGGACCACCTCGCCGGCGACGCCCCGGCGAGGGGATAAGGCAGACGCACCCACCCTCCGCCTCCTCGGTCCCCACTCCTCCCACTCACCTCGCCCTCTGCATCCCTCTCCTCCTCCCTCTCATCCAGATTCACCTCTCCCCTCTCCTCTCGCTCGATCTCGAGCTCGGCTACGCGAGCTCGTCGCCCCCAAGTCGCCGTCGTGGAGATGGCCACCGACCCTCCCCCGCCACACCGACGAGCCCTGGAGGACCGCCATCGTCTACCTCACCCTCTGCGCCACCGGATTGGAGCCGGGAGTCCCCATCTCCGTCGCCCACATCGTCTTCATCTCGGGTCGTCACCGTCGGTCGTCTTTGATCCGCTCCACCCCGAGCCTCTCCGGCATCCCCGAGCTCGCTTTTGCACGACTACAGGGCCCCGTGAGCTTCTTCTTCGCTTCCCCCTTGCCCCGTTCTTGATTGCCGCCGTAGTTGTTGTTTCCGTGCCCGCCATGTCCGCCCGAGCTTCGTGGTCACATCCACGCTCGTGGGCGCCCAGCCACACAAGCCCAGGCCCCTGCCCGTCCATGTCCTTGTGCGCGCGCGCCCGCGTGCTTGGCGCCACCCTTGCTCGCTGCTGACTTGCTGCAGCTCCGCTGCTGCTGCCGTGTGCCGGCCTAGCCTTTCCCCTCCGCAGCCTCACCAAGCTCACAGCACCACCGTCCTCGCCTCTCCGCTGCCTCGCCCAGGCCGCCGCCCCTCGGCCCCTGGCCGCCCCTCTCCCGACCTCGCCGGCTGCCCGTGCCTCGTCGCGCCTCGCCTCGACCGGCGAGGCCTCCGCCCGAGCAGCGCCCGTAAGTCGTGCCGCTCCGAGGGCCTTTGTGCCACCGGCACTGAAACCCTCCCTTAAAAAAAAGAAGAAATGTAAAATATATATTAATAAAAATAATTAATTATTTAGTTAAGCACTTAATTAACTTAAGTAATCATGTTTAAGTAAATTAGTTAATTAGATAGCCTAGCTAATTACCTAATTAACCTAATATGACCAGGACTTGTGGGTCCACTTTAACCCTATTGACCAGTCAACAGTTGACTGGTCAACTACTGACTGGACCTCCCCTGGCCCACTTGTCATCCTCTGTGTACACTCCTGTGTACACAGAACTGGGTACCCATAGCAATTTAATTTATATTTTCGAATTAAAATAAATTCAGGAGATTGTTTAAATCTTTGAAAAATCATGTAAATTAATCTGTAACTCGGATGAAAATGTTTTCTACATGAAAGTTGCTCAGAACGACGAGAAGAATCCGAATACGCAGTCTGTTCGCCCGCCACACATCCCTAGCATAGCAAATGATGAACTTTCCCCTCCGGTTCATCTTTCTGACAGACGTCCGGAACCGGGAAAACTTTCCCGGATGTTTTCCCCCTTTGCCAGTATGGCCTAACGCTACATTAGATCACCTCTAGCACCGCTTATTGTCTTGTTATGCTTATGTTTGCGTGTATTTACTGTTTCTTCCCCCTCTTCTCCGTCGTGGTCATCAAGGGTGATTTCCTCCTTCACCATTCTCGAAACGGCTCTGTCGTGCAACCCCTCAAGTGTGAACCTCGAGGGTGGTTCCTCTTACGTTCACCTTGATGATTACATCGAGTGGAATCCTCCGAGGGTGATTCCTTGGGTTTTCCCCTTGATGTTTGGACACACGGTTAGCTTGACATTACTTGAGACCTTTGGGAAAGTCAGGCGGGCCCGGAGAGCACCCGCAAGATGGTTACGAGGCACGGCCGGCAAGTCACGCAACCCTCGTGTGGGCTGGGCTTGCCCTTGCCTTATTTCCTCGAGACGGGGCGACGGGGTCACATTATCATGAGTATCTGCTCGTCTCCGCGAGCTAACAATACACTATGGTTTGGGTATTTGTTCTGAATTGGCCTTTGTCCTTGTCGCACTAACCACCACGCGAGAATAGATATGGGCCTCGACGTCGTGGTATCAGCCGAAGCTTTGTCAGACATCCAGTTCAGCAGTGCGGCACGGCTGGGCCGGCGCCATCCTGTAGTGGTGGAGCCTGGTCCGCCCTGCTCGCAACGACCCGGAGTGCAACGAGCGATGGGCCCAGACCCCGGAGTTCTTAGGAGGTAGACCGACGGGGACCTCTCTGCTGATCCTAGGTCGGGCTGCGATGTGTTGATCTTCCGAGGCCGGGCATTGACCCCAGAAAGGTGTGTCCGGCCAGAGTGATCGAGCGTGTTGGAAAGCGTGGTGCACCCTGCAGGAAGATCTTTATTCAAATACCGTGTCCACGGTAATGGACGTTCAGACTTATATCTTGATATAATACAACTAGAAATGGATACTTAAGATATGTGGCTCCGGGATTGCTTTCTCGCAGGGAGTCGAGGAAGGATCTCTGGGCATTAATGTTACAACATGTTTGTTAATTAAAATTGTTATCCTTTACTCTTCTACATGCTGCAAGATGCTCGGAGCTGCTTGAAGATGCTAGTCTTCGTTATGCTAGGCCTTCCCCCTCTATTCTGGCATTCTGCAGTTCAGTCCACAGATACAGCCCTTCCATTTGATACCAATGCATACTTAGTATAGATCTGATGCTTGCGAGTACTTTGGATGAGTACTCACGGTTGCTTTGCTACCCCCCTTTTCCCCTTTCTTCCTTTCTTTCCGGTTGATGCAACCAGATGGTGGATCCACGGGCGGATGCCACCGCCGACGGATACTACTACGTGGAGACCGCCAAGACCGGGGAGTAGTTAGGAGGTCCCGTGCAGGAGGCCTTGCCTCTTCGATCGTGTTGCTTTTGTGCTAGCCTTCTTAAGGCATCCTTGTTAACTTATGTCTATACTCGATATTGTTGCTCATACGACTCTTGTGTTTCGAGCTTGTATTCGAGCCCTCGAGGCCCCTGGCTTGTAATATAAAGCTTGTATTATTTATTTTTGTGTCTAGAGTTGTGTTGTGATATCTTCCGGTGAGTCCCTGATCTTGATCGTACACATTTGCGTGTATGATTAGTGTACGGTCGAATCGGGGGCGTCACAAGTTGGTATCAGAGCCGACTGCCTGTAGGATCCCCCTTTCCAACTCCTTGGCCGAAGTTGAGTCTAGTTAAAAAAAAGGTTTTACTAACATGGCTGTGTAGCTTACGGGCACATGTCGCCAATTGGGTGGTATAAGGGTCTTTTATTCCTCGTCTATACTCTGGAAATCTGATCTCTTTTCTATTCGGGTTAAATGGTTTTGCAAACTATAACTCTAGGTTCTCGTAAATACTTCTCGCGGAGAGCCCCTTCATTCCTGATGATGGCCCACTTCACCAAAAGATTCTGAAGATACTCTCTGATGCTTTCTCGAGACCCTTGTGCCCTTCGCCATTGCAATCCCCACCACCGATAAATCCTTATACGTAACTACCTACGTTGTCGTTCATACCTTCGTCCCCAGTTGCTCTTGTTATTATAAGATGTCCTGAAATACTCTTCGATGTATCGAGGATCCTTTATGCTTACTGCCCTGCAGTCCTTGCCGCATGAATACCCCTACGGATAATTACTCTCTTTTATCGAGTATCCATTTATCCCCAGTTATTCTTATGCTTCACAAGATACTTTTTAATACAATCCGAGCTTTCGATGACCTCTATCGCCTATTGCTCTAGAAGGTCTTACCTGCCTACACTCTGGTTAATTCCATATGCCTAGCAGTATCCATTGACGTCCTTTGTCATTATCATCTTGAGTCTTTCGATTTGATAGGCCTATGTCGCAATTATCAGTTGATCCTTATAGATTATCTTTCCGGCTCAGACGTCTTCCCGGACATGAGCTGGTTCTCGGCCAATCAGATTGCCATCGATTGTGCCCTAAGTCTATTCAACTTAACCATCGTTGGTCAGAGCGTATGCTTCTAATCCCTTGATTTTGGAAATCATAATTCCTTTGCATTTTGAACTCTGAATTAGTCAGTTGCTTCTATAATCTGACCTCCTTGCATTCTTTCTTCTTCTGGTTAAGTACCGTTGCTCATATCAGATCCCTTGTGGACCACTAGATCCTTTGTGGATTTTATCCGACAACGTCCTTCACATTTAGTAACCTTGTGATCCTTTCTTCGGATACATAATGCTTTTGGTAAATTGTATCCCCTGCTCTTGTTAAGCTTACTCTACTTCCAGGATTGAGTTATTTACTCGTGAAGTTTTTGGTATATGTTCCTAAGATGCCGCAGTGGGTTGATCCTATGCCTTCCCTAATCTGTGTGAACCCGAAGATTATGCGGGTTATATCGATTGGCATTTCTTTGGATAAATTTTCAATTCTACAACTTTGTCAAAGATGAGAAGTAAATGAAAGGTTATGCATTGGAGATGTGGGAGTCGACCTTGAACTTTGTGTTCATGCCCATGGATCGGATGTAGCGACCTGACCCAAAATCGGTCAAATCTACGTATGCATACCATCCCAAGATCATCTTTGGTACTCACAAAGACATCGATAAAGTAATCAAAGTTCAATCACACCTGAATATCATTAAATGATTCTCATATAGAGTCTTTATTACAAGGGAATAAATTCGGCTCAAGGCCAACTCATGAGAAATAAACTACTAATGCTGCGGAAGCGTCGAAGATAAGCGAGTCCATCCGACTCCAAAGGGCAATCGCCAAGCGCGGAGCGTAGCCTCACTGATCGAATATATCTCTGCAACATAATACGTTGCAGCCATGTAGGTCAGCTTTTGGAATAAGCTGGCAAGTCATGAAGAATAACAATAATAAAGTTACTAACACTATATGCATTTTTGGCTGTGGAGCTCTAAGTTTCATCATTTTGCGAAAAAGCAAATTTTATCCTACTACAGTGGACTTGCTTGCAAATTTCTACAATTGTTGGTAGTTATTGAGATGGTTCCGCCAACCAATATCTCGTTCCCAAATTATTATTAAGTCATAAACCCTCAAATTATTTCATTAGTTTTAGTGTTGAGATATCCGAATACTTCCAAGTTCCAGAGGCTCAAATGTCCGTAATCGGGACACGGCTAATCGATTAGATCTTTAACTCTGCAGAGGGTTGCGACTTTCCCGCAAGAATCATTCCCTCCTTTAAAGTCTTCGCACTTCATGGTGTTTGAAGGCGGACGAATAAACAGGGTCTTCCAAAGAGTTCTTCCGCCACCGCCGTACCCATCCAATCCTACCGTTCGTCTACTTCTCGTAGTACCGTCCAGCCAGCGTCACTACTAGGGTCAACCCAGCCAGAGCCCATAATGGCTTGCGGCTGCATGTAAGCTTCGGTCATGGGGCATCCATCCTTCTCTTCGTGGCTGGGTGAAGCTTTCCGCAGGATGTCATGGCGCTTCTCCATGCATCCCGCCACCACTGGTGCTCCAGGTGCCCGTCAACCGCCCTCCACCCAAAGAGTGATTTTCGAAGTCCATCTTGATCATTGTAGTTCATGGGGTTGTCATCATCATTGACTCTCACATCTTGCTTATGAATTTCACTCATCCCAAATCCGTCTCTGAGCATAGCAAAGTAACTACTACGCCCCGTGGTCATGGTAACAAGGGATTGGTTCATCCTACCACATGATACTACTCAAGTTTAATGACTTCAAGATTTCACTACTGCATGCATGGTGGGGTGGTGACAACTACTAATGCACAAAAACATAGGTATAGAAATAACATGATCAAAACTTGCCTTGCTGATGATCCTCGTAAGCTAAAGAGTCGTAGTAGCAAGCTTAGACTCAAAACTCTACCGAGACAAACAATAGCACAATAAGCACAAAGCAATAGGGTCACACAACATAACAAAAGTAACATAACACAACAAAACAATCAAAACCAAATCCAAAAAGAAAAACTCAAAGAAACCAATTCAAGGTTTTTCCCTGCTCCAAACAATAACTAAAATAGTTTTTATATGACAAAAATTCCTTAATATAACCTAATCATGGTTTTAAGTTAACTTAACAGAAAAGGTTTCACTAAGCAACTAGGAGCAAAAAGAATTAATTAAAAAGCTATTATAAAACTCATTTTAGGCCTAATCCAATTTCTATTAAGAAAATAATTTAAAACTTTTATTAATTATAAATAAAAGTTCATCTAATGGAGTGACAGAAACTAACCTAGAATAACTAATCACAAGTTAAAAATAAATTCATTTACTAATTAATTAATTAGGAAAACAAGAACTAGTTAATTAATTAGGATTAATAGGATTCTGTCTAAAACTAATTATTTATTAATCCTAAAATACCCAAGTTAATTTCTAGGGTTTGGCAATGTCAAAATAAAGTGGTGACAAAAGAATCATGCAAAAATAATTTTTCTAACTAAAGTTATAGCAGATTTACTATTCTGACCAAAACTAAAATAAAGCAATTTTAATTATTTTTAACATAGCTAAATATATATTCTACAGAAACTACACAAAATTTGCAATCCAACAAAAAAAGAATCATCTAAAAATATTAAACAGAATAAAAGATATACATTTTTGAAAACAGAAACTAATCGGCTAAAACAGAAAATCAAAATAAAAGAAAAAAAAAGCCTAATGGGCCTATACTGTGCCCTGTGCGTTGGATAGCCTAACGGGCTCTAGGGTTAACTAAAACGAACCGGCCTAAAAAAAATAAACCTAAACTAAAAATAAGCCGATCGAACCGGCCGGTTTTATAATAAAAACTTACCCCTTCGGGGGCTTCTAATCGGGGCCGTCGATCTAAGATCGGACGGGGGAGGGGGATGCCGGGGGCTTACCGGACTCCGGCGACGGCGCGGGCGGCGAGAGTCGTCAGGCGTCCGAGCGTCAGCGAAGCCAGCGAGTCGTCGGGAGATCTGACGAGGTCGGGAGGTTCGGTGGTGTTGGGGTGGTCGGGAGGGCTAGGGCGTCGTCGGCGGCGACAATGGCGGCGGGAGGGCTTGAGTTCAGCGGCGCAAACGGGAGGAGAGGGTGCGCGAGCTCTCGGGGAATGGGGTGCGTGAGCTCGGCTTTATAGCCTGGGGTCGGCTCTCTTGAGGGATCGAAGCGTCGGGATCCGGATCCTTGGGATCCGGTCGATCTCCGGCGAGTAGTGGCGTGGGCGGGGGGAAGAAGAGGCGGGTCCCACGGGTCAGTGAGAGGGAGAGAGGGGCTCGGCGGGTGGCCGAGGCCTAGCGTCTTCAGCGCAGGCGAGGAGCTGGGCTGGCTCGGCTCACTGGGCTGGCTGGTTGGGCAGCTACTGGCCTGGGCTGGGCAAGGGCTGGGAGGGGTGGTCTTGGTGGGCTGGGCCTCGGGTGGCCTGGCTGGCGCCTCGGGGAAATTTTCTTTATTTTTTTAAATAAAACAAAAACAAAAATAAAATCATATCTATAAATATTTTATATAGGGTATATATATACCAAAATGATCAGGGAATATTCCCTTTCATTTGAACATTTTCCAAAGGCAAAATCCAAACTTCATAAAATCTATTTTTTCAAATTCAAATAAATTTCAGATTTGAATCCAAATCTTTTGGCAATGTTTTCTTCTGATATTTTTGGAGTCACATGTTTGCTCCTCTCATACTTTTGATCAAGTATTTATCAGGCTTAGTTTTTGAAATGTTTCCCACATGCCAAAGTTTGAAATTCAAATTCAAAACTCAAAATTCCCTGAAACTTCAAATAGCATTCAAATTCAAACAGAATGCATAGGATGCTTAGCTATAATTGTAAAACATTCCAAATAGGAAATTTGGGATGTTACAAACCTACCCACCTTAAGATGAATCTCGCCCTCGAGATTCGGGTTGGCTAGCAAATAGGTGCGGGTGATCTCGAAGAAGATCTTCTTCGCGTTCCTAGGTGGCTTCTTCCTCGGTGTGGTGACTCCACAGCACCTTGCAAAACTTGATGACCTTGCTGCGGGTGACTCGCTTGCGGTCTCGAGAATACGGACGGGTTTCTCCTTGTAAGTCGATCACCGCTGTCAAGCTGTATGGCCTCTAGGGGCACTGTGTCTCTCAACGGAACATCGGCCATGTCGGCATGGCACTTCTTCAACTGAGAAACATGGAAAACATCATGAACTCCGGACAATCCTTCCGGCAATCCCAACTTGTATGCAACTCCTCCACGTCGTTCGAGGATTTTGTAGGGGCCAATGAATCGGGGTGCTAACTTTCCCTTGACACCAAACCTCTTGATTCCACGAAGTGGAGACACACGAAGATATGCTCGGTCTCCCACTTCGTAAGTCACTTCCTTGCGCTTACTGTCGGCATAACTCTTCTGTCTCGACTGTGCTATCTTGAGCCTGTCTCGAATCAGCTTGACTTTCTCTTCGGAATCCTTGATAAGGTCGGAACCGAAAAGTGATCGATCTCCAACACTATCCCACAACAATGGTGTTCTGCACCTCCTTCCGTATAGAGCTTCGAAAGGGGCCATCTTCAGACTGGATTGATAACTGTTGTTGTATGAGAACTCTGCGTACGGCAAATTATCATCCCAGCTAGACCCATAGTCTAGCACACAAGCTCTCAACATGTCCTCTAGAATCTGATTGACTCTCTCGGTCTGTCCATCTGTCTGCGGATGAAAAGCTGTACTAAATTCCAGCCTCGTACCCAAAGTTTCATGCAACTGCTTCCAAAACTTTGAGGTAAACTGCGTTCCTCTATCTGACACGATTTTCCTCGGAACTCCATGCAGACATACGATCCTGGTCATGTATATCTTGGCCAACTTGGCACTGGTATAGGTAGTCTTCACGGGAATGAAGTGAGCTACCTTGGTCAAACGATCAACTACTACCCAGATAGAATCATAACCTGAACGGGTCCTGGGTAATCCTGTGATGAAATCCATACCAAGTTTCTTCCATTTCCAATCGGGAATCGGCAAAGGTTGAAGTAACCCTGCTGGCTTCTGATGTTCTGCCTTTACACGTTGACAAACATCACATACTGCTACGTACTCGGCAATATCCTTCTTCATACCTGTCCACCAGAAACTTTGCTTCAAATCTAGGTACATCTTGGTGTTGCCGGGGTGAATAGAGTACGGTGAATCATGAGCCTCCTGAAGAATTAGCTTCCTGAGCTCGGGATCGTTGGGCACATAAATACGATCCTCAAACCATATAGTTCCGTGTTCATCCTTACGGAATCCTTTAGCTTTTCCTTCCTCCATCTTTTGCTTAATCTCATCAATTTCCTTGTCCGACTTCTGGGCTTCACGAATCCTTTCGGTCAAGGTGGACTGAACTTCCAGAGTTGCAACAAATCCTTTCGGAACTATCTCCATCGGAGATCTCTCGAGGTCATCGACTAACTCCTGGGTAATCCTCCTGCTGTAAGGGTATTCACATAACTCTTACGGCTCAAAGCATCTGCTACAACATTAGCTTTACCGGGTGGTAATGCAATCTCATGTCATAGTCCTTTATCAACTCTAGCCATCTCCTCTTGCTCGAGGTTCAATTCCTTCTGCGTGAAGATATACTTCAAACTCTTGTGATCTGTGTAGACATCACAACGGTTTCCGATGAGGAAATGTCTCTGTGTCTTGAGTGCATGCACTACAGCTGCTAACTCCAAATCATGCGTGGCATAATTCATCTCATGAGGCCGTAGCTGTCTGGAGGCATAAGCTACAACCTTACCTTCCTGCATCAATACTCCTCCGAGTCCTTGACGAGAAGCGTCTAATAAACCTGGTATTCCTTGTGTATGTCCGCAAAATCAACACTGGGCTGTGACCAACCGCTTCTTCAATTCCTGAAAACTGGCTTCACATTCCTCGGTCCAAAAATACTTGGCTTCCTTCTTCAACAGCTCAGTCATGGGCTTGGCAATCTTCGAGAAGTTCTCTATAAACCTCCGATAATATCCTGCGAGTCCGAGAAAACTGCGGATCTCCTTGACTGAGGTGGGTGACTGCCAATCGGTGACTGATTCAACCTTGGCGGGATCAACTGCTATTCCTTCTCCTGAAATAACATGTCCGAGGAATCCAACTTCCTTCAACCAAAATTCACATTTGCTGAACTTGGCATACAACTGATGTTCTCGAAGTTTCTCGTAACTAGACGCAAATGTTCCTTATGCTCTTCCTCGCTCTTGGAGAATATCAATATATCATCGATGAACACCACGACAAACTTGTCCAGATATTCCATGAACACCTTGTTCATCAAATTCATGAAGTATGCAGGAGCATTAGTCAATCCAAATGACATGACGGTATACTCATATAAACCATACCTGGTAGTGAATGCTGTTTTGGGTATATCCTTTTCACGAATCTTCAACTGATGATACCACGATCAAGATCGATCTTAGAGAATACCTTGGCTCCAACAAGCTGATCAAACAAGTCATTGATCATCGGCAGAGGGTACTTGTTCTTGATGGTTACTTCGTTCAATGCACGATAATCCACAACCATCCTCAAGCTCCCATCCTTCTTCTCTACCAAAAGAACTGGGGCTCCCCAAGGTGATGAGCTTGGACGAATATATCCTTTCTCCAATAACTCATTTATTTGATCCTTGATCTCTTTCAACTCATTCGGTGGCATCCGATAAGGTCTCTTGGATATTGGGGCTGTGCCGGGCAATAACTCGATCAGAAATTCAATGTCCCTGTCCGGTGGCATTCCTGGTAATTCCTCCGGAAACACATCGGGAAATTCTTGCACTACCGGCACTTCCTCCTGAAGAACTCCCGTGAGGGAATGCACCTGATTATTCTTCTGGCTGTTGCCTGGCTACATACTTGATCCTCTTCTGCTCCGGGGTGGTGAGCAGAATAGACTTGCGGGCACAGTCAATGTTCCCTTCAAATTTTGACAACCAATCCATGCCTAGGATTACATCCAAGGTCTAGGTTTCCAACACTATGAGGTCCACGGGAAATTTGTGGTTCCCGATATTGAGGGTTGCAGGACAGCCTACTCCTGCCATCATTTCTCCTCCTGCGAAACTGACGCGAAGGGGGCTTCTATGGGTTCTAGTGCGTAACCCGTACTTTTCCACAACTACCCTTGATATGAATGAATGCGTTGCACCAGAATCAAAGAGAACCAAAACTGCACGTGAATTCAATAAAAACTTACCAACCACAGTGTCTGGTTGATCATAGACGTCCTCCATGTCGATGTGGTTCACCTGAGCACGAGGGAACGGATTTGGCTTCTTCACTGAGCCTCCATTGCCATTGCTATTCCTCTGCTTGGCCTCCGGGCAGTCGGTGGCGTAGTGCCCTGTCTTCTGGCACTTGAAGCAGGTGATGTGGCTCAGATCCTTCGGGGCCGGGGCAGAACGGTGCTGATTGCCATTACCATTTCCATTGCCATTGCCATGGCCTGACTTGTTGTCCTGGCTGCGGTTGTTCCCATTTCCTCCATGGTTATGACCTCCATGGTTATGATGGGTGTGCCCTCCTGAGTACGGTGCATAGCGGGCTTCCTGCTGAGCTCTGAGTTGTGCTTCCCTGGCTGTACTTTCGCTATGGCTTTCTATCTGTTGCTTCTTGCCTTCCAGAATGGTGGCCTTGTCTACCAGCTCCTGGTAGTTGTTGAAAGTAGCCACAATAAGCTGCATGCTCAGTTCATCATTGAGTCCCTCAAGGAACTTCTCCTGCTTGGCGGCATCTGTGGCCACATCATCAGGGGCATAGCGAGCGAGCTTGCTGAATTCATCCACGTACTGTGCCACAGTACGGTTCCCCTGGCGTAAGTTGCGGAACTCACGCTTCTTCAGACTCATGGCTCCAGCTGAGACATGAGCAGTGCGGAAGGCCTGCTGGAATTGGTCCCAAGTGATGCCACCCATGGGAAAAGTGGTGGTGTAATTCTCCCACCAAGAAGCTGCAGGTCCATCCAGTTGGTGTGCGGCAAAGCGCACCTTCTCAGCATTAGTGCATCCAACGGTGACTAGCTCCCTTCCGATCTTGCGGAGCCAATCATCAACCACAATCGGCTCAGTGCTACTAGAGAACACTGGCGGATTCAACCTCAGAAATCGAGTCAAGTTGTCCACAGTGGGTGGTGGCGGTGGCGGTGGATTGTTACCCAGGACCCGTTCAGGTTATGATTCTATCTGGGTAGTAGTTGATCGTTTGACTAAGGTAGCTCACTTCATTCCCGTAAAGACTACCTATACCAGCGCCAAGTTGGCCAAGATATACATGACCAGGATCGTATGTCCGCATGGAGTTCCGAGGAAAATCGTGTCGATAGAGGAACGCAGTTTACCTCAAAGTTTTGGAAGCGATTGCATGAAACTTTGGGTGCGAGGTTGGAATTCAAGACAACTTTTCACCCGCAGACAGATGGACAGACCGAGAGAGTCAATCAGATTACGGAGGACAAGTTGAGAGCTTGTGTGCTAGACTATGGGTCTAGCTGGGATGATAATTTGCCGTCGCAGAGTTCCCATACAACAACAGCTTATCAATCCGGTTTGAAGATGGCCCTTTCGAAGCTCTATACGGAAGGAGGTGCGAACACCATTGCTGTGGGATAGTGTTGGAGATCGATCACTTTTCGGTTCCGACCTTATCAAGGATTCGAAGAAAAGTCAAGCTGATTCGAGACAGGCTCAAGATAGCACAATCGAGATGTAAGAGTTATGCCGACAAGAAGGCGCAAGGAAGTGACTTACGAAGTGGGAGACCGAGCATATCTTCGTGTGTCTCCACTTCGTGGAATCAAGAGGTTTGGTGTCAAGGAAAGTTAGCACCCGATTCATTGGCCCTACAAAATCCTCGAACGACGTGGAGAAGTTGCATACAAGTTGGAATTGCGGAAGGATTGTCCGGAGTTCATGATGTTTTCCATGTTTCTCGCTTGAAGAAGTGCCATGCCGACATGGCGATGTTCCGTTGAGAGACACAAAGGCCCCTAGAGGCCATACAGCTTGCGGTGATCGACTTACAAGGAGAAACCGTTCGTATTCTCGAGACCGCAAGCGAGTCACCCGCCGCAAGGTCATCGAGTTTTGCAAGGTCTTTGTGGAGTCACCACACCGAGGAAGAAGCCACACAGGACGCGAAGAAGATCTTCTTGAGATCACTCGCACCTATTTGCTAGCCAACCCAATCTCGAGGGCTAGATTCATCTTAAGGTGGTAGGTTTGTAACATCCCAAATTTCCTATTTGGAATGTTTTACAATTATAGCTAAGCATCCTATGCATTCTGTTTGAATTTGAATGCTATTTGAAGTTTCAGAATTTTGAGTTTTGAATTTGAATTTCAAACTTTGGCATGTGGAAACATTTCAAAAACTAAGCCCGATAAATACTTGATCAAAAGTATGAGAGGAGCAAACATGACACTCCAAAAATATCAGAAGAAAACATTGCCAAAAGATTTGGATTCAAATATGAAATTTATTTGAATTTGAAAAAAAATAGATTTTTATGAAGTTTGGATTTTGCCTTTGGAAAAATGTTCAAATGAAAGGGAATATTCCCCTGATCATTTTGGTATATATATACCCTATATAAAATATTTATAGATATGATTTTATTTTTGTTTTTGTTTTATTTAAAAAAATAAAGAAAATTTCCCCGGGGCGCCAGCCAGGCCACCCCAGGCCCAGCCAGCGCCGCACCCTCCATGAGCCCTCGCCCGGCCAGCCCAGCCACGTCCCAATCTAGCCAGCCAGCCGAGCCGAGCCAGCCCAGCTCCCGCCTCAGCCCCGAAGACGCTAGGCCTCGGCCACCCGCCGCCGAGCCCTCTCTCCTCTCTCGTGACCCGTGGGCCCCGCCCTCTTCTTCCCCCTCGCCCACGCCACGACCTCGCCGGAGATCGACCGGATCCCGAAGGATCCGGGATCCCCGACGCCCGATCCCCAAGAGAGCCGACCCCAGGCTATAAAAGTCGAGCTCGCAGCACCCATTCCCCGAGAGCTCGCCGCACCCCTCTCCTCCCGCTCGACGTCAGCTGAACCCGAGCTCGCCATCGCCGCCATAGTCGCCGCCGTCGCCCTAGTCCACCCGACCAACCCCGACCCCCATCGAACCACCCCCGTGCTCCTGCATCTCCCGACGACTCACGGAGCTCCCGACGCCTTGACGCCTGACGACGCACTCTCGCCGCCGCCGCCCAGTCGCCGAGTCCGTAAGCCCCTAAGATCCCCTCCCCGTCCGATCTTAGATCGACGGCCCCGATTAGAAGCCCCCGAAGGGGTAAGTTTTTATTATAAAACCGGCCGGTTCAATCGGCTTATTTTTAGTTTAGGTTTATTTTTTTTAGGCCGGTTCGTTTTAGTTAACCCTAGAGCCCGTTTAGCCTATCGAACGCACAGGGCACAGTATAGGCCCATTAGGCCTTTTTCTTTCAATTTGATTTTCTGTTTTAGCCGAATAGTTTCTGTTTTAAAAAATGTATATCTTTTATTCTGTTTAATATTTTTAGATGATTCGTTTTTTGTTGGATTGCAAATTTTATGTAGTTTCTGTAGAATATATATTTAGCTATGTTAAAAATAATTAAAATTGCTTTATTTTAGTTTTGGTCAGAATAGTAAATCTGCTATAACTTTAGTTAGAAAAATTATTTTGCATGATTCTTTTGTCACCACTTTATTTTGACATTGCCAAACCCTAGAAATTAACTCGGTATTTTAGGATTAATAAATAATTAGTTTTAGACAGAATCCTATTAATCCTAATTAATTAACTAGTTCTGTTTTCCTAATTAATTAATTAGTAAATGAATTTATTTTTAACTTGTGATTAGTTATTCTAGGTTAGTTCTGTCACTCCATTAGATGAACTTTTATTTATAATTAATAAAAGTTTTAAATTATTTTCTTAATAGAAATTGGATTAGGCCTAAAATGAGTTTTATAATAGCTTTTAATTAATTCTTTTTGCTCCTAGTTGCTTAGTGAAACCTTTTCTGTTAAGTTAACTTAAAACCATGATTAGGTTATATTAAGGAATTTTTGTCATATAAAAACTATTTTAGTTATTGTTTGGAGCAGGGAAAAAACTTGAATTGGTTTCTTTGAGTTTTCTTTTGGATTTGGTTTTGATTGTTTTGTTGTGTTATGTTACTTTTGTTATGTTGTGTGATCCTATTGCTTTGAGCTTATTGTGCTATTGATTGTCTCGGTAGAGTTTCCGGAGTGCGAAGCTTGCTACTACGACTCTTTAGCTTACGAGGATCATCAGCAAGGCAAGTTTTGATCATGTTATTTCTATACCTATGTTTTTGTGCATTAGTAGTTGTCACCACCCCACCATGCATGCAGTAGTGAAATCTTGAAGTCATTAAACTTGAGTAGTATCATGTGGTAGGATGAACCAATCCCTTGTTACCATGACCCCGGACGTAGTAGTTACTTTGCTATGCTCAGAGACGGATTTGGGATGAGTGAAATTCATAAGCAAGATGTGAGAGTCAATGATGATGACAACCCCATGAACTACAATGATCAAGATGGACTTGGAAAATCACTACTGGGTGGAGGACGGTTGACGGGCACCTGGAGCACCCAAGGTGGCTGGATGCATGGAGAAGCGCCATGACATCTCAAGGAAAGCTTCACCCAGCCACTAAGAGAAGGATGGATGCCCCATGACCGAAGCTTACTGCAGCCGCAAGCCATTATGGGCTCTGGCTGGGTTGACCCTAGTAGTGACGCTGGTCGGACGGTACTACGAGAAGTAGACGAACGGTAGGATTGGATGGTACCGGCAAGGGCGGAAGAACTCTTTGGAAGACCTGTTTATTCGTCCGCCTTCAAACACCATGAAGTGTGAAGACTTTAAAGGAGGGAATGATTCTTGCGGGAAAGTCGCAACCCTCTGCAGAGTTAAAGATCTAATCGATTAGCCGTGTCCCTGCTACTTTACATTTGAGCCTCTGGAACTTGGAAGTATTCGGATATCTCAACACTTAAACTAATGAAATAATTTGTGGGTTTTATGACTTAATAATAATTTGGGAACGAGATATTGGTTGGCGGAACCATCTCAATAACTACCAACAATTGTAGTAATTTGCAAGCAAGTCCACTGTAGTAGGATAAAATTTGCTTTTCGCAAAATGATGAAACTTAGAGCTCCACAGCCAAAATGCATATAGAGTTAGTAACTTTATTATTGTTATTCTTCATGACTTGCCAGCTTATTCCAAAAGCTGACCTACATGGCTGCAACGTATTATGTTGCAGAGATATATTCCGATCAGGAGTGAGGCTACGCTCCGCGCTTGGCGATTGCCCTTTGGAGTCGGATGGACTCGCTTATCTTCGATGCTTCCGCAGCATTAGTAGTTTATTTCTCATGAGTTGGCCTTGAGCCGAATTTATTCCCTTGTAATAAAGACTCTATATGAGAATCGTTTAATGATATTCAGGTGTGATTGAACTTTGATTACTTTATCGATGTAATCGTGAGTACCAAAGATGATCTTGGGATGGTATGCATACGTAGATTTGACCGATTTTGGGTCAGTCGCTACAGAGATGGGGAGGGGAGGCGAGCTGGGCTGGCCTGTTGGCCTAGCATCTTCGGGCGCGGGGGCGAGGGAGCTGGGCTGGCTCGGCTCGGCTGGGCTGGCAGCTGGGCCGGCTGGGCTGGCTGGCCTCGGCTGGGGTCATGGAGGGCGGCGCTGGCTGGGCTCTGGGGTGGCTGGGTGGCGCCTGGGAAATTTTTTTATTTTTTAAATAAAAAAACAAAAATAAAATCATATCTATAAATATTTTATATAGGGTATATATATACCAAAATGATCAGGGGAATATTCCCTTTCATTTGAACATTTTTCCAAAGGCAAAATCCAAACTTCATAAAAATCTATTTTTTTCAAATTCAAATAAATTTCAGATTTGAATCCAAATCTTTTGGCAATGTTTTCTTCTGATATTTTTGGAGTGTCATGTTTGCTCCTCTCATACTTTTGATCAAGTATTTATCGTGCTTAGTTTTTGAAATGTTTCCACAAGCCAAAGTTTGAAATTCAAATTCAAAACTCAAAATTCCTGAAACTTCAAATAGCATTCAAATTCAAACAGAATGCATAGGATGCTTAGCTATAATTGTAAAACATTCCAAATAGGAAATTTGGGATGTTACAAACCTACCACCTTAAGATGAATCTCACCGAGATTCGGGTTGGCTAGCAAATAGGTGCGGGTGATCTCAAGAAGATCTTCTTCGCTCCTGTGTGGCTTCTTCCTCGGTGTGGTGACTCCACAGCACCTTGCAAAACTTGATGACCTTGCTGCGGGTGACTCGCTTGCGGTCTCGAGAATACGGACGGGTTTCTCCTTGTAAGTCGATCACCGCTGTCTGTATGGCCTCTAGGGGCACCGTGTCTCTCAACGGAACATCGGCCATGTCGGCATGGCACTTCTTCAACCGAGAAACATGGAAAACATCATGAACTCCGGACAATCCTTCCGCAATTCCAACTTGTATGCAACTTCTCCACGCTGCTCGAGGATTTTGTAGGGCCAATGAATCGGGTGCTAACTTTCCTTGACACCAAACCTCTTGATTCCACGAAGTGGAGACACACGAAGATATGCTCGGTCTCCCACTTCGTAAGTCACTTCCTTGCGCTTCTCGTCGGCATAACTCTTCCGTCTCGACCGTGCTATCTTGAGCCTGTCTCAATCAGCTTGACTTTCTTCGAATCCTTGATAAGGTCGGAACCGAAAAGTGATCGATCTCCAACACTATCCCACAAAAATGGTGTTCGCACCTCCTTCCGTATAGCGCTCGAAGGGGCCATCTTCAAACTGGATTGATTATCGTTGTTGTATGAGAACTCTGCGACGGCAAATTATCATCCCAGCTAGACCCATAGTCTAGCACACAAGCTCTCAACATGTCCTCCGTAATCTGATTGACTCTCTCGGTCCATCCATCTGCTCATGGGTGAAAAGCTGTATCAATTCCAGCCTCGCACCCAAAGTTTCATGCAACTGCTTCCAAAACTTTGAGGTAAATCATGCTCCTCTATCTCGACACGATTTTCCTCGGAACTCCATGCAGACATACGATCCTGGTCATGTATATCTTGGCCAACTTGGCGCTGGTATAGGTAGTCTTTACGGAATGAAGTGAACTACCTTAGTCAAACGATCAACTACTACCCGTGATAGAATCATAACCTGAACGGGTCCTAGGTAATCCCGTGATGAAATCCATACCAAGTTTCTCCCATTTCCAATCGGGAATCGGCAAAGGTTGAAGTAACCTCGCTGGCTTCGATGTTCGCCTTTACACGCTGACAAACATCACATATTGCTACGTACTCGGCAATGTCCTTCTTCATACCTGTCCACCAGAAACTTTGCTTCAAATCCAGGTACATCTTGGTGTTGCCGGGGTGAATAGAGTACGGTGAATCATGAGCCTCCTGAAGAATTAGCTTCCTGAGCTCGGGATCATTGGGCACATAAATACGATCCTCAAACCATAAAGTTCCGTGTTCATCCTTACGGAATCCTTTAGCTTTACCTTCCTCCATCTTTTGCTTAATCTCATCAATTTCCTTATCCGACTTACGGCTTCACGAATCCTTTCGGTCAAGGTGGACTGAACTTCCGAGTTGCAACAAATCCTTTCGAACTATCTCCAATCGGAGATCTCGAGGTCATCGACTAACTCCTGGGTAATCCTCCTGCCGTAAGGGTATTCACATAACTCTTACGGCTCAAAGCATCTGCTACAACATTAGCTTTACCGGGTGGTAATGCAATCTCATGTCATAGTCCTTTATCAACTCTAGCCATCTCCTCTCGCTCGAGGTTCAATTCCTTCTGCGTGAAGATATACTTCAAACTCTTGTGATCTGTGTAGACATCACAACGGTTTCCGATGAGGAAATGTCTCTGTGTCTTGAGTGCATGCACTACACCGCTAACTCCAAATCATGCGTGGCATAATTCATCTCATGAGGCCGTAGTTGTCCGGAGGCATAAGCTACAACCTTACCTTCCTGCATCAATACTCCTCCGAGTCCTTGACGAGAAGCGCCACAATAAACCTGGTATTCCTTGTGTATGTCCGCAAAATCAACACCGAGCGGTGACCAACAGTTTCTTCAATTCCTGAAAACTGGCTTCACATTCCTCGGTCCAAACATACTTGGCTTCCTTCTTCAACAGCTCAGTCATGGGCTTGGCAATCTTCGAAGTTCTCTATAAACCTCCGATAATATCCTCGCGAGTCCGAGAAAACTGCGGATCTCCTTGATCGAGGTGGGTGACCGCCAATCGGTGATCGATTCAACCTTGGCGGATCAACTGCTATTCCTTCTCCTGAAATAACATGTCCGAGGAATCCAACTTCCTTCAACCAAAATTCACATTTGCTGAACTTGGCATACAACTGATGTTCTCAAAGTTTACCATCTCTGTAGCGACCTGACCCAAAATCGGTCAAATCTCTGTGTCTGTACCATCCCAAGATCATGCTGGTACTCACAGTACATCGATAAAGTAATCAAAGTTCAATCACACCTAAATATCATTAAACGATTCTCATATAGAGTCTTTATTACAAGGGAATAAATTCGGCTCAAGGCCAACTCATGAGAAATAAACTACTAATGCTTGGAAGCGTCGAAGATAAGCGAGTCCATCCGACTCAAAGGGCAATCGCCAAGCGCGAGCGTAGCCTCACTCCCGATCGGAATATATCTCGCAACATAATACGTTGCAGCCATGTAGGTCAGCTTTTGGAATAAGTCGGCAAGTCATGAAGAATAACAATAATAAAGTTACTAACTCTATATGCATTTTGGCTGTGGAGCTCGAGTTTCATCATTTTGCGAAAAGCAAATTTTATCCTACTACAAAGGACTTGCTTGCAAATTACTACAATTGTTGGTAGTTATTGAGATGGTTCCGCCAACCAATATCTCGTTCCCAAATTATTATTAAGTCATAAAACCCACAAATTATTTCATTAGTTTAAGTGTTGAGATATCCGAATACTTCCAAGTTCCAGAGGCTCAAATGTCCGTAACCGGGGACACGGCTAATCGATTAGATCTTTAACTCTGCAGAGGGTTGCGACTTTCCCGCAAGAATCATTCCTCCTTTAAAGTCTTCGCACTTCATGGTGTTTGAAGACGGATGAATGAAACAGGTCTTCCAAAGAGTTCTTCCGCCACCGCCGTACCCATCCAATCCTACCGTTCGTCTACTTCTCGTAGTACCGCCCAGCCAGCGTCACTACTAGGGTCAACCCAGCCAGAGCCCATAATGGCTTGCGGCTGCACAGTAAGCTTCCGGTCATGGGGCATCCATCCTTCTCTTCGTGGCTGGGTGAAGCTTTCGCAGGATGTCATGGCGCTTCTCCATGCATCCCGCCACCACTGGTGCTCCAGGTGCCCGTCAACCGCCCTCCACCCAAGAGTGATTTTTCCAAGTCCATCTCGATCATTGTAGTTCATGGGGTGTCATCATCATTGACTCTCACATCTTGCTTATGAATTTCACTCATCCCAAATCCCGCCTCTGAGCATAGCAAAGTAACTACTACGTCCCGGGTCATGGTAACAAGGGATTGGTTCATCCTACCACATGATACTACTCAAGTTTAATGACTTCAAGATTTCACTATTGCATGCATGGTGGGTGGTGACAACTACTAATGCACAAAACATAGGTATAGAAATAACATGATCAAAACTTGCCTTGCTGATGATCCTCGTAAGCTAAAGAGTCGAGTAGCAAGCTTCAGACTGAAACTCTACCGAGACAAACAATAGCACAATAAGCACAAAGCAATAGGGTCACACAACATAACAAAATTAACATAACACAACAAAACAATCAAAACCAAATCCAAAAGAAAACTCAAAGAAACCAATTCAAGGTTTTCCCTGCTCCAAACAATAACTAAAATAGTTTTTATATGACAAAATTCCTTAATATAACCTAATCATGGTTTTAAGTTAACTTAACAGAAAAGGTTTCACTAAGCAACTAGGAGCAAAAAGAATTAATTAAAAAGCTATTATAAAACTCATTTTAGGCCTAATCCAATTTCTATTAAGAAAATAATTTGAAACTTTTATTAATTATAAATAAAAGTTCATCTAATGGAGTGACAGAAACTAACCTAGAATAACTAATCACAAGTTAAAAATCAATTCATTTACTAATTAATTAATTAGGAAAACAGAACTAGTTAATTAATTAGGATTAATAGGATTCTGTCTAAAACTAATTATTTATTAATCCTAAAATACCCAAGTTAATTTCTAGTGTTTGGCAATGTCAAAATAAAGTGGTGACAAAAGAATCATGCAAAATAATTTTTCTAACTAAAGTTATAGCAGATTTACTATTCTGACCAAAACTAAAATAAAGCAATTTTAATTATTTTTAACATAGCTAAATATATATTCTACAGAAACTACACAAAATTTGCAATCCAACAAAAAAGAATCATCTAAAATATTAAACAGAATAAAAGATATACATTTTGAAAACAGAAACTAATCGGCTAAAACAGAAAATCAAAATAAAAGAAAAAAAGCCTAATGGGCCTATACTGTGCCCTGTGCGTTAGATAGCCTAACGGGCTCTAGGGTTAACTAAAACGAACCGGCCTAAAAAAAATAAACCTAAACTAAAAATAAGCCGATCGAACCGGCCGGTTTTATAATAAAACTTATTCTTGGGGCTTCTATCGGGGCCGTCGATCTAAGATCGGACGGGGAGGGGATGCTGGGCTTACGGACTCAGCGGCGGCGGGCGGCGCGAGAGGCGTCAGGCGTCCCAAGGCCATGAAGCCATGAGTCGTCGGGAGATGCGACGAGGTCGGGAGGGGTTCGGTGGTGTTGTGGGTGGTCGGGAGGGCTAGGGCGTCGTCGGCGCGACAATGGCGGCGGGAGGGCTTGGGTTCCATGAGCGCAAACGGGAGGGAGAGGGGTGCGCGAGCTCTCGGGAATGGGTGCGGCGAGCTCGGCTTTATAGCCTGGGGTCGGCTCTCTTGGGGTCGGGCGATCGGGGATCCGGATCCTTGGGATCCGGTCGATCTCCCATGAGGTAGTGGCGTGGGGGGGAAGAAGAGGGCGGGCCCACGGTCAGCGAGAGGGAGAGAGGGGCTCGGCGAGCGGGTGGCCGAGGCCTAGCGTCTTCAGGCGGGCGAGGAGCTGGGCTGGCTCGGCTCGGGCTGGGCTGGCCAGGCTTAGGCTACGGGCCATTGGGCTGGGCGCTGGCTGCGGAGGGTGCGGCGCTGGCTGGGCTCAGGGTGGCTCGGTGGCGCCCGGGAAATTTTCTTTATTTTTTTAAATAAAACAAAAACAAAAATAAAATCATATCTATAAATATTTTATATAGGGTATATATATACCAAAATGATCAGGGGAATATTCCCTTTCATTTGAACATTTTTCCAAAGGCAAAATCCAAACTTCATAAAAATCTATTTTTTTTCAAATTCAAATAAATTTCAGATTTGAATCCAAATCTTTTGGCAATGTTTTCTTCTGATATTTTTGGAGTGTCATGTTTGCTCCTCTCATACTTTTGATCAAGTATTTATCAGGCTTAGTTTTTGAAATGTTTCCCACATGCCAAAGTTTGAAATTCAAATTCAAAACTCAAAATTCCCTGAAACTTCAAATAGCATTCAAATTCAAACAGAATGGATAGGATGCTTAGCTATAATTGTAAAACATTCCAAATAGGAAATTTGGGATGTTACAAACCTACCCATTTTAAGATGAATCTCCCTCGAGATTCGGGTTGGCTAGCAATAGGTGCGGGTGATCTCAAGAAGATCTTCTTCGCGTCCTGTGTGGCTTCTTCCTCGATGTGGTGACTCCACAAAGACCTTGCAAAACTTGATGACCTTGCTGCGGGTGACTCGCTTGCGGTCTCGAGAATACGGACGGGTTTCTCCTTGTAAGTCATATCACCGCAAGCTGTATGGCCTCTAGGGGCACCGTGTCTCTCAACGGAACATCGCCATGTCGGCATGGCACTTCTTCAACCGAGAAACATGGAAAACATCATGAACTCCGGACAATCCTTCCGCAATTCCAACTTGTATGCAACTTCTCCACGCCGCTCGAGGATTTTGTAGGGCCAATGAATCGGGTGCTAACTTTCCTTGACACCAAACCTCTTGATTCCACGAAGTGGAGACACACGAAGATATGCTCGGTCTCCCACTTCGTAAGTCACTTCCTTGCGCTTCTCGTCGGCATAACTCTTCCGTCTCGATTGTGCTATCTTGAGCCTGTCTCGAATCAGCTTGACTTTCTTTGAGAATCCTTGATAAGGTCGGAACCGAAAAGTGATCGATCTCCAACACTATCCCACAAAGAATGGTGTTCGCACCTCCTTCCGTATAGAGCTTCGAAGGGGCCATCTTCAAACCGGATTGATAACTGTTGTTGTATGAGAACTCTGCGACGGCAAATTATCATCCCAGCTAGACCCATAGTCTAGCACACAAGCTCTCAACATGTCCTCCGTAATCTGATTGACTCTCTCGGTGCATCCATCCGTCATGGATGAAAAGTCAGATCAATTCCAGCCTCGCACTCCAAAGTTTCATGCAACCGCTTCCAAAACTTTGAGGTAAACTCGTTCCTCTATCCGACACGATTTTCCTCGGAACTCCATGCGACATACGATCCTGGTCATGTATATCTTGGCCAACTTGGCACGGTATAGGTAGTCTTCACGGAATGAAGTGAGCTACCTTGGTCAAACGATCAACTACTACCCGATAGAATCATAACTGAACGGGTCCTGGGTAATCCTGTGATGAAATCCATACCAAGTTTCTCCCATTTCCAATCGGGAATCGGCAAAGGTTGAAGTAACCCTGCTGGCTTCTGATGTTCTGGTTTTTTTTTTTAAATAAAAATTTATTTTTTTTCAAATTCAAATAAATTTCAGATTTGAATCCAAATCTTTTGGCAATGTTTTCTTCTGATATTTTTGGAGTGTCATGTTTGCTCCTCTCATACTTTTGATCAAGTATTTATCAGGCTTAGTTTTTGAAATGTTTCCCACATGCCAAAGTTTGAAATTCAAATTCAAAACTCAAAATTCCCTGAAACTTCAAATAGCATTCAAATTCAAACAGAATGCATAGGATGCTTAGCTATAATTGTAAAACATTCCAAATAGGAAATTTGGGATGTTACATCGGATGTGGAACTTATCATGGAAGCTTCTTGTAATAACATTAATCCCCTTGTGATAAGTTCATCTTGTATCTATGTTTGGTCCTTCGCAACCATGGTTCCGACCATATTGTTCTCCTTTGATTCCATTTCTCGGACAAGTTAAAGTACTTGTCTTCTGCAGAGCTTTTCATCTGTCCAACCTCTATCCGGTTATACCTTCGAGTATTACCCTCTGGTATCTCGAGAATATCACAGAACTACATAACTTCTTATGAGTTCTCCATCAACTATTATTTCTCGCCGATTAAAATTTTCCACGGGTTCTGAGTTGTTAGACACTCGAGAACACCTATAACTGATTCGAGTCTACACTTTCCTTTCCATTGTTTTGTTCAACCTTTCTTGTAACCTATCATACTTGAGCAGTGATAATTCTCGGCTTATGTAAACACCTCGGTGTACATTCTTTGTCAGTAAGACCTTGTTACTATTGTTGATGACATTCTGGTAGCCGCCGATGGACGAGAACTTTGCCTATTGGCCCGCCTCGTCTTAACGAGCAGGAAAATGGTTCTCTTCGTCCCTCGCCCTTGGTACCAATGTTGTTGCCAACATAACTGACAGGCTATCCTCTAACCTACCTTGCTATCATGACCATGCATATGTTAGTGCCCTTCCTACCTTTAACCCACATGGTGGGCCCATAACCCACAGTTCCACAGGATTGAAACCTGACTCTCATGTACATCTCTATCTTCCAAAATTGTTCCTCATGCTTGGCTTCGTATGTAATTCACGAGCCACCTTCTTGTGATCTGTTCTGCTATCAGATGCAATACTTATTTTCGATGCACTGAACCCCTTTCACACTCTGTTTCAGACATCGAATGATTGTCCATCCGCTTGAAGCTTCTTATTGCTCCTCCTTACCTAGCTCTCGATGACTTTCTTGAATTTGAACTCGAGAGATGCCTCTATGCCACATTGATAACCCACAAGTATAGGGGATCGCAACAATTTTTGATAAGTAAGAGTGTCGAACCCAACGAGGAGCTAAAGGTAGAACAAATATTCCTTAAAGTTCTATCGACCACCGATACAACTCTACGTATGCTTGACGTTCGCTTTACCGGAAACAAGTATGAAACTAGAAGTACTTTGTAGGAGTTTTCGGGTAAGCTTGCAAGAAAGTAAAGAGCACGTAAATAAAACTAGGGGCTGCTAAGGTAAAGACACAACTAAAGTAAATATAGCGAGTGTGGAAAAGTGGTGGTAGGAGTTGTGGAATTGTCCCTAGGCAACTGACTATGTTACTAGACCGATAATCGTTATTGCAATTCTATTTGAGGGAGAGGCATAAGCTAACATACTTTCTCTACTTGGATCATATGCACTTATGATTGGAACTCTAGCAAGCATCTGCAACTACTAAAGATTCATTAAGGTAAAACCCAACCATAGCATTAAAGCATCAAGTCCTCTTTATTCCCATACGCAACAATCCCTCTTACTCGGGTTTATGCTTCACACTCAAGCAACCCACTATAAGCTTAATCATGAACGCATTGCAACACCCTACAGCGGGAATCCCTCACGCTTGCGCGACACGGAGGGAACCATAGGACAACACCAATAATAAAACATGCAACTCAAACCAATCATAGCAATTCATCAATCACCGATAGGACAATAGAAATCTACTCATACATCATAGGATGGCAACACATCATCGGAAAATAATATGAAGCATAAAGCACCATGTTCAAGTAGAGGGTACAGCGGGTTGCGGGAGAGTGGACCGCTGTGGATAGAGGGGGAAGGTGATGGAGATGTTGGTGAAGATGGCGGAGATGTTGGTGAAGATCGCGGTGATGATGATGGCCCCCGGCAGCGCTCCGGCGCCACCGGAAGCGAGGGGAGAGCCCCTCCTTCTTCTTCTTCTTCCTGACCTTCTCCTAGATGGGAGAAGGGTTTCCCCTGTTCCTTGGCTCCCATGGCTTGGGAGGCGAGAGCCCTCCGAGATTGGATCTATCTCTCTCGCTTCTGCCTCCGTTCGTTGGCTCTGCTTTCACCGCTTTTGCGATATATGGAGATCCGTAACTCCGATTGGCCTAAAACCTTCACCGTGATTTTTTCCTAATATTATCTTTCTTGCGCAAAAGAAGAGCATCAACCACCTTACGGTGGGCTCACGAGGTAGGCGGCGCGCCCGGGGAGGGCGCGCCTCCTCGTGACCACCTCGGCACCGCCTCGCGTGGATTTTTTCTTCCGAATTTTCCATATTTTCCAAAAATAAGCTCCGTCTGTTTTTATCCCATTTGGATTCCGCTTTGATATGGATATTCTGCAAAACATAAAACATGCAATAGATGTGAACGGCACTAGGCAATCGGATCAATATGTTAGTCCCAAAATAATATAAAAGTTGCCAAAAAGTATATGAAAGTGAATAATATTGGCATGGAACAATCAAAAAAATTAGATACGACGGAGACGTATCAGCATCCCCAAGCTTAATTCCTGCTCGTCCTCGAGTAGGTAAATGATGAAAAAGAATAATTTTTGATGTGGAATGCTACCTAGCATAATCTTGATCATATGTCTAATCATGGCTTAAACACGAGTGATTCAAAGCAATATTCTATCCTTTGACATAAAAATAATAATACTTCAAGCATTCCAACCAAGCAATTATGTCTTATTGAAATAACATAGCCAAAGAAAGCTCATCCCTACAAAATCATATAGTCTGGCTATGCTCCATCTTCACTACACAAAGCATTCACATCATGCACAACCCCGATGACAAGCCAAGCAATTGTTTCATACTTTTGACGTTCTCAAACCTTTTCAACTTTCACGCAATACATGAGCGTGAGCCATGGACATAGCACTATAGGTGGAATAGAATATAATGATGGAGGTTATGTGGAGAAGACAAAAAGGGAGAAAGTCTCACATCAACGCAGCTAATCAACGGGCTATGGAGATGCCCATCAATTGATGTCAATGCGAGGAGTAGGGATTGCCATGCAACGGATGCACTAAGAGCTATAAGTGTATGAAAGCTCAAACTAAAACTAAGTGGGTGTGCATCCAACTTGGTTGCTCATGAAGACCCAGGGCATTTGAGGAAGCCCATCGTTGGAATATACAAGCCAAGTTCTATAATGAAAATTACCACTAGTATATGAAAGTGAAAGCATAGGATACTCTCTCTATGAAGAACATGGTGCTACTTCGAAGCACAAGTGTGGTAAAAGGATAGTAACATTGCCCCTTCTCTCTTTTTCTCTCATTTTTTTGTTTTCTTTTTTTTGGGCCTTCTCTTTTTTTTGTCTTTCTCTTTTTTTTCGTCCGGAGTCTCATCCCGATTTGTGGGGGAATCATAGTCTCCATCATCCTTTCCCCACTGGGGCAATGCTCTAATAATGATGATCATCACACTTTTATTTACTTACAACTCGATATTACAACTCGATATCTAGAACAAAGATATGACTCTATATGAATGCCTCCGGCGGTGTACCGGGATGTGCAATGATCTAGCGTAGCAATGACATCAAAAAACGGACAAGCCATGAAAACATCATGCAAAGCAATATGACGATAAATGCTCAAGTCATGTATATGATGATGATGGAAGTTGCATGGAAATATATCTCGGAATGGCTATGGAAATGCCATGATAGGTAGGTATGGTGGCTGTTTTGAGGAAGATATAATGAGGCTTATGTGTGATAGAGCGTATCGTATCACGGGTTTGATGCACCGCTAAGTTTGCACCAACTCTCGAGATGAGAAAGGGAAATGCACGTATCAAGAGGCTAGCAATGATGGAAGGGTGAGAGTGCGATAATCCATGGACTCAACATTAGTCATAAAGAACTCACATACTTATTGCAAAAATCTATTAGTCATCGAAACAAAGTACTACGCGCATGCTCCTAGGGGGATAGATTGGTAGGAAAAGACCATCGCTCGTCCCCGACCGCCACTCATAAGTCAGGCAATCAATAAACACCTCATGCTCCGACTTCGTTACATAACGGTTCACCATACGTGCATGCTACGAGACTTGCAAACCTCAACACAAGTATTTCTCAATTTCACAATTACTCAACTAGCACGACTCTAATATCACCATCTTTATATCACAAAACTATTGCAAGGAATCAAACATATCATATTCAGCGATCTACAAGTTTATGTAGGATTTTATGACTAACCATGTGAATGACCAATTCCTATCATCTCTTTAAATAGATATAAGTGAAGAAAGAGAGTTTAATTCTTTCTACAAAAGATATGCCCACGCTCTAACAAGTATAAGTGAAGCAAAAGAGCATTCTACAAATGGCGGTTGTTTATGTATAGGGAAACAGGCAATCCAAACTTCAAATGATATAAGTGAAGCACATGAAGCGTTCTATAAAGCCATACTCAAAAGATATAAGTGAAGTGCATAGAGCATTCTATAAATCAACCAAGGACTATCTCATACCAGCATGGTGCATAAAATAAAAATAAAGACCTAATTGCAAAAGACGCTCCAAGACTTGCACATAATGCATGAACGAAACGAATCCGAAAACAGACCGATACTTGTTGAAGAAAGAGGGGATGCCTCCCCAGCATCCCCAAGCTTAGACGCTTGAGTCTCCTTGAATATTTACTTGGGGTGCCTCGGGCATCCCCAAGCTTGAGCTCTTGCCTCTCTTCCTTCTTCTCACATCGAAACATCCTCGATTAGACATTACATCCACACAAAACTCCAACAAAAAACTCGGTGAGATCCGTTAGTATAATAAAGCAAATCACCACTCTAAGTACTGTTGAAAACCAATTCATATGTTTTTGCATTGTGTCTACTGTAATATAACTTTTTCATGGCTTAATCCACTGATATACATTGATAGTTTCATCAAAACAAGCAAACTATGCATCAAAAACAGAATCTGTCTAAAACAGAACAGTCTGTAGAAATCTGAACATTCACCATACTTATGATACTTGAAAAATTCTTCCAAAATTAGGAAAAATAAAAAACAATTACATCAAGACATTTCAAAATGAATCAGAACCATTTGATGTTCCAGTAAAAAATTAAAATTTGCGCACTACAACCAATGTTTTTGTCTTGCACCGTACAAACCAACAAGCATTGTAAACATCCTAAAGGCAAACCTTGGCACATTATTTTTATAATACAATGTAATTGTACAAGGGGATAATTATTTTTGTTGAAAAGTTTCTGTAATCAAGATTCACAAAGTTGCCGTGAGCATGAACAAAGTTCAAGGAGCTCTCCCACTTCAACGATGCTTGTCTTTCTTACTTTCACTTTCCTTTTTGAAAAGTTTTTAGGTTCCCCTCTTTATTTTTGTTGTTTTTAAACTATATGAAAGCACTCAACAGAAATAAATGACTCTCTAAAACTTCCAGGTTGTCTCCCTGGCAGCGCTTTCTTTAAAGCCATTAAGCTAGACATATAGTGCTCAAGTAGTGAATCCACCCGGACCCCAAGGTATATCAAAGCCAATTTTAATTAGCAATGATTTGTAATTTAGTAGTGAGCACAAAGTAACATATATCATGTAATGACGAAGTCTAACTCTCTTCCTATGCATTGGCATGTCATAAAAGAACAATTCATGCACACATAGTAAAGGCCAATGCATAGTATAAACAATTTCTTGCTATTTTATTGTATGGGAAACATAGAGAGGTGGAGATATAGTTCCTCTCTCATAATAATTGCAAGTAGGAGCAGCAAGCACATGCATATTATATCTATCAAAATCATCATGTGCAACGGTAAAAGGCAACCCATCAATATAATCCTTAATAAGTGCAAACTTCTCTGATATAGTGTAGTCGGGAGAGTTTAAAAAGATAATAGGACTATCATGCGTGGGTGCAATAGCAACAATCTCATGTTTAACATAAGGAACTACAGCAAGTTCATCTCCATAAGCATAATTCATATTGGCATCTTGGCCATAAGCATAGCAAGCATCATCAAAAAGGGATATTTCAAAATAATCAACGGGATCATAGCGATCATCATAGCAATCATCCTTCGGTAAGCACGAAGGGGAATTAAATAATGTATGAGTTGGAGGGTTACTCTCATTAGTAGGTGGGCATGGGTAGCTAATCCGCTCTTCCTCCTTTTGTTCTTCGCTCTCCTCATCATCTTTTCATCCAATGAGCTCACAGTTTCATCAATTTCTTCTTCCATAGATTCCTGAATATTAATCTCTTCTTGGACAGCGGAGAATTTCTTAATAAGTGCATTAATTTCATAATTGTATTTATAATTCTCATAGAAATATTTGAGGATAGCTAAATTTTCAGATCTATAAACAACATCATCAAAATCCTCAAACTCTTTACACATAGCTTCAATTTCATAAGCACCCATAAAAGCAACAGATTCTTCCATTTGTTCCACATCATAGTAATCATATATACCTCTAGCATAAGAAGCTAAGGTTTCATTATCATTAAATTTGCATGAAAAGGGAAGGTGTGGAGAATTCATTCTAGAGCAACAAGTATAATCATATTCCACGCATAGTTGCCAAGCATACCACTTCAATATATGAATTTGATCCCATAATAGTTTCCCTTTTTGTGTCAAGCGATAATCCCTAAATTATTCACGTTGATCCAACGTTACTACCATTACATAATTGGATGGGGTTTTCTCAGGATTATTAAAGTAGTACATAATATCTTTCACATAACCAGCATCGAGGGTTTTAGGAGGTTCCTCATCTCCATGAGTGGCAAGTACACCTAATTTTTTTGGTATTTCATGTTCCATATCTATAACTAAAGATAAAGAACAACTAAGAACAGAAAATAAAAATTACTTAGTGATAAAGCAAACAAGCACACACGAGAATATTCACCCCACGCTATTGCTCCCCGGCAACGGCGCTAGAAAAAGGTCTTGATAACCCACAAGTATAGGGGATCCCAACAATTTTTGATAAGTAAGAGTGTCGAACCCAATGAGGAGCTAAAGGTAGAACAAATATTCCTTAAAGTTCTATCAACCACCGATACAACTCTACGTACGCTTGACGTTTGCTTTACCGGAAACAAGTATGAAACTAGAAGTACTTTGTAGGAGTTTTCGGGTAAGCTTGCAAGAAAGTAAAGAGCACGTAAATAAAACTAGGGGCTGCTAAGGTAAAGACACAACTAAAGTAAATATAGCGAGTGTGGAAAAGTGGTGGTAGGAGTTGTGGAATTGTCCCTAGGCAACTGACTATGTTACTAGACCGATAATCGTTATTGCAATTCTATTTGAGGGAGAGGCATAAGCTAACATACTTTCTCTACTTGGATCATATGCACTTATGATTGGAACTCTAGCAAGCATCCGCAACTACTAAAGATTCATTAAGGTAAAACCCAACCATAGCATTAAAGCATCAAGTCCTCTTTATTCCCATACGCAACAATCCCTCTTACTCGGTTTTATGCTTCTGTCACTCAAGCAACCCACTATAAGCGAATCATGAACGCATTGCAACACCCTACAGTGGGAATCCCTCACGCTTGCGCGACACGAAGGGCACCATAGGACAGCACCAATAATAAAACATGCAACTCAAACCAATCATAGCAATGCATCAATCGCCGATAGGACAATAGAAATCTACTCATACATCATAGGATGGCAACACATCATCAGAAAATAATATGAAGCATAAAGCACCATGTTCAAGTAGAGGGTACAGCGGGTTGCGGGAGAGTGGACCGCTGTAGATAGAGGGGGGAAGGTGATGGAGATGTTGGTGAAGATGGCGGAGGTGTTGGTGAAGATCGCGGTGATGATGATGGCCCCGGCAGCGCCCGGCGCCATCGAAGCGAGGGGAGAGCCCCTCCTTCTTCTTCTTCCTTGACCTTCTCCCTAGATGGGAGAAGGGTTTCCCCTCTGTTCCTTGGCTCCCATGGCTTGGGATGGGCGAGAGCCCCTCCGACATTGGATCTATCTCTCTGTTTCTGCGTTCCGTTCGTTGGCTTTGTTTCACCGTTTCGCGTATATATGGAGATCCGTAACTCCAATTGGCCTGAAACCTTCGCCGTGATTTTTTCCCGAATATTATCTTTCTTGCGGCAAAAGAAGAGCATCAACCGCCTTACGGTGGGCTCACGAGGGTAGGCGGCGCGCCTAGGGGGGAGGGGCGCGCCCCTGCCTCGTGACCACCTCGGCACCGCCTCGTGGATTTTCTTCTGGAATTTTCCATATTTTCCAAAAATAAGCTCCGTCCATTATTATCCCGTTTGGATTCCGTTTGATATGGGTATTCTGCGAAACATAAAACATGCAACAGACAGGAACAGGCACTGGGCACTGGAACAATATGTTAGTCCCAAAAATAATATAAAAAGTTGCCAAAAAGTATATGAAAGTGAATAATATTGGCATGGAACAATCAAAAATTATAGATACGACGGAGATGTATCACACATCGCGTGATAGCCCCCAGGTACCTATCTTGTGTTGAGCCCCCTCCTTTTCGAGTCTTTCCCCTACTACACCTCCCAAATCTCGGGACGAGATTTCTTGTAGTGGAGGAGAAATGTGACGCCCGGATAATTAAGCTACAGTAATCCCCCGCTAATGGTGCCATGTCATCACATTACTTTTGCTAATCCTCTCTTGATCTAAATCATAATTCAAATTCAAATTCAAATTAAAGTCTAAGATTCAAATTTCTCAACCATGAAAACTAAAATGTTCAAGGTGTGGCATATATTCCATAACAAATTATGGCGGTGACCCGACACTTTTGTAAATTATTTAAATGCCCTTTTGTGAATATAACAGTGGCTAAAACAATTATTTAAATGCTTTTTACATAATGAAAATTGCAAAATATTTTATTTAGGTGCCAAGTTATTTTTGGCAGTGGCCTAATGTTCTAGCTTTATATCTTACTAAACTTAAGATAATGTGTAATTAGTATAAAACAGAATAGTTAAATAAATAAAAAACTAAGAAGCCCCCGATGGGCCTTGGCCCAACTCTTCCCCCAGCCGGCCCACCAAACCCCACCAAGTCGCTTCCCCCTCCCCTGTTCCCCCGACCCAGTTGCTACAGGGGCGTGCCCCAGCCGGACCACCTCGCCGGCGACGCCCCGGCGAGGGGATAAGGCAGACACACCCACCCTCCGCCTCCTCGGTCCCCACTCCTCCCACTCACCTCGCCCTCTGCATCCCTCTCCTCCTCCCTCTCATCCAGATCCACCTCTCCCCTCTCCTCTCGCTCGATCCCGAGCTCGGCCACGCGAGCTCGTCTCCACCGAGTCGCCGTCGTGCACATGGCCACTGACCCTCCCCCGCCACGCCGACGAGCCCAGGAGGACCGTCGTCGTCTACCTCACCCTCTGCGCCACCGGATTGGAGCCGGGAGTCCCCATCTCCGTCGCCCACATCGTCTTCATCTCGGGTCGTCACCGTCGGTCGTCTTCGATCCGCTCCACCCCGAGCCTCTCCGGCATCCCCGAGCTCGCTTTTGCACGACTACAGGGCCCCGTGAGCTTCTTCTCCGCTTCCCCCTCGCCCCGTTCTTGATTGCTGCCGTAGTTGTTGTTTCCGTGCCCGCCATGTCCGCCCGAGCTTCGTGGTCACATCCACGGTCGTGGGCGCCCAGCCACACAAGCCCAGGCCCCTGCCCGTCCATGTCCTTGTGCGCGCGCGCCCGCGTGCTTGGCGTCACCCCTGCTCTCTGCTGACTTGCTGCAGCTCCGCTGCTGCTGCCGTGTGCCGGCCTCGCCTCCCCCCCCCCCCGCAGCCTCACCCGCCCTCGCGCACCATCGTCCCCCAGCGCCCGTCTCCGGCTGCCTCGCCCAGGCCGCCGCCCCTCGGCCTCTGGCTGGCCGCCCCTCTCCCGACCTCGCCGGCTGCCGACGCCTGTCGCGCCTCGCTCACCAAGACTGGGTGAGTTCGGCCTCACCTGGGCGCGCCAGAAGTCGTGCCGCTCCAAAGGCCTTTGTGCCACCGGCACCGGGCCCTCCCTTTAAAAAAATAAGAAATGTAAAAATATATATTAATAAAAATAATTAATTATTTAGTTAAACACTTAATTAACTTAAGTAATCTTGTGTAATTAAATTAGTTAATTAGATAGCCTAGCTAATTAGCTAATTAACCTAATATGACAATGACATGTGGGTCCACTTTAACCCTATTGACCAGTCAACAGTTGACTGGTCAACTACTGACTGGACCTCCCCTGGCCCACTTGTCATCCTCTGTGTACACTCCTGTGTAAACAGAACTGGGTACCCATAGCAATTTAATATTTATTTTCGAATTAAAATAAATTCAGGAGATTGTTTAAATCTTTGAAAAAGCATGTAAATTAATCCATAACTCGGATGAAAATGTTTTCTACATGAAAGTTGGTCAGAACAACGAGACGAATCCTAATACGCGGTCTGTTCGCCCGCCACACATCCCTAGCATAGCAAACGATGAACTTTCCCCTCCGGTTCATCTGTCTGACAGACGTCCGGAACCGGGAAAATTTCCCGGATGTTTCCCCCCTTCGCCAGTATGGCCTAACGCTATGTTAGATCACCTCTAGCACCGCTTATTGTCTTGTTATGCTTATGTTTGCGTGTATTTACTGTTTCTTCCCCCTCTTCTCTCCGGTAGACCCCGAGACCGCTGCTGATGCCCCTGTGATCGACTACGACGATGACGATCCTCCTTCTTGTCTGAGCAACCAGCCAAGCCCCCTTTGATCATCCCGATATCGCCCATTCTATACTCTCATGCTTGCATTAGATTTTGCTACTGTTATTGATTGCTCCTATTCTGATGCATAGCCTGCTTTTGTACCTGCTGTTGTACCTTACCTGCTTATCCTAAACTGCTTAGTATAGGTTGGATAGTGATCCATCAGTGACCTCCACCTTGTCCTTATTGCCCCTGCTTCATCATCGACGACTCGAGCTACATGATCAACGACCAGAGCCCGACACCGCACATCACATCACGCCCCTTTAGTTGTTCGAATCTGTAGAGCTACTATCGAGTGCCGAGGGTGATCCCTCATAACGCACTCCTGATGATAATTCTGTAGTGTAGCTATTCGGTCGTGGTCATCGAGGGTGATTTCCTCCTTCACCATTCTCGATACAGCTCTGTCGTGCAACCCCTCAAGTGTGAACCTCGAGGGTGGTTCCTCTTACGTTTACCTTGATGATTACATCGAGTGGAATCCTCCGAGGGTGATTCCTTGGGTTTTCCCCTTGATGTTTGGACACACTGTTACCTTGACATTACTTGAGACCTTTGGGAAAGTCGGGCCGGCCCGGAGAGCACCCGCAAGATGGTTACGAGGCACGGCCGGGAAGTCAGGCATCCCTCGTGTGGGCTGGGCTTGCCCTTGCCGTATTTCCTCGAGAGTCTCTGCTCGTCTCCGCGAGCTAACAATACACTATGGTTTGGGTATTTGTTCTGAATTGGCCTTTGGCATTTTCGCACTAACCACCACGCGAGAATAGATATGGGCCTCGACGTCGTGGTATCAACCGAAGCTTTGTCAGACGTCCAGTTCAGCAGTGCGGCACGGCTGGGCCGGCACCATCCTGTAGTGGTGGAGCCTGGTCCTCCCTGCTCGCAACGACCCGGAGTGCAACGGGCGATGGGCCCAGACCCCGGAGTGCTTAGGAGGTAGACCGACGGGGACTGCTCTGCTGAGCCTAGGTCGGGCTGCGACGTGTTGATCTTCCGAGGCCGGGCATTGACCCCAGAAAGGTGTGTCCGGCCAGAGTGATCGAGCGTGTTGGAGAACATGGTGCACCCCTGCAGGGAAGATCTTTATTCGAATATTGTGTCCACGGTAATGGACGTTCAGACTTATATATTGATCTAATACAACTAGAAATGGATACTTAAGATATGTGGCTCCGGGATTGCTTTCTCGCAGGGAGTCGAGGAAGGATCTCTGGGCATTAATGTTACAACATGTTTGTTAATTAAAACTGTTATCCTTTACTCTTCTACATGCTGCAAGATGCTCGGAGCTACTTGAAGATGCTAGTCTTCGTTAGGCTAGGCCTTCCCCCTCTATTCTGGCATTCTGCAGTTCAGTCCACAGATACAACCCTTCCATTTGATACCAATGTATACTTAGTATAGATCTGATGCTTGCGAGTACTTTGGATGAGTACTCACGGTTGCTTTGGTACCCCCCTTTTCCCCTTTCTTCCTTTCTTTCTGGTTGATGCAACCAGATGGTGGATCCCTGGAGCCAGATGCCACCACCGACGGATACTACTACGTGGAGACCGCCGAAGACCAGGAGTAGTTAGGAGGTCCCAGGCAGGAGGCCTTGCCTCTTCGATCGTGTTGCTTTTGTGCTAGCCTTCTTAAGGCATCCTTGTTTAACTTATGTCTGTACTCAGATATTGTTGCTTCCGCTGACTCTTGTGTTTCGAGCTTTTATTCGAGCCCTCGAGTCCCCTGGCTTGTAATATAAAGCTTGTATTATTTCTTTTTGTGTCTAGAGTTGTGTTGTGATATCTTCCCGTGAGTCCCTGATCTTGTTCGTACACATTTGCGTGTATGATTAGTGTACGGTCGAATCGGGGGCGTCACACTTTGGTACTGTCAGAGACAAGATTCATAATTTTTCCACACAATTCCTACTGTATCATATCATTTCCACAATTTATATTGATTAATATAAACCATAGAAACTAGAAAAGAAGCAAACTATGCATTGAAAACAGAATCTGTCAAAAACAGAATAGTCTGTAATGATCTGGATAACTACCATACTTCTGCTACTCCAAAAATATGAAACAAATGTACCACGTGAGAAATTTGTATATTAAACTTCTGCAAAAATAATCAACTCAAAATCACTCTTCTATTAAAAATAGGACTTATTTTGGTGAGTGCAAAAGTTTCTGTTTTTTAGCAGGGGCAAATCAACTATCACCCAACATGATCCCAAAGGCTTTACTTGGCACTTTATTGAAACAAAAGCAATAACACATGATTAATATAGTAGCATAAGCATGTGAACACACAAAAACAGTAGGTAAAAGTGTTGGGTTGTCTCCCAACAAGCGCTTTCCTTTAATGCCTTTTAAGCTAGGCATGATGATTTCAATGATGCTCGCATAAAAGATAAGAATTGAAACATAAAGAGAACATCATGAATCACATGGCAAGCACATTTAAGTCTAACCCACTTCCTATGCATAGGGATTTTGAGAGCAAACAACTTATGGGAACAAGAATCAACATGCATAGGAAGGCAAAACAAGCATAACTTCAAAACTTTCAACATATAGAGAGGAAACTTGATATTATTGCAGTTCCTACAAGCATAAGTTCCTCCCTCATAATAATTTTCAGTAGCATCATGAAGAAATTAAACATTATAAACATCACATAAAGCATTCTTTTCATGACACAAAAGCATAGAAAACTTATTACTCTCCACATAAGAAAATTTCTTCTCATCAATAGTAGTGGGAGCAAACTCAACAAAATAACTATCATGAGAGTGAAAATTAAAATCATGATGACAAGTTTCATGGTTATCATTATTCTTTATAGAATACATGTCATCACCATTATCATCACAGATAGCAACTTCATTGTCATAATCAATTGCAACCTCTTCCAAAATAGTGGATTCATCATTAAATAGAGTCATGACCTCTCCAAATCCAATTTCATCAATATAATCATCATAAATAGGAGGTGTGCAATCATCATAACAAATTTTCTCATCAAAACTTTGGGGACTAAAAATATCATCTTCATAAAATATAGCATCCCCAAGCTTATGGCTTTGCATATCATTAACATCATGGATATTCAAAGAATTCATACTAGCAATATTGCAATCATGCTCATCATTCAAATATTTTGTGCCAAACATTTTATTGACTTCTTCTTCTAACAACTGAGCACAATTTTCTAAACCATCATTTTCAAGAAAGATATATAAAGATGATTAATAATATGATGCAACCTCAATTCCATCATTTTATGTAGTTTTCTTTTATAAACAAACTAGTGATAAACAAGAAACTAAAAGATTCAATTGCAAGATCTAAAGATATACCTTCAAGCACTTACCTCCCCGGCAACGGTGCCAGAAAAGAGCTTGATGTCTACTATGCAAATTTATTCTTGTAGACACGTGTTGGGCCTCCAAGCGTAGAGTTTTGTACGACAGTAGCAATTTTCCCTCAAGTGGATGACCTAAGGTTTATCAATCCGTGGGAGGCATAGGATGAAGATGGTCTCTCTCAAACGATCCTGCAACCAAATACAAGAAATCTCTTGTGTCCCCAACACACCCAATACAATGGCAAATTGTATACGTGCACTTGTTCGGCGAAGAGATGGTGATCAAAGTGTAATATTGATGGTAGAAATATATTATTATTATCTGAATAAATAAAAACAGCAAGGTAGAAATTAGTAAATGGCCACAAAAATGGTATTGCAATGCTTAAAAATGAGGCCTAGGGTCCTTACTTTCACTAGTGCAACCTTTCAACAATGCTAACATAGTTGGATCATATGCTTATCCCTCAAAGTGTAATAAAGAATCACTCCCGAGTTCTTATTAGCGGAGAACAAAAGATAGATATTGTTCGTAGGGTACGAGACCACCTAAAAGCTATTCTTTCCGTTCGATCTATTCAAGAGTTCGTACTAAAGTAACACAAAGCTATTTTTTCCTATTGATCTATCCTAGAGTTCGTACTAGAATAACACCAAAGCAAATTCATATTCATAATACTCAATCCATCACAAGGAACTATAAAGAGACCCCGAAGTTCCCGTTGGAGAAAAACGTGCATCAACCCCTATGCATAGATTACCCCAATATCACCGCGGGAATCCGTGAGTTGAATGCCATAACATATATCAAGTGAATCAATAAGATACCCCAATTGTCACCTCAAGTATTCATATTTCAAGATATATATCATGTGTTATCATCTCTGAATATTCAATCCGACAACAAAACTTCAAAGGGTAAAGATTCAATTCATCATAACAAGAGTATAGAGGGTAGAAACATCATATGATCCGACTATATCAACAATGCCCATGATATAGATCACGAGAGAGAGAGAGATTAAACAGAAAGCTACTGGTACAAACCCTCAGCCCCGAGGGTGGACTACTCCCTCCTCATCGTGGTGGCCGCCGGGTGGATGTAGATGGCTACCGGTGATGATTCCCCCCTCCGGCAGGGTGCCGGAATGGCTCTAGATTGGTTTTCGGTGGCTACAGAGCCTTGCGGAGGCAGAACTTTTGATCTTGGTTAACCCTGAAGGGTTTCGGAATATTTGGGAATTTATAGTGCAAAGAGGGGGTACGGGAAGCCACCGAGGTGGGCACAACCCACAGGCGCGCCCGGCGCTGGGGGCTGGCGCGCCACAGTGGGTTGTGCCCCCTCGAGGCACCCCTGTGCTTCTTTGGCCCATTGGGTTCCTTCTGGTCGATAAAAAATCTCGGTGGAGTTTCGTTGCGTTTGGACTCCATTTGGTATTGATTTCATGCGATGTAAAAAACAAGCAAAATACAACAACTGGCACTGGGCACTGGGTCAATAAGTTAATCCCAAAAAAATGATATAAAGTTGCTATAAAATGATTGAATACATCCAAGAATGATAAAATAACAACATTAATACTTCATAAATTATAGATACGTTGGAGACGTATCAATGGGGTATGTGCTACTTTAGCTTCGGTTGTGCTCTCGGATTAGACTAGTTGTGCTAACTTAAAATTTTATTGTGTAGAATGGATGCAAGTTTTGGTATTGGGAAGAAGAGTACATCGATATATTGATAGAGCGCAATTTAGTAGATGTTCTAGCACTTTTAGCTAGCATAGAGGCTAGAGATGAGACTAGTGCACTTGTTGATAGAATAGAGGCTAGACATGAGACTGGATGCGAGGAAGCAACGTCTACTTCTTTACACTCGAAGAAGAAAGAAGCATGCAAGATCGAGCCTCTGCAGATCAACAATGAATGCATCGAGAAGGCACTAATCCAACTTACAGGAGCAGTTATGTAAGTTGGATATCTTCTAAAATGTATTCTTGTGGTTCTTGTTTTCTTTGGTCTTGCTTTTCTAGTCAAAATTTGGTGATGTATTTCCATGTACCAAAAATCAATGATGAAAAAAGATATGTGTTTGCAAAGAAAAATGTACGCGGCCGGGATGCGTCCGCGCGTTGGGCGCACGGCCACCGCATCCGAGAAATGGCCCGGACACGACCCCATTGTCCTACCCGAACGGACAAAATCCGGGCAAAACGGAGGTTCGTTTGGGGTCGTGCGTTGGAGTTGGCCTTACAAGTGGGACCATAGTTGTGGAAACCGACTATCGGCAAACCCCCACCTCGCCCACCGTGTGATGGCTGAGTTAGAGAAATGAGGAGGTTGAAGAGATAGTTGTAGCACGGACTCCAAGAAATATGGTGTTAGATGGAAGTCATGCTGGTGGCGTGTGCCGTACTCCTGGATGTGAATGCTTGTTCTGGCCCATGCCACCCTACTATATATCGAGGATTCGAGGTGCTGGTTACGTACAGGGAACACATTAACATATGGCCCACCTCACACTGTGGCCAAATTTCCTGGAGTTTGTGCTAGGTAAAAAAGTGTTCTTTGTGAGGGTGGGTGGCTGGTCTCAAATTTAAAACTTGTTGTATTACGTATACGTAGACGTAGAGATAGTGCAGCAATTTTGAAAGCTTGAACCCAATCATCAGAATGCAATTTCTACTACACTCATCCGAGGACCTAGGATGATGGGATTCGCAGCTACAGTAAAAACACCAGCCCGACGTATGAAGCATGTGAAGCTAGTACAAATAGTAGTACTATTGTTGACTAGTATGCAGGCACGTTCCAAGCACACCCCATGCTACCAACAGTTTGAATATATGCATCTTTGCATGCGGCACCATATAGAGGAAAAGCTTTGTCCACAAAAATTATGCAACACATATCTTTCTTTCTTTTTTTATGAAAAATTATGCAACACATATCTTGTTGGTGTAAGTGTAATCTTTTGTGTTGCAGCAGGAATTATACAGACTCTGTGTGCATGGGCGTGCGGGCGTGTATGTTGTTGGGAATCTCGAGGTGTAAACTATACTGGTTGATGATGTTTGCAAAACTGACCTCACAGCCTAGCATGCACATCAGAAAATGGGCTTTTCGTCCTGGGCGGGCCGGAGACGCAGCTGCATGACATTCTTTGGGCCGTCCATGACGGAAAAAACCATGGTAGAAGCGATAGCGAGGAAAATATCGGGGTGTTCCCAGTTAGGGTGGGTAGTCGGGGCCGAGCGATGCGCGTTTCTCTCATACACGCACGCGCGTGGGTGTGAGGCGTTGGGCTCTAACTGAACCCGAGCGATTGCACTGCAGGCTACGCGTTACTGAACCCGAGCGATCGATCGATGGCTATTAACTAAACCCGATCGAGCAATTCGCCGCTCTGCTGCTAATCAAGCCGATCGATGCTGCCTCTGGATGAACAAAGGCGTTCTTTGTGGGGGGGTTGGATGAACAGTTCCCGGTGGGGTTGGATGAACAGGACCCCTTGGTGTTGCCTCTGGATGAACATGACCCTGATCAATCGAGCCAGTAGGGGCTGGATGAATAGGACCCCATGGAGGGCAGGATGAATAGGACCACCCCATGGAGGGCAGGATGAACAGTAGACGGTGGAGGGCTGGATGAACAGTAGCCCGTGGAAGGGTGGTTGAACAGGAGCCCATGGAGAGGGGTGGTTGAATAGTAGCTGGTGGAGTAGCGCGCGGTGGAGGCTGGATGAACAGGAGCCCGTGGATGAACAGTCGCAAGTGGAGGCCGGAGGAGGTCGACGGTGGATGAACAGTAGCCCGTGGAAGCTGGAGGGGGTCGATGGTGGAGATGAACAGTATCCCGTGGAGTCCCGTTTTGTGGTACGCCACACCCCTCCCGATGAACAGGACCCCCGTTTCGACCACAACGCTCCAACACAAGTCCGTTTCCTCCGTTTTGCGGTACGCCACATCCCTCCCGATCAACAGGACCCCCGTTTCGACCGTAGGAGGTCCGTTTCCTCCGTTTTGCGTTACGCCAGACCCCTCCCGGTGAACAGGATCCCGTTTCGACCGTGGCTGGTCGAATGCAAGGCCGTTTCCTCCGTTCTGCGGTACGCCAGGCCTCGTTTCCATCAGCTGTTCCGTCCAAGCCCTCCCGATGAACACGACGACGCATTCCGTTCCAACCCAGCCGGTTGGCTCCCCATGAACACGACGACGCCGCTGTTTCTCCGTTCCGACCCAGCCATGTACACGAGACCTGGCCGTACGTATGCGCGAGTAGGCGTTCGAGACCCTGCCCGTATGTACGTACGTGGTCGTAGTTTCTTTCTTGCACACTGGCCACTGTATGTATGTGTACATGCTATGTGTGCGCCTCTACTACGACACGTGCGCGCCTCTACATCGACCAGTATGTACGTACACGTTCGCGACCAGAATGACAACACTATGTACACTTCGACCAGGTGGGTCCCGACTGTCACGCACTTCCTTGCCTGCGAAGATGTAGCTGGTGGGTCCCAGCAGTCAGGGGGGCGAATCATTTTTTTTGCCCGGACGCACTTCCTTGAGTGCGAAGATGTAGTTGGTAGGTCCCAACAGTCATGGGGAAACTTTTTTTCACGAAATACAGTTTCCCTTCCAGTGGGTCCGTGCTATCAGGTGGAGGAATAATTATTTTGCGCGTAATAAGGAGGCACTTCCTTGCGCCCGCCGTGGACCCAGCTGTTAGCCTCTCAATGTATAGTACTATTCCGATGGAAGTCGTTCCTTGACCACGACGCGCCGAGAGCACCAGGGCGGTGGACGACCGTGAGGCCTAGGAAGGGGACGACGCGGAGCCGGGGAAGACACGGCAGTGGAAGCCCGCGCGGAGAGGAGTACGCGGGTTCACTGGTTCGGCTGTGGTGTGAGGCTGTCGTCGCCGCAGGGCCTGGCCAGCGGTGGGAATAGTAGGGGGCGGTGAGGCCTCTGCGGCAAAGACAACCGCCACGGAGGCAGGAGCATGCGGCACGACCGACGCTGCTTTGGGCGGCTGGAGCAAGAAGACCAGAGGTTGAAGAAGCACTACGGCCGTTGGATGGACATCGTACGATCACTGGAGCTAGAATCGTTCATATTTACTAAGTTGACAAAGCACTCCATCCCCGTCAACTTAGTAGGCCCACAAGTCAGGCTCCGACCAAGGTGCGTCCCAACTAGCAGGGGGAGTATTCATTTTTTTTGTGCGTAATAAGGAGGCACCTCCGATGGGTCCGAGCTGACAATGGGAGGAACATTTTTTTCACGAAATACGTTGGCCCGTCCGGTGGGTCCCAGCAGTCAGGGGGGGACCTTTTTTCGCCAAATACGGTGGCCCGTCTGGTGGGTCCCTATTGGCAGGTGGAGGAATAATTATTTTCCGCGTAATAAGGAGGCACTTCCTTGCGGCTGTCGTGGACCCAGTTGTCAGCCTCTCCAGGTACAGTACTCTTCCGATGGAAGTCATTCCTTGACCACGTTGACCACACCGTGCCGTGAGCACCAGGGCGGTGGAAGACGGCGAGGCCTAGGAAGGGGAGGACGCGGAGCCGGGGAGGAGTACGAGGGTTCACTGGTTCGCTGCAGCGTGAGGCTGCGGTCGCCGCAGAATAATAGGGGGTGTGGGTTAGTAGAGGGATGGCCTGGCCAGCGGTGGGTGTAGTAGGGGGCGGTGAGGCCTCCGCCGCATCGCAGCCGGCCACGGGAGGCAGAAGCACGAGGCACGACCAGCGCTGGTTTGGGCGGCTGGAGCAAGAAGACCAGAGGTTGAAGAAGCACTACGGCCGTTGGATGGACATCGTACGGTCATTGGAGCTAGAATCGTGCATATTGACTAAGTTGACAAAGCCTTTCATCCCCGTCAACTTAGTAGGCCCACAAGTCAGCCTGCCACTATACTGGGTCCCAGCTAGCAGGGGGAGTATTCATTTTTTGTGCGTAATAAGGAGGCACTTCCTTGCGTGCGAAGATATAGCTGGTGGGTCCAAGCTGTTAGCGGCGGTAACGTTTTTTCACGAAATACAGAGGCCCTTTCGGTGGGTCCCAGATGTTAGGTGGAGGAATCATTATTTTGCGCGTAATAAGGAGGCATTTCCTTGCGTGCGGCCGTGGACCCAGCTGTCAGCCTCTCCATGTACAGTCCACTTCAGATGCATGTCGGGCGTTGACCATGTTGACCAGGCCGCACCGAGAGCACCCGGGCGGTGGACGACGGTGAGGCCTAGGAAGGGAACGACACGGAGGCAGGGAAGACTCGGCATTTGTTTCCCACGCGGAGGGGAGTACGACTGTATGAGGATTTACTGGTTCGTCTGCCGTCGCCGGAGAATAACATCAGGTGTGGGTGAGTAGAGGGATGGCTAGGCCAGCGATGGGAGTACGATGGGGTGGTGAGGCCTGCGCGGAAGCACAGCCGTCCGTGGGGAGGAGAGAGCAGGCAGTCCCGCAGGTGCTTGTTTGAGCGGCTGGAGCAGGAAGAGCAGAGATTGAAGAAGCACGACGGCCGTTGGATGGACATCCAATAGTCACTGCTTGTGCGTCAACCATTTTTTTGGGAAAGCCTCAAATCTGTGGAAAATATCATACATCCCATCTGCCATTATTTCTAATAATTTATAGCCCATTTGCTAATTCTTAAGGTTTTTTTGGAGCCCATATTCTTTTTGTTAGCATTACAGCCCATATTGTGGCCACGGTTAAAAAATTATATGAAATTTTGCATATTTCGGTGCGGTCTGGACTGTTTTTAATCCTGAAATTTTGAGTCACATTCAAACTGATTTTAAAAATAAATGTATATCAATATAAAATCCAAAAAATTGTCCACGCATAAAAATCAATGCAATTTAAAATCTCGAAATGAAAAAAAGAAATTTGAAACTAATTGCCGATTTGATGTGTTTTAAAAATGTACAGCCCATTTCTCATTACTGATAGGCCATTTTCTCGGCCAGCCGAATGAAGCTCTCCTCGTCTTGAAAGATTTGCATCCCAACAGGCCTGACAGAGCGACTTACTTAGAAAATCACAAAAAAACTGGGCTGTGGCCGTGGACCCAGCTACCAGCCTCTCCACGTACAGTACTCTTCCGATGGAAGTCGGTCGTTGACCACATTGACCACGCCGCGCCGAGAGCACCAAGGCAGTGGACGACGGCGAGGCCTCGGAAGGGGACGACGCGGAGCCGGGGAAGATGCGACAGTGGATGCCCACGTGGAGAGGAGTACGAGGGTTCACTGGTTCGGCTGCGATGTGAGGCTGCCGTCGCCGCAGAATAACAGGGGGTGTGGGTGAGTAGAGGGATGGCCTGGCCAGTGGTGGGAGTAGTAGGGGGTGGTGAGGCCTCCGCGGCATCACAGGCGGCCACGGGAGGCTGGAGCACGCGACACGACCGGTGCTGGTTTGGGCAGCTGGAGCAAGAAGACTAGAGGTTGAAGAAGCACTACCGCCGTTGGATGAACATCGTACGGTAACTGGAGCTAGAATCGTTCATATTGACTAAGTTGACAAAGCCCTCCGTCCCCGTCAACTTGGTAGGCCGACAAGTCAGCCTCCCGCGATGCTTGGTTCCAGCTGGCAGGGGGAGTATTCATTTTTTTGTGCGTAATAAGGAGGCACTTCCTTGCGTGCGAAGATAGCTAGTGGGTCCGACCTGTCAGCGGGGGGTAAGCTTTTTTCTCGAAATACAGAGGCCCTTCCGGTGGGTCCAAGATGTCAGGTGGAGGAATCAAAGACTTGTGAAGGCGTATAGAACAAGCTAGTGTACCAGTAAAGAGACGTTGCTGAGTTTTATAAAAAAGAGAGACGGGCACATGTAGCTGGTTCAAATACAAACCTATACTATGACTATATATGGTGCTATTCTACTCTGCAAGTAATGAAGCTGACATATCCAACGTTCGCTTCTCCTCTTCTCTACTTACTCTGCCTAGCATTAGAAGCTCTGGCCGCAACAACCATGTCCGATGGCTGCTCGTCCTCCTGCCCTTCAGCAGGCAACAACCAAATATGCGCCAAGTCGCCACCCGTACCATCGCCTGTGGGTATCATCACACCCCCGCCGGCACGCGCACCGCAGCCGGTAGCTCATCGCAACCCACTGCCGTTGGTGTGGTGCCACTGCTGCAAATCACGCAGAGTCATCCGTCGCGTCTCAACCACAATCCTCAACCCTGGCCGAGTCTTCTACAAATGCCCGAATCATGGGGTAATAATTTGTTTTAAGTGTTGTTCCGCTGCTTTCGCCATCTGATTTTTTAATAGTTTGGTTGATGATCTTCCAATTTGATTAAATGCGTAAAAGGGAAGATTCGTGTGATTTGTATTTCTGGGAAGTTGCTGATGTGGGGGAGTGCAACTATGCTAATTATTTGGTTAGCCGAGGAATCCCAATACCAGCAGGTTGGGGTGTTGGACAAGCAAGCAAGGAACGATGAAGAGGAAGATCTGAGTAGAAGGTTAAAGATGCAGTTCCTCCGATCATGGCCAAGCAACAGCTGTTGAACAGCCTTGACAGCAATGAGGAGATGAAAGAGCTTGTGAAGATAATGGGCAAAATCGATGTGCTCAGAGGATGATTGTCTCTTTATTTGCAATGTATGTAGCACTCGTGATGTATTCAAGTGGCTATGACATGAGCACTTTGCTGAAACTAGTAATGAATGAAACCTGTGTAGCAGGCTGGGCGTAGTGTTGTGAACATCTAATGATTTCTATTAACGGAAATCAGGGGGTGTCCCCTTTTGGTCATAAATAAATAAATAGCAGAGGCCCTTTTGGTAATAAATAAATAAATTAGTAGAGGACCTGTCGGGTCAGGTTTGTTCTCATTCGAAGACGTCGAGAAAATTGCAGTCCAACAACAAACTATGTCATCAAATTCAAGTTTCACAGCCAAATATGAGTACAACTAAACAACAAAGTCGTCATGTTTTAGTCGTCATACAATCACCAAACACAAATCAGCATACATAACAAGTGATGTTCTCACAGGAAAATACTAAACAACATGTTCATCAGGTTTCAATTGTCATAGTAAACACAATTTCACAAAGTAGATAAAAAACGTCTTCTGACAGGCAAATACGACAAAAGCAATGTAATCATCATCTGCAGCAGCAGCGTCAACATCTTTGCCATGTGTATCAGTCTGAATCATAATTCCCCAAGGTGTCATCTTCTTCTTCGTCCTCAATGTCCTCGAACGTTGGCTTCTTCTTGATCAACTCTTGTATGTCCACACATGACAGGCAATCTTTTCGCCGGCGTCATTGACATGATGGTTCTCAAAGATATTATGAACATCTGTGTTATCTTGTACATTAGGAGCAGTGTAAGCATCATCTTGTTGTGCAACTTCATAAACGAATTCCTCTGCTCAAACCTTTGCACTACTCTCCAGTCATCGCTACGTGCAAATGTGTCTTCCAAGAAAAATATCTGTGTCGCTTGATTTGCCAAAATAAAAGGCTCGTTGGTCTGGTACGCCGCCTTGACATTGATGGATTTGAAATAATCATCAGCTCTGGGTTTTGCGATCCTGGAAAAGAGGTTATACCGACGATAGCACAACAGAACCACACACCGATGATCCTCGAAACTGGAGATATACTGCAACTGAACAATGTCTGTTATGTTAGCATACATTTCAGTTGTCTCTTTGTCATATGTATCCGTGCTCATGATGGCACTGTTTTGTGTCTTCCTGCCCTCGTCTCGTGCAAGGGTGTTGTAGTGCACATCTCCAACAATGCAAGATTCATAATGTCTTACCCGAGTATCAGGACCCATTGCTAGTGAGTAAAGGGCATCATCAACTGCCTGTCCATCCTCCCGCATATTCGTAACCTATGGTTAGAAAATAGACAAGCTAGTCATCTTATGTACTCAATATATTAAAAAAACAGACAGTGCAATTCAAAATCTTACATGGCTCTTGAACCATTTCGCAAATCCTGCCATAACCAGTTTGTCAATGTTTCTTGGATTTTGCGGCAGTAACTCCTTTTTGTAGATGCTGCACAACATAGTGATCGCGTCAAACATCTAAATATATAAGAATGTGCTGCAAGTTTAGTAGATTAAGATGTATAAGCTGCAGTACTTAGCACTTACTTGATATAAGGTAGTATCTCAGGACAGTTATTCAACACATACCAAACCATTTTGTCCAAATCTTTAGGTTTGTCCTCTCGACGACTCTTCCCTATAACTCGAACAGAATAATAGAAAACATTGAGCCCGGGATTGTCTTCATCCACGTCTTTGCTAAGCTGAATAGCTGTTTCAATGTATTTTGAGCAGAATGCCAACGCTTCTGTAGCAATGTAGGCCTCTGCAATGGAACCCTTGGGTCTAGCTCTGTTCCTAACATAGCCCTTGAAAGTGCCTAGCCGCCTTTCAATAGGGTACATCCAGCCATCTTGTCTTCGGACCTCTAAGTAGTGCCTCATCAGGTAGATGAACAGCCAAATGCACCATCACATCAAAGAAGGCTGGAGGATATATCTTCTCAAGGTCGCATAGGATAGTTGGTATCTTGTCTCTAAGACGCTCCAAAGCATCTATCCTGATATTTCTACTGCAGAGTTCCCTGAAGAATTGTCCCAACTCTGCAATTGCTCAGATAAGTCGTATGCCCAATCCTCTAAGGATAACAGTAAAACCCTTTGAAGTAGGGCGTGGCAGTCATGAGTTTTCAACCCTTGTACCTTGTCTCCATCTGACCGACTCTCCTTTCGGGTTGGAAGCAAATCCATGTGGGAATCTCACACGTGACAGGACCTTACAAAATTATTTTCTTTTAGCTTGTCCAAGGCATACGCTTGGTGCCATATCCGTGGTTTACCTTCATCTTGCACCTGCAAATCCTGTCGATACCAGTGTGTCAAATCAATCCTAGATTTTAAGGTATCTTTCGTCTTGCCTTCAATATTAAGAAGTGTGCCGATAATGCTGTCACATATATTTTTCTCGATGTGCATCAGATCAAGATTATGCAGTAAATCCAAATCTTTCCAGTACTCCATGTCCCACAAAGTGGACCTGCGGGTAAACAATAATCTCTCTTCTGCCCTGCCATGCTTCCTTTTCCCGCTATTATTATCAGGATGGTTTCCTGGTGTAATATGACTGACCTTCTCTAATTCCACTTGCAACTCATCGGCGGTGAGCCTCTTTGGCGCATCACGGTTTTCATGCTTTGCATTGAACACATGTCTTCGGTATTTTCTAGGATGCGGCTTGTCCTTGGCAAGGAAACAGTGATGTCCAATGTAACAGATCTTGCTAAGTATTGCGTATGACAGCGGATTCTTGTCACAACGATCACATGCATTGTAACCATGTGTCGTTCGCCCTGACATAGTGCTTGTCGGTGTCAAAACCGGCGGATCTCGGGTAGGGGGTCCCGAACTGTGCGTCTAGGCGGGGGACACGATGTTTTTACCCAGGTTCGGGCCCTCTCGATGGAGGTAATACCCTACTCCTGCTTGATTAATATTGATGATATGGGTAGTACAAGAGTAGATCTACCACGAGATCAAGGAGGCTAAACCCTAGAAGCTAGCCTATGGTATGATTGTTGTTCGTCCTACGGGCTAAAACCCTCCGGTTTATATAGACACCAGATAGGTTAGGGTTACACAGAGTCGGTTACAATGGTAGGAGATCTACATATCCGTATCGCCAAGCTTGCCTTCCACGCCAAGGAAAGTCCCATCCGGACACGGACGAAGTCTTCAATCTTGTATCTTCATAGTCTTGGAGTCCGCCGTGACGATAGTCCGCTATCCGGACACCCCTAGTCCGGGACTCCTCGGTAGCCCCGAACCAGGCTTCAATGACGATGAGTCCGCACATTGATTGTCTTCGGCATTGCGGGCGGGTTCTTCTCCAAATTCCATATACTTGTCGAATAGTGTTGACTTCGATAAATGCTGCGCTCCTCGGCCTGCGCCCAATAATGGCCATCTTCCACGTGTTTGAATGAATGTGAAAAGCGGGGTATTTTACAATATTCCCCTAGCTGCGCAAAGGAGCCGCTTATAAAGGGGCAAGTATCTAGATCTGAGTCACACCATCCCCCCTTTGCGAGCTTTCATCGGAGCGCCTCTGACCAAAGCCCATTCCATCATGGACAATCGACGCTGCCTCCTCCTCTCGCCCCAGCCCCCAGCCAGAAATTGGGAGAGATGCTCGGTCCCGCATAGCGAGCTAGTTATACTCAAGCCAAGGGATTTCTCCTCCTGCCTTCATGGTTCCGGTTCGAGCCGGACTTGCCACCTACAAGGGCGGAAAGCAAGCGGAGAGCGTCCCCGATCCCTCTAAAGGAGAGCGGGTGTGCTTCATCTCTTATCTAGTAAGAGGACTCGGATTTCCAATCCATCCGCTTCTCTGGGGCTCTTGGAGTTCTCGGCCTCCAATCGCACCATCTTACTCCTGCCTCCATCTTGCACATCGCGGGCTTCGTGGCCCTTTGCGAACTATTCTGGCGTCCGAGGCTCATTTCGGGCTGTGGAAGAGAATATTCTGCCTAGTTCCCCGTTCTCATGAGGGGTCAATATATCAAGTGGGTGGAGCCGAGCTATGGCGCATCGCCGGGACCGGATACCTGTCCGGAACCCCAAAGAAGGCGTCCGAAGACTGGCCTTCGGAATGGTTTTACATGGAGGACGTCCCGCTGCCGGATCCTGTTCGGATCGGCCTTCCGGAGTTCAGCAATGCTCCTCTGAAGAAGCGCCTAAGCTGGCGCCCTCGGAGCCCCCGGAGAGAAGATGACCTGTAACACCCCGGAAGTAACTTTCCATATTTGTAACTCCAACTCTTGCCATTTTCGGCATTGATATATGATATTCCCTCCGTGGTTGGGTTTTCTTCTTTTTGCATTTTGTCCATGTCATGCATTTTATATTATGACATCATGTGCATCGCATTTGCATACGTGTTAGTGTCTTGATTTGAGCATTTTTCCGTTGTCCGTTTGCAATCCGGCACTCCTATCTCCCCGGCGGTCCCTTTCACGTTTTTCCGTAGCGGGTATTAAACCTTCTCGAAATGGACCGAGGTTTGTCTAGTGGCCTTGGTATACCACCAGAGACCACCGGTCAAGTTTCGGTCATTTGGAGCTCGTTTGGTACTCCAACGGTTAACCGCACCTTCGCAAAGGCCTCTTTTAAGTTGCAGCCCAACACCCTTCAAAACAGCCCAATAACCCATCTAAGTCACTTCCATGCTCTCCGTCGTTCGATCACGATCGTGTGGTAAAAACTACACCTCATTTGGACTCTCCTAGCTCCTCTATGCCTATTTAAGCAAACCTCCCCAAATCCGGATCATCTCCCGAAACCCTAGCATTTTTCCCTCTCCGCGCCCGGACACGTCCGGCGAGCCGGACGCGTCCGCCCGTCGCCGCCGGCGTGTCGCAGGCGCCACGTCGCCACCCGGCGCCCCCCGCCTTCTTCTTCCACCCCTGGGCCCAGAGCGGGCCCGCGAGCCGCGCCGCCGCCCGGCCCCCGCCTCCCGGGCGAGGCCGCCCGCCCGCCGAGGCAAGCCGCCACCGCCGCCGTCCGCTCCTCCCGGCGGCCAGCCTCTCCGCCGCCCGGCAAGCCTGCCGCCACCCGCCGCCCGCCATGGCCAGCCCCCGCCCTCCTCCACCCCTCCGGCCGCCGCCCATCCAGCGAGCTCCTTCCTCCCAGCGCCGCCGCCCGTCACCCGATCCGGCCCGATCCGGCCTCGAATCGCGCCGTTGACTTCTCCCCTCCTAATATTTCTCTAAGTTTTTAGCATGATTGTTATTTTGTGCAATTTTCAACGTGCTATATCTTCGCATCCGTAGATCCATTTTGCGCGTATAATATGTCAAAATGTTCGCCTCGAAGAGTAGATCATTTCATCCAATTTCATCATTTTCATTTGAGCTCATCTTGATGCCCGAAATGCTGTTGTAAGAGTGCTATGTGATGTTAGTTTCTGATTTTTATCAGAAGTTACACTTTTGTCATTTTTGCCATGATTAATGTGTGCACCCTAGTAAGTTGAGTCCTACATGTGTTTTGAAATATGCCATGCCATCTTTCCAGGGGTGTATGCCATGTATTTTTGTGATCTATGTGGTGACTAGCACAAGCATGCAAAGTAGGTGTCCTGATGTTGCTGGTTTCAGCCCTGTTTTAGCTGATTTTGATGCCATGTTAACTTGATGATACCAAGAGATCTATGCATATTTTGAGATACTTCAGTAAGGGTGTTTTGTAAAACATGTCTTGCTCTATCCATCCATGCCTTTGTTTTCAATTATGGAGTGCCATAGCTTGAGTCAATCGAGCTCTACTTTTGCTATCAAATGTTTCCTGGCAGATTGTATACATGTTATTCAATTTTTCCTAGCTTGTTGTGGTTTGATCCATTTATGCTATGTTATTGTTCTTGCCATGTATGTCTTCTATGTCATGTCTTCTTGATGTATGTATGCTTATTTTTTCATATAAGGCTCTGTAGTGAGTGCATTGAGCTTGTTAACATGCCTACTCGTTATCAGTTTTTGACATGTCATGTTGCTGAATCTGTTAACGAAACTTTCAATATTGACATGGGTGTTACTATATTTTCTAATCCTTTTTGGCTTATGGCCAGTAAGGTACTTTTGATCTATGCTTTGAGTAGATTCATGCCATGCCATGTTTTGCTATTTTAAGTTCCTGTAGCATGTAGTTTTCTTGCTCTGAACATTGCAACCTGATGCTGTTTTTGCCATGTCCAGCCTGATATTTTGTGCACTTTTGCCATGCTTGTTTGAACCTGTTATGTTGTGAACTAGCCGTAGCTCAGTGCTCATCTTTTGTCGAGCATCATGTGTAGGTCACTGCCATATACTTTGTTGATACGTTTGGGTGCAGTAGCTTAATTATTTGTTGCTTGCTAAGTGGCATCATGCTGTTAATGGCAGATTTGTGTCATTCTTGTTTTGCTTGTCATTTGCAAACCGTGCATCCGATTCCGGTGATCTTTATATCGATTTCAACCGAAATCATCTCATCTTTTCAGTGGCATGCTTGGTTTGCCAAGTTGATGCCTGGTTCATCTTTTACCTTCCGGAGCGCACATAAGCATTGCATATCACATCCCGCATATCATGTCATGTTTTGCATCATGTTGATTGTGCATTGCACCGTGATTTATTGTGGTTCCTTTGTTTGTGTTGTTGCTTTGGGTAGAGTCGGGAGACGAGTACGTGAACGAGGAACCTGTTTAGAACGCTTTCGAGGATCAAGCTTTCGACAACTCTGAGAACATTGCAGGCAAGATGACCATACCCTCGAAATCACTTCTATCTTTGCTATGCTAGTTGCTCGCTCTTTTGCTATGCCTATGCTGCGATGCCTACCACTTGCTATATCATGCCATCCATATTGCCATGTCAGCCCCTAACCATCCTTTCCTAGCAAACCGTTGATTGGCTATGTTACCGCTTTGCTCAGCCCTCTTATAGCGTTGCTAGTTGCAGGTGAAGCTGAAGTTTGTTCCTTGTTGGAACATGGAAATGTTGTTCCTCTTTGGAACATGTTTACTTGTTGGGGATATCACAATATATATATCTGCTATACTTAATACATCTATATACTTGGTAAAGGGTGGAAGGCTCGGCCTTATGCACAGTGTTTTGTTCCACTCTTGCCACCCTAGTTTCCGTCATACGGTGTTATGTTCCTTGATTTTGCGTTCCTTACGGTTGGGTGATTTATGGGACCCCTTGACAGTTCGCTTTGAATAAGACTCGTCCGCAAGGCCCAACATTGGTTTTACCATTTGCCACCTAAGCCTTTTCCCCGGTTTTCGCGAGCCGAGGTCATCTTATTTTAAACCCCGGGCCGTGCTCCTTGAAATGCTGGTCCAAACTAGAGCACCGTCGGGACCATTCCTTGGCAACATGGATTACGTCGGTTCTGTGACGCTTAGCATATCCGGTGTGCCACGAGAACGAGATATGTGCAGCTCCTATCGGGATTTGTCGGCACACCGGGTGGTCTTGCTGGTCTTGTTTTATTGCTGTCGAAATGTCTTGTAGTCCGGGATTCGAGATTGATCGGGTCTTCCCGTAGAAGGAATATCCTTCGTTGACCGTGAGAGCTTATAATGGGCTAAGTTGGGACACCCTGCAGGTAATATCTTTCAAAGCCGTGCCAGCGGTTATGAGGCAGATGGGAATTTGTTAATGTCGGTTGTAGATAACCCAAAGTTGACCTCAATTAAAATACACATCAACGCGTGTGTAACCGTGATGGTCTCTTCTCGGAGTCCGGGAAGTGAACACGGTGTTGGAGTTATGTCGGCGTAAGTAGTTCAGGATCACTTCTTGATCGCTACTAGTTTCACGACCGTGCTTTGCTTCTCTTCTCGCTCTCTTTTGCGAAGTAGCCACCATATATGCTAGTAAACTTGCTGCAGCTCCACTTTACTACCCTGTCCTTCCTATAAGCTTAAATAGTCTTGATCTCGCGGGTGTGAGATTGCTGAGTCCCCGTGACTCACAGATACTTCCAAACACAGTTGCAGGTTCCGATGAGGCCAGTGCAGGTGATTCAACCGAGCTCAAGTGGGAGTTCGACGAGGAACGTGGTCGTTACTATGTGTCTTTTCCTGATGATCAGTAGTGGTGCCCAGTTGGGACGATTCGGGGATCTGTGTAGCATTTGGGGTATCTTCTTTTATTTTGGTTCCGTAGTCGGACCTTGAGTGTACTCTGAATGATGGATGTTTATTTATGTACTGTGTGAAGTGGCGACTGTAAGCCAACTATGTATCTCTTTCCCTTAATTATTACATGGGTTGTGTGAAGATTACCTCACTTGCGACATTGCTTTCAATGCGGTTATGCCTCTAAGTCGTGCCTCGACACGTGGGAGATATAGCCGCATCGGGGGCGTTACAAGTTGGTAATCAGAGCCTTCCCCGACTTAGGAGCCCCCTACTTGATTGTTTGCTGGCGTTGTTGAGTCTAGAATGGAAAATGTTTTGAGTCTTAGGATTATATATATCGGAGAGTAGGATTCTTTTACTCCCCAGTCCTTCGTCAGCTCTGTGAGGTATCCCGACGTAGAGTTTTGACTCTTCTCTTCTCAAATTTCACTAAAAAATTTTAGGATCACGTGGGTATCTTGGAATCGTTCGATGGTTTTGTGACGAGAACATTGTTCTTGGTGCCTCGACATTTAGGGGTTGTGGCGGTGTCCCGGGAGTTGAGCTCCGAGGTGTTGTCATCACAATTTTATCGTTGCGATTCTCGAATACCGAGTTTTGCCGACATCAAAATCTCTTTTGTGCGGTTGTTGGTGAGATAACCTCGATAGCCCGATCTTGTGGCGAGTCGGGAGTATTGCCATGACTTGTATAACGGATGTTTTTCAAGGTCGAGGTACACGATTTCCGAGGATTTCTTGGTTATGTGTTGACGGATGGATACAATGGATCTAGGTATTGTTAGTTTGGGTGATATATTTTGTGTCCCCGTATCCCCAACACCAGATTGCATAACCGTAAAGTTTGGGAGTTTATAGGTGGGAATTCTAGTAGCTTACGGGATATTCTTTCCGGCGGATGTATGATTTGAGATTGGGGTTCAACGTCTAGTGGTCCGCCCATTCACGGTCGATTCTGATGGTCGCGAGGCGTCTTAAAGAATCCTTGGCTATGCTGATTCGGGGACGTCTTGTTTGTCATTCGTGACGTCCGCTATACGTCGTGTCCGTGTGGGCCCCACCACGAACACTTTGGGCGAAATCTCTATCATGTGTTTGTTCTGGCTCATTCTAGAAGCCAATCTTTTGTTTTCAGTTGTGATATTCGATTTGTTTCTAAGACAGATGTTGTTTCCATATCTTTATCTAAGTGGCTTCTCACCTTAATGGACGTGTGATGATTAACTTTGGAATTCATTCGCTCATTCTTGTTGAATGTTTATTGTGAAGACTATATGTTGCAATTTCTATCCGTTGATTCTACTTATCTTTTGTCTATCAAAGGACTAACGGATGTCACCCTCTTCAGATGGCTCCGCCAACGCGTCTGAATCCGGATCGGAATGATGGGGATCAGTCGAACCCTCCACCTCCACCTCCACCTCCGCCTCCAGAGGCCTGGCAAGCTATCATGGCAGCCACCAATGCCAATGCTCAGATGATTTTGCAGCTCTTGCAAGAACGTACTCAGGGGCAAGGCAATCAAGGCAATCAAGGTCAAGGCAACAATCAGCCACACTTTGCTACTCTCGATCGGTTCCTCGCTAATCAGCCGAAGTCTTTCAGTTTCTGTGTTGAGGCTACAGACGCTGACGATTGGTTAGTGGACATCTGCAAGCACTTTTATTGTAGCAATGTCGGACACGAGGACTTTGTCAAGTTTGCATCGTTTCAACTCAAGGATCAAGCTGCTGAGTGGTACCAGAATACAAAGATTCCAGAGGAGGTCGTGTCATTACAGGATGAGTTCCGCGTGATTTGAGCTCATCACATTCGAAAAGTGTTGTTGAGAGCAAGCGTGAGGAGTTCCGCAATCTCAAGCAAGGCAACATGTCTTTCTATCAATACAATATCCAGTTCGAAGCTTCGCTCGTTTTGCTAAGCAAGGCGTGCACGATGAAAGAGTATGATCTATCAATTCAGAGGTGGTGCGAGAGAAGATCTGCAATTACCTCTTGTGCTGTTTGAGCGGATAAGTATGATGATTTCTACAACATGGCTCTGAAGCAAGAAGCTGCCCAGCTCAAATGTGAGGCTTCTAAGAAGAGAATCGGGGATGCAGTTCAGTCCTCTTCTTCCTCTCAAGTGGCAGCTAAGCAGCGAAGTTTTACCTTCCTCCTCCTCCGTTCCGTCGGCCTTATCGACAAAAGAACTCAGTGGCCGTGGATCTTCCCACCCACCCAACCCAAGCTATCGAACAAGTCTAATTCTCAAGCTCCAAGGTCAAGTGCTCCTTACCACCGTCCGCTCTCTCGAGGTCACTTGCAACAAGTGTCGTGAGAAGGGTCACTATCTAACAAGTGCTTCAACCAGGCGCCTTCCGCCTCCTCCTCCTGTGAAATCTTCCAGCAATGCAGTGGTCAAGCATAATCCCAAGTTTGCAAAGGTCAATATGATGAATGCAGCTCAGGCAGAGGATTCTTCTGATGTGATCATGGGTAATCTTCTTGTTAATGATATTCCTGCAAAAGTTCTCTTTGACACTGGTGCATCGCATTGTTTCATGTCAAGATCGTTCTTTGCAAAGAATGATTTTTCTTGGTCTTACCTGGATAAACCTTTGGGTGTTATTTCTCCGGCGAAGTCAATGAGAGCCAACTCAATAGTTCATGATGTTTCTATCAAGATGGGCGATTATAGATTTCTGGCTAAACCATTTGTTCTTGGTGACTCGGATATTGATCTTATTCTCGGAATGGACTGGCTTTATCAGCACAAAGCTCAGCTTGATTGTGCTGCCAGGGAAATTCAATTGACTCACTCTTCTAATGATGTGATCATCTATGCCGCTCGTGATGAAACCATTCGGTTGTTTTCTCTCAATGAGAAGGGCGAACTGAATGCTATCTCTCGATTCGATCGTTTGTGAGTACCAAGATGTCTTTCGGAAGAGCTTCGGGTATGCCTCCTCATCGGCGCTTGAGTTCGTTATCGATCTTGAGCACGCATCGAACCCGTTTACAAGCGTCCATACAAGCTTGGACCTGATGAGCTGAAGGAATTGAAGAAGCAGCTCGATGAACAAGAGCGTCTGGGATTGATCGGACCGAGTTCATCTCCTTGGGGTTGTGGTGTTCTTTTGTCCGAAGAAGGATGGCACGGACCGACTTTTGCGTCGATTACCGTCCATTGAATAAGAAGACAATCAAGAACAAGTATCCACTTCCCAACATCAATGAGCTTTTCGAGCAACTCAAAGGTGCTACAAGTGTTCTCCAAGCTTGACCTTCGTATGGGGTATCATCAGATTCGCATTCGTGAACAAGATATTCCCAAGACAGCATTCGAACAAGCTTTGGTTCTTATGAATATCTTGTCATGTCTTTCGGCCTTGTCAATGCTCCTCCAACATTCTCTCGGATGATGAACTTCATATTCAACCCTACACCAATGAATTCGTCTTGGTCTATCTTGATGATATTTTGGTCTTCTCCAAGAATAAGAAGGATCATGCCAAACATTTGTGATTGGTGCTAGACAAGCTCGAGAGTATCAATTATATGCTAAGTTCTCCAAATGTGAATTTTGGCTTGATGAAGTGCTTTATCTTGGTCATATCATCTCGCCAAGGGCATCGCTGTTGATCCCGAGAAGGTGTCCGCAATTGTGAATTGGGAACCTCCTCGTAATGTCAAGCAGCTCCGATTTTCTTGGTCTTGCAAGCTATTGCGAAGATTCGTTGAGAACTTCTCCAAGATTGCAAAGCCTCTTTCCAACCTTCTCCGAAGCATGTGAAGTATGTCCGGTCTCCCGAGTGTGGCGTTGCTTTCAATACTCTCAAAGAGAAACTCGTCACAGCTCTGTTCGACTCCTCTGATGAATCCAAGCCATTTGAAGTTTTCGTGATGCTTCTCTTCAAGGTCTCGGTGCTGTGTTAATGCAAGAGAAAGAGTTGTGGCTTATACCTCTCGCCAATTGAAGCCCAACGAGAAGAACTACCCCACTCACGATCTTGAGTTGGCGGCAGTTGTCCATGCATTGATTACGTGGAGACATCTCTTGTTGGGAAGGAAAGTGGACATTTTCACCGATCACAAGAGTCTCAAGTACATCTTCACTCAACCCAACCTCAACCTCAGTGGACTCGATGGGTGAAATGATTCAAGAGTACAACCCAAGTATTGAGTATACTCGGGCAAGGCCAATGTCATTGCAGATGCTTTGAGCAGAAAGCTTCTCGCAATAGTCTAATCCTCAAACCTTTTCAGCCGGATCTCTGTGAAGCTTTCCATAAGCTGAATCTTCAAGTTGTTCCTCAAGGCTTTCTTGCCAACCTCATAGTCTCTCCTACTTTGGAAGATCAGATTCGTGAGGCTCAACTTCGGATACCATGGTGAAAAAGGTGAAGCGTGGTATCGACAAGGGCATTTCAAGTACAAGTGCTTCCACGTTGATGACAAAGACACTCTGTTCTTTGAGGACGGATTGTGGTTCCAAAGGGTGATCTCGAAAAGTCATTATGAGCGAGGCTCACAATTCGCTTCTATCCATTCATCCCGGAAGTACGAAGATGTACCATGACCTCAAGCAGTCATATTGGTGGACTCGAATGAAGCGAGAAATTGCTCAATTCGTGAATGAGTGTGATGTCTGCGAGAAGAGTGAAAGCGAGAACACCAAAGACCAGCTGGTCTCCTTCAACCTCTTGCTATTCCTGAATGGAAGTTTGATCATATTGAAATGGACTTCGTGGACTGGCTTTCCAAAGTCCAAGCGTGGAAATGATGCTATCTTCGTTGTCATTGACAAGCTTACTAAAGTGGCTCATTTTCTTCCTATCAAAGAATCCATCACAGCAGCTCATTTGGCGAGCTATACACCTCGAGATTGTCTCCTTGCACGGCATTCCACAAGTGATCTCTTCGACCGTGGCAGCATCTTTACCTCCAAGTTTTGGGATTCTTTTCGAAGGCCATGGGCACCAACATTCGTTTCAGCACAGCTTTCCATCCTCAAACAAGGCCAAGTTGAGCGAGTAAATCAAATCCTTGAAGATATGCTCAGGGCTTGTGTCATTTCCTTCGGTATGAAGTGGGAAGATTGTCTTCCATATGCCGAGTTCTCTTACAACAACAGCTTCCAAGCGAGTTCGGGCAAGGCCCCATTCGAAATTCTCTATGGCGAAAAGTGCGTACTCCTCTCAATTGGTGCGAGACAGGTGAACGCCAACTTCTTGGCAATGACTTGATCACGAAGCGAAGAAATGTGCCAAGTCATTCGTGAGAATCTCAAAGCAGCATAATCGCGCGGAAAAGCTATTATGATGATAAGCACCGTGATGTGGCTTTTGAAATCGGAGACCATGTCTACCTCCGCGTCTCTCAATGAAAGGCACTCGTCAACCCGGTATCAAAGGGAAGCTTGCCCCTAGATACGTGGGTCCTTTCAAGATCATTGGAAAAGAGGCGATCTCGCCTATCAACTTGAGCTTCCATCCAACTTTGCAAGCGTGCACGATGTGTTTCACGTGTCACAGCTTCGCAAGTGCTTCAAGACTCTGAGCGCACTATCAACTTCAAGAGATTGACCTTCAAGAAGATCTCTCTTATCATGAGCACCCGTTGCTATTCTTGAAGAAACCGAGCGCAAGACTCGCAACAAGTCAATCAAATTCCTGAAAGTGAAGTGGTCACACCATTCCGACCGAGAAGCTACCCGGGCGCGAGGATCACCTCCGTTCGAGTATCCGGAGTTCTTTCAGTCCTAGATCTCGGGGCGAGATCCTCTTGTAGTGGTGGAGTGTTGTAACACCCGGAAGTAACTTTCCATATTTGTAACTCCAACTCTTGCCATTTTCGGCATTGATATATGATATTCCCTCCGTGGTTGGGTTTTCTTCTTTTTGCATTTTGTCCATGTCATGCATTTTATATTATGACATCATGTGCATCGCATTTGCATACGTGTTCGTCTCTTGATTTCGAGCATTTTTCCCGTTGTCCGTTTTGCAATCCGGCACTCCTATCTCCCCCGGCGGTCCCTTTCACGTTTTTCCGTGTGCGGGTATTAAACCTTCTCGAAATGGACCGAGGTTTGTCTAGTGGCCTTGGTATACCACCCGAGACCACCGGTCAAGTTTCGGTCATTTGGAGCTCGTTTGGTACTCCAGCGGTTAACGCACTTTCGCAAAGGCCTCTTTTAAGTTGCAGCCCAACACCCTTCAAAACAGCCCAATAACCCATCTAAGTCACTTCCATGCTCTCCGTCGTTCGATCACGATCGTGTGGTAAAACTACACCTCATTTGGACTCTCCTAGCTCCTCTATGCCTATTTAAGCAAACCTCCCCAAATCCGGATCATCTCCCGAAACCCTAGCATTTTTCCTCCGCGCCGCCCGGACACGTCCGGGCGAGCTGACGCGTCCGCGCCGTCGCCGCCGGGCCAATCGCAGGGCGCCACGTCGCCACCCGGCGCCCCCCGCCCGCCCTTCACGGGCCCTGAGCCAGGCAGAGCCAGCACGAGCCGCCGCCGCCGCCCGCTCCCGCCTCCCGGGCGAGCCGCCGCCCGCCGCCGAGCCGCCCGCCCGCCGCCGGCCACTCCTCCCAGCGCTTGCCTCCGCTCCGCCCGCCGCCATGTGCCCACGCCCGCCGCCAGCGCCGCCTCGCCGCCTCCGGCGCCCCTCCGACGCCGCCCGCCGGGCGAAAGCACCTTCCTCCTCAGCGCCGCCGCCCGTCGCCCGATCCGCCCGATCCGGCCTCGGGAATCGCGCCGCTGACTTCTCCCCCTCCTAATATTTCTCTAAGTTTTTAGCATCATTGTTATTTTGTGCAATTTTCAACGTGCTATATCTTCGCATCCGTAGATCCATTTTGCGCGTATAATATGTCAAAATGTTCGCCTCGAAGAGTAGATCATATCATCTCATTGCATCATTTTCATTTGAGCTCATCTTGGTGCCCGAAATGCTGTTGGAAGAGTGCTATGTGATGTTAGTTTCTGATTTTTATCAGAAGTTACACTTTTGTCATTTTTGCCATGATTAATGTGTGCACCCTAGTAAGTTGAGTCCTACATGTGTTTTGAAATATGCCATGCCATCTTTCCAGGGGTGTATGCCATGTATTTTTGTGATCTATGTGGTGACTAGCACAAGCATGCAAAGTAGGTGTCCTGATGTTACTGGTTTCAGCCCTGTTTTAGCTGATTTTGATTTCATGTTAACTTGATGATACCAAGAGATCTATGCATATTTTGAGATACTTCAGTAAGGGTGTTTTGTAAAACATGTCTTGCTCTATCCATCCATGCCTTTGTTTGCAATTATGGAGTGCCATAGCTTGAGTCAATCGAGCTCTACTTTTGCTATCAAATGTTTCCTGGCAGATTGTATACATGTTATTCAATTTTGCCTAGCTTGTTGTGGTTGATCCATTTATGCTATGTTATTGTTCTTGCCATGTATGTCTTCTATGTCATGTCTTCTTGATGTATGTATGCTTAGTTTTTCATATAAGGCTCTGTAGTGAGTGCATTGAGCTTGTTAACATGCCTACTCGTTATCAGTTTTTGACATGTCATGTTGCTGAATCTGTTAACGGAACTTTCAATATTGACATGGGTGTTACTATATTTTCTAATCCTTTTTGGCTTATGGTCAGTAAGGGACTTTTGATTTATGCTTTGAGTAGATTCATGCCATGCCATGTTTTGCTATTTTAAGTTCCTGTAGCATGTAGTTTTCTTGCTCTGAACATTGCAACCTGATGCTGTTTTTCCCATGTCCAGCCTGATATTTTGTGCACTTTTGCCATGCTTGTTTGAACCTGTTATGTTGTGAACTAGCCGTAGCTCAGTGCTCATCTTTTGTCGAGCATCATGTGTAGGTCACTGCCATATACTTTGTTGATACGTTTGGGTGCAGTAGCTTAATTATTTGTTGCTTGCTAAGTGGCATCATGCTGTTAATGGCAGATTTGTGTCATTCTTGTTTTGCTTGTCATTTGCAAACCATGCATCCGATTCCGGTGATCTTTATATCGATTTCAACCGAAATCATCTCATCTTTCCATTGGCATGCTTGGTTTGCCAAGTTGATTCCTGGTTCATCTTTTACCTTCCGGAGCGCACATAAGCATTGCATATCACATCCCGCATATCATGTCATGTTTTGCATCATGTTGATTGTGCATTGCACCGTGATTTATTGTGGTTCCTTTGTTTGTGTTGTTGCTTTGGGTAGAGTCGGGAGACGAGTACGTGAACGAGGAACCTGTTGAGAACGCTTTCAAGGATCAAGCTTTCGACAACTCTGAGAACATTGCAGGCAAGATGACCATACCCTCGAAATCACTTCTATCTTTGCTATGCTAGTTGCTCGCTCTTTTGCTATGCCTATGCTGCGATGCCTACCACTTGCTATATCATGCCATCCATATTGCCATGTCAGCCCCTAACCATCCTTTCCTAGCAAACCGTTGATTGGCTATGTTACCGCTTTGCTCAGCCCTCTTATAGTGTTGCTAGTTGCAGGTGAAGCTGAAGTTTGTTCCTTGTTGGAACATGGAAATGTTGTTCCTCTTTGGAACATGTTTACTTGTTGGGGATATCACAATATATATATCTGCTATACTTAATACATCTATATACTTGGTAAAGGGTGGAAGGCTCGGCCTTATGCCTGGTGTTTTGTTCCACTCTTGCCACCCTAGTTTCCGTCATACCGGTGTTATGTTCCTTGATTTTGCGTTCCTTACACGGTTGGGTGATTTATGGGACCCCCTTGACAGTTCGCTTTGAATAAGACTCGTCCGGCAAGGCCCAACATTGGTTTTACCATTTGCCACCTAAGCCTTTTCCCCCGGGTTTTCGCGAGCCCGAGGGTCATCTTATTTTAAACCCCCGGGCCCGTGCTCCTTAGAGCGCTGGTCCAAACTAGAGCACCGTGCGGGACCATTCCTTGGCAACATGGATTACGTCGGTTCCTGTACGCTTAGCTTATCCGGTGTGCCCTGAGAACGATATATGTGCAGCTCCTATCGGGATTTGTCGGCACAGTCGGGTGGTCTTGCTGGTCTTGTTTTATTGCTGTCGAAATGTCTTGTTGTCCGGGATTCCAAGGTTGATCGGGTCTTCCCGGTAGAAGGAATATCCTTCGTTGACCGTGAGAGCTTATAATGGGCTAAGTTGGGACACCCTGCAGGTAATATCTTTCAAAGCCGTGCCAGCGGTTATGAGGCAGATGGGAATTTGTTAATGTCCGTTGTAGATAACCCAAAGTTGACCTCAATTAAAATACACATCAACAAGTGTGTAACCGTGATGGTCTCTTCTCGTGGAGTCCGGAAGTGAACACGGTGTTGGAGTTATGTCTGACGTAAGTAGTTCAGGATCACTTCTTGATCGCTACTAGTTTCACGACCGTGCTTTGCTTCTCTTCTCGCTCTCTTTTGCGAAGTAGCCACCATATATGCTAGTCGCTTGCTGCAGCTCCACTTTACTACCCTGTCCTTCCTATAAGCTTAAATAGTCTTGATCTCGCGGGTGTGAGATTGCTGAGTCCCCGTGACTCACAGATACTTCCAAACACAGTTGCAGGTTCCGATGAGGCCAGTGCAGGTGATTCAACCGAGCTCAAGTGGGAGTTCGACGAGGAACGTGGTCGTTACTATGTGTCTTTTCCTGATGATCGAGTGGTGCCCAGTTGGGACAATTCGGGATCTGTGTAGCATTTGGGGTATCTTCTTTTATTTTGGTTCCGTAGTCGGACCTTGAGTGTACTCAATGATGGATGTTTATTTATGTACTGTGTGAAGTGGCGACTGTAAGCCAACTATGTATCTCTTTACCTTAATTATTACATGGGTTGTGTGAAGATTACCTCACTTGCGACATTGCTTTCAATGCGGTTATGCCTCTAAGTCGTGCCTCGACACGTGGGAGATATAGCCGCATCGGGGGCGTTACATGACCGGGATGTCCGTTATTTGATGAGCCGAATAAGGTTACTGGCTCATGCCGGACTGACCATGACAGGAGTCATGGCAATCTGCATTATGAGGGAGTGCAGCCGCTCCAATACAGAGGCCACCCATGTGGGACTTCAACGGGAGGACGATGCCACCGCCATGGCAAGAAGGGCCAGGATCGGTCACCGAACTGGTGAAGATCTTGTCTGCCATGTACAAAGGAGAGGAGGAGGATTTCCTCCGTGTCAACCCACTGAAGGAGTTTTCTTTGAATAATCCTCGAAGCTGGGTAAGCAAACATCCTTGTGACCTGTCCGATCCATATTCCCGTAGTTAAATATCTCATTTCATGGTTTTTGCGCAGGAACTGCGCCGGACTATGGAGAAGATACACAGCCCGCCCCCACAACCCGAGGATCCGGAGCGATCCCTCGATCCGACCTCCGAAGAGGATCCGGATATAACGGTGGAGTTGATCGACGGGGTGTTCTACCAACTTAGCATCGACAATGCTTTGGTAGCCATTACGGCCGATTACCCCGGAATGCTTCCAGCCCCACAAGTAACTGAGACCAAGATCCCAAAACCCTGATAATGACCCATCCGTGCTTATTTTTGATCACCATATACCAATGGTGTTTCGTAGGGGGTACCTTCGAGGCGGGAAGCCGAGCCTGCGGCGGCTGGCCAACAAGGGGTAGCGCGGCCCGGTAGGTTAAAAAGAAGTGCGGTCAGGATCGAAACTCCGCCGCAACGGTATGACATGTCACCATACTCCCAAGATTGGTTCTTGGAAGGCGTATTAACGCTGATGCTCTTTTCAGAAAAAAGCGCCACGGATCGAGTCCGAGAGGCTGCCGATCGAACCTTCACCGGACAAGCTTCAAAGCCGGGTCCGAGGCTGAGGCGAGCACGAGACGTCGCCGGATGCTCCTCCGACAGAGGATGCCGACAGGTTGTCCGCCACCAACTCCGAGGTGGAGAGCGCCTTGAATCATAGGCGCCACGGACAGTTCTTCATGACGCGTGTTTCTCCCAAGAGGCCTT